>NLAF01000272.1:0-733015 GCA_002374645.1 Metschnikowia shivogae | reverse complement strand
GAATAACTTGATTGAGCTCTGGTCACTTTTTGACTTCGTGTTCCCGGGAAGGTTGGGTACGCTTCCAATATTCGAGCAGCAGTTCTCAAAGATTGTTTTCGAGCCCACAGAACCGGAAGACATTCCACCGCAGCCTAAGGAGTTCTTGACGTGCTGTTTCTCTGGACCCTCAAGCGGTTGAGGGCGAGAGGCCTTGGCCATCCATTCATCCGATTCTGAAGCAAAGCTAGACTCTCCAAACCAGGCGATTCTGAAACCACCCCGCTTCTCCCCGCCACTGATGCCTGCCCCAGCTACGCTTACCACCCAGTGAAATCTGCTTCCAGGCAACAGTCTGTGACTAAATGGCAGCGGCTGAGATGGGTGATGGAGTACCAAAGCCAGGGGGGTTGACCGAAAGGGACAGGCAAAATTTCTTTTTTGAGCTGAGGCTGCCTCGGCTGCTAACTGGGCCTGGGGCAGAAATGCGCCCATGTGCTGAATGCGATAGCCGTAAACGGTCGGCACACTTTCCATTTTTCAGATACCTACTATATATGTTGAAAGAAGTTTTTCTTTAATTCCGATGCAATTAGTAATTCCTTTTATTTTTATAGGATTTGTTCTCCCCTCTCCCCTCTCCCCTCTTTCCCTTTCTCTCCCCTCCCATTTTCGTACTTTATATTTCCAATATTTTGATCCGCATTATATTTATGAACCTACCTAGAGACGATTCACATGTAGACTCATCCACCCCCTAAATTTTTGCCGCCCTTCACCCACTATCCTTATTATTTTTTCAATTTACTCACCACCTTCCTCTTAGATTTTGGCACATGATTGGCCTTTTCTTTCGTCATGGGCCCAACATTTTGTTCCACATTTTGGTACACTTTTCCCAGCCAAAGTCGTTTCTTTACATCTCGTTTCTTTGGTATTTCTACGCCCTTTTTCTTAGGAGGAATAACAGCATCTTTAATCTTTGATTCAACGCGTCACCCAAGTCCAAAGACTTAATTTTGCTCAATATTCCATCGATCACCGATAATTTGTATTTCAATATTTTGTCGGAAGAAGTCATTTGAGGACATTATATCGAATTCACATTAGCGATTATTTTGTACTACAACCACTTTTACGTTGTCCATATACTTAAAGCTACATGTTCTTTCTGTCTCTAAACATCCTGATATATACAAATTCAGTATATCTGGAAAGGTTATTTTCACGTCAGTATTAGCATCAACTATTCCTACATGAGTCAAGTCCATTAACGGTCCTTCTCCAATTTATTTAACAAAGCATAGTCATGAACTATTTGTTTATAATTGTAAGGCAACGCAACTACACCCACGATCTTTGGCTCTAATTCTGCTTCGCACCATTTATCATTTATCAATTTATACACTATTTTGTTATCTTTGTTTACTATTTGGGCCTGTATAGATTCGTTCTTTGATGTAGTCGCAATTCTACCTATCTTTCTACCATATACTAAAGAGTCGCATTTTCTGATGATTCTATTACATCTCCCAACCAATCAATCTTTGTGTAAGGCTCATTATAATCAAATCAGTTATTTTATTTTACTAAAAATCCTAAATTTTGACCTTATTTTTGAATTTATGGATATACTCATATCCTTTCTTGCTATCGAGTATATCTTGGGTATGTATATTTCAGAATTAAAATCATCTCTCTTAATAAGCTGCACCTCTTTATTTGGATAATAAATATACCTGAATCTTTAGGAAATTCCACCGAACCCTCAACCTCTATTTTTGATATCAACGGCCATTCTCTCTGGCTTTCTCTTCTCGCATTATACCAAGTTTTAAAGGCCAAGACTTGTATTTGTCTATCATTGGTTCAGGCAATTTTTCGAATATAGGTGACAACAAATCATAGCTTTCTTGGTATTGCTCTATAGCACTTTCACACAGGCTCTCAAACGTTTCCAAGTCACAACCCCTATACACTATCAACCCTTCATAAATAGTTAATTTTAATGAATACCAGACACAATAGCTTGAGTATCTGCGATCTTCTTAGACTCCATGATGGTCGGTCCATCCATACACCCCAATACGGTCAACATATTTAATTTGAAGTCATAGGAACAAGTCGTTAAAACAGGCATTTTATCAGCCACTTTTATTTTTAGGTTAGGTGTTTCTGGTATATGATCTCCGCTTATTACCCTCATTTTCGTATAGCAATATCCATTTACTCTTTCTAAAAATAGCTATTTCATAAGGACGCTTCACTCTCATAACAGCATTTCTATCTTTATATCTTTTTTCTATATTTACTTAATTCATTCTTATATTAGTAAATTCTTCATTTAAAACAAAGTTATCCAAACATAAATATATTGTCAATATTATATGTGAAATTTATCTTATTAGGAAACGGACCCGCTCCGGCTCCCAAATCAACACATCTAAAGAAAGCTTTACGAATACACTACGTGGAGGTACCGTGACCGCAGGTCACCTGCCCCGATACGGACTCTCGTATACGAGACTCCGCCTCCTGTCGTAAAGGAGATTTCGTGTGGACCCCGCACACATTCCCGAACTGATACACGACTGCATGTGCATGCCCCGTGCAGGAGGCCACGTCAGCGATCTCACAACTATAAAAAGGGATATGAACCCCTCCTAAAAAAACGAGTTCCTAGGAGTATCCCGATTAGCTAATAAAGTGCACATAATCCGAATCATACTCCGTATCTTAACACTTATGTTCTATATAACTGTACATGTTCAAAGTCGTCAATATCCAATTTAAAGAATTTTATTCACAAGAAGTAAGCGAAGAACTACTAATTAAATATTTATTAGGAAACGAATGCAACGAAGCAGGAACTCTAACACTAACTTTGACAACAGGTAGGAATTTAAAACAACAAGGTCCTTACCTAATTCCGCCTATTAGATGGTTGTATAGTTTTGAAGAGGTTGCTGAATTTATCATCATATGTGAGTGCGAAAAAGTCGATGGTGATGAGCAACGTTTAGGAAGTCTTGGATTATTTTTCTAATTTGACGCAACAGTCTAAGTGCGTTTCATTTGTCTGACGAGGAAAATAGTTTGTATGATGATATAGATCAGTTAAAAAGCATTATAAAAAATTTACATAAAAAGGTTAAATATGTAGAACAAGTAGGCCCTGACGAGTATTTAAGGGTATTTACGGATGGTACCCAGGATAAAACAGATTTTGATAATTTATCTACCAAAACCAGAATTTTAGATACCGAAAAGTATGGCTTTATTAAAAAGCTAATAGATAATGAAGGTAGTCCTATTGTCAATTTAAAGCTAAACAGCAAAATAAAAGAAACAGATTGGATAGAAATAACCAAACCCAGCGAAAAGATGTTTTTCCTTTAAATTAGCGACTGCACCACCAATGACTGCACTTGTCCAGATATAGGTGTATTCAAAGCTATTGATATAGCATGATTTCTAGCCGATATCGCCAATAAATACCACTGTTCTGGTTTTATGCCATCAAAATAGCAATTTTCTATATGGCCTTTTGTATTGCCTATTTTGTCGTACATGTACTGATAATTAAATTCTGAGCCTTTTGATTCGCGTTTTTGCATAAACATGACACCTTCTTTATCGGCAGTCAATCCTTGGGACGTAACTTCGTCTATATCACCCAATATATAATCTTGTATCGGTATTTCGCTTGGAGAGTGGGGCAATAATTCTTTTATAGATTCATCGTTAGATAGCATGTATACATTCATTTCATCGCCATCGAAATCGGCATTAAACGTTTTACATACTAATGGGTTTATACATATAGTCTTATTTGGGCCATATTTCAACTTGACCAATTTTAACGATCCTTTATTTAAAGAAGGCTGTCTATTTAGCAACGCGTACTCGGTTATTTTTACGCCTAAAGGCACCAAAATTGTGTCTATAGGCAAAGTGGGGTCAGGAGTTATAACAGACCTTACACATCTATCTATTCTATGCCTTCAAGATATGTGTGATAATATCCGCCTTTGCTCCTTAATAATTTAGATACAGCTAAATCAGTATCTCTTCTATTTTTATTGGAAAGACTTGGAATACTGAGAATTTCTCATTATTATTGGTAGCATTGGCATATTTTTAAACAACCTTACATCAGAAGCATCTAAATCACCAAAATTCTTTGTACTAGTCTTAGGCAATGTTGCTATATCTAATAAAGATATTTTGTATTATTATCTTTTAACAAAATATTATAGGCTAGCGCTTTTACTAACGATAAGTATAAGGTGTTGATTCATTTCTTTATATGTTCCACAGCCACATTTAACATCGTTGAAAGCGCCAGTTATAGGACACCATTTAATTTCAGTTTTATCTATACCCCAAAATCTTTTATAGTATTCCAAGCTTCTAAGGATATCAATATATTTCTTTCCATTTGACCAAATCTCAATCCGGTAGTAGGCTGTTTTGAAAGTATGTCGTAATGCCACCATTTCTAAATTGCAATTTATCATCTACTTGATGTCTCAAGGCTAAATATTTACAATTTCCTACCAATATTTTCTTTTTAGTATAATTTATTTTTGGTATGAAAACATTATGCTTTTCAATACCCATTTATTATTTGTCCCATTGTCATTCTGGAAGGAAATGCGTGAGGGTTTATTAAATCGATTTCGACTTTAACACCATTTTTATATAATATGGCATATTAGGCTCTATTGATGAAATAACACCTTTTGCCCATTCATACTAGTAAGCTTATCGCCAACTTTTAGAGGCTGTTTATATCTTACTATTATTTTGTTATCGGATACTAATACATCTTCTCCTTTGTATTCAGATTCAAATTTAATTGTTGATATCGACTTGAATTCGTTTGGCCTATATATTTTGCATATTACCGTATTTTTAGCAATTATTTGTTTTGCCTCCACATAAAGGTCTATCACGACACACCCAAGTTATATATTTTTTTTTTGTAGTACAGATATTTTGCAGCCATTCTGTTGCTTATAACTATACCATCTTCTACGTTATATCCATAGCAAGGTAGTATAGCTGTCTGAACCTTGAAATCTATAGGATTTTCTAAGTATTTTACATTTACGTTTGATATTTTTCTATCGTCATACATTATAGTCTGTTTCATCATTGAGCATAGAAACATACCTCTTATTGGGGGATTGTTATAGATATAAGGTATATTTGATGCTGTATAATTGATTATCGGTATTATTCGTTAAAAAGCCTCTAATACTGTAAACATAAGTAATTTTATCATAATTTTTTACTATGTACTCAGGCTTTGGCAATACCGAACCCATACCACTGTAAACCCCATTTACAAAAATATGTGTATCGCCACTTTCTATTTCTGGTGTAACGAAAGCAGTGAAGCCCGTACATCCCTAATATGCTTATGTCCCAAATTACTGATTGGGTGCGCCATCATGAAACTACTGGAAGAATGCAGAGCTACGTCACCATGCATGCACGAACTACAGAGTTTCTGAAACTGGAAGAATGCAGAGCTACGTCACCATGCATGCACGAACTACAGAGTTCCTAAAACTGCCAGAATGGGTGGATTGCCTCTTCAGCAAGTCGACTCTGACACTACAGAGATCACGTGATAGCATGAATGCCACGCAAATGCGTATTTGGCCCGAGTCCACCGATCGCAATGGCTTACTCGCGGTGTACGGGTGTGTGCGCCCAACACATGTCTTCTTTTGCAGAAGTGACCGGCAAACCCGCCATTGTGCGGTGTCCGTTTCCGGAGTGCAATGCTCGCATCATCAAATTGAGCCCGGCAGCCACGGAATCCGCCGTCTGCATTGAAAACGCCCCCGCGATGCTCCACAGCGGCCGCCAGTTTTTTGCCATTTCTGATGTGTGGGATTTCGACAACATCGGCGTGTCGCGGCCGGCGGACCTCGCATCGCTGGTGGCGGGCTTGGCCGTGGAACGGCTTCTTGTATGCAGTGAGTGTGACCGGGGCCCGTTGGGCTTTGCTGGGTTTGCCGGGGACCTGGTCTGTTCTGTGCAGGATCCTCGTTCTGTGCAGGATCCCAACTCTGTTCAGCACCCCAACTCTGTGCAGGATCCCAACTCTGTTCAGCACCCCAACTCTGTTCAGGACCTCCGCTACTACCTCCTGGCCAGCCTGGTCCGGTACGAGGTGGCCTAGCGGCGGCCTAGCGGCGGCCTGCAGGCCGCCTCGTACATAATCCTCCATATATTGAACTAAAACCGAGCCAGCGACAAGTCGCGGCAGATCCCCTGGGAAATGCGTCTCGCAAACGCCATCGTACTAATCATCGGGTTGGCGCCGGAGGCTGTTGGCATGACACTGGCATCGGCCACATACACATTGTCACACTCGAAAAGCCTGCCTCGAAGATCACAGGCTCCATCGCCAGACCCCTTGCCACTCATACGGCACGTGCTCATCTGGTGCGCCGATCCATATACCGCTCCATAGCTCGTAAGAGGAGTTTCGGCGCAGTGGCGGCGGAACTTCTGGTAATCGGCATCAGAAATGTGCCGCTCGTGTTTCTTCTTGCTCAGAGAGAAGCGGCCTGCACGCCAGTATGGGTGGATGAGCTCGATGGCTCCCTCGATGTAGGCAATGTCCATGGCTATCAAGATGGCCTTGTTTATGTTGTCGCGATCAAACTTGTTGATGGAGTAGTCCACCTTGAGGCCGTCTTTGGCGGCGTCATGGGACACCGACCCACTGGACGTGTCACGCGCCAACATAATGAAAGCAGACGTGTGTTGGTATTTCAAGAGGTCCTGGCGGATTTGGGAGCTGGAATCCCAAGGGAGAAATGTCGACTCAATTCCCGGCAAATGAACCAAGGTTTCCACCTTGCAGCCGTGTGCATTTCCATCGAGGTCCTCGACTTCGCTGCAAACGGCTGTCATGATAGAGTTGTTGAACGGCTCTGTTTTAGGCCCGTCCCAAACGGCAAAGAATGTGGTGATTGGGTGGAGCTTGAGATTGTTGCCGATGTGCTTGTTTTTGAAGCCACTTTTCTGCAAAAGAACTGGTGTGTTGAGAGAGCCGCCGCTCAAGATGTACTTCTTTGCGCCAGAGATGGTGAACCGTTGGTTGTTGCGCTGGTTCACGCATTCCAAGCCCACGGCCACGTTTTTGCTGTTCCGGATGATCTTGTCCACCGAAACCTGGTCCATAAATGTGGCGCCGTACGAGGCGGCGTCCTTGAGCCAGAGGTCCAAGCTGCCCTGCTTGATTCCCCATTTGCATCCCAAATGGCAGAATCCACACAGATGATTTTCATGCGCTCCCGTATTCTGGGGGATTTCCTTGTGTCTGTAGCCCAATTTGGCGGCGCCATCAAGGAGAACTTGGTTCAGCTTTGAGTGCTTGATGTTGGCCGTGGAAGCGCCCATCTGCTGCATCACGTAGTCAATGCAATTGTCAAAATCCTCCGAAGCCACGAATTCCACGCCGTGCTTAGAATACCATTCCTCACGAACCTTGAATGGAGGCTTGAGACATGCAGACCAATTGATTGTGGATCCGCCTCCGAAAGCCAGGCCCGCCAAAAGCACTAGCTGCAGGTTCTCCGTGGTCACCATACCGCCCTTCTCGTACAAGTTTTCCATGCCGCTGCCTTCGCTAAAAGTTAATTCGTGTGGTCTGAAGTACTTGCCTTTTTCGAGCACCAAAACACGGTGGCCCTCCCGGGCAAGTGTGTGTGCAGCAACACCTGCACCCGAGCCCGATCCGATAATCACCACGTCCGCATCCACCACAAGTTCTGCGTGGTCGTGGGCGGGAGGCTCCTGCATCTGGTAGTCAAGCTGCGTTGATTTATAGCCCTCATAGATCTGGTCACGTGTCTCCACCTGCGGAAAGTCCATGGCCTTGCTGTGAAGGTCGGGGGCGTTGAGGGTGAACGCGGCAAATGTCAACCGGGAAAAAAGAGAGAAGATCTTGTTTTTGGTTTCAATGGGCGAATCTCTCCACGAGAGAAACAAGGCTCGTTTCTCCTCCACATTCATTTCCGTAATCAATTTTGTGGACTTGGTGAGCGCAAAAGCTAGGGAGCGGTTGGAAAGAATCGTCATAATCACATAGAATAGCTGCACCGACCTGGTCAGCGAATTGTTGAGCACTTTCCTGATGAAGTTGCGAAATTCCGGTATATCAGACGGCTTCTTAACTTCTTGACAGTACCGGTGGAGTTCTTCCTCGGAAAAATCCGCCGAAACATATGAGCGGATGGTTTCGGGTGTGACTTCATTGATGAAGCCGTCGGAGATGGAAAGAAAGAGGTCTAGGTGGTGCTCCTGCACTTCGGCGGGGATCAACATGCTCTTCCACCGTGCGGACTGGGCCAGTTTTATGTCTTGTACCCCACTCTGCGCGCGCCTGTGAAAAAGGCGTCCTGCAGATAGACTTATATCCGCCCCGTGCGTCCGTCCATGGCCTGACCACACCGGCCGCGTCACGTGTGTTCTGTTCTCCGGTGCTGATTCCGACACCCGAATGGTTGCGGCACTGGTTTGGCTCACATATACTGCCGAGCACTGGCTCATTTTTAGTATTCGTCTGCCTTTGCCGGCTCATACTCTTCGTCTGCCTTTGCCGGCTCAGACTCTTCGTCGACGTCGACATCGACATGCTCGAATTCGGCCTCGTACTTTCGTAATGCATACTCATGTGCCCGCCACGGTCTCACCTCAAACAAGGCATCAATCCCGTCCAAAGGAATGCCCTTGGTTTCCGGATAAACAAACCACACCACTATCGGAAATACAGTAGAGCACGAGGCAAAGAGGAAGTAGTAGCCGTATCCGATGGCTGCAAGCGCTTGGCCCGTGAAATGACCGATCATGAACGCCCAGAACCAATTGGACGAAGCGTTGATGGACTGCGCCACCGTTCTCACCGACTGTGGGAAGATCTCTGCACAAATCACCCAAACTGTGCCGTTCCACGTCAGACCGTAGAAAATAGTCCAGATGTAGAGAAGAGCCTGCGCAGCTTTGCCAGCGGCTGTTGAGCCAGCGTCGCCAGATGCAAGCTTCAGTGTGGGATCTGCAAGTTTCACATATGTCCCAATATACCACAAGCAAAGGGAGCAGGGGATCGAAAGGTAACAAAGGCAAAAGCGACGTCCCAATTTATCCACAAGAAAAAAGATCCAGAACAAGGACGCGGCGCCCTTCAAGATCCCAAAGATGCCGGTGGATAGAAGTCCTGCGTTGGACCCCTGTACGCCTAGCGACTTAAAAATTGTGGGCGAGTAGTATGTGATGGCGTTGATGCCGAACCCGTTCTGCATCATGAACAACGACGTAGACAAAAAAAGCCGGTACAAGAGCTTCTTGCTGCAGAAAAGCGCCTTCAATGGGTCAAAAAAGCCACGCCCTGTTTCTTCAAAGTTCTCCTCGATCGACTTGCAAATATTGTCCAACTCATGGATCAGGTACGGATGGTCTGCGTCAATCCCGCGGATGAACGCCAAATTTTCACGGGCTTGCTCCAATTTCCCCTTGGCCACAAGGTATCTGGGCGACTCGGGAATGAAGAAGCAAAGCGCCCAGAATATACCCGAGGGCACGAGCTGAATTGCAAATGGAATGAGCCACTGTTTGCGCCCGGGAGGGATGTTTTGGAGCACCCCGTAGTTGATCCAGTAGCCAATAATTCCACCCACTTGCCACGAAAGTTCCCAGCATCCCACGAGCTTTCCTCTGATTGCAGCAGGTGAAATCTCCGACACGTAAATTGGGGCTAGCGAAGAACAACCACCGATGCCAAAGCCTGTCAAAACACGGCCGGCATAAATGCCTGCAAGGCCATTTTTGGAGCTCGAAATGAGAGAGATTGCCGCTCCCAACGTCAACAAAAACCCCAGCATGATTAACCCAAATTTTCTGCCGACCATTTCGCCCACAGGATAGAAAAAGAGGCACCCAAAGTAGGCGCCTGCCTGGAACACAGACACAACATTTGCCTCAACGTTTGCCTTGGCGCTTGCTGACATATTATCTAGACCGAACTCATTTTGAAACGACACCAATGAAACAGTCCCTCCAATAAACCCCGAGTCGTAGCCAATAATAATAGCAGCAGAAGCGGCAGTGATGGCGATCATCACAATGCGGAGGTTATAAATAGCATCAGGAATTTCCACCGCCATGTTTGGTTTTTCCATAGAGCTAAATGGCTTAGACTCGGATAGAGGCCGCCGCCAAATGCTTCGGAGCATGATATGGATTCTTTTATGCAAAGACTTTTGAAGAGCAGCGCTGCAGCTGTTTGGGTATTTCCGGAGATGTCTAGTATTTCCCTGGGTGGGGCGATGCAAGGAGCTTGAGGTGTTGTTATCTGTGTCGCAGCATGAAAAATTCAGACCTTTTTCACTCAGATGTCCTGCGCCTATAAGGTACATCAAACGCACGCCCAAAGTAAAGAGTCCCAGAAAATTCGGCCACGACTCATACCCCCCATCGCTCTTTTCTCACTCCAAGGTATCACTATTCTAGAACATTTAGGCCATCGATGATGCTTCCTCCAGTGTCGCATGCAGGATAAGGCGCCAGGCCCTGTTTTGGCATCCGCCGCATATTTCAACACGAATAAACGGACAAAGAAGTTCGAGTGGTGCGTTGAGGCATGCTCTGGTGAGATTAGCCAAATATGTCAGGTATTTCTGACTTGTAGCCTCGCCTCATTGGCTCATCTGAAGCGGGGTGACGGCGATGGATGTGGGGAACTGTGCGGAACCGGCCCGGGCATGCAGGCCATTAGTCTGAAGTCGGGCGCGCTCTAAGGGCGTGCATTCCAGCAAGGAGTGAGGGAGGGTACAGATTGAACTTTTTGCAATCAAGTTTGCAATATTTTTCGACGGTATTGCTTCTTTCGGTGGTCTGGCTGGCTTTTTGCACTTCCTATGGCGGGTTCCTGCATGTATTCCCTGTATGCACTTGTGTTTCCAATGTACAAAGGCTAGGCATTTCAATAAGGGCAGAGATTAAACGTTTGGGTATAACGTCGGCTATCTCTTCGCAGTTCTGCAGTAGTTCTGGTAGTGTGTTTCACAATGTACTTTCATTTGACGTCAAGTCTGTTCCTGGGTTCCCATTTGCTGCCGGATAAAAATTAAAAATTTGGATTGAAAGGGACGCCAAAGGAAATGAGCTGCTTCTTATATATCCCCCGTTTTGAATATGAAACACGGCAATGCGCCATGCATTAATGTACGTGGCTGCAAAACGCGGCTGTACTTGTACAGTCCTCCCGCTTTCCAATTGAAACTTTGTAGACAGGTCAGCGACGTAGTACTTCATGCGACTTTGAAACAGTTGGTATATACAGACTGTTGGAATAGTGCATGTACATGCGGTATTGTGCATTGCAGGAAAGCCTATACAAGATATGTTTCAGGAAATCCCTCATCAAGAGTATTTAAACACACGCATCCCCTTCTCGATTTACACTGGGCTTTTTTCCCAGGACGGATCCAATACCAAGAAGCCTCAACTACAAAAGCGAATTTCGCCGTGAAGTTATCAGTGACAAAGGGGCCTACATTACCGCTTTGTATACTAACATCCAAACACAGAGATGGTCAGCATAATCACACCCCAATACTAGAGACTTGAAAGCTAGCGAAATTCAACTAAATGACCAGCAAATTCCCGAACATTACTGCTAGCGAAGCGTCGCATAACTTCCAAAACTACTGGGGAGTTGCCACCGAGCGTTCAGAATAACTCAAGAATCACATGCCAGCATAGCTACGGCGGCACTTCATCCAGAAAGCAAAGTTTTCAGAGAAGGGTAAAATTCCCGAGGGGCACCTCACATTTACTGCCCCTATTGTTTATCTGAGATCCATTGTGCCCCTGGCTGCATACCTCGCGCGCTTCACAATTAGACGATGAGCATGCAATTTCTTCGTGGTTACTCCTCGGACAGCGAAGAAGAGCACACAAACGAAGCTTCAAAACGAAAGGCTGAAGATACTTGGGAAATATCCAAGCGAAGTGTACCCAAAACAAGCCCTTCAAGTGAGCCATTCGAATCGGCCGATCAGCCTGCACCCTCGTCAACCCAGCTTCCATTACCGCTAGATCCCCAGTCATTCGTTACTTACTCGGAAGAATACAGCCAAAACATGCACAAAAAACTGAGCGCATTCTTGTATCTTCCGTGGCTGCCGACAGCAGAGGTCCAGAAAAGATTACGCTTGGCTAGTGATCGGGCAGTTGACATTCTCAGAGCCACGGTGCCAAACTTCGAAAAACGATTCCTGTGGAACCACACCACCAAAACCAAAACAGTCTTGCATGGGAAGTATGGCCATACCAACAAGCATGCCATCAACTCGCTCCACGTGACATTGTTCCCCAACATTCTCGGACCCAAGCATCAGATGCGCCAATTGACTGACAATCTTCGACGGGCAGTGAAGAACATCGAAGTGCCTCCTGAATTGAAGGTCTCAGAAGGCACCAGGTTAGATTCTATGATGGGGGTGAAAAAATTGCGTTTTGAAATGCGTCCGGAACTCACCTGCTTCCTACTGCTGAAAACAGGAGTCTTATTCATTGGGATGCGGGTGAAAAAATACGCTGAGGCAACAAAAAACAATAATGCCAATATTGTGGCAGGTGGAGAACTTGCCCCAGATGCAACTGCCGCAGAAAAGCAAAGTACCAGACAAGATACTTCAAAATGGGCTTTAAGCCCAGAACAAATTTATCTTCATCAACTTGCGCTAAGCATCGGCGAGCAGGCGGATCAGTTGAATTTCCAATACGACTGGACCCAAATTTCCAAGCATCCAAGCATTTTGACCAATCAATCAATCATGGACTTCCACGCGTCTCTCATGCTTTGCGAGCTAAAGCCGTTGGCGACACCCCTCATACCAGAAGAGCTCAGCCGAATACGCGAGGCTTTGTTGAAGATTCCCACGCAAAACTTGCAAAATTTAACCCTAGAAACGCATCAAATGTTGCTTGATTCTCGGGACAAAAATGGGTTGCTGGCGGTCAACCTTCTTTGAGTGGTCGCCAAGAACCAATATCAAATGCAAACCGTTCCCTGATTGAGCATCGGTTACTTGAACACTTTTGAGAACTCCATAACATCTTGGAAGCCGCTTTCCCGGCCGGCGTACCAGAGGCGTGGCTAGAGTTGCCGTGAGTGCACGTGACCCCGAGTGCACGTGACTGCGCGCAGCTAGATCGCCGGCACTCAGCTCCACAACTCCCACCCGCCATGTTCCGGAAAAACCAAAAACATGCTGAAAAGCAGATGATAGACATCATCAACTCGCGAAATAATATCAACAGGTGTGGCGAGTGCGGCGCCGATTACCCCACGTGGGCATCGGTCAACCTTGGAATCTTATTATGCGGGAGGTGTGCAAATTGTCACCGCAAGGTGCTTTCCAGAAACGGGCCGGACGGACGTCCCGTGTCTGTGGTCAAGTCGCTTACATTAGAAAACTGGTCGGAACTGCAGCTAGAGCATATGAGACGCGTTGGAAACAGACGTGCCAAGCAGCGGTGGAACCCGAAAAAGGTGCCGTTTCCCCATGATGATGATGCAGACTTCCTCATCGAGGAATACTTGAGAGACAAGTACATCGAGGGCAAGTTTCGGGATGTCAATATTGACTCTTCGGAATACGGGGGGTCTGACTACCTGAGCACATCTGACTACGAAAACAGCCAATCTCGGCCGTCATCTCGGGGCCGGCCGGTCCCCAGATTAACTCACCGCAAGTTGACCACCTACGAACAAACGCAATACCGCTTGCAGGCACAGAAGATCCGAGGCTTTGGGTATTCCGACATGGACGCCATATTGGAAAGTTTGCTCTTGGCCAGCGGCGACACCAATACGGCGTTGGACATTTTGGACAACGATGCCAAAGTGAATCCTTCCCTGGAAGAGACACCACCTTCATTGCCAAAACGGCCCTCTCATTCAGCAGGAGCGGGCTCTCAGTATGGGTCCACCACAGGGACTATCACGCCAGCTTCCAGTGCAGGAGGAGATTGGTGGAACCAGCCTCAGCCAACAGGGCAATTACCCGCCGCAACGGGGCAATTCACAGGACAACCCGGCGTGTCCCAGTTTCAACCAGGCCAGCCGCAGATCTACCAATATACAGATCCGGTCAGCGGGCAAGTTTCCTACGTGGATGCCAACGGGCAACAATACTTGGATCCAAACAACCCACAGCACCAGCAGCTCTTGGTGCAGCAGACTCCGCAGTACTTGCAACAGCAGGCTACCAAACTGAACATCTTGTCGCTTTACAGTCAGCAACCACAGATCCAACAACAGCAGATCCAGCAACCGCAGATCCAACAACAGCAGCAACACTATCAACAAGGTGCTTTTGAAAACCAAACAGCACAGCCATTCCAAGCCCAGCAGACTGGGGTTTATGGCCAGTTTCAGCAAACGGGTGCTTTTGGACAGGCGCAGCCGCAATATGGCCAGATGACTGGCCAATCACAATATCAGGGTGCTGCCGGATTTGGCCATAATCAGACATACCAGCCATTCAGATGAGCTGGAGGAATGGCGATGATTTGAACCAGAGCTACTGGTGAGTGGCTGAATATCAAGTGGTAAGTATTAAATATCAGTGCCAGAGGTACTACAAGTATCGATATAGGAATTTTAGAAGTATAATATAAGAAATACGAGATTAGTAAATATAAGAAATACGAGATTAAGTGTTAGGAGTTCAGAATTAACGTTGCTATC
This sequence comes from Metschnikowia shivogae, assembly GCA_002374645.1. NCBI lineage: Eukaryota > Fungi > Ascomycota > Pichiomycetes > Serinales > Metschnikowiaceae > Metschnikowia > Metschnikowia shivogae. The sequence goes on along the minus strand of NLAF01000272.1, from coordinate 718,251 downwards.
AGTTCCATCTAGCACAGGGTCCTGCGCGTGACGTGGGTATCTGCAGGACGTTGTTTTAGACCGGGCGCACCGCAGCACCCGCAAAGGTGCAGAGAGCGAAAATCGAGCGGACAGTGGTAAGATTCAGCAAGGCCAGGGCGCGGCCGAGTGTTTCAGGAGTGTTTCAGGCGTGTTTCAGGCGTGTTTCGCAAATCCGGCAATCTCGGCTCGGCGCTTCCGCTTTGGGCCATGCGCGGCTTCTGGTGCGTTCCTGTACATTCTGGAACATTCGCAATTCACTCGCATCCCTATATAAACCCCAGGTCGCCCCCTACTCCCCAACTAAAATCCCTCACCACAACAGTTTACAAATGGATGAAACTCAATTCACTGACAATGCCTTGCAAATTATCCAAAAGGCAACACAGCTAGCAAAGGACGGCGGCCACTCCCAGATAATGCCCCTTCACTTTCTAGCAGCCATGGTTCCCACCGATGACGAGAACTCCACCCAATACCTCAAAACACTTATCCAGAAGGCCCGCTACCAGTGGCCCGATTTCGAACGCATCGTCAATCGCCACCTTGTCCGCATGCCCTCGCAGAACCCACCCCCCAGTGACGTGCTGCTCAGCTATGCTGGAGGTCAGGTGGTCACCAATGCAAGCAAGATCAAGCAGCAGCAAAAAGATGACTACGTGGCGCAAGACCACATTTTGTTGGCGTTGTTGCAAGACTCGTCCGTCAAGGACATCTTGAAGGAGGCGCAGATCAACCCGGAAACTCTCAAGACGCAGGCGATCGAGTTGCGGGGCAACCAGCGCATCGACTCGCGGCAGGCCGACTCGTCCTCGACTTACGAATTCTTGAACAAGTACTGCCAGGACTTGACGGAGCAGGCACGCGAGGGAAAAATCGACCCCGTGATTGGGCGTGAGGAAGAGATCCGCAGAGTCATCCGTGTTTTGGCCCGGCGGTCCAAGTCCAACTCTGTGCTTATTGGAGAGGCCGGAGTGGGCAAAACGTCTATCGTGGAGGGAGTGGCGCAGCGTATTGTTGACGGCGATGTGCCCAGCATTTTGGCCAACTCGCGGCTTTTTGCTTTGGATCTCGGTGCCTTGACGGCAGGAGCAAAGTATAAGGGCGAGTTCGAGGAGCGCATCAAGGGCGTGCTCAACGACATCGAAAAGTCGAAAGAAATGATCATTCTCTTCATCGATGAGATCCACATGTTGATGGGCGACGGAAAGTCCGATGCGGCCAATCTCTTGAAGCCCATGTTGGCTCGTGGAGCCTTGCACTGCATTGGCGCCACCACTTTCGCCGAGTACCGCAAGTTCATCTCGAAGGACGGTGCTTTCGAGAGAAGATTCCAGAAGATCGACGTTCCCGCAACCACCATTCCCGAAACCGTGGCTGTTTTGCGTGGATTGCAACCCAGATACGAAATCCACCACGGTGTGCGTATTCTCGACTCGGCCTTGGTGTCAGCAGCACAGTTGGCTTCGCGGTACTTGACATACCGGAGTCTTCCCGACTCGGCGGTAGACTTGATTGATGAAACCGCCGCACAAGTGGCCGTCCAGCGGGATTCCAAGCCCGAGGAGTTGGACAGCTTGGAGAGACAGTTGCACTTGCTTGAGGTGGAAATCAACGCATTGGAGAGAGACAAGGACGCGGATTCCGAGTCGCAGGAGCGTCTCGAACAGTCCAAGAAGAAGAAGGCCGACTTGGAGGAAAAGTTGAACCCCTTGAGAGAGCGTTTCCAGCAGGAGAGAAAGGGTCACGACAAGCTTACGGAGTTGAAGCGTAAGTTGGACGATCTTGAGATCAAGGCACACGACGCCGAAAGAAGACGTGACAATGCCGCCGCCGCCGACTTGCGCTATTTTGCCATTCCCGACGTGCTTAACAAGATCAAGGAGGTCGAGGTCGAGGTGGCCGAGGAGGACGCCAACAGCTCAATGTTGAACAATGTCGTCAGCGCAGACGCTGTGGCAGAAACCGCCGCCAGACTCACCGGAATTCCCGTTACCAAGTTGACGCAGGCTGAAAATACCAAGTTGATCAACATGGAGAAAGTCTTGGCCTCGGAAGTGGTGGGCCAGAACGAGGCCGTCAAGGCGGTGGCCAATGCAGTTCGGTTGACGCGGTCAGGCTTGGCCAATCCGAACCAGCCCGCATCGTTTCTCTTTTTGGGATTATCTGGATCGGGAAAGACCGAGTTGGCCAAGAAAGTGGCCGGTTTCTTGTTTGCAGATGAACGGGCCATTATCCGGATCGACTGTTCTGAATTGGGCGACAAATGGTCTGCTTCCAAGTTGTTGGGCGCCGCCCCGGGATACGTGGGCTACGAAGAGGGCGGTATCTTGACGGAGGCCGTTCTTAGAAGACCATACTCGGTGATTCTTTTTGATGAGGTTGAAAAAGCTGCTCCTGAAGTTTTGACGGTGTTGTTGCAGATTCTCGACGACGGCCGGGTCACTTCGTCCCAAGGAAAGGTGATCAACTGCTCCAACGCCATCATCATCATGACTTCGAATCTAGGCGCAGAATACATCAATGCGTCTAAGGGAAACAAGGTGGAGCCGGAGACCAAGGAGAAAGTCATGGACGCCGTGCGCCATCATTTCCGGCCGGAATTCCTCAACCGGATTTCCTCGACGGTGGTGTTCAACCGGTTATCGCCAAAGGCCATAGCACGCATCGTGAAGATCCGGTTAGAGGAAATCCAGGAGCGGTTCCAGGCCAACGGAAAAACCGTGACGTTGAAGGTTGACGACGGGGCCATAGAGTTCTTGTGCAGGGAAGGTTACTCCCCCGACTTGGGAGCTCGGCCTTTGAACCGCTTGATCCAACGTGAAATCTTGAACAAGTTGGCCATTTTGCTCTTGAAGGGCCAGGTCAAGGATAAAGAGGTGGTGCACGTGACCGGCTCGGCCGATGGGTTGCAGGTGCTTCCAAATCACGAGGCCGACCAAGAGGACGAGGACATGGACGACTGGGACGAGGACAGCATGGACGATCTTGACTAGAAAACGAAACTAAATAATGATAAATCGACGAATACCCAGCACGACGTAGATCGATGTGCGGACGGACGCAAAGCCCAATTAGGCAATAACATCTCATTCAATTGGCGCTGGCTTTTTCGGTCGGCCAAGCCACGAGCATGGACGCAAAGCCCATTAGGCAATAACATCTCATGCAATTGCCGCTGGCTTTTTCGGGCGCCCTCGGCCAAGCCACGCAGATGGCAGGGACGGTGTTTTCCTGCATATACCAACATGCAGGACACCACACCGTACCGTCCAGCCTCCAGGGCTGAGGCCGGACCTGCACACAAGCCCAGGTGCACGGGTGTACTGCACCCGGTTCCCTAGTCCAGCTAATACGCAGTCATTCCCCCGACGCACGCTCCAAACCAACCACGACCGCACCACGAAGCCAGGGTTGCAGAGGCGGTCCTGCATACGCGCGCACACATCATCTCGAAAAATCTTCGCTCCCCCTTAAACCACATAATGGCTAGCAGAACACAGTTCGAAAACTCAAACGAAGTCGGTGTTTTTGCCAAATTGACCAACCTGTACTGCCTTGTCGCAGTGGGTGGCTCGGAGAACTTCTATTCCGCCTTCGAGGCCGAATTGGGAGATGTCGTTCCCATCGTCAGAACAACCATTGCTGGAACTCGGATCGTCGGCCGTATGACCGCCGGAAACAGAAGAGGATTGTTGGTGCCCACACAGACCACCGACCAGGAGCTCATGCACTTGCGGAATTCCTTGCCAGACTCGGTCAAGATCCAGAGGGTCGAGGAGCGCTTGTCTGCTTTGGGAAACGTCATCTGCTGCAACGACTACGTGGCGTTGGTGCATCCCGACATCGAGAGGGAGACCGAGGAGTTGATTGCTGACGTTCTCGGTGTCGAGGTGTTCAGACAGACCATTGCAGGTAATGTTTTGGTGGGCCTGTACTGTCTGTTGTCCAACCAAGGCGGATTGGTGCACCCACAGACGTCCATCCAGGACCAGGAGGAGTTGCTGTCGTTGCTACAGGTGCCGTTGGTTGCCGGAACAGTGAACCGAGGCTCGTCGGTGGTTGGCGCCGGGATGGTGGTCAACGACTGGGTGGCGGTGGCGGGCCTTGACACGTCTGCGCCGGAGTTGTCGGTGGTGGAGAGCATCTTCAAGTTGCAGGACGCCCAGCCGGACGCCATTTCGGGCGACTTGCGGGACACTTTGATCGAGACCTACTCCTAGGTCTTCCTGCAGACCCCTGCATCCATACCCCGGCATAGCCGTGCATCCCTGGCGGACCCGTGCATCCCTGGCGGACCCGTACCTTCGTGGCGGACCCGTACCTCTCCGCCTCTGGGCCGGAGTCGTGCCCAGGCTTGCTGCTGGACTGCAGACAAGCCTCCAAGGCATGGTTCCGCTGCATTTTGGTAATATACATGCACGCGCGCCCCCGTAGCGCCGGTCGCACCGACGGCCCGAATAGGCCGCTCCTGCACACAGCCCACCGCGCTATCACATGGCGGTACTGCACCCAGCCCCGCCCACTTCTCTTCCGCCGCGGCAGAGTACCCACTACATAGCACCACGTCTTCAGCTGCCACGCCAGTTTCACGTGCCAATCGTTACATCGCCTGCTACCCCCCATCCAGGCTTCCCCCCTCTTCTTTTTTCCGCGAAAAAAAGCGACGGTTTCAGCCAGTTGTGGCCAAGTGCAGGACATTCTGATCCCGCCACCAACAACCCATTGTTTTCCACCCCGGTTTCAATCTGGCAAAGCAGAAAATGCTCTCTAGCTTGAACATCCGTGCGGACGCGTTTCAGCGGCTAGCAAAGCTCCATGGCAGCGAGTTTCCCGAAGCTCCAGCCGCTGCCCTTAAAAGCGCCCCCCAAAAAAGAGCCCTTTCCCTTTTCGATTTACAGCCTTCAGGGCTCGGGAATGTGGCCATGTCTCTCAAGGAGTTTGAGATCTTACGGGCTTTGTGCAGTGCCACGGGAGGTCTGGCCGGCGGCAAAGACCTCGGCGAAGCCGAATCGGCCCATTTTCTGCAAATGTTTCGCCGTTTCCGGGAGTACCTTCTCGAGTTGCCTAACCAGCGCTTTTCGGCTGCCGTTTTTGCCTCCGTGGGCCTGGATGCACTTCCGTGGATGGTCTTGGCGGCCGATTTAACCTCGGCGCTTGTACACCTTGCCAACACACAGGATGTTGCAGCGGAAGTGATCTCCACGTTTTCACTGTTTCTTGACTTTTTCTTCATGAATTCCGGCGCGTTGGAGGCGCCTCACTACTTGTCTCTCATTGGATTCATGAAAAGCTTGCACGAGCAGCCGGGATTTTTCGTCGACGACAACTCGTTCAAAGTCCTCCACTTGGTGGACTCGTGTGTGGATAACGAGGAATTTTTGGCCACTTTGCAGGCGTATCTGCACCAAATCCCGGTGTATGTGCAGGACCACGGTTTGGCCCAGGCTTTAGCGCCAATATACTTCATCAAGCTCCTTGCAGACATCATGGCCGCCGTCACGGCCGTTGCCTACTTGGGGAAGGAGGAGCACCTGCTCATGGAGGCGTTACTAGAGTCGTGTGTGCCGAAAGAGGAAAGCGACACTGAAAGCGATCTTGATGCTAGCATCAGCTTCCAGAACGGGTCGCATGCGGCCCAAAATGGCACCCACCAAGCCCAAAACGGACATGCAGCCACTTCATCGGTGCTTCGGACCGAGATCGTGCAGGAGCTCTGTCAGCTGGCCATCCGCAAGTTGCAGCAGCTAGACGCAGGACAGGACTGCGTCGTCTACTCTTCCATGGCCCGGTTGCGGCTCGGATACGACGCAAAGGCACAGTTGTTGCTGGTGATCGCAGGCGGCGTTCTCAGTGGGGAAGCGGACATTCACGTGATCCACGAGTACTTCTGCAAGAGCGTTGGAATCTACGACATCATGTTGGACTTCCGGCTCGGCACAACCGTCGTCCAGTTGGGCTCGATTCTCGTGCTCAAAGAGTCTCCAGTGGGATCCTCGTTGACGCGGGCATTCACGTCTTTGGTGGCCAATCCTGCATTGAGCTCGGCCCAGTGCACGGCCATTTCAAAGAGTTTCGGTCTTGCCAGCAAGGCCCTTCTGCAGGACTCCGTGGTGACGACGATCTACGCCCTCACCAATCTTCTTTTCGTGGGCAACGATGGGTTGCAGCTCCAGGGAAGGTCTCGGCGAGGGACTGGGCTCGTGGGGCAGAATTCCATGGAGCGGCTCGGCCATGCGGCTGAAAACGCCAACCCAAACCGGCTCATTCGGAACAACACGCTTCTGCGGAGAAATAGCGTTGTTTCCAAAAAAGAGCCCGAACGCTTCAATGCGTCAGATTACAACAAGGTGTGTGAAAACGCCGTGACTGCAATATCCGAGGTGGTGGCAGCTTGTGACGATGAAAGCGTCAGCACCTTGGCAGTTTCGATCTTGTCGCAGAAGACTCTGAAAATGAACACCATAGTGGCGCCCTATTTGTTGAAGGGCATGGTTTGCTGTGGCCCATATTTGCCGGAGCGAGAGTTTGTGGTGTTGGTACGTCAATTGCATTCGTTATCGATGGACGCGTACCAAAGCCAAAAAGGCAATCTCTTGACGATCATTGAGGATTTCCGTGTGCAGTTGGCCAAGACACTCAAGAACAAGTCCAATTTCCGGCTGGACTCCTTGCACGTGCTCTACAACGTGTACTTGGCGGAGATGTTGAGCGCCATCATCAGCCAGGGCGATGTGCAGGAAATGGACCACCACCGGTCCCACAACGAAATCAGCGCCGTGGGCGCCCAGATTGCGCTTTTTCTCCGGCCCTTGGCCCACTTGATGCCCGACGTCAAAATGGGCGAGTCCCCGTTGAAAATCGGAGACAAATCCATCATCAATCTCTTCCGCAACATCTGGTTCAACATGGTGGTGCACGGATACCTGGCCAACTCGCGCCACACCCGGGAATTTGAGGCGGATTTGCAGAAAATCGCCTACAACACGCCACCGTTGGCGCTGGAAACGTCGTGGAACAAAACCGAAACGTCCTTGGACTTGAACACAGTGCTCAAGCGTGCTCTGTCCAATCACAACGTGAAGGACCACCGCCACATTGCCGGCGACATTTTCGAGGTTCCCAGAACAATGTCGTATTCCAAGTTGATGTTTTTGGCGGCGGCGGTTTTTGTGGAAACGCTCCGGGTCAAATCCGGAAACTGCCACACTGTTTTGGAATACTACTCCGATCCCTCGGTCAAAACCAGCGGTATCGACAAGTACCTCGGGCCCGTGGCGTACGCCATCAATAACGAGTTCGTGGGCTTGGTCAACTGTGGCGCCGACAGGCAGTTTTCGGCGGATAATATTGCAGAGCAGTTGACCCAGATCTTGACTGCATGCTGCCACGGCTTGGCGGACCTCCAGCTGGCGGCTTTTCAGTGTGCAGACAACATCATTTGCAAAATCCCGTCGTCTCTCTGCCACCAGCGCAGTTTGTTCTCTCTCTTCGACCTTTTGACCTTGCTATACGACAGCGTGGTGGATGCTGAAATCAACCAGTACAATCCGACCTTCGTCTACACCGCCAGCTTGACTGGGGTCAGATTACGCTTGCCAGACTCGAACACCTGGCGGCACGAGACGTTCACCCGGTTTCACGAAAAGTGCAAGACTTGGCTCCACATTCTCCTCGTCAAGTGCAACCTGGACACAAAGAGCTTGATCCAGTCGTACGTGGCGAGCCAGGACCGTTTTCGGGGCAGCACCGTTCGCTTCGGAACGTCTTTTGCGCTCGAAATGGCCGGCACCATTGGTGCCACGGACCGTGAGTTGGTGCATCTTCCCCACACCTCTCGCGCCTCGAACTTGATGCCGCCAGTGATCACGCAATTGACCTGGCGGTCGAGTTTTGTGTCGGATGTCATGGAACGGGTTTCGTTTGAAAGCGCCGCCTCTTCTGCCCGGGCATTCCAGGATCTCCGCATGCAGGTTTCCCGGCTTCTTGACGTGGTGCGTACGGACCACGTGCCATTGGACGACGTGATGGAGGCGATGAGCGAAATTGCAGGCTACGCGTTGGTGCAGCACCACAACTTGGCGGAGTTGGTGCGCTACTTGGTGGAGATTCCTTTCAGGGTGTTTGACCAGGACTGCATGCGGGCCGCCGTGGCCATCTGGGGCGCTGTTATGGAGGAGCGCCCAAGCTTGGCTCTTTTGGTCACGGCCGAGATATTGAAGCACTGGGAACACACCATCTCCGTGCGGCTGGGAGTGTTTTCCCGGAAACACGATTTGCCCGAGCCGGCCTTTTCCAAAATGGAGTATGCGCCCAGCGACTTTGACCGTGTTTCCAAGCTTGCAGGCGCCGTGGACAAGCTGTTCCAGCCGCATCTGGAGATCATCCAGCTCATGCAGTCCAGTTTCGAGGCCACCATGAACCAGAGCGACCACCTTCTCAAGATCTTCACCCGTTTTGTGGTGAAGGGTTTGCACACCCTATGCCACGGCAGCTTGCACCCATACGCCCGTTTTGTGCGCTTCCTGTTGGTTCGCTTTGGGTACGATCTTTTGGCGTACCATTCTCGGATCGGGTCCCGCAGCTGTGGCCGCATCGCCGAGGCGCTTCTAGACAGCTCGCTTTCGTGGTTCAAAACCGGATCCCACTACCCGTTTGGATCCAACGTGCTCAAAATCAAGGCGGACTTGACGCTTCTTGAGGAAGTGGCGCAGCACGTGAGCAAGACAAACATGCGTGGGCTCGAGCAGAAGAAGACGCTTCTTCTTTTCTTCTTGGACGACGAAATCGCCAAAATCAGCGTGTGGCTCCGGCCAAACAGCCCGCAAGACAGCAAGGGCCGCTATGTGCAGGGCGGCGTTGACGCCAGCCACGTGCAACATGCATACGACATCGACCCGCAGTTGGCAGTCAACTTGGCCCACCGCTACAAGATCCGGAACTTGGACGAAACGCTCCAGAAGTTGATCTGCAGCAACCCGGTGGCCTCCATGCAGTACGCGGATGCAATCCAGTACTTCATCGGCATCAACAGCGCCAGCAGCATGCCAACGTACCAGCTTCTTTTCTGGGCGCCGTTGGCTCCGATCGACGCCATTTCGCTTTTCTTGCCTCCGTTTGGCAAAAACGCATACGTGCTCCAGTACACCATGCGTTCGCTCGAGCACCATGACGTCAACCTCACGTTCTTCTACGTTCCCCAGATTGTGCAGCTGCTCCGGTTCGACGTGAAGGGTTACGTGCTGCGGTTCATTCTCGAAACCGCCCGGGTCCTGAGTCTCTTTGCCCACCAGATCATCTGGAATATGTTGGCCAACAGCTACAAAGACGAAGACTCCACCGACCCAGACCCGTTGAAGCCAACGTTGGACCGAATCCAGCAGCAAATGCTCCGCAACATGAGCGAGGCCGATTTGTCGTTTTACCGCAAGGAATTCGGATTCTTTGAAGAGGTCACGTCCATCTCCGGCAAACTCAAGCCGTACATCAAGAAAACAAAGGCGGAGAAAAAGGTCAAGATCGACGAGGAAATGGCCCGGATCCAGGTGCAGGAAGGCGTGTATCTTCCCAGCAACCCGGACGGCGTTTTGGTGGACATCAACCGCAAGTCCGGAAAACCGTTGCAGCTGCATGCCAAGGCGCCCTTCTTGGCCACGTTCAAGATCCGCAAAAACGTCGCCGACGTGGACGACTACGGGCAGCCCACGCAGGTGCAGGTCGAAAAGTGGCAGAGTGCCATTTTCAAGGTCGGCGACGACTGCCGCCAGGACGTGCTAGCGCTCCAGTTGATCCTGGTGTTCCGGACCATCTGGCTCAACGCCGGCGTGGACCTATACGTGTTCCCGTACCGGGTGACGGCCACGGCGCCGGGGTGTGGCGTCATCGACGTGTTGCCCAACTCCACGTCACGTGACATGCTTGGGCGGGAGGCCGTCAACGGGCTCTACGAGTACTACGTGACCAAGTTCGGGCCCGAGTCGTCCATCGAGTTCCAGCGCGCCCGCAACAACCTCATTCGGTCGTTGGCTGCGTACCTGGTGATTTCGTTCCTCCTTCAGTTCAAAGACCGCCACAACGGAAACATCATGTACGACGAGGACGGCAACATCTTGCACATTGACTTTGGCTTTTGCTTTGACATTGTTCCGGGTGGGGTGAAGTTCGAGGTTGCTCCGTTCAAGCTCACCAAGGAAATGGTCTTGGTGTTGGGAGGTTCCGATACCACGCAGGCGTACCGCCGGTTTGAGGAGCTCTGCATCAAAGGCTACCTTGCGTGCCGTCCTCATATGGAGACCATTGTCCGGTGTGTGACTCCGATGTTGGAGAGCGGGCTTCCGTGCTTCAAGGACACCACCATCAAGAAGTTGAGGAAGCGCTTTGTTCCAAGCAAAAGCGAGAAGGACGCGGCTCTCTACTTCAAGAGCTTGATCCGGAAGTCGTATGAGAGTTTCTACACCACTGGGTACGACGAGTTCCAGCGCCTCACCAACGGCATTCCCTATTAGCTGGTGTCCTGGGGTGTCTGGGGTGTCTGGGGTGTCCTGATGGTGTTCCCCGCGAGCACACAATGGGGAAACCACCTGCCAATATAGAACTGCTTGGTCGGACTGCCATTGTCGTGGAGAAGGGCTGGTCCTGCATACCAGCGCAGCCGCAGCTGCTCACGCGCCAGCCCAATCAAATCCAACTCGGAACCCCGATGACGTAATCACTGATGGCGGGCCAGCGGGCCTGCAGTCCTGCATCCCACGCCCCGCACCTCTTGCCAAGAATGTGCGCCAGTAATTCCAGCACAGCCGTGCCGGCAACCGCAGCAGGCTGTCCTGCACACACGTGCCCGGGGCGTATGCAGGCCGCCGCGCCCTCCCGCCAAAAAACACGGCTGCTCAATCCACAACACTCCCGACTCCCCCTTTTCCATTTCGATTTCCGCCCGGCAATCTTTGGTACTCTCTTCAGCATTTCCTCCGGTGTATTCTGCGCGCCCGCCGCTCGTTGTTGCAGATCACACACTGATCGTCTCAGATCAGCATGAAGCTCCTGTGTTTCATCCCTATCTTGTGGTTCCTGGCCCTTGCCAGCGCCCAACGGCTCCTCAAAGCAAACTCCTTGTTGACATGCATGGACAACTCACAGTTCTGGGCCTCCAGTCTTGATGTCTCGTTCCTCCCCGAAAACAAATCGGTCAATCTCGTTATCAACGCCATTTCCAATATTGACAACGTCAAGGTGGGCGTCAACGTCAAGTTGATCGCGTACGGACTCACGGTCATCGAGAAGTCCGTTTCACTCTGTGACTTGCACTTTTCTGCTCTCTGTCCCTTGACCTCGGGCCACTTGGATTTCACATACCTGTTACCCGTTTCCGAGAGCATCATCAAGCAGATCCCCACCGTGGCATACACCATTCCCGACTTGGATGCCCGTGTGCGGATAGTCATGTACAACATCGAGAACAAGGAGAACTTGGCGTGTGTTGAAGCCGTGGTGAAAAACGGCAAGACGGTGCAAACCAAGTACGCGGCGTGGCCGATTGCCGCCATTTCCGGCTTGGGTTTGGTCACGTCGGGTATAGTTTCCGTCATTGGCCACTCCAGTACTGCCGCTCATATCTCGTCCAACTCCATGTCGTTGTTCGTGTACTTTCAGTCGTTGGCAATCACGTCCATGTTGGCAGTGGCACGTGTGCCTCCCATTGCTGCCGCGTGGTCCCAGAATTTCCAGTGGTCTTTGGGCGTCATCCGCGTGGCCTTTGTGCAAAATATTGCCAACTGGTACTTGCAGGCCACCGGCGGAGTTCCCACCAGTATCTTGGCCAACTCGCAGGTTTCGGTGTCGGTGCAGAAAGTCAAGAGGGGCCTTGATTACTTGACCAGCTTTTTCCGCTCTTCGGCGCCGGTGATGGTGAATCATCTTGCCAAGAGAGTCTCCATTGCCGTGGATTCCGATGACTTCTTGGAAAACGATGGCTTGAACCGGACGCTCTACACCACCGACGAGCATGCTGCCCTAAAAGGCACCAGGATTCTTATTTTGCGTGGAGTGCAGAGGGTGTCGTATCTTGCCAAAATCGAAATCACCAACTTGTTCATGACCTCCATCATGTTCTTGCTCTTCTTCACCTTTGTGCTTATTGTTTCCATGACCTTCTTCAAGGCGGTGGTGGAAATCTCCATTCGCTCCAACATCATGCACACTGGCAAGTTCAACGAATACAGGCAGCACTGGCTGAGTATCATCAAAGGCGCTCTCTACCGTCTTCTTCTCGTTGCTTTGCCCCAACTCGTTGTTTTTTCCCTATGGGAGTTCACCACCCACGAATCCGCCGGTGTGGTTGTCGTGGCTGTGTTCCTACTTCTTGTGGCCTTGGGCTTGTTGGGTTTTGCTGCCATTCGAGTGGTTTTGCTTGGCCGCCGTTCCGTGAGGGACCACAAGAACCCCGCCTATCTTTTGTATGGCGATGGCGTCTTTTTGAACAAGTTTGGCTTCATCTATGTTCAGTATCGTGCTGACTGCTATTATTTTGTGGGAATTTCCTTGGCTTACATCATCTCCAAGTGCTTGTTCGTGGCTGTGTTGCAGCAACACGGAAAGGTGCTGTCGGTGATTGTTTTTGCCATCGAGCTCATATACTGCATCACTGTTTGCGTGAAGCGGCCATTTATGGACAAGAGAACAAACGCATTCAACATCACCATTGCTGTGATCAACACCATTAACGCGTTGTTCTTTATGTTCTTCTCTTATGTCTTCAAGCAACCACAGGTGGTGTCGTCGGTCATGGCTGTGGTGTACTTTGTGTTGAACGCTGTGTTTGCATTGTTCTTGCTTATCTTCACCATTGTCACCTGTGTTTTGGCCTTGGTATACAAAAACCCGGACGCTCGCTACCAGCCAATGAGGGACGACCGTGTGTCATTCTTGCCTCGTTTGGGTGGCAAGAAAAAGGACGTTGCTGGCGCCGACGACATCGAATTGGCTGCTTTGGGCGCCAGTGCCATGAAGGGCCACGAAAACGCCAAGCCTTCCCACTATGCTGACTCTGACTTGAATGATGACGACTCCAACCACTACCAAGGGTACCGTGGAGCATATAACAGCGGCGAGTTTTCCAAGTCGTCGATCTTGGACTCGGATGAGCCCCAGCAGCCTGCTTCCACCATCGTGGGCAACTCCACAAATGCATATCAGAACTACAAAACCCTGAGAAACGACAGACAGGGCAGCCACCGGGACTATTATGATAGCAACCGCGGAACTACCACCAGGGATTATCTCTAGTTCTGCCAGATGTTTCTGGCTTCAAGGTTTCGGGTTGTGCGGACACTTCTAGCTTTGTCGTGTTTTTACCTGTGGGTTGGCCTTTCATTTCAATACATACCATGTTGCAAATTTGTAGATCGATGCAGAAGGAGGGGCAGAAGGAGTTAATGGCTGCAAGGAGTCCTGCATGTACGTATCCGCTGCGGCAAGGAGTCCTGCATTTAAGTACCCACTGCGGCAATGAGTCCTGCATTTAAGTATACGCTGCTGCAAGGAGTCCTGCATGTATCCACTGCTGCATGGATGAAACAGCGTGTTCGCATATAAATGGCCCATCCCCCGTTTTGCAGAATGCCTAAATTTCGAATAAATGACCGGGCGAGTCATCACAATCGCCAGAATACATGGGGCTCAAAAGCAATGGATTTATCGACATCTATAGCTACTCGGTAGCAAGAGCGTAACAGCTCAGGTGTGGCAAAAGTTGGGCTTTCCAAAAATGCTGTGGTGAAAAACATTGTACCACGTTACAGGGACACAATCTTCACGGTCGCTGGGGCGGTCTTGCTCGTTGACCCCTCTTTTTTTTAGCGAGATATCTTTGATTTTGGCAGGTGATGACGGGCCTTCCATCACACGCTTGAGGTCCATTTCTGGCTTCAAATATTGAGTATCTGTCCGCAGAAATGAATACAACAAGCTGTCTGCTTCGAAATCCTCCCAGGCGGTGTGGCTGGACCTCTTCGCCAAGTCCAAGCCGGTGTTTTTGCCAAAAAGCTTGTCAAAAACAGAGAAAGCTTTATAACTTTTCAACGTTTCTAATCTGGACGGATCTTTGCTGGCCTGCTCAGAGCACCAGGCAATTTGCTCAGCTAGTTGGATCAAAGGAGAATCTGCAGAGAATGTACTTGAGTTTATGGTCTTTCCGTTCCGAATATGTTCGGCGATGTTGGAAAGAATGCGGACAGAGAGCGAGAACGGAATGGTGAAATTCTCCAAAAGCGAGCCGGTTTTTGACCGAAGAAACAGCGAAAGCTTCTTTTTGATGTACCTGCTTCGTCCAGTCTCGAACTCGTCAAAGTCCCACAGCGAGATGTACTCTCTTCCCTTATTGAGTTTCCCAACTACCAATCCCTCCACTATACGGAGGTAGAGGAGGATCATTTCCTGTTTTGTCTTGAGAGATTGCGTTGTATAAAAACGAATCAAGTCGCGGAGAAGCTTCCCGTGAACCGCCCTCAAAGACTTCTGACATGCCTCATCCGGGACTGGAACTTCTTCCACGTTGCAATCCTCCAGATCATTATCCATATCCAGCCGCTCGGGATCCATTGCTGGTGGGCAATCCGGAGAGAACACAGCTCCGGGGTGTTCGGGATCGTCTTTTTCGGAACCGGATGTTTTAGAACCTTCAGGATCAGGGACATTGTTGGCGCCATTTGTGCTTGACTCCGTTTGTGGAAAGGCATTGGAGTCTGGCCCCACATCCGATGATTCATTGTCTTCATTTTGAACACCTTGCACATCTGATGTGTCTTCCGCCAGGGGAACATCCACAGCAACTTCAGATCGTTCCAGATTTTGACTTTCTGGAACCCCTGCCTCACTTTCAGCGCTGGGGTTTTCTGGGATATCCGAGTTTCTTCTTTTGAGCTCGGGACTGGTTTGAAAGTCAATGCTTTGAGGAAGCTTTATGTCTGATTTTGGTTTTGGTTTCTCGTGGGATTCAAGTGCTACTGCAAGGTTTTGTGCTTCGAACCCCGGTCTTAATTCGGTCCCTGTGAGTCCAAGGTCGGGCTGGCTGGCCTGTTTACCGGTTCCGTGGCCATTGGTCGCTACTTCTAGTTTGAGGTCTCTCTTGAACCAAACCACAGGCGCCAGGTCTGGGAACCGGGAAAGAGGAGAGTATTTTGGATCGGGGATCACCAATCCAGAAGCTAGTGCAAGAATCAAAAGAGCCGGCAACATTCCATAAAGCGAGTACATGGAAATCGCTTTTGAGAATGGGTGCAAATTGGTCGCGCCCGCGAGGTCATGTGACCGGGATGCCGGGGCTCACGTGACGCGCCGCATGCAGTACGCTGCTGTCCACACCAACGCCGCTAGCCAGCCAAGAAACGACATGATGGCAAAGGCAGCAGCGGACCTGCGTACACTGCAGACACTGCTGCGGGCCAGGCAGGATCGGGCCAAGAAAAGCACTGAAAGAGCCAACGCTACAGCGCCAAAAACGCACTGCACGCAACAATTGGCCAACAGTAGCTTCTTGGGTCTCCAGAGAAGCTGCAAGCCGGCGCCTGTGACAGAAAATGCGCCGGTAAAAATAAGGTACCGGTAGACGGCAACAATGGAGAGGTCTCTGGGCAATTGAATGCAGGACATCGTGATGACCATTGCAGAGAGAAATATCTGAACCATATCCAAGAGATGGATGGCAGTGAGGGAGAGGTGTTGAGAATCCAGACCCATGTTCCCGGCCACGCAACTTCTCTTCGGCATCCTTATGAGAGGGCGCAGGAGAATGCGCCAAACAAAGGCTTCGTTTTTGTCTGGAGAAAGGGGAGCGGAAAGTTGCACTGCAGCTGCAGTGTGTCCAGCAAGGTACTCACGTGGCCCAATCTCCGGGGGTAGATTGTCGTCGAAGTGGAGTTTTTCATCATTCACGAGTTCATAAGGGGTTGGTGTTGGGCGCATCGGAAGCGGCTTATTGAAATAAGATTTCTGGCCAGATTCAAATGGATTTTGGGACGGGACGGCTCTCGGAGATGGCTGGGGAGAGAAGTGCGGGTTTTGAGCATAATGAACAATCTCGGGGGTGTGTTTCTGGGGTATTTGGTGGAGGTCTTGAAAGGGGTTTTGCTGTGACGGAAAGGAAAGCTCCTGCATAGACGCGCCGTTTGGCGTGGTGTTTCGAGACCGATGCCGCGGCGCCTGCTTCTCATGTTTGAAGCGGGCCACGTCGCCCCGGATTTGGTCCATGATGGCTTGTTGTTGTCTCGAGTGGAGAGGACTAGGTGCGGAACCGGGGTAGCGCGCACGTGACTTTGGAAGCAGCCACAGCCAGCGCGCGTTTGCGGATGCAACACAGATCCAGCAGTTGTGGGTGCATGGCAGGCGGCAGATAGGGCGAACGTGTGATTTGTCCTCGGGTCACTCCTGTGAATCCCAGAAATCCATGATTGGCCTGGCTAGCTCAATGGCTAGAGCGTGTGACTTTTAATCACAAGGTTGCGGGTTCGACCCCCGCGTCGGGCTTTTTTTGCGAAGAGTTTTTCTGCGGGGCGAGCGTGCCACGTCAATTTCCCGTGACCGCATGGAAGCCAGAAACATCCCACAACAGCGAGCTGAAATCCACCAGACGCCAAAATATCAAGCAGCGTTGCAAAAATAGGCATCCAAAACCAAAACGAAGCCGCCCACAACCTTGGCCCGGGCCTCCAATTCGCGCGCACCCATTGGCTGCCCCGGGATTTGTCGGGTGCCCCACGAAGCGATGCGCGACACCCAAAAAAACTACACCAATCAGCAACCATACTATCCCCTTTTCACACTCTCCACAAATCATGTTGTCGAGAACCATACAAACCAGCGCCCGCCGGGTGCCAGCCGTCGCACGTGCCGTCGCCAGAACCCCCGCCAAAAACACGTTGCTCGCCAGAACTTTTGTCAGCAAATCCGTGCCTGCTGCCCGTGTGGCCATGCCACGCATGACCTTCCACAGATTCGCCTCCACCTCGGTCAAGGTGCCCGAAATGGCCGAGTCCATTAGTGAAGGTACTTTGTCTGCTTTTACCAAGGAAGTGGGCGACTATGTGGAGCAGGACGAGACCATTGCCACGATTGAGACCGACAAGATCGATGTGGAGGTCAATGCACCAGTTGCCGGTACCATCAGCGAATTTTTGGTGGCGGTAGAGGACACCGTGGAGGTTGGCCAGGAGATCATCAAGATCGAGGAGGGCGCCGCTCCCGAAGGCAAGAAGGAGGTGAAGGAGGAGCCCAAGGAGAAGGAGCCCAAGGAGAAGGAGCCCAAGGAGAAGGAGGAGGTGAAGGAGGAGCCCAAAAAGGAACCCCAGCAGCAGAAGCAGGAGCCCAAGCAGCAGAAGCAGCAGAAGCAGGAGCCCAAGGAGGAGAAAAACGAGTCGTTCACCGCGTTCTCCAGAAGCGAGGAGAGAGTCAAGATGAACAGAATGAGATTGAGAATCGCCGAGCGTCTCAAGGAGTCGCAGAATACCGCCGCCTCGTTGACCACCTTCAACGAGGTGGACATGTCCAACATCATGCAGATGAGAAAGATGTACAAGGACGAGGTGTTGGAGAAGACCGGCATCAAGTTCGGCTTCATGGGCGCTTTTTCCAAGGCCGCCGCTTTGGCCTCCAAGGAGATTCCCGCCGTCAACGCTTCCATCGAGAACAACGACACCATGGTGTTCAGAGACTACATGGACATCTCCATTGCGGTGGCCACGCCCAAGGGCTTGGTGACGCCTGTGGTTAGAAACGCCGAGTCGTTGTCCATTTTGGGCGTTGAGCAAGAGATTACCAGATTGGGTAAGAAGGCCAGAGACGGAAAGTTGTCTTTGGAGGACATGACCGGTGGAACCTTCACCATCTCCAACGGAGGCGTTTTCGGCTCTTTGTACGGAACGCCTATCATCAACATGCCACAGACGGCTGTGTTGGGTTTGCATGGTGTCAAGGAGAGACCCGTGACGGTGGACGGCCAGATTGTTTCTCGCCCAATGATGTACATTGCATTGACCTACGACCACAGAGTGTTGGACGGACGTGAGGCTGTCACCTTCTTGAAGACCATCAAGGAGTTCATCGAGGACCCTAGAAAGATGTTGTTGTCGAACTAGATTTAAGTTGTGAATACTGTCCATGAGTTGGAAGTTGTAGCGATCCATTCCCAATGCGATTTACATTCTGCACTTGTACTATATTTCTGAACATGCCCTTGTACTATATTTCTGAACATGCCTAGATAGGCGATGCTAGCGTCTGCTTTAGTCGTGCGCGCCTCATAAGAACAAGGCTCCAAGAACTGTGCCATAGCAAAACCATCAGTTCCACCGTATTTTCGCTCCTACGTATAACTTCCTACTGCACATTACCACACACCACTCTGCACCCACAGATTGCCTCCCAAAACACGTCAACGTGCTGCAAAACCCACCTTCTCATTTTACCTGTCTTGGTTGACGACCGCCACAACTCTTCTTTCGGTTGCGGCCATACCAAGTGGAAAATACTGTTTCCCGTCCGATCAACGTTAGTCAAGCCACTTAGGGCCACAGTGAGTAATGCAGTGGGAGACCATGTGTGAAATTGTGGTGCTGCGATCTTTTTGCAGACGCTGGCCACTGGAACCTACCGTCTGCGCTTCTTGGCCTGTTTCGGCAGGATCGATCTGCGCACGTGACCGGTCACGTGCGCGCACTAAAAATTCAGCTCATCGCAGCGCTTCTCCCACCACACCACTATGGATTCCTCTTCCCCCGAAGACGCCCTCGTGGACGTGCAAGTCATGCACGAGAAGCTTGCCAAGATCCGCAGCCAGTTGGCATCCAAATTGGACAACCAGAAAAACCTTGCCCTAGTGTTGGCGGCGGTCGAGGAGAACATCTCCGAACAGGGCTCCGAAAACACACCCGCCGCCTACTTTGTGTCGTTCCTGGCGCTTTTGGACCAGGCCATCGACCAGGACACCATTGTCCAGGAATCTGTGGCAGCCGCCGCCGCATACTTTCTCGATTTGGTGCTTCCCTACATCAATGCGGCACTTTTGCGCCAGAACTTCGCCGAAATCTTGACCAAATTAGCGCCCCTCCTCACAAACCAGGCCGCCGAGCCCTCTCTCATCAAATCGTCCGTGGGCGCCTTGGAGACCCTTTTGTTGGCGCAAGACTTCCAGCAATGGCAGCTGAGCGGCAATGTGTCGCCAAAAAGAGCGTTGGTGGGAATGATCGAGCTTTCGTTCGACGGCAGACCCAAGGTCCGCAAGCGGGCGCAAGACGCCGTGCACAAAATCTTGGCCACGCCGCCGGCAAGCCCAAAGGGCGGCCATCCCGGCGGGGCCTTGTGTGCAGGACTATCTCTTGACAAGCTCCAGCAGCTTCGGGAAGCGGGCGCCGGGCGCAAGAAAGGGGCCAAGTCCGGCGCCAACCCTGCCTTGATCCACACGCTCCAGTTTGTCACCGCCGTGACCAGCTCCAACGCCTGGCCTGCAGACAAAGTCGACCAGTTGTGTGACTGCTTGTTGGAGATGTCACGGACGCAGGAACAATTTGTGGTGAGCGCTGTTTTCGGCGCTTTCGAGGGGCTTTTCTCGTCTATGACCAGCGATGTCGACGCCGAGAAATACGCTCAGGTCTTGGCCATTTTGGTGGACTTGAAGCCTTCCGTTGACGATAATCACTTGGCCGCCTCATGGTTGGCCGTGATCGCCACGGGCTTCCTGGGCTACACCAAGCTTGCTGCCGAGGAGGCTTTGCAGCGGCTCACGGAACTTTTCCCTGTGGTTTCGGAGTATTTGGCGCTGCAGAACGGGAACACGGTTATCTCCGCTGCGCAGTGTATGATTGCGCTTATCTCCGAGGGGCTTCCCGACGCCTTTTTGCTTCAGCTGGCCGCCCAGAGCGACGCGGTGGATGACGTGATTCTGTTCATTGGCGAGCACGTGGAAAAGCACCTCTTCTCCATTAAATTCCAGGCGGCCACCAAGGAAATCTTGGACTTCCTCACGCAGCTGGTGCACAAGTTGCGCTCTCGGGCCAACCCCGACTTTTTGCCGATTTTGGCCACCGTTGGCCTGTGGCGCTCCAACGAACTTGACAACTTCCCCTACAACAAGGAGGCCGAGGACTTCATTGCTGCATTCATCGCATCTGCAGGACCCGAGGTGGTCTTGGATACACTCCCGCTCAACCTCTTGCAGCAAAACGGCCCAGGACGTGCCTGGATGTTGCCGCTTTTGAGAGATAACGTCCGCGGGGCCAGTTTGCAGTACTACCAGCGGAACCTCCAGCCGATTGTGGCCGCGTTCGAGGCCAAAATCGCCGAAAACGGCAAAAAGGACTCCCTCAACAACAAGGTGTTCGAGACCATCGTGGACCAGGTGTGGCAGGTGTTGCCCCACTTCTGTGACTTGCCCACGGACTTGAAGACCGCCTTCACCGAGCAATATGCTGCCGATTTGGCGCTGCTCTTGTATGCACACCCAGCGTTGAGAACGCCAATCTGCCACGGGCTCCGCCTCCTTGTGGAGAGCAACGTGGCGTATGGAAATGGCGCCATGGCCGATGACGCCATGATGCAGGAGCAGTTCCCCGAGGCGGAGGCCCGGGCCAACGTGCAGTACCTCTCTTCGATGGCCTCGAATCTCCTTTCGGTACTCTTCAACGTCTTCTCGTCGCAGGTGCCAGACTCGCGCGGGTTTGTGCTTGAGACCATCGATGCATACCTTCAGATCGCCGAAAAAGGCGACTTGGCCGCCACTTTCGACAAGGTTTGCGGCTTGTTGAAGACGGCCATGGAAGACGCCCCTGCAAAGACGGGCCAGTCTGATTTGAGTTTGACCATGATGGACCTTGTGGTGGCCATGGCCAAGTACGTGCCTGCATCCAGCTACACGGCGCTTTTGGCGATCTTCTCTGCCACGGTGGTGCTGCAGAACCCGTTGATGCAGAAGCGCTCGTACCGCATTATCTTGCGTCTAAGCGAGGCCGCCGAGGGCGCGGCGGCGCTCGCTGCGTATATGCAGGACATCCAGAACGTGTTCACCAGCACGCTCTCGTCCACGCACACGTCGGCGCGGGCCTCGCGGTTGCAGGCGCTCAAGTACTTGGTGGCGGAGTTGCCCGCGGGCGACATGCACTTCATTCCGGCCACTGTGCAGGAAATCATTCTCTCGACCAAGGACGTGAACGAGAAGTCACGTGGCGCCGCCTTCGAGCTCCTCGTGTCCATGGGCCACAAGATGGCGGCGGGCGGCACCATCGACAACACCAAGATCGGCGGCGACGGCACCACGGAGGCCGACTTGACGCAGTTCTTCACCATGTTATCTGCAGGACTCGCGTCTCCGCTGCAGCACACCATCTCGGCAGCCATCACTGCGCTTTCGTGTGTGTTGTACGAGTTCAAGGACCAGATTGCCGAGCCGGTGTTGCTTGAGATGTGTCTGACGGTGGAGCTCTTCCTCACGTCCAAGTCACGTGAAATCGCCAAGGCCGCCATCGGGTTTGTCAAGGTGGAGATCTTGGCGCTTCCCGAGGCGATGATCCGCCAGAACCTCGGCGACTTGCTCTCCAAGTTGATGAAGTGGTCGCACGAGCACAAGGGCCACTTCAAGCTGAAGGTGAAGCACATTTTGGAGCGGCTCATGCGCAAGTTCGGCGCCGAGGCCGTGGAAAACGCCATTCCCGCCGACGACCGCAAGTTGGTGGTCAACATCAAGAAGTCACGTGCACGGGCCAAGAAGAAGGAGGCGGCGGACGCGGGAGAGTCCAAGACATTCACGTCTGCATACGAGGAGGCTGTGTACTCTTCAGACGAAGAGGACGAAGAGGCCGACAAGAGCAACAAGCCCGTCAAGTCCGGCAAGTCCGAGCGTTTTATTCTCAACTCCGAGGAGCCGCTCAATCTTCTCGATCGCCAGACGCTCCTGCAGATATCGTCGTCGAAGCCCAAGAAATTCTCCAAGAAGGACGTGAAGAAGCATGAGGTGGAGATGAAGAACGGTAAGCTCGTCTTTGACGCGGCTGACAAGTTGGACCTGCTGGGAGGCATTGACGCATACTTAGATGCAGTCAAGCAGGCGCCAGTTCGTGGCCAGAACAACCGCTTGAAGTTCAAGAAAACAAAGGAGGACGATTGGTCCGATGACGAGGTGGAGAGGGAAAAGCCCAAGCAAAAATCCAAGGGTGGAGTTACGAAGCCCAAGCAGAGATTCAAGGCTCGCAAGAAGCTCTAGGTGAATAGAGTAGAAACGAAGAAACAGTACATTTTGAGTGCCATTATTTCACAATAGTCTGTAGGAACCGGCAGGCGCATGCTGGCGACCTGCATATAGGCGCAGTCTTACTGTACGCGAGCCCTCGAGCTGCGTGCACCCGTACCTCCGATTACCTCCCCTCCCGTCGCCTTCTTCATTGACACGGACTCGGTCTTTTGAGCCGGGCACGCCCAGGCTGAAGATGTTTATAGGCAGAATGCCCAGGAAATCATACAGAGATACGGGATAGCCGTAATAAGCGAAGACGTGTTTAGGTAGGGAATGCATTCAAAAAGGTGTGGATGAAAAAGAGTTAAGAATAAACTGACACAGTTGAGAATAAACTGACAAACAGTTATTCTTAGCTGTCTGTCATGTTGGTTTGACTTGGCCGGCCTGTTTTATTTACTTTCGGTTGCGGCCATACCAAGTGGAAAATACTGTTTCCCGTCCGATCAACGTTAGTCAAGCCACTTAGGGCCACAGTGAGTAATGCAGTGGGAGACCATGTGTGAAATTGTGGTGCTGCAGTCTTTTTGCAGCCCCTACCGCTTTTAACAGAGGTTTTTTAAACCTGCCAAAGCCTCTTGCCGAAGAGGCGGAATCAAGGAAAAAGCCGGATTTCTGTCATCAAACTACAAATAATGCTTTCGGCAAGTATCTGATGCTGGACGGCATACTATCCCAGAGCACGTGCTCCATGAATGTTTCAGTGCCAAGCAGCATCTGTTGGTGTTGGACGTTTTCGGCCGAAACCCTATACAGTACCAGTGTTATTTTCCATATTCAAATGGCGTAGTGGTATATTTATACAATGCCGTGGAATCAAGACTGCAACCATATGTAGTCGTACTGCATATAGCCACAGAGTCCTCAGATGCACATCATGTGAACGGCTACAATACTGCCATTTCTCGTGTTGGCGACTATGAGATCTTCCGGCGAGTCCAAATTATTCGTTTTCCACGGTGTCGGTCAGCACCTTTCTGGGATGTTTTCCGCCATTCAAAGTCACAAATCACCCAAGGTAATTATGCTCAAAACTCGTTCATCCATTCCAGTCTTTCAGGTTTTACTTTGCTCAATTGCAATCTTGTTCTAAATACGCTGAAAACGTAAGTTCCGAGGGTGGACCGGTGGTGGAACGACTACTTCCGGGATCTACCTGCAGTTCCGACCTATTGAGAGGGGTCGTTCAAACCGTCGAATTCGGCAGAAAAACTGGGCTTTTCCTGCATTGATGCACGGCACTGTGGCCGCAAAAGCGACACCCGAGTGCAGTACTCTGTACCTGCTCTGTGGCGACCGCCCGGCTAGTACCCTCGGAACTCGTGTCAAGTCACGTGCTCATTGCATCACTTCAATCACCAACACCATCCCAGATCACACCCGCTTTCTGCAGCTAAATCTGCCGCTACCATCGACTACAACTACGAATTTCCAATGTAAAAACATGCCTGCAAGGTTTGTAGCGCCTGGGTATCTGTGAAGAGATGAAGAGGCCGTTTTTAGACCAGAAAGAACTGCACATGATTATTGGAGCCTTTTCACAATTTGACGGAGTCTTTTAATTTTGAAAAGGGCTTTTTTGACGGAGCCTTTTGATTCTTGTACGAGTCTTCTTGTGTGTACTGCATATAGTGCCACCGGCTCAACTCAAATGTTTCTTGCCGAACCCGAGTTCCGGCCATGGCCAGATGGGCATATTCAGGTGCTGTATTAGTTGAGACAATTATCATTTTGTTTGTGTAGATGGCTCCACTTATCTCAGTCAATCCTTTATTTAAATGACAGTTTTACTTTTCTCTGGACAATTACTGCCTTGATTTCTAACTTCTCTGCAACATTCCGTGGTGATTCCACTTACACTTATTTCAAACAACTTTTCAATTTTCTCAAATTGGACCATATTCCACCAATACATATTCCACCCTTCCCAACATCATCACGTTATGCGCAACACTGCTTTCTTCAGAAGATGCAGGTGTTTCCGGGCTGGCGGATGCGAACGTGAAAAACCTGGCAAGTGGTGCCGTCGGATCTGCTGTTCGGACTGCATATGGGGCCGTGTACTGCATCTCGCCATGGTCGGCCGAATGCGGGCTGCCTGACATTTGGGCTGCCCAAGTGCGTGTCCGCCAAATCCCAAGACGGCAAAGGGTCATGGGCCTGCAGAAACCAGAATAGGAGCTCGGTGGGCCTCCGAGCCGCATTCGGAACGCCTGGTGTACGGGTGCACACCCGCGCACTTTTACATGAAAAGTGCCCTCAGCATCATCACCATGAGTCCCCGAAACGCCGTCAAAATCCGCCTTGCCCGATTCGGCAGAAAGCACCAGCCCGTGTACAACATTGTGGTGGCAAACACACGCAAAGCCCGCGATGCCTTGCCCATAGAAGTCATCGGTACCTATAATCCCATCCCCATACCGCTTTCGCCCGACGAACAGGCACAAAAGGTCAAACCATACAAGCAGATCGAGTTGGATTTTCACAGAGCCAAGTATTGGTTGGGAGTGGGCGCCGGGGTGTCCGACCGCATGGCTTTTCTCTTCAAAAGAGCTGGTTTGTTA
Organism: Metschnikowia shivogae; assembly: GCA_002374645.1. Classification (NCBI taxonomy): domain Eukaryota; kingdom Fungi; phylum Ascomycota; class Pichiomycetes; order Serinales; family Metschnikowiaceae; genus Metschnikowia; species Metschnikowia shivogae. The sequence goes on along the minus strand of NLAF01000272.1, from coordinate 693,399 downwards.
CCTCAATCTTGGCCAAAGGAAGACAAAATGTCACAGATGGTCGACAGGCCCTTGGTGGAGGAACACAAGACCGAGACACAAGAAAAGCAGATTTTGTCCCGGCCCAGAGACTAAATGAAACTATCATACCAGGATGTCTGGCACGACCAGAATGGGGCAGCAGTGGCATGGCGATGTATATAGGAAGCCAAGTCATCCATCATAGCTGCTAAGGTAGAGGGCATGGATAAAGCCAACCAGAGTTCTTCAGCGTGAGGCCGTCCCGTTCAAGACAAGCGGTCAATGGATGGGACATGAAATCCACTTCACAAACCCCAGAAGCAGTACCAATACCATGAAACACTGTGAAACACTGTGAAACACTGTGAAACACTGTGAAACACTGTGAAAACCGCAAAAATGCAATCAGGTCAATGTCGTGTAGTGTAAGAGAATTTCATTTCGCCACTATAGGGGCTTCTCCATCTGATGAATAATCACCACTATCATTTCTGATGAATAATCACCACTATCATTTCTGATGAATAATCACCACTATCATTTCTGATGAATAATCACCACTATCATTTCTGATGAATAATCTCCCCTATCAATTGATGAATAATCTCCCCTATCATTTCTGATGACTATAGTTAATTCCGTGATTCTTTCAACTTTTCCGGTGTCCTCTCATATCACCTTTAATCAAAAATCCTGCATCTTCTCGTGCTTGTGCCACGGAAAGTACTTGCATTTATAGCACTTAGCCTGCCTAAATTCCACCTTTCTGGTCACATGGGCATCCTCGTAGTCTGCACGAATATTTCTCACTTCATAGGCCACGGCCTCGTTCAACTGAAACACCTTCAACGAAAGCGGAATCCGTTCCAGTTCCAGCATTCCAGACTCGTTGGACTGCTGGTTGCTCAAACTAGGAAACGTCACGCTTTTCAAATTTTCATCGCTGAGGGCCTCTTCGCTCTTGGCAGACTCTCGGTCGCTTTCAACTTCCTCGTCGATTTTGCACTTGGTGATGTAGATGCTGTCGGAATCTAAAGCCACTTTCAAATTGGAAAAGTATGCCCGCCACTTTTCTGTCTGGTTAAAGTGTTCGCTCTCGCAGAGAACCTCGTATGCCTCGTTGTATCTGCTCTCGTAGTTGCGCTGGGATATTTTGAACCGAAGCGACGCTTCTTCTCGCTCCAACAGAAGCTTTTGGTGATCATTTTCTGGAGTTGGCACTCTGTTTTTGCCCGCCTCTGCTTCTGGTTCCGCTGGATGCGTACTGCACATCTCCTGGCTCTCTTGGCCCGATTCTAAAGCATCGCAAGGCTCTTCGCTTTCTTCCTTGAAGAAGTTCACAAAATCGGGTATCTTCACCTCTCTAAGCGTATGTTCCCGTTGATTGTAGTGGCCCCTTTTGACATGCAAGATGTCGTCCATTCTCCTGATCACCGTTTCCTCCTTATCTCCGGAAGCGTCGTACTTTTGTTCGATCACCAATTCTTCCTGGTATATCTCGTTGTACAAATCCACAAAAATCTGGAGGTAGTTGATGGACTGCAATGGAGAACACCACTTTAAATTTGGGAAGTTGCAGATGAGTTCCCGGAACGAATTTTGCATGAGCATCTTCTGGTGCAGAATGAATTGCATTTTTCTCTCGGCGTCTTTCAACTCTTCCAGTTTGTGTCCTGAAACCTGCCGATTTGCGCTGTATTCTCTTTTCGCCATATCATAGAATTTCCTATTCTTTCGCTCGTCTGCTCTGCGCAAAAACTCCGTGGTGACATTGATGTTGTGTGTTCCTCTCGGGTGAATTTCTATTCCTTTCTGGCGCAACTTTTGGTACATGTAGAAACGTGAGTCGTCGTTTTCATGAACCACTTCTTTTTTTTTTGGACCCCAGAGCATTTTTTCAACCCGCAAACGACTGTAGTCTTCTTCGTTGAATTCAGGTTGTTTTCTCTCGATTGGAGGGGCAGCTGGCGGAAACACCGGAGTTGCTGAAACTTTGGCGTGCTTCACCAACGCTTGAAGTCGAGAAAAGTGGCACAAGTACTCCTCAAGCGAATCGACATCGTGCGGCGAGTAGTTCTGCCCGTTTATAAGCTCCACATAGTAGGAGAATATGGCTTCATCGGGAATGCAGTTGTTCAAAAGAATCAGGTTGATGCGTTCAAGAAGGCCAAGAATCTCCTTGAGCTCGAAACGGAAAAGATCCCGTGGAGTGTCGTTGATGGGCTCATTGGTCTGGGGGTCGCTGAAACTCTGCTTTAGTTTGGCCATACAGTTGATGAGCGATCGGTTGGTTTCCACAAGCGACACCATATTGTAGTAGTCCGTAACCGTGCTGGTTTTCTGTTCCAGCCACGACTCACCACTCCAGTCTTCTGTGTCCAGCACAGCCTCCGTCGTTGTTTCAGTACGGTCCAAAAGATGCAAGAACTTGTAGGGGTTGGTGAAAGTGAAGGTCAACAAGGTAACGTCATGGGCACACTTGATCACGTGGTAGCAGATGGTGGAGCGGGGGTTGCTCCGGCACATCTTCAACGCCCGCTGGATCAACTTCCTCATGTACAACTTGCTCTTTTGCTGAATCGAATAGACAAACTCCTCATACACCTGGCGGTTCACCTCTATGCAGTAGTAGACTGTCTCCATCAAGACGTTTCTCAATTTGATCAAGGCCACGGGCGCTTTTTCTAGACGGTCGAAGCCTTCCATACACAAATTGGTGATCATGGCGAGTCCTTGAGAAAGCTGGTTTTGGCGGTCGGGCTCGCCCGTTTGGCCCGGGAAGTCGTCGAAATCCTCGGTGGCAAAACCCTCCGGCGTGTCCTCTCCAAAGCTTCTCTGGAGATCCAAATCGAGATTTGCTCTGTGGCTGAAATTGGCTGCTGGACTCCCAAAACTGCTTTTTGCCTCTGGACTTTTTTCTTTCTCGAACTCATCTTCCAAATCCACCGAAAGAAAGGCGTTTCTGGCCACGCTGTCGAAACCAGTAGGCATGCGGATATCCCCGGAACTGCCTTCAAAAAGAGCCTCGATTCCCTTCAAGAAATCCATGTTATGGTGGTGTTTTATGGTCGCGACAATGGGTGCAAATAAGGCTTGCGCCTGTATATGGACGTCACGTGCGCCCGAACCCAACCACGTTGCTCAGATTTGATGGATAACAATCCGCCTGCAGGATATCTACTTAGCCGGCGCATTCAGCCAACACTACATTCCATTGGTGACTAGATGATATTACTAACACGTTTAATCGAACAAACCGAAACCCATGTCATCATCAGACTCCTCAGCCTCCTCAGCAGCAGCAGCTGGAGCAGCCTCCTCAGTAGCAGCAGCAGCGGCTGGGGCAGCAGCAGCGTAAGCCTCTGGGTTGGCCAATCTGTCCTTGATAGCCTCAGAACCCTCGAAGGTGTAGTCGGTGGCAATCGACAAGGCCAAAACGTTCTTGTAGTGGTTGATGACGGAGTGGCCGACAGAAGGCAAGGTTGGGTAACCAACAGCCAAAGAGATGGAAGCAATGGTGTTGATAGCAGAGACGAAGTGACCGATCAACTCCTCGTCGGTGATGTCCAAGATCTCAGCAGGGAAGACTTGACCTTGGTCGTAAACCTGCTCAACAGTCAAACCATAGGTGAATGGAGAGATGTTCAACAAGTTAAGCAAAGAAGCCTCGGAAGGACCGACCTTGGTTCCGGCCTCAACAACCTTGACGTCAGAGACAATCTCAATGAAACCTCTGGCAATCTTGGTTGGGACACCCAAAGCCTGGAAGAAAGAGGTCTTACCTGGCTCCATACCGGTGTTACCAGCTGGGACGAAGACGTCACCTGGGGCAACGGCACCAGCTCTGGCTGGAGCAGCAACAACGTTAGACACAACAGTTTTTCTAACGGACTTCAAGTCAGAGTTGGTGAAGATGAAACCAACGTTACCCTTGATGAAAGGCAACAACTTCTCGTACTCTGGCAAGTCGGCCAAGAAGGTTCTGAGGGCTCTTCTGACCATGGTGTTCTTACCCATGAGGACGTGAGCGTCACCTCTCAAGGCCTTTCTGACCTCGTGCATTTGCTGAGAGGAGACGTTGTCAACACCAACCACAAGAATAGACTTGTAGTTGGTCAACAACTCCTTCAACTTAGCGAAGTATTGGACTTTCTTTTCACGAGTTCCACCCATTTCGATTTATTCTTCGTTAGGAGTATTTAATGGCACTCAATAAAGATGAGGAGTAGAGTGAGGTGAAAATTTTTAACGTCTGGCGCGGAGGGGGTTCGCGCAAGCCCTCGTCACGTGGAAAAAACAGTCCCGCAAACCCTGTCTGTATGCAGGACTCCTGGCTGCCTGCCACGGAATCTGGAGACGGTTGATTTTCGAGCTTACCCATATCCCAGGTTCTCGTAGTCTGATGCGGCGAACACATTGTGGAGAAACCTCGCCCACAACTTGCGGAATGTCTTCCCTTTTCGGCCGAGTTTGCGACCCAAGTCCAACCACAGCGCCACAGTGAGATCCTCCATGGCGTAGTGCTTGTCGTCAGTCGCGTACTGGATCTCGTAGCCAAAGGCTTTTTTGCCGGAGTTGACTTGCTTCAAATCAAGGAAGTACTGCACATAGCGCTCGGGCGTGAAGAGCTGTCGGATGTAGGCGGGCCCAAGAGGCACCTTGGATGGCATTTTGGGCGGGAACGACTTGTCCCGCTTGGCCCGCTTGGCGCGTGACACGTCCACGTCGTCTTCCAACACGTGGTCGAGCTCCCGGAGGAAAGAATCCCAGGACTGCACATTGACCGAGTCTTCCTTGTAGAGGTCGGTGATGTTGTACTCCCAGACCCGGAACCCCGGGTTGAACGTTGGCACAATGCTGGGAGTCACGTGTACCACCAGATACCGCTCACCATGCAGGCCAGCCTTCCGCCGGCCCTTGATGGCGCCGTAGACAGTCTCGCGGAGCATTTCCATATAACTAACCTTGTTCTTAGGCACGCCGCCCTGTGCGAAAAAGCTGGGAGACTTGACGCCCTGACGAGTATAGAAGTCTTCAAGTGACTCTTCGAAATCGGAGTCTGGCTCTAAATTCTCGGACCCTGACCCGATTGGATCCCTTTCCTCGGAGTCCGACTCTAAATTCTCGGACTCCGCCACGTTCGTGTCCCTTTTCCCTGAGTCCGAGACCTTCTCCGAGGATTCTGTTCCTTCAAAAAAGGACTCTTCTTCAAGGAATGTCGCTATGGATTCGTAAGCCTGCACCGAGTCCAAGGGAAGAAAGTGGTCCATGTTCATATGTCCGTAGAGTCCCCCAATTATCACATCCCGGTACTCGTGCGACCACGCCACATACTTCCGGAGACACAGCACGTCGTAGTTCTTTGCGTTGGGCGGTACGTGACCCGTCAACCACACCTTCATTCCCCGCAGCCGCATCTCCTTCAACACGTACCCCAACCACAAAAATAGCTTGTAGCCCGGGTCCTTTCTGTTGTCACACGAATCGACCAATGGATTCAGCTGAAACAAATATAGCGTGTTGATCGATAGAACCGCCAATCGATTGGGAAGCACCTCCTGGAAAAAGTACACGCCACGGCTGAACGTGTGCATCTGATGTTGAGGTACAAAGCTGCGCCACATCTTGTAGAACTCCCTGGTTTGGAGGGTGGGTCCGGTCGCAAACAAGTTGTGTGGGTACACGTCGTTGTTTCCAAGCGACGGAATAGGCAAGTCGCCAAACCGCTCCTGCATCATGCCACTGATCCGTTCATTCATCTCCAAGATCTTGGCCTCGGTTCTGGGCCGAGAACGGTCATTGTCGTGGCGCATGTTGTCGCCGGTCCAAACGATGAAATCGATCTTATCTTTGAAATTGGCCTCGATCCAGTCGAGCGTCTGCTCCACCAAAATAAGGGGCAGGTCGCACCCAAGAATGGCGTCTCCATATTTGCCGGCCTCACCTTTGCCGCCATGGCACATGCTGCCAATGTCCGATCCGGCTTTATAGTGTTCATCAGGATGGAGATCTGTGATGTGGAGAAACCGCCCGTGGATCGTATTCTTTGCGCCTGTGAGGGGGTTGTGAACCGAAACGGGTTTTTTAGGGGTCAAGCCAAGGTTCAGAAGGGCGCTTTCGGCCAGAACTTCGCCGGTCTCTAGAAACAAAACGGGCGCCTTCCGCTGGACAACGAGCTGGAGGCCCACAACAAGGAGTGTGAGCGCTAGAAGCTTCCGGAACATGGGGTGGTGGACGCTGGCCGTGTGCGGGAGTAGCCGTGGTGCACGTGGCACGTGACCGCTTCCATATCACGTGATGCGCGTCACGTGATTTATAATGCACGTGATGCGTTGCGCGTGGGACAGGAGCGGTCACGTGGGGTCGTACCCAGCTCCGGTGCACGGCAGGGCAGAGAACGCAGCCAAATGATGCACGATCGCTGAAGCTGCGATGCTGGACCCGGCGAAAATTTGCGTGCCTTCAGGAGATGTGTGCGCGGCGTGCTTATGCACCACCGAGAATAATCTACCGAACTCAGGAACGTAATTACCCAATACATCACAATTCGCGTTTCTGAAACACGTTCACACTTGGCCCGAAACAACGGGTAAAAGCAGTGCAAGAACCTGGTCAGCCAGTTTTGACATGCTTCCCAGTTTCATTTTTCAACCTGCGTCAGGGAGAGAATACATGTTAGCCTGCAGGCCAATTACCCAGTTCCAGTGAAAATTTCTACCACGTTCACGCTCGCACATGCTCAGTCGCGTGCAAAACAATCACGTAATGCACGTAATCTAGCGCGCAGTGTAAACATAAACACTGCGTGCATAGGCGGCTTTGTTTTTTTTCTCATATTACTTGCATGGTGTCTGTCATTAAGAGAGGATCGGGAAACGTATGCAAGCCGTGCGTCAGCTTTGTCTACACACTCCCTTTCACATACGTGTTTACCCGCTCACAACATATATAAGCACACATCCCCTTCGCAATTCACACATTTATTTCACAGCATCTTTTTCGTTCACGGCACTTTTGCATACTGCACATTCAGCATCAACAACAACTTTTCACCGCATCTACAGCATGAACACATTTGCTTCCACGCCCGAAAAGCCCTTGCCCCCCTTGCTCAGGCACTCGCTGTCGAAGCCAAACTTGCAACTTCCGCCTTTGTCCGCGCTCCTCAGTTCCGTGGAGCAAACTCCCTTCAAGCAACACGTGCCCATAAACCTAACGCCGCTAGAAACGCCTCGCTATACCGCTCCTTCTTTCCATAAAAACGCCCAGGTGCTTGTGGTGGATGGCTCACTCGAAAAGACCCCAAGAAGAACACAGTCAAGCATGACCGCCAACGTGCTGAACACTTCGATGGATCTGGACGCGGACCTGTCCATGGTCAACGACTCCATGATCCGTCCCGCCACCAAGAGAAAGGCCACGTCTCCTTCCAAAGACTTTGCCTTTATCAGTCACTCGCCAGCCACATATCCCTCGCAGGAACCATCAATAGACAATGCGTCTTTGGCGCGGCGCAAGCGCAGAAGGACTTCACCCAACGAGCTTGCCATCTTGAACCAGGAGTTCTTAGCTGGTTCCACTCCCGAAAAGGCACGCCGCTTGGAAATTGCCCGAAAGGTCAACATGAGCGAGAAGGCCATCCAGATCTGGTTTCAGAACAAAAGACAATCGCTTCGCAGACTCAAGTCCGCCGAAAAGGAAATCACTTTGTTGCCTCCTACACCAGACTCTTCGGCAGTGGCTTCCGCCACTCACACGGATGCTGCACCTACGCCGCTCTATGAATCCACCCCCATCAGACCCTCCATCATCAAGTCCCACTCCCAGCATTTTACCGAAAGCCCCGCCATGGCTCAGCTGTCACCAATTCGGTCCTACTCTACGTCCAATTTGCAGCCCATCATGAAAGATTCCAACAAGGCCACGTTATTGTCTCGGATCCTCGCCAGCTCAAACGAGAAAAAGGATAACTCGGAACTTGTCATGAATCTCACCAACAAAAAACAGCCAGAGTTTGCCAGACTGTCTGAGGCTGCGTCCACGCAGTTGATGACGTTCAAGCTCACGCCAAAAGACCGCAAGCCTTTGGCTGCGCTTGACACCAATCTGATGAACAGACAGAAAACGAAAGATAATCAGTGCATCCAGGGCTTGCTCTCGTTGCGTGCCGCCAATCATTGATAAACCCATTTTACTTGCCCGGTACCGGCTGGTCGGGCCACGACTAATGAATATACGAACATATTATAATGACCCACTACTCTACGGCATTGACATTGATACCATACACTCCGATGCGCAACTTAAACACATTACATTGCACACTTCTCATTAGTTCCAGGGGAATGTGAAATATGTAGTTTCCTGGAAATTTCACACTTGCCTTACTACAGACTTTCCATAGCTGCCATTGATCCCAGATTAATAAACTAAAACTGGCTAAAGATTATGATTCATTTTTAAGCAATGTCTTGCATATAAACCCGTGCAAAAGCTCTATTTCCAAAATAGTACGAGTGTGGTATTTGCTGCTGATACACCGCTTACATGGAATTTCCCTACAGGGTCAAAAGTCATAGTTCACGTGCTTTTTTAGATTGACTACGGCTATATGCAAACCACTGGCTTTCCTAACTCGCTACAATTGGCATTTCCTGGGATGATTTATCACGACTCAAAAACTAATAGTCTGAGAGTTCTTATGAAGGAACTGTTTCAAACTTGTCAGAAATTCACTTAGGCATCACCAGTTCCGGGGGCAAGGAACGTTGCTCGGCAAAGTGGCGGATTCTCTAGCGGAAATTAATTGTGCTAGGAAAGTCGACATCTCGGCCCCGGAATTTCACCGCCATGTGGCTAAACGGAGAGGGGAACGGTAGGGGGTATAATAAGTACGGGTGTGTTTGCAGGGTGTTGTCTGCAGGATATCCTAGCAATAGGTACGACCGCCAGCACGATACTGAACAATGTATAGTACTGCATAAGGTGCAGTACTGCATAAGGTGTATCCTTCGATGTATGTAGTAGTACTTTTAGTCAGGCCGTTTCGCTATCTCCCGATGACACTGTTTCAGGTCCTATTGATGGCTCTGTATTTGAAATTGTTTTATGAATTTCTGTATTGATTTCAACTACAACCTGTTGATTTTAAGTTTTAAGAATTAGCACATTTGGAGCATTGTTGACAAACACTATATTATATGCAAACCGAGGTACTAGGATTAAAAGCGTACGTATAGAGTACACCACGAGAAACCGTCCATATTTCTGTGAGCTGGTGGCATCCACCACCTATGTTTCTGAATTTGGATTATTCATGAACGGTGAAGCAGTGCTGAAGCAGGCGAAGAATAGTATGCAGGATATGGAGCTACAGGACACGTGTATGCAGGACACAGAGTTACAGGACATGTATATGCAGGATACGGAGTTACAGGAGTTACAGAAAATGGAGTATATAGTTTTTCACACTAGTAATAGCAGTGGCATAAACAGAGATTGGCCATGCAACACTGGAATTGTAGTCTGAAATCTTCATGTACTGCGTATAGTACAGAAGACAGCCATGAGCTTGTCCACTGAGTAGCTATTCCAGCGTCAGGCCATCCATACAATAGTACAATCTTAACCAGTTCCTCATTCGTTTTCTTGACGGCGCTGCTTTTACTCTCTTTCAGGCATTCTATTTATATCCCCCATTTCAGACCGCCTGCTGCGACTGGGACATGACACGGTCGGTTCTCTCGGCATCAAACTCGAAGTCATAGTACGAGCTGTCATAGTAGTGCACACGGATGAATCCGTCCTCTCCGCCGGAAACGTACCCCGTGTCGTCGGGGTGCACGGCGACGGTGTTCAACGGACCGAAATGTCCCTTGACACGGCCGATTTCGTCCATGAAAATCTTATGGTAGAAACGAGCCTCGAACTTTCCCTGAGCCTCGGATGTTGTGGTGACGTTTCTGGCTTCCTGACCTCCGCCCAAGATAACAAAGCTTTTCTTGGGCGTGATGGCAGCAGTGTTCATTGGCGCATCGGCCTTGTACACCTTCAATATCTCGAGCGTCTTGACGTCAACCAACGCAGCGTTCTTGTCCTTGGACGCCGTGATGAAATACAGCCTGTCTTCGTGGGCAAACTGGATGTCTGTGATTTGTACGTTCTCCTCTTCGTTGTGGATTCCATGCACTTGAACTGAAGCCACAAACTCCCCGGTTTTGGCATCGTATTTGGACACCAGCCCGTCCTTGTGGCCGGTGATGATCAAGTCGCCATTGGCTGACCACCCCGCCACGGTCACGTGCGAGGCGCCGGCCCGGGTCTTGATCACGAGACTAGGCTCCACTTTCTGATTGTGCACGTTGTCGTAGCTGATGTCGTACAAGGACACGGCACCGGTGGAGCCCATGACGTTATCGTTGACAGCCAACAACTTGGTGTTGTCAGGGGAAAACGCCACGCGCTTCACTGGCGATTCGGCATCCCATTTGAACACACACTCTCCGGTCTGGACCTTCCATAAACGAATAGACGTGTCTGCGCTTCCTGTGGCGCAGAGTTCCGTTTTGCTGTCAACGTCGATGGACCAGATGGTACCTTTGTGGCCCTCTAAAGTTCCAAGACGCTCACCGTTAGATGAGTACCAGATAGACGCCGAGGCATCTTTTGCCACGGAGAACAAGATGTCACCCTCACGGTTGAACTTGACTTGCGTTAATGAACGCTCGTGTCCCATCAATTTGATTGGTCTCATGGTGGTGTAGTAGCTAGTGGAGATGTGTGCGTAGTGAGATTTTGAGAAATTTTCCGTCGTGCGCGCACCGGGCCACTACAACACTGGCTAAGCAGACACCTATGGAAACAGACGCGGCGTTGGCTGGAGAAGGGCCATGGAGCTGTTGGGCGGGACGCTTTCGGCGGCGGGGCACCACCGGCGGCTTTATATGCAGGCACGCCCCAGCAGTGTGCTTCTCTTGCGGCAAGATTGTGTTCTCGTCAGGCAATTTAATGGCCGTCGTCCCCGTCAGAGTCCATCATTGGGTGTTCTAATCGCCAACGTTCTTAGGCAGCGTCTTAACCGCCACCACCTTTCTGTAGCATCAACTCCATCCGACTCTTGTTCAATATACTCTCAGCTGTTGCCTCTTGCGTCATTCTTCCTCTCAACTTTCCTGGATCGGCTCTCCGCCGTGCTATCCGACAGCTCACCATTCACCCCTCTCATGCTTCGTGGTGTTCGGCGCCATCATCAACACACGTCCTCTGGAGCCTTCTCTTCGCCCACCTTCTCGCCCAAGTCCAACGTCAACTGCCGGTGAAACAAATCAGCCAACCACTCAAAACACAACTTGGTTACCGCAGCATCGTAGCGTCCCTTCAGGTTCTCATCCCGGATAAAGGCATGTTGTGCGCCATTGACTTCCATAAATGTAAGCTGCACCTGATTCTCACGCAATGTAGTCCGGATCAAGTCCCGGCCTGCCAACGGCACGTGGGGATCTTTGTCTCCAAACACCATGATAATCTCGCCCTTGATTTCACCACTACGCGCCAAAGAATCGTCGTTTTGCCCCTTGCCCAACGCGTGGTTGTGGATATCGGTTGCAAAAAAGCAAAACGCCGCCGACACTGCCGGATTGAGCGCTGCCCTGAAGGCAAGGTGTCCACCAAGGCACATCCCGGTAGCTCCGATTTTGCCCGTGCATGTGCGCAACTGCTGGAGGTATGCCACCGCCAAATCATTGTCCTCGTCATAAGAACGCAACTCCTTTTCCACCTTGTACCGATTTCCTTTATCGGTACCTTCAGCGTCATAGGCCAAAGCGTCAGAAGGCTCGAAATTGTGGTAGATGGATGGTGCCACCACAATGTACCCCTGGGCGGCAATATCTTTGGCGAAGCGGGAAACTGGGCCGGTGACCTGGTAGATTTCTGAGTAGACGATCACACCGGGGAATTTGGCGTGGGGGTAGTTCGGGATCTGGGGGTGGAACGTGAAAAGACGCATGGTTGTGCCGTACGATGTCTTCACATCGTGGTAGGATTCGTGGATCAACATGTTGTAAGGGTTGTTGAGGCGTCTCGAACCTGTGTACTGTACGCAGGACCGCACAAACCCGTACACCGTGTGGATCTAAGTCTGAAGAGCCAAAACAGCCCCGGATGTGATCAGTGCTTTGGGTGCAGGAGGCTATTCAAGAGCCAATGCTGGTCCCCGGCTTCGAACATTTCTACTAGCGTTTAGTCTGGGTCACAAGATATGTATTTGACAATAACATCATGAGCTGAAACTGACGTCATCACGCAGATCTTACAATACGATCTACTTCTGAGCAGCTGCCTTTTTGGCGTCCGCTTTCTGTTAGTATCATTTCGATAAAGGGGAGGGTTTCACGTGGTTCTCGCGTGGTCTCACATACCTAGTGCCTGCTTCTGTCTCATTTTCTCAGCATCATTTTCCATTCTTTTCTTGGGATCACCTTCTTTCTTCAGCTTCAGCGCCTCTTGCTGCTTCTTCAAGTTTTTGGCTCGTGCCAAATCTCTCTGGTTGCCCCTGGCCATGGTGTGTTGATGAGTTTTCGCGGGCGACTTCAGGTGACGGTCGCGTCACGTGACTCACTTGGCGTCCTCCAACTCGAACACCAAGTCGCCGTCGCTCTTGGGGTCGTACGGCTTCAACAAGAACTTTGAAAACTTCTTCAAGTTGTTGATTCCACGGATCTCAGACCCCAACAATGGCATCTTGACCAAGTGGTAGTCCTCGTACAACTCGTTCATTTGCCCCAAGTACTTTTTCTGCATCTTCCATCTAGCCTGACATCTCTTACAGCCATCGTCATCACTGAACAACAACTGGTTGACCACGATCGAGTTTACGTCCATGTTGTAGCTCATCAACTCCTGGATCATTCTCTCGGTCTCGTATAACGACAAAAATTCAGAGATACAAACGCACACGAAAGTTGTCAAGTCCGGGTTGGTGAACTGCTCGTTGACTTCGGTCACGCTTTCTTGAATCTCGCTCAACTTGGCAAAGAGGTCTTGCTGGTTGGGGCCACCTCCGCCACCACCGAGCATGCTCATCATTGGTCCCAACTTGCCGGATAACGCCTGGAACTTAGTCAACAACTTCTCCAATGTCAGTGGTAATTGCAAGAATCTAAGCGTATGACCCGTTGGAGCAGTATCAAAGATGATTGTCTTGTATGCGATAGACGAATCCTTGTCATCAGCGCTCTTCTTCTGGGACTTAATGTGCTTCAACACCTCCATGAACGACAAGGCCTCGTCAATACCAGGAATGGAGCCCGTCATGTCGCTCATCATGCTTTTCAACGGGTCGTTGGGGTCATTGTTGTATTGCTGAGCCTGGTTCTGCAAATCGCTCATGGCAGCACTGGGGTCGATTTCCATGCACGAAAGATTGGTCAATCCCTCCACTTTACGGGCATCCTTTCCAAATTTCTGGCAAAAAGCGTCCGATAAGTTGTGGGCTGGGTCTGTGGAAATTAACAAAAACTCCTCCTTGGGGTACGCCAACGCCAACTGGACGGCAATGGACGACGACGTGGTGGTTTTTCCCACTCCTCCTTTTCCGCCGACGAAAATCCACTTCAAGCTATCTTGCTCAATAATCGAGTTCAAGGATGGTTCTAGTTCAAGGTCCATGGTTGCGTAGTCTTTGTAGTATCTAGCTTGTGAAATGAAACTGCTAGTCGCGATTGTGATTTTGGGTGTGCAGTGCCCGTATTCGCAGACCTTCTATCACCTTCTTAATAACAAACCACAACCAGACACAAAGACCACGATGTGGTATGCTGTCGTGAATCAATCTCAAGAAACTTTCAAATGGCCCCTGTTAGTGTGAAGTCAACATTCGTTCCGAGATTGCACTGAAAGTTCGACCAAGCCCGACAAGTCAGCTCCACCTTTGATGACTTTTACATGTTGAGATTGAAATTTTTAATGCACTCATTCTTCAGGCGGATCGGCTCCTTTAATACTCAGGGGCCGTTGCCGCGTTTCATATGGTATGTACGACCTGCCTAGTGCATGCTGCAAAAAGCTCAGCACAACTATAAAGCCCCTGCCTCCGCCCTCAGTATTCGGCTGCTAGCAATTTCTTTTGGGTTTCTCTTTCCGTATTTTTAGCGGACCACTCACATAAATCTGGAACTTGTGCCTCGCTCACACATGAAAGCATAATGGCATTTGGACTCATTTTCACCAGTTCCAGCTCGTTCCATTCACCCTGCTGCAAATAGTCTTTTGTGGTCAAATCAAGGTTCCATTCACGATAATGCAATCTGAGAAGTATGGTGGATATCTCTGCTACTGGTCGAACTGCTGCATCTTTATAATTGCAGTTGACTGAATATGACACTTCCCCCCCAAGCGAAAATGCCCCGCCCCCCAGGATCGAGTTGATGTAAAACGGGATAGGAAGTGAAATTGCCGCAGTCATGCGCAAAATCAGTGTTAGAGCTATCAGCGTTTCAACCAGCCCCTCACCAGTGGTTCTAGGTCTCACGCAGGGCAAAATAGGAAGTTTGATTATCGAGGAATTTGTTTCCGTGATGTGTGCAACCTCATAGAATTTCATTTTCTTGGGTTTCTTAAACTTGGTGTATCGGGATCTCTTCTCTGGCGATTGAACGTCTTTTGGGTCCTTCAATGGATCAAAAGTTTCCTTGGGAACGAGGGTGCTTTTCTCCGCCTCGCAGCTGATCATGACATTCGGGTACATCTTAGCCACTGCCGTGAAAGATGTCCTATTCATTTTGGCACAACTTTTTTCCTCGAGAACGAATGGCTGTGCTAACTGTGCCCAATCTTGTCCAAATGCCCTGAAAACATCCGGCTCAATTTCTGGATTTCCCACGGTTTTCAATTCCGGATTGAGTGAATGATTCACATCTATGGGCAAAACAGGCGACGCTTCAAGGCCCAAAAATAGCAACGAAATTAGAAGAAACTGCATTTTGCGTTAAGAGGTCGGGTCTTGAGGTCGCATTAATAAGAGCGCAACCTGTCATGCTGGCATACCATAAAAAAGCATGAGGCATAACGTTCTTGAGTCATTGGATCTTCATACCGAACCGACCAAAATTCCAAACTGACGCATTTTCAGGTGTGGCTTCCTTGCATGCATTTCTGAAGTTTCACCGCTGGCTGCAAAGGCGGGGTTTACCGATTTCCATTTTGACACACGAGTCAGCCGCGCTCGCCTACACGCGCGGCGCCCCAATAAAACTATTGTACCACGTTTCTTGCCTATCCTGTGTTCATGATACAACTGTTGATTGCAGAGATAAAGCTGGTGATTTGACAGCCATAGACTCCTTGTTTTCCCGCATACTCGGCAACCCTTTTAAATCCCTAAAGTGTCTGCTCAAAACTGATATCTACCAATCCCCACATTACCCTTCTCATCGCCGCTGTCTCATTTATGACATAGCCCCGCATGAAGTTTGCCAAGGTTTTACAGCAAACGCTCATTGAAGAGGATATTCCTCAAGACTGGATAGAGGCTGCGATCCAATACAAGGTGTTGAAAAAATGCATAGGTCGAATTGTGGATGAACTTGAATTCCTTGGGCTCTCCAAGTCCAACCTCAAACTTCTTCTCCAAGACCACAATAACACTGTGGAGCTTCAGCCTGAAGACACCATGGCATCGAATCCCGTCGTTGCACACTATGTGCTCCGGAAACGGAAGAATCAGGTGATTCCTTACCTAAAAATCGTTCTCAGCGAAACAGAAAGCTCGCAGTTCACCAACGAAGATGTTGCACGTCTAGCAGAGCAAATTCGAGAAATGGTCGATTCTGGAGGAACTGATGACGAAGAGCCCGCGAAACAGGAACCTCAGGTAGTGGAGCTCAAGAAAGACTCTAGCGATAACTACGTACTTTCGCCCACTGTCTCGAACGAAGAAGAGTTTGAGCTGGACGAAGTTGTGGAGGTGAAAAATAAGGAGATTATTATCAAGCTCAACTCGGATATGACCTTCTTCAAGTTGTTGAACAACGAACTTAAAGACCTCGACCGCATACGCAACACAGAGGAACAGAAGTTGGTGGCAGACATCGATGTCTTAAGTGAACAAATTATCAAATTCTCATCAAAAAAGAGTGACCTCTACAAGTGGCGAGAGCTCTTTCGCATGTACCTCGACTCAGAGGTGTATTTTCGATATAATGAGATCAAGTCCAAGGTTTTGGAGAAGAATTCGGACCAGATCAAGCAGAGTCTAGTTGATTACCAGAGCAGAGTGGAAAAATCCCACATCATTCCCTACAAGAATAAGGCCACGTCTGCGGCTTATGAAAGCTTCATTTCACTCAACCAAAGGCTCTTGAAAATTATCCAATATCAGTCAATCAACACAGAGGCACTACGCAAAATTTTGAAGAAATTTGACAAGCAAACATGCCTCAACATTTCATCCAAGTTCCCGAAGTTGATGTCCGAAGACCACATCTCCATGCACGGCAAGTCTGTGGCACAGTCCATTTGTTTTGTGATGCAGAACAAATTGCTAACACTAATTCCTCAGCTTGACGACTACACGTGCCCGATCTGTATGTCTATAGCATTCAAGCCGATTCGTTTGAGCTGTGGGCACATATTTTGCGTGAGATGCCTCGTGAAACTTAAGCAGCGAGGGAAAAACGACTGTCCGTTTTGCAGGTACGAAAACGCTATTACCATGGCAGACTCCAGCAATCTTGATTTTGATGCTATGGTTCTCATCAGGAAATACTTTCCAAATGAGGTCAAGGAGAAAATGAAGGATATTGACAAGGAGCGCTACGAGGAGCTAATGGGAAGTAAAAAGGGTTGCTGTATCGCTTGATCAGCTTTTTATGTGGTTTTACCCAAATGCAAACGTCGTTCTTTGCCAACACAGGGCGCCTGTGCTCGCCAAGGCAAACCAGGGTGCCAATTTCCAGGATTCGATTCTTCTCTGCATCTAATCACTTCTGGAGACATCTGGCTTTTATGTCACAAACTACTATCAAACCCAATATCAATGTCAATCTTCCCAGTAGGTTACTAAAACCTATCTTTCCCGTGGTGTACGGGTCTGCGACAAGCTACCCCAGACCACCGCGATAGTTCTTGCAATACTTCCACAACCGTTCGATTACACAAGCCATCTCGACGTGTCTGGCTGGATAAAAAGCCACTACTGGTGACCATTTAACTGCATACAACCGGTTTCCCAATTAGGACGGAATGGCCGAAAAATACGACCGTCAAATTCGTCTCTGGGCTTCAAACGGCCAGAAGCGGCTTCAAGACGCCCATGTCTGTCTCCTCAATTGCACCAGCGTCGGTGGCGAAATACTCAAAAACCTTGTTTTGCCCGGAATCGGCAAATACACCGTGGTGGATGGCGACTCTGTGCAGGAGTCCCATTTGGACGGCAATTTTTTTTACAACAAAAGCTCAATGGGGCAAAATAAGGCCGCCGCCATGTGTGCGGCACTCCAGCTCCTCAATCCCGATGTACAGGGACATTTTATTGGCGAGCGGGTGGAGAATTTGGCGACCGACTTCGGCGCTTTTTGTGAGCCGTTTTCAGCGGTGGTTCTAAGTGGTCACGTGGCAGCGCCCGTGTTGGAAAGCCTCAAACAAGTGCTCTGGAGCCAAGGTACTCCGTTGGTTGTGGTCAATACCGTCGGCTTCTACGGCACGGTCAGAGTGCACATAAGTGAAAGCACCATCATCGAAACCCACGACCCATCCAGAATATACGATCTCCGCATGGACCAGCCGTGGCCAGAACTCCGTCTGTATGCAGACCAGTTCGATATGGAGGCAATGGATGCCACAGATCACGCACACGTGCCGTACCTCGTGATTTTCCTCAAGGCCATAGACCGTTGGCTCGAGAGCCACGCAGAGTTGCCGCTGGAGTACCTGCAGAAACGGCGCTTCAAAAGCGACTACATCCAGGCAATGTCACGTGATCCCGGGCACGAGGCCAATTTCTTGGAGGCGGCGCTGAACGTGCACCGGGCGTATCAGAAGACGCACGTGCCCAGCTCGGTCAAGAGGCTATTTTTGCGGCCCGAGGCCGGCAAGCCTAACGCAAAAACTCCAGTGTTCTGGCTTCTTATACACACGCTCCGCAATTTCACCGAACTCTATGGTGCTCTTCCGCTTCCGGGAACGCTTCCAGATATGACGGCGACGACTGCAGATTACGTGCGGCTACAGGAAATCTACCGGCAAAAAGCGCAACAAGACCAGCAGCGGTTCACAGAGCTCTTAGAGCAGACGTGTCTTGCTGCAGGACAGAGCCAGCCAAGCCCGGCGGTGGTGGCGGCGTTTTGCCGGAACAGCGGGGTCGTGCATGTGGCATGGGGTTCCATGCAGGACTACTCCACCACCATGGTTGAGCAACTTTCTACAGACATGCAAAGCGGCTGCTGCAGCGAGTTGGTTGTTTACTTTGCTATTTTGGCGTACTGGCGGTGGGTGGACAGCGGAAAAGCCGGCGACTTCTCCGACTACGCTCAACATTTCGCCTTCCTGAAAGAACCCATCGGCCCGGTGGTGCAGAAAACCCTCCAGGAAGTGTTTCTGCACGCCACATCATCCTACCACAACACATGCAGTCTCGTTGGGGGTGTGGCAGCTCAGGAGGTGCTCAAACACGTCACGTGCCAGTACATTCCGCTTGACAATTTGTTCATATACGACGGCATCCGCTCTTCCAGCGCCCGGTGGAAGGTCTCGGATAGCTGAGGCCAGATGTGGAGTTTCAGAAAGCCGAGGTCAATGGAACCAAGACCGAAGAAAGCTCAGGCTTCTATAATCCTTCAAACGAGCCCGTCACCTGCGTGTGTGCCTTTTTGTTGCTGCGAACGACATCTTTCCAGTCCACCTGCTCTTCTTCGGAGTCGGACGGGTTCTCGGCAAGCTTTTTCTCGATGGCCTCCCTCTTGCGCTTGTTCTTCTCGCGCCGCTCATGACGGTCGCATTTCGTCTGTTTTTTGTCGGACCAGGCCTCGTTCCTAATCCTCGAGGCCTTGCGCTTTTTGGCGTCTGCGATCATCTTAGCCCGGACCTCCTCCAAATTGTCAACGCGCAGCTTTTCTCGTTTAGAGTCAGCATACGCATACTTGTCCATGTCAAAGGCCTCGACCAACCAGCCATTTTCCGGCATTTGGTCGTTCGGAATGTATTCTGTTTCGGGCATTTTGGGTAACCTGAGCAACCCATAGAGACGCGCCGTACCCAAATAGTCCAACAGCTGCAAGCGGAAGATACTGGTGGCCACGTGCTTCTGGTAGTGACGCACAAATCCGACATACGCCTTGACGGCAAGTTCGTGGCGGGCCCGGTCTGCTCTCATGTACAGCTCCAATTGTTGCTGCAAAAGTTGGTGCAGGTCTGCGACGTGCGGCACGCTGAATTCCTCCATGTACACTTTCTTGACGTTCATAAAGTCAACAAATCCCTCTTCCGGAGAGTCTTTGTTGAGGAACACAAGAGCACGGCCCACCTTATTAGCGCGGCCGGTTCGGCCACACCGGTGCAAAAACATATCTGGATCCGAGGGTGGGTCCATCTGCACAACCAAATCCACATCGGGAATATCGATTCCTCGTGCTGCCACATCGGTGGCAAAGAGGATTTGCTTTTTTTCTGTATCAGCTTCAGTGAACCTTTGCAACGATCTGAGCCGCACGGGAGTGGTGAATTGTCCGTGCAACGCGTGGAACTCGTGGGGAAGCTTCAAACTCCGGAGGAAGTCGCTGAAATGCCGAACCCCAGTGCAGGTGGGTAAGTACACTATGCACTTTTTGAACTGAAAATCCTGGATGATCGCCATAAGCCCCGAGAGCTTATGTTCTGCAGCGAGGAATGCATATTGGATGGTCAACGACTTCGGCACCGCCGACTTCCTGATTGACTTGGTCTGAACATTAACTCGGACTGGATTGGACATTCCTGTGCGGAACACACGGTCACCCGCTGCCGAGAGCGTTGCCGAGTACAATCCTGTACGTCTTTGGTGAGGAAGCTGCTTCAAGATGGAAACAACCTCACCCTCAAACGACATGTCTAGAAGCTTATCGGCCTCGTCCAAGACGGCAATTTCCACCGAATTGGTGTACACCTTGTTGGATTTGAGGAGTTCGGTGAAGCGGCCAGGTGTGGCGATGATGATGTGAGACCGCTGTTTCAAGAGGCATTCCAAGTCCGCACGAACCAGGCCGAGAGACCCCACCACGAGCTGGGTCCGAATCTGGGTCAATTTTTCCGGCACAAATGGGAGAAAGTCGTCGAAGACTGCTTGAATCTGGCTGGCCAATTCACGCGTGGGCGTGATAATCACCGCCAACATGTGGCCTCTTTTGACAAGCTCTGGGCCGTTTCCGCCTGACATATTGCCGTGGAGAATGTTAGACACATGATGTAGCACCGGAATGACAAACGAAATTGTCTTGCCCGATCCGGTAACAGACTCCACCACCACGTCTTTGTTGGTACAGAATAGGGGAATGCTTGCGGCCTGCACGGGCGTCATGTACGAGAACCCGAGCGAGGACACGGCTTCCTCGATCCACGGGTGGATTTTGCCGGAGAGATTTTTCCACAGAAGAGACATGGCGCTTAGATAGCCCGTGCGCGATGACTTATGCTGCGATGACACCCGTGCACCGCGGAGTATGCAGCGCTCAAAACATGTCAGCGAACTACATGTGGAGAATCGTTCGCAGCATGTCCACAACGTCATACGAGAAATGGTCCAAGAAAAACCTCATCCAGCGCATTCTTGAGCTCGAAAGCGGGCGCGTGTGCGATGCTAAAGTGGCTGCCAGTCAAACCGCAAGAAGTGAAAGTCTGGCTGAAAGTCCAGAGACTGGATTAGGTCGCAGTGATTCCAGTGAAGGAAAGGATGTCAAAAAACGCAAGTTCGACTTCTCTCGCTTCCACACCCGCTTCATTGCGCTTCGTTTTGCTTACATGGGTTGGAACTACAACGGACTCAACTACCAGTTCGAGCCTACGCCGCTACCAACGGTAGAGGCGGAGATTCTCCAGGCCATGGCCAAGGCAAAACTTATCAGTGCCCCCGACCCAAACTGCTGCTCTTTCAGCCGCTGTGGGAGAACCGACAAAGGCGTCAGTGCATTAAACCAGGTGATATCGCTCCAGATCAGATCCAATTTGAGCCAGGAACAGCAACAGGATCCGGAGAATGATGCCAAAGAAGCAAAATACATCACGATCTTGAACTCGCTCCTCCCGCCCGATATTCGCATCACTGCCGTGTGCTTGCGGCCACCGGCCAATTTCGATGCTCGCTTCAGCTGCTCCTACAGACACTACAAGTACCTTTTCAAAAGCACGGGTCTCGATCTCGAGCTAATGCGGGATGCTGCTCTGCGTTTTGAAGGCGTGCACGATTTCAGGAATTTTTGCAAAATCGACGGATCCAAGCAGATCACCAACCATAAGCGAGAAGTGTACCATGCCCGAATCGAGCCGCACGACCAGGACTTTTTTGTATTTGACTTGAGGGGGTCTGCCTTTTTGTGGCACCAAGTGCGCTGCATGGTTGCAGTGTTGTTTCTCGTGGGCCAGAAACTCGAAAAGCCGTCTGTGGTTGATGACTTGATGGACATCGCCACTTACCCCAGCAAGCCTGTATATGAGATGGCCAACGACATTCCGTTGGTGCTCTATGACTGTGTTTTTCCAGAAATGGAGTGGCTCACAACAGAGATGATTGAACGTCTGGTTCCCCGCATTTCCAAGGAACACCGTCGCTTTAACGCCGACTTGACCGATTACCAGCTCAAGGCTCAGGTTGCGCGCATGGTGGAAAACGTGTTCATCCCCAAAAACCTTGAAAACCAGGCCACGGGTGGCGCCGTGAATATTGGCGACGGCATGGGAAGAAACTACAAGCAGTATGTCCCGTTGCATAAAAGAGACGTGAATGATAGCGTTTCCGTGGTGAACGCGCGGCACTTAGAGAAGCAGAAGCGGAAGTTGGCTCGAGTGCAAGAGGGCTCTACGGAAACGGATTAACGATGCTGGCGGGCTGCTATTGTGGAAGAATTGGGATGGATGTACGTACCGGGAACCCTGGCAATGCTGGAATTACACTGGCTCACGTGAACGAATAGTCACGTCTACTACAGCAGAATTACTTCAACTGGGTGGAGATGCACAATATGGAAACCGTGCTTCACATAGTAATTATAGAGGACATCAATTCGAGGCAGATCATATTGAAGTTGTATTTGTGCATTGCATATAGTACTGGTATATCTGGACTATAGAGCAGACTGCACATCTTTAAACTTTCGCATTGAGTCTAATGGCATAACTTTATGGCCTTTGGTCTCTGATCTGAGATCTGCAATATTTATCGGTATTCTGACATCCGTGACACTATGTCTAAGTCTAAAAGTCGGGAGCCAACACGTTTTGTTATTCTTTCCTCTTCATAAAGTGTACTGAATTCGTAAGAATCAAGAGAATCACTTCTAATTCAGCACCAGCTCTTTACATCTTCGTTTCCAATTGATCGGTACCGTAATCTGCGGCGTCGCATAGAATTTGTATGTGACAGAAGCGTCTCTATCTGAGAAATTACCTTTGAAGCCGATTAGGTGAAGTTTGCAATTCCCTTGAGCTAGATTCTGTGACCTGCATGCAACCCCACTTCTCCACATGCGGCACCGTTCACGTGCGACAGTCGTTAACATAAATACCACCTAGTTGCGCCACCTGCTGAATCCTTTATTTTATTGCCCAACATGGACTGGACTGATATCCGGTACTCCGGTATTCGTGACTGGCCTGCACCTCGTGAAATAGAAATCGAGACCCAACTCGGTGTCAGGGGCACCATTGCCGTCCCTCATTCAGAAGACGACGCTGACTTTCTAGCTCATGGATACGCGCCACCGACGAATCGTATGATATTGATTCTTCATGGCCAGGGTGGCCACAGAGACTACTGCTACCAGAAAAAATTGGCACACCAAGTGGCTGCCGAACTCGGCGCTTACTCCTTGCGTATCGACTTCCGCGGATGTGGGTCGCTGGCGGACGTTGCCGATGAAAAAGTTGGGCGCGTTTTGGATCTGGACATCGAGGACATTTCCAGCGTGGTTGATTATATTTTGTCCGAGGATAATGCTGTCAAGAAAAGGTTCTTGCTTCTGGCCATCGTGGCGCACTCGCGGGGCTCAGTAGCCATGTTTCTCTGGGCGGTGCAGCAGGAGCGGCTTTTGGCCAACCCTGATACTGCCCAACGTGCTAGAGTGGTACCCAATCTTGTCAACTGCTCGCTGAGATTCCGCTCCAGAACGGTCTTGGACCGGTATCCGGTAGATGTTAACTCGTTTGAATACCTCGAGCAAACGGCACTTCGCCATGGCAAAATGACTGAGGTTAAAATCACGCGGCAGGAGTTGCATTCGTTGGCTGTGGCCGATACAACCAGTGTGCAGATGTTGTCTCCGAAATGGTCTGTTTTGAGCATCTACGGAACCGAGGACGAGATCATTTCCAAGGAGGATTGCGGCTTCTTCGCCAACTACTTGAATCGTGGACCTTATACACATCAGTTGGAGCTCATTGATGGCGCAGACCATAACTTCTATGGCGTCGAGCAAGTCAACGGGCCGTCCGATGCGGAGACGTTCAATCCGCATGGGATTCCACTTTCCAAGAAGAAAACCGTCAATTACAATTACGTGGTGAATGCATTGATTGTGAAGTATCTCACCACCGAAGAGGAACTTGTGAGATTCCAGGCCGCCAATGACCGAATCGGAGGCGTGACCAGATTCAAAACCGTTGACGGCATCTCCAACTTTAGGGATATGGGTGGGTGGCCACTCGTGAACCCAAGACTCGCTCTGCTGAAAAAGTCTTCTAACAGGTACCACGTACGCTCCAATCTCCTTTTCCGCTGTGCCAGCACGGCTTACGTCACAGATGAAGGCTTGCAAGATTTGAAAAACTTGCACATCAAGACTATCTTCGATCTTCGCTCTGAAGGGGAATGTGAAAAAGACGGCTATCCAAAAAACCTTGATTCAGTCGGCGTGGTTAGGGTACACAATCCCGTGTTTCAGCGGGAAGACTTTTCCCCACAAGCCATCGCTTCCAGATACTCCAACTTGATAACTCTGTGGCACTCATTTGTGAATATATATGACCACATGCTCGAGTGTGGTACCAACGCATTCAAAGAGATGTTCTTGAATCTCAGGGACGGCAAGGGGCCCATTTTATTCCACTGCACTGCCGGAAAAGACCGCACGGGCATCTTCGGTATGCTTGTGCTCAAGCTTGCCGGAGTCGATGACTACACAATTGCAAAGGAGTACGAGTTGACGCATATTGGACTAAAGCCAGACCATGAAAAAATCAAAGCGGGTTTTTTGGCCAGAATTGAGCACCTGAGGTCGAAGAAGGAGTTCAAAGCAATCGAGGAGATGATCGCCAGCGGTAGGAAGGATTTTACGATCGAAGAGGAAGGATTTGCTAATTTGATTAGTTCCAAGTCCGATGCCATGTTGGCCACTATCGAGTTGCTCGAAACCAAATACGGCGGCATCATCAACTATATGCGAGAGCACTTGGGCTTTTCCATGCAAGACATCCAGACCATCTTTGACAACATCACTGTGACGGACCAGCAAGCAGCAAAGTTTTAGCTTCCAAGAAACCATTCGACTAAGCAGGTACATACGCGTATAAACGCATGACGAACATAATCCTCATTTGAAGGAACGCTTTTGTCGCCACATCGCGGCTTTCATTGCTTAGCTCGTCACATCACTGGAAGAGGTCTGTTTTTGAACAAGATTTTCTTTTTGATGACGTCGACAATTCTGATGTCCTTGTCTTCCGGGTTCTGGGACACACGAACAACTCCTAATGGCTCACGTAAAGCTTCCACTGCTCCAAGCAATCGCTGGGATTTTCCCACGTATAAGACGACTTTGTTGGGGTCATTTGGGTCAAACAGCATTTTCCCAAACCGTATAGCATCGTGAATGTCATCCATTTTAGCGAAATTCAGCCGATACTCTGGGTCCACGTGATCGTCCTCCTGGGGCGCATGTTTGGGCAAATTTAGCTCGCCTTGTATTTCGAGAATGGAGAGGCCAAACGGCGTGGAGACCAAACAGCCCTCCAAATTGGGCGTGCTTTCTGCCGGTAGCGTTATCGCTCTATGTGCTCCTGTATAGTCAATATCAGTGGTTGGCATATTGAGGCGCTATTTATTCAGTGTATTGGTTTGCTTTCAGTTAATGTATGTTGAGTCTGAATTGTGAGTTGTGGGTTTTGGTGTAGTGGTGATGCATGACAGTAGACGCGCTTCGCGCTTGATTCTTATCCATCGCAGCTCACCATGGCGGAACCAGAATATTATGGCTAGTTTTGAATGTCCATCAGAGTGAAAAGTGAACTTCCTGGGGTAGTGTTTTTGGCTGAATCCAATGGACTTTCGAAGGATTTTCAATTGGGCAACTTAGATGGCAAGTGACTTCGCAATATTGTATTATGTGAAGCTCAGCATTTACCTTTATTCATTGATCCATGAAGATGTGATGATGCGCTCATTGCCCAGGCTTAGGCCTTCTCTGAGCTTGGCACCTGGCAGCTCCCCTACTTGGCGCATCCTTGGCTCAGCAGGTGGAACTTTCCATTTACAGTATAATGTCCTCTTCCTAATGGGGTAATGCGGGAGGTGCATGACTTTGTATGCAGCACCAGCAGAGTCCATCGGGTGTCCCACGCTTGTAATCTATAACGAAAAAGCGAAAAAAACCGTGGAGAGCTCTCTTTACGCCCACGGGCGCGAAAACTGGGCGAAACCTGCTGACTTCTCGAGGCAAACCAAGAAATGTCCCAATCGGGAAGTGTGATCCTGCACATGGGCCGTACATATTTCCTATTCGAGCAATGTGATCAGAAGCCCCCATCCATATAAATAGTTGCCAGTCCATCTCCACGCCAAGAGCCAAGATATATCCCGTATTTCCAATCAGACGCAAATCACCAGAAAGTGCCTCTAGCAACCCTACAAAATGACCATGAACTACACGTCGTTCGCCCCGTACGACTTCGATGGGTACCCCGCCATGAAAGGTCTACTGCATTTTTTCCAGCCCCTCTTCAACGGCGCTACCGAAGGAACGGGTATTCTATATATTGTCAAATTTACTAAGAACATATTGGGCCCCAATTTGCCCGATGTGTTTCTTAAATACGCCTTGGGCATCCAAATAGGCCTTTTCGGCGGCTACCCCGAGCCTAAAGACTTGGCGCCAAGTGTCATCTTCACGGTGCTATTCGGAATAACCGGTTTCATCCACCTTATTATTTTCATCATCAATTTCACACGTGGACACTACTTCTGGATCTCGTTTGTATGGGCATTCAACTGTGTTATGAAGCTCTTGGGGTTCGCGTTGCGTGCCGCATGGCTGCAAGACGCCACAATGATCCAGGTGGGTTTGACCAGCGAGTTTTTCTTAATTATCCCATCCGTTATTTTTGCTTCCTTTGATCTTATTTTGGCTCAGCGACTCTTCACCTGGCGTCACCCAGTCGGAGGTTCGCGTAAGTTGTTTTGGAGCGTCATGATTACCATGTACATCGTGGTGGGTTTCCTTGTGGTCAGCACGGTGCTTGCATCGTTTGTTCCCTACATCAACTTGCTCAGCGAGTCCTCCTACTTGAAGTGGCGCAAAGTCAACATGGCCACGGGAATCTGTGTGATATTGTACTCACTCACGAGTATCAGTTTGATCGCGTTGTCGTACATGTTCCCTCCCACTGCCAAAGATGAGAGCCTATACACATACCAGCCGTGGTGGATTGAGTCTTTTTCTACCTTTTATTTTGTTCAGCCTGGTGCTGCACAGAAGGCAGAGGAAACCTTCATGAAAAGAAACCACAACCACAGACACGCCATCCGGGTTATTGCAGCCACCCACCACCACTACAACATGGTCGAAGGCTTGACTAACCAGAGAGGTAACTTGAAGCACAATGTGTCAATGGCCTTGATTTGTATTACCACGTTGTTGATCCTCATCGGCTCTACTTGTAGGGCCGTGGTGTTGTTCCAGGACAAAAAATCCCTTCACCTCGGTCCTGCCGGCTCATCCATCCTCATGTACATTTGCTGGGGAGCCTTTGAGTTCATCATCAACGTGTTGTACATTGTGGGTAGAGTGGACTTGCGGTTTTACCGGCCTGATGTCTTGCCTAAAAAGGTTCGGTCCATCATCACTGCCGAACAAAGTTACTATCCCTCGGACGTGGAAGAAGACGAGGCTGACGAGTACACCACCAACGACATGGATACATTCTCGTCCATGTCAGACCAGAAATCAGACCACCACAGACCTTCATCGCCGCCATATCCTCGGGATGACCACTGGCAGGAGAAGCACGACGACGATAATCTCTCCGATTTCCACTTTTAATACCTATGCATACTACCGACTTATCTCATTTTTCTCTGCTCATGGTGTATTCTATAACTATTCCTTAGAAATGTCTCTTCCGAATAAAGATACCTTGAACCAGTCGAGGCACACCAACACCTGGTTCTTCACTGAGAGGCACATGTAGATGTAGGCAGATCTCCAGATCAAAAAGGTCAACGAGCCGCCAGTCGAGATGTTGGACCAATTGCCCCATACTAAGTCTGCCACAGCCTTCTCCGATCCAATGTATGCCAAAGAGCCCTGGTGATTGTAGTGGAAAGGCTCAATAGACGATTCGGCCCTCACCAACTTCTTGGAAAGTCTCTCCACGTTGTCTTGTGGAGTCGGGTTGCTGATCTTGTACTTCAAAGAGTCGATCTCGTCCAATCTTTTGAACAATCCAGCCAAATAAATACCTTCCTGGAAAGCAACCTGTGCCGTTGGAGCGTACTTGGTAAAAGTACAGTCTCCCAAGGCGTAAATGTTACTGGTTCCGTCAACCAATAACTTTTCATCCACCAACAATCCTCTTCTAGCGTTCTTCTGCTCTTCCACCTTGGAACACAAGTTGCCCACAATCTCTCTGCGTGCGTTACCGGTAGCCCAGATCAACATTCCGTATGGGTACTCAACCGTAGACTGCGTGCCATCCTCGGCATGATGGTTAGCAAAAACAGATTTGTCGTCAACCTTCAGAATTCTCGTGCTGGTTTTAAGCTTGATGTTAGAGTCCCTGAACACTTGTTGGGTGTATTCAACCAACTTCGGGTTGAACATGTTCAAAACATGGGGCATAGCTTCCACAAGGGTAATGTTCAATTCGTCAGCCACCTCGGGCATCCAGTGTTTCAAGTCTTGATCAATGTAGTCCTGAAGTTCACCCGCAGCCTCAACACCGGTAGGGCCACCTCCACAAACAACTATGGACAACAACCTTTTTCTTTCAGGGTCGTCCTTGGGCAAGATGTTTGCAGCCTCAATGACTTCCATAAGAGTTCTTCTGATCTTGATGGAGTCACTGACTTCCTTTAAGAAAATGGAGTGTTCAGCAACACCTGGAATTCCGAAAGTAGATGGCTGAGCACCCACACCAACAACCAAATAGTCGTAGTCCAAAGAAGTGATAATGTCCTCGCTGTATGTGGGCTTGGAAGAGCTGGTATCGGTACCCGAGTGGCCCGAGTGCACGGTGGTCGATTGTCTGATGGTCAATTTGTTATTCACAGGGTCAATGTCAGTCGCCTCGGCCTCCAAGTAAATGACCTCGTTAGCCTTCTTTCTGGTGATACTGCGCACGGGCTCGATAATGGATCTGATCTCAACGGTTCCCGTAGGGACCGAAGGTAACAATGGCGTGAAAAGGAAGTAGTTTCTGGGAGACACAACAACAACATTGTACAACGAGGTGTCCAAGTTCTTCAAGAGCGGGATAGAGCCCCAGCCGGATCCGAGAATCACCAATGTCTTCTTTTTACGGCCGTTGTCAAACGTGCTGGATTGCTTAATCTGATCATTAGGCGTGGATTCTTGGAGCACCCTGTAAGTGACCACACCGACGGTTCCCACAAGGGCCAAACCCGTCACGCCCGCAATGGCCTTCAATGAGCGCTTGATGAGTCCTGATTTATGGGGCACTGGCGCTTTAGGTATGGCATTGAACGCACGGCCAGTGGTACTGAAAAGCCGGGCAGAGTTTCTGAACATGGTAGCAACGGTGATGGTTCAGGTAAATTGGGTCTACGGTGCGCCGTGCGCATTCGCTTTTTATATACGCGGGACGGAGCTCGGAGCATGTTTGCTTGTTGCTTGTTTTCCGGCCGCACCGACTGCCTGCACGAACGCCTATTACACACCGGCCTAAAATAGCCGGCCCGTGGCAGAGTTGCTAATAGAATGCGGAAATCTTCGGAGATGGCTGCCTACGGCTGGTGGCCTTTGCATGCAGGAGATTACTTAACCTTCACAATTACTCCAGATCAGAACTTGCTATCTCGGATATGCTCTGGCTGACTACTTGAAATGACGGAATTGAACGATCATAGGCGAATTCACGAAGGCATGAATTCAAAGACGAGCATCCTCTGTTTTATAACTAAAGATTGTGTTTGATAGCCGTGTGCAAGTGTAAAGAGGGTGCCTCTCCGTGCATTTTTGACGGCTCCGCTCACTAACCGATGCGGCCTGTGCCGTACCTCGGGGTTCGCACCCGACGCGGGTTTTCGGTATGTACAGACATCGGCACCGAGATTCCACATCGTGCGAAAGCTTGCTGCAATGAGTGCTCAGAACAGGGTGAATCTGTCATATGATTAAAATGGTACAATTCTCTTACTCGCACCCCTCCATCATGCTCCTTTTTTCTTAGTCTACTCTTCTGGCTACTTCTATACTCATTTATTTTCTCGTCATTCTCCACTATTTGTCACGTCATTGCTACGTAAGACACCCTCGTTCAGTTCCCCTCACTTGCGTTCCTGTGTCGCCCCCTGGTCACTTTCTGTCTCCGCTCACCACTCTGTCTCCTGTCAATTGACTACCTATATGAGTCCGCTAACTCTGTCTTCCTCCCACCGATAAATCTTTTCTTGCCGGTAATGAAACGCTCTTCGTGACTCCCGGAAATTGCTGAGAAACCCGCTCATATTCTGTGGGTCTCTACGGAACTCTTCTATCATCTCCTTTCCTTTCTCATTCTCTTGTTCTAATAGTTTTTTGTACTTCACCTTGAGAAAATTCTGGTTAAAGTTGGAACTCAAGAGTTGGTACTGGCTAGTCTCGAGAGCTGAAAACTCCTTATATAGAGTGTCGAGCTCTTTGATCTGGCTCTGGATAGACTTGGTGTAGACATCATAATCTTCAATTGAGTCGATGATGGCATTTATCAATTGCACTGTGTGATCAATGAGTTTCCGGAGCTCCTGCTCCTTATCCTTGTATGTGTCAAGCGACTTGATGTAGCCTCTCGTAAGCTCGTACAGGTTAGCCAACGTTTCCAAAAATGGGGCCGGTAGTTTGCTAAGTGACCTTGGAAGTGGAAACGGCTTTAGCGTTAGAACATCTAGGTCCTCAATTGCTTCAGCTCCAGACGTGTTCATGGTGTATGATTTTGTCGCACCCGCGCCAATGATAAGCCATCTGAGCTACACTCTTCTAATATTAGTTATTTGTCTATACGCATCTGGAATGCATGGATCAACCCATGCGGGCATTGGACCACTCCCGGAGTCTCTCGCCGTATTTGTAGCACATGAATGGAAAAGGTACCCCTAGAAGAAGCGACACGAATGCGCAAAGGGTATTTCCCCACCCATAACCCATCGCTTCGTACATCTCGTTAGCGAATAAAGGAAACAGAAACCCAAGAAGACACCTGAATATAGAGGATGCAGCGATAGAAGATGCAGCGTATGCAGGATTCATGTCAATCAAGTACGACTGAAGAACCTGCAAAACGCATACCAACCCGAATGCAAAAATTCCGCTTCCGATGCAGGGCATGATCCAATGGAGCTTGTACTGCGCAGACCAGCCATACCAGACTAGTCCTATGGGAATTACCACTGCTGTGACAAAAAGGCATGGTAAGCGAAACTCTGGTTTGCCCACACCTCCATTTTGCAAGCTGAGTCTTTGATATACCTTCCCAAGAATCGGAGTCCAAAACAATACACCCAACAAAAAGCCGCAGCCTAGCGAAAGGTACATAAGCCCGGAAGCAGAACGTGAAAATCCGTACGTTTTTTGGAACACCGACGGAAATGTTATAATCATCAAGTACAAGAACCCGTAAATGAAGGCCATAAAGGATCCGAGACCAAAAATCAAAGGGTTGGTGAAAAGTAGCACCACGGGTCTGCACACAGACGAATAAGAAACTGTGTTCTTAGTGTGGCAGATTTCATGCGCTGTATGCAAATTTGGGTTTCCAGTTTCCTTGCGGAGTATCTGGGCCTTTGTGTGAAGTAACTTGGGTGCAAAAGTCTCACGGTATAAAAACGTGTTGATAAACGCGATGGCCCCGTTAATTATGGCAAGCGTGTAGGAAACCCATCTCCAACCTCCAGCCTCCAATACGTACGCCCCAATTACAGGTGCTAGTGCTGCCCCCAAAAGCGGTATAAGAAACACACCAGCCATCGGGGCGTTACGCTCTTTTGCACAGTACAAATCACTGATGACTGCAGGCGACACATTTAGAGCAGTTGACGAGAATAAACCACACACGAATCTCAAAATAACCAATTGAGCAGCATTTTTCGTGAACCCACATCCGAGGTTGAGGACGCACGTGAGCCAGCAAGTGACGCCTAAGACAATTTTGCGGCCAAACTTGTAGTTTTCACTGAAAGGGGCAACAAAGAGTGGTCCAATGGCCCATGCCAAGAGATGTATACTCACAAATAAAGCACACACCGTTGGTGATTTAACGCCAAACTCCTCACCAATTTCAGCAGTAGACGGAGAGAGGATCGACGCCGAGATGGGACACACGAGTGTGTACAGCGACACTAGAAACACAATCCAGATTTTTTTGGACCTGCTCCAGTTCCGGGGATCCAGCTCGTTGTCTTCACTCCACGCTATAAGATCAGGGTCGATTCCCAGAAGATATTTCTCGGCTTTTTCGAGCGTCTTTTCAGAATCGAGAACTAACCCTCCATTACACGAACCACCAATTGTAGATTTATTCGATGAGTAGGTATCCATCCCCACTAGATCCACTTCATTCCCTGAGTCTGAATCAATCGGCTTCGTGTGATTATCGGTACTTATGGCGCTAGACTCGGTATTGGAGGTTCTACCTGACGAGGAATCCGAGAGTTCGTTCTCGGATTCACGTACGGAATCTGTCTTCTTCATGTCCATGTTGCCTTTGAGCTGAAAAAAAGGACAGTTTTGAGTACTTAAATTATTTCCCTCAGTAGCAGAATTCGTTCCGAATGCAGATGGGATCGCCTCTTATAATGTGAGCACATCCGCGAACACACCTGGTTTTCCGGCTGCAAAATCTTTCTTAGGTGAGATATCCGAAATGCCGCGCGCTCGGTTAATGGCGGATAATACGCATCCCCTCACATTGTCTCCGAAGACCACGTTAATTTGAGTTGCATTGCAGATCCTTCGATCCACTACTATTAATTTTATCTGCAGGTCCGGGTACCATTTTTGGACACTGTATGAATCAAGCTCTGTAGCCAAGTTTTCCAACTCTTTATTTCTGTAGGCACAACGACGCCGATACTGTCTGTTGAAGCCAACCTACACTTTTCCAAAGACTTTGAACATTGTATACAGCAGCATTTGGCGCAAAACACTGTAGCAGTTGGCTCTGACCGGGATTGGTTTTGGATGCGAATGATAGAGAGATATAGTACACCAGTCTAATAAAATAGTGCAAGAGCTATACTATGCTAAGTTTATTTATTATGAGTCTTCGTTATGAATGAGTCAAGAGATGAACAAATCGGTCAATTCGATATTTCTACATTGTGATGTTCTATGGTTGCAGCTCTTACTCCCGAACCTAGTCACCATTTTTCTCCGTTCTTTGGCATGACTGCGAAGAAGTAGAATCTGATTTATGGCGAATAAAACTCAAAATCAAGTCAAAGAACACACTATCTCCACAGCCCAGAATTCCTAGCATTTAGAGTCACTGTCTCAACCTGATGCTGAATACGAGGTTTGGCTCGCGAACAATTAATACATTCCAAATAATGAGACATCGGGACTGCATATGGGACCTACTGCTGCCTTTTTCCACACTTGCCAGTTACGATAGTACAGTTTATTATATTACATATGAAAGTCGCATTGGTCTTAATTCTTTGCAGCTTTTGCAAGGGATTTTTCAATAAGGTCAATGGAATTCTCCACTTCTTTGAACGACATTCCACAGCTGAGAGCTATGAGCTTGCAGTATTTGTGGAGCTTGTCTGCAACAGGATAGCTCAGAATGCTTGATTTAGATTGATAAGGCAGTCCTTCAGCTTCGTCAGAATTCCCTCTAGGCTCATCAGGGAACTGCGCATGTAACGGAAAATCGGCCTCTTTGGAGTAAAGTTCTGCGCTTAGTCTTTTTCTTTTGAGAATTTCTCGTTGCAACTCAGCTGCTAGATCGAATACCGTCTTGCCTTCGATTTTGACAGGCGAAATTTTTTCAGATGCCTGTAGCTTGTTTCGGGTGTATTTTTCTCGCAGATACGAATAGAAAGTTTTGCTTCGCTCGAAGTCTTCAATTGCTGAAAGTGTCTGAAAGCACACGTCGTTCTTCAAGCGGTTGATCTCATCCTGTATCAAGGAATCTTGCGACAAATCCATGACTTGAATGTTCATGCTGCTAACCCTAGGGGCTTCTCCTGCATTAGCATAATCTTTTGACACACCCTCGACTAGGTATCCCAAATTAAACAAATCCAAGATCTTCTTTTGGGAGTTAAACTTGTCAAGTCCGAGTTCTCTGTAATACTTGTATAGCGAAAGAATTTTTTCATCTTTCTCATTTAGTTCCTTGTTCATGGCGTACGAGAGCTCGCCTAGCTTCTCTGTGACGACAGTAGAGGCGACATCCTGGTGATTTAGTACGACCTTTGTCTTGTGGACATGCGTTTCAAAACTTTCAGTTGCAACTTCTGCAAATAGTGCCGCTTTAGATTCAGTCTCTCCCGCTGCAACCAAAGATTGACCATTATCACACTCTAGTCGAAGTACGTAATTGTGGGATGCCAAGTAATCCTCAACGGAGTAATGCACGTTATTGCGAAGGCCGAAATCAATATACCTGTGGTACTTGATGAATGTCTTTATGCACTTCTTAGAGAGGTGATAGGCCACAATATGAAATGCGCTGTTGCCCTCCTTGTCTTGATGGTTGATGAACTCAGAGACAACCTTCTCCTTGTCTTCGAGGTTCCGACTTTCGTCGCCCAACTGAATTTGGAAATTTGTGAACTCCACCAATTTTGAGAAAACGATATCGAAATAGTATTTGGCGTACCTTTCTTTTTTTGCATGCAGACTTGTCACAGCTGACTGCCCGTTTTCATTTCCAGCGCTATAAGAAGCAAGCGAAATGTGATGCAACAAAGTCCTTCCGTTATTATCAACAGCTAAAACAGAGTCGAACAAGGTTTCAAAAATCTTGTCGAAATTCTTCATTTGATAGCTGTTGTTGAATTGAACCAGGAACATGAGGGGTGTCTCGCCGTGATAGTTTTTGACTTTCCCGTCAATAAACTTGGAAAACATCGTGAGCAAGAATTCGATCATGCTCATATTTGCCATAGAACACGCCCAGTGAAAAATTGTGTTACCCTCGTTATCTATAGGCTGGTTGATCTGAATTTTTTCCAACGGCTGTGGCGGTGAAAGAATTTTTTCAGGTAGGTCAAGATCGCCGAGATGTTTTTTGGAATTTTCCATCTCGCCATCATCGCCATGCCTCAGGTCTTCCAAGAAAAAATTAAGCAAAGTATTGAAGTACTCAATCGACTCTTCGTCCCCTCTTAAACTGCCAGAGTGGATCTCATTGTTATTTTGATGGTGGTATTGTAAAAGGCCATGTGAATCTCCATTGAGGCTCCCGTTGAGACTCAAAAGTTGAGGTACACCACGAACGTTGACTTTATTGTACAGCAGTATTGCTTTTTCGAATGAGTTTCTGAAAGGCCCAAAGTCTCTTGATCCAAAAAGCTCTTTATCGGGAATGAGTTCACCGTCTTCGTATTCATTTTTGACATGTGTATCCTCCAAGTTTCCCTTTTCATCATCACTGCTCTCCGCCTCAAGATCTTCTCTTCTAACATTCATGGTACTAGCTAGCACCAGTAACGGATCCCTGTCCGTGTCCTGACGCACGAGGGGCGCTATTTGAGAGTTAATAGAGTCCTGGCGGGAGCTAAATGTGCCAATTGTTGGCATAGTAGGTCTTTCGATTGGAACTGTCTCGCTCTTGGACAAACTGGGTTTGCGTCGTCCGCTCAAAGTCACACGCTTTGGTTTACGTTTGCCGTTTTCCTCATTATTCAGATCGCCACCATCAAGACGGGACCTCTTAGATTGGAATGAATCTCGGGAGTCCTGTCCAGCATCCTCGTTATATACAGACACTTGCTTTTGTTGCTTTTGTTGTAGCTGTCTCTTACCCACGTTAGATGCAGATGCATGATTGTGTTTCGGAGCGGGAGGAGGCGTTGTGGATTTACCCTCAATGTATTTGAAATCAAAGATTGGCTTCAAAATTTCGTAGACGTTAAAACCTTTTGCTATTTCTGCACCCAACTCTAATGGAACGTATGTTCCCTGGTATTTTCCGTAGCCGCCTTGAACTTTTTCATGAATGCCTGTCTGGACATCTTTCTCCAAGATACGAGTTCTTCTAGCTTTGGGAAATTTTGCGATTTTGAGAATGTGGGTAGCGTTTATCCAAGAGTCAGACTTGCGGCGCATGATGGGCCCTTCTTCGGTCACAAATTCGAAGACAGGCACATTGGAATAAGTAGCCGAGTATATCTGGCTGGTATTATTCATGACTTCCAGATGGATATTTAGTCAATTATTATGATAGTGGATTGGTCAATATCTTGAGCAAGGCCGAGGTAAAACGTAGAATTGTAGATGGGCAACTAGGAAAGGAACGTTGCTCAAACAGTAGATTAGTTTCTTGAGGTTGGTATGGTATTATCCTGGTCAGGAAGTAGTTGGCGCTAGTCCTCAGATTAGTGAGAGATTTGAAGGTGTTGGAGTTGTTTGTGATGATCGCTTGTTGTTACCGCGCACGTGACGTGACTTTCTCTCCACGCCAAGGACCGGAGTATGAAGCTCACTACTTTCTAAAATTGTACTGCATTTATGACTTAGTAAATTAAGAAATATTTATAGAACACTGATTTATTAGTAATGTCAGATCGTAGCCTCAGTCAAAGTTGTTAGCCATGAAAAGTTTATAAAGTACAGCTATCAAAACCAAGAAAATCGCCGAAATGAAATAGATAAGATGCTTCTCGTATGCATTTGATGACTGGTGAACATTGAGGGGTATACTAACCACGCTTTCCACTGCTTGGAAGCAAATGTTCCGACGCTCAATGACACGGCAACTGGAATCATCGATATCTCTTTTCAATATGGCCTTCCCTAGAAGTATCTTGGTGTATTGGCTAAGAGACGTGTCAATAGTGACGGATAAAAACTGTAATAGTTTTGCTTCTCGTTGAACTCCAGTCGTGATAGAGTCAATCTTGGAGAGTTGCTTGAGAGTGGAGGGTGTCAAGTCCTCGATAAATGGAATTTCGTCAACGATAGTGGTAAGTCCAAACAAAAAGACGGAGCTCATGATCAGCTTTTGGATCATTTGCGTATGTGTGAGGAGACTAGGGATAAGAAGCTTTTTTAAGTTGTCGAAGGAGTTGAAGAACAAGTCGATGCAGTTTAAGTTCTTGTAGATGGCATCAAATGCTTCGCAACAACTCTTGAGGATCATCACTGTTAGACTCTTTACCAGACCCTCGAAGTCACGTTCCTCCCATCCATCGCAATTAGAGTCTTCTAATTTTCCAAATAAATTCATCATATCATCCTCCAATCGCGTGAGTTGTATCTTTGTTTTGTTCGTCATGATTGTGATGTCGTCGTAATCGGGGATTTTGGAGATCAACGTACTATAGATCGTAACAACATCTGTGAAAAGATGGATGATTTTTTTCATATTCAAGAGATACTTGTGTGTCGTCAGGTTCAAGCAGTATTTGAATATTTGAGGGTGGGACCTGATGAGCTGTTCCTCTTCGCTTGTGATCGTCTCACCTTTGATCGAAATGGTTTTGTCTCCTATCAGATATGTCATGGAAGAAAATATGTGTATTATAAGAGCCTATGTTTGGTTGGTATTAAGTGAAAAGGGGAATTTTTGCGGAAACTGGCTCTGTAGATTATTGACTGGAGTGTTGTGTGATACTCTTTTTCTCATTTTTTGCATCACACTACTTCCCTGGTCTTCATCAGCTAATCTCATACATAAATCTATGCTGGATTCTCGTATTTTGGTGAAAAGATTACTTCGATAATTCTTCAAAAAGACTCAAGTCTTTAATACAACAATCTTAGGATTTGTAATTTTTGACCTAAACTGTCTTTGTTATTAGAGGCTGTATATGTACACCACTTGAGTGCATTTAGGTTCTCTTTTTTATTTTATTTTCGCCACCAGATTTTTTATTCTTTATACATGGAGGCTTTCAAGCTTATAAAATTTGTAAAACTCAGTCCC
Source organism: Metschnikowia shivogae (assembly GCA_002374645.1). Classification (NCBI taxonomy): domain Eukaryota; kingdom Fungi; phylum Ascomycota; class Pichiomycetes; order Serinales; family Metschnikowiaceae; genus Metschnikowia; species Metschnikowia shivogae. The sequence continues at coordinate 655,635 of NLAF01000272.1, read as the reverse complement.
ATCACACAGTGTGTCAACTAGTGCTGCCGCCAAAGATAAGGTCACGTGTCGTTCCTCAAATCTCACCACCTAAGCGAGCTGTACGCCACATACCAAACGCACTCATGGGTTTCCTTGGATTGTTTCAGCTGAAGCTGTTTGACCCAGCAGAATTCGAAAAAGAGCTTACAGCCATCACACAATCTATTTCACAAATAAAGAAGCAAATTGCGCAATTGTCCAAGAAGAAGAAGACCCTACGCAGAAGCATCATTGGCTACTCTGTTGCTATTTATGTTGTGTTTGTGGCGTACCTTTACAAGTCTTCTCTAGACAATCTAGGCGTGTTTTCTGCAGGTATGAGTCGAACCTCTATTTTGTTTCATGGCCAACTGAATCGAACCATAGTCGGGGCTTGTATTGCACCCTTTGGTTTCGCTTTTGTGGTCTACTTGATCAATTTCTTATTCAATGCATGGATAAGAAGCAAGAGCCATAGCTTGAGGAATCTTCAAAAAAAGCATAAGGAAAAACTTGACGAGTTAAAGCAGGTCACCAATTTCAGTAAGACTGATCAGCTTTTGAAAAGGTTTGATGGGAATTCCAGTGAGATTAGCTTACCAGATGGCGGGCAACATGCTAAGCCATTAGCTAATGATGCAAGCAAGCATAAATTTGAGAAGGCTCAAAATATCCCCAAGTCTGACAAAAAGCTCTCAGGACCCCCTTTGACTGCCAACATCATCGAGCGCAAAAGTGGCTCCAACCCATCGGAGCTAGCATCAAGGAACACCCAAACTAAGCAACAAGAGGCTTTCTCAAAGACCTCTCAAAACTCGGGCAAAAGGTCATTCCAAGATCGCATTTTGGATCTCATAATAGGCTCCGATCATAATGAAAGTGTTGAACAGCGCTATGCCTTAATATGTGCAAATTGCTACACTCACAATGGTTTGGCTCCACCGGGATGTGTAAACCCCAATAATGTCACATACATTTGTCGCCATTGTGGATTTATCAATGGCCAGCTTCACTTGTCTTCCCCAGTGGCTAGTGGTCGATCTTCGACAGAAGCAATTGACAAAAACAAGGTGACAGAAGACGAAGTTCCATTTCAATCGCGAGTACTGAAAAATGACGACCATTCGTTGGCCAGCCAGGGGCAAAGTGGCCCAAATGAGAGTGACATCTAATCCGGAGCAACTATGCACCAGCGAAGAATCGTCATTTCTGGCTAATGAAACTACTTTAATGCACGTAAAAAGAAAACTTTTATTCAGCGATATTTTTAAGACAACTCCATGATAGCGTTGACCATGTCACCCTTATGCTTTCTCAAAGCCTTGACAGCTTTGGCTCTAGAGACTTGAGTTTGGTCGGCAACGATACCGATATCGTTGGCATCCAATCCAGATTCGTCAACCTCACCTTCTTCCTCTTCTTCTTCCTCCTCTTCCTTGTTAGCGTTTAAGGAAGCCTTCTCGAGGTCAGCAGTGATGGACTCTGGGCTCTTGTCAGCTGGAAGGTCGTTGGCTTCACCAGCTTGCTCTCTGGCAGCTTGGGCCTCAGCCAATCTTTGGTTCATGTCATCAACCTTGGCCTCACCGAAGACAACGTAAGTACCTGCAGCGGATCTGTAGACGTCTGGTTGGTCGATAGCGTAGATCAAGTTACCTCTTTGCTTAAAGGTGACTCTGGAAATACCCTTGACTTGCTTCAAGTTCAATTTCTTGATCAACTCTCTGGCCTTCTTCTCATTCTTCGAGATGACATTGACTTCAGCGCCTTGTGGGATTTCTTCAATAGACATTTTTATTTCGTTGTTCTGATGGGTAAAAATTAGCGGTGCCTATGAGAGAAAAATTCGTCGACAATTGGGGACTGCACACAGCATTCGCATTATTCTCATTTCCGTTCAACCTCTTTCCCGAGCGATGCCTACATACAATAAAAATGCTCGCTTTGGGGACAAATAAAACTCAGTTGTTTTTTTTGGCAGCAAATCACTGCTTTCGCAGTCCAAAAATAGTCGAGAAAGCTTTATGTTCGCCGAAATGTTCGGACTTACATCAGGGAAGTTGAAGCTGAGTCATTACATTTGCTGTTTATTGGGTATTGTTACAAAAGTTTATTTGCAAATCGAGAATTGAGGAATTTTTTTTATATGGGATGAGAAATTGAAGCGTTGAATTTCAAATCCCTAAAGTTGATCACAATAGTGCACGCAAAAAGCCAGAGTCATGTATTTGGGTATATATTTCGCAGCGAAAAAGGGCTTGCTAGCTCCTCTTCGGCCGAGCGTCGCGTTCATCTTGGAATTGAGCCGTAAATAAATTTATTTGCGCAAGCGTTACTAATGATTTATGCGAATCCTTCCCTAAACGGGATGAACGCCGAGGTTCCAGAAAATAAGGGTCCCCTAACGGGTCCACTAACAAGCATAATCTCTAAGATTTTCTATGTCCCAATAGAGAAGAAAAGTAGTAGATAAAGCAAAGTGTTTGTTGCTTGTTCTCTTGCCGTAGTTCATCATTTCCTCTGTTCCGAAAAAGCCTTTTTCCTGAAAAATGAGTGCTTGCATATGGTGTGAATTGCGGAACGGTGATATTCCATTATATCCGTGTACCGAGATCCAGCTTTAAGATTATTACTCAATACAGTGTGTCATAGGTGCTGCACAATCTTCAGTTCTTATTCCAGAAATCTGACGCTTGACTTATTTATAGGATAGTATAATGGAAGAAGACGAAGAATCCAAGAAAACAACGTCTTCGTATGGTGGAAGCAAGGAGAGAAAGCATGAGGCCCCCTCTGGTGAAGACACAGCGGCAAATTCCAATACGAAGACGAGATACACAATGGATGATTTGAATAATGCTCAGGCCCCTGACTTAAAGCAGAAAATCCAGAGTTTCTTTTTCAACAAGGGCTTGGCGGACCGTCCAGAATACTCCCAGAATATCTACGACAGAACGCCTCGTTACATTTACGTGAATCAGTCTTTGCCAACCAATATGGTTGACTCCGCCACCCTGAAACCCATTCTTGACTACCCGAGAAACAAAATCAGGACGACGAAATATACACCTTTGTCATTTTTGCCTAAGAATCTTCTTCTTCAATTCAAAAAGGTCGCCAACACCTATTTTTTGATCTTGGTCATTTTAGGCGCATTTCAAGTCTTTGGAGTTGCAAGTCCTGGTTTGGCTGCTGTGCCATTGATTGTTATTGTTATTATCACTGCTATTAAAGATGGGTTTGAAGATTTTAGAAGGGATTCTAGTGATACAGAATTGAACAACACCCCGATTCATCTATTACAAGGACTCCATAATGTCAACGTCAATGTTGACAAGATCGGTCTTTGGAGAAGATTCAAAAAGAGTTGCTCACGGATGATGAGAGTCATTTTCAAAGGCTTGAAAAAACTTTTCATCATGTTCTCCGGAAAGAAGAGAAGAGCAGAGTTTGCAAGAGAGCAAGCTGAGAATGATGAGTATGCTTTGCGCAGAATCTCTACAGTGGTGTCAGAAAACACTTATGAGCCTCGATACTCGACAAACTCTAGGCGTCAGAAGAAATCATTTCACCTGGACAGGTACAGAAACCAAACTAAGCGAGTCCCAGATTCTCTATTGAATCCAGATTTACAGAAAGATACAGAATCAGAAGGTGGAAAGCTTCCGGTATTCAAGAATCGTAAGTGGAAGGATATCAATGTCGGTGACTTCATAAGAGTTCGCGCAAACGAGGAAGTTCCAGCTGATATAATTGTGATCTCTAGCTCTGATATCGAGGGTAATTGTTATGTTGAGACCAAGAATCTTGACGGTGAGACAAATTTGAAAAACAAAACAAGTCTTCACTGTGGTGCCTCAATCAAGCATGCTCATGACCTAGGTAGCACGAAGTTTTGGGTTGAGTGTGACGCACCAAATCCTCATTTATATTCTTTCAAAGGTACCATCCATTACGAGAATTATGATGAGCAGGGCAAGTTGGTAAATGCCGACGAAAAGGAGGCCATTACTAATGACAATGTTCTTTTAAGAGGTTGCTCTTTAAGGAATACTAAGTGGGTAATTGGATTTGTCGTCTACACTGGTTTGGAGTCCAAAATTATGCTCAACGGAGGAATCTCTCCGGTGAAAGTGTCGAAAATATCCAGGGAATTGAACCTTTCGGTCATCATTAACTTTGTTGTCTTATTTGTGTTGTGTTTTGTTTCAGGAGTTATCAATGGTATTTTCTATGACGACAACGGAACATCAAGAATTTACTTCGAGTTTGAAGCATATTCGCCAACCTCTGCCGGGAATGGAGTTCTCTCGTTTTTTGTGGCTCTTATCATTTATCAGTCATTGGTTCCTATCTCCTTATACATTTCTATTGAAATCATCAAGACTGCGCAGGCGTTCTTTATCTATTCTGATGTTAAGATGTTCTACGAGAGGCTCAATTTTCCCTGCACTCCTAAATCTTGGAGTATCTCGGATGATTTGGGGCAGATCGAATACATCTTCAGTGATAAGACTGGAACATTGACTCAAAATGTCATGGAATTTAAGAAGTGCACCATCGCTGGCAAATCATACGGTTTGGCATACACTGAGGCAAAACAGGGCATGGATAAACGGGATGGATTGGATATCATTAAGGAAGCCGAACGTTGGAAAACTGCAATAAATCAGGACATGTCCAAGATGGTTGAAGATTTATCATCTTACTCCAAAAATGATCAATTTAGAGAGGAGGCGCTCACATTCGTTTCGAGTGATTACACAGAAGACACAATTGCACCGCATACAGTGGACAAGGAGCAGAAGCAAGCCAACGAAGATTTCATGTTAGCTTTGGCGCTTTGTCACACAGTTGTTACGGAAGCCAACCCCGATGACCCATATTATTTGGATTTCAAAGCAGAGTCTCCGGATGAAGCCGCCTTAGTGGCAGTTGCCAGAGATGTGGGAATTTCTTTCCGCCAAAGACAAAGAAAATCTCTCACAGTGACGGTGTATGGAGAAGAGTTGCATTACGAACTCCTTCATATTATTCCCTTCACTTCCGCAAGAAAGAGGATGACCTGCATTATAAAACGTGCAGATGGGGGGATAGTTGTGTACACCAAGGGTGCCGATAATGTTATTTATCAGCGTCTCTCTTCGAATACATCCGACGAAATATTGAAAAAGACTGCCTTGCATTTGGAAGATTTTGCTACGGAAGGGTTGAGAACTTTGTGCATCGCTCAAAAGGAAATTGACGAGAAATTCTTTCAGGACTGGTTCGCCAGATACAGGGAAGCAAATTCCTCCATTGATGATTCAAAAGATGCGATCATTGATGAATTGAATGAGGAGTTAGAAAACAACTTCATTCTTCTCGGAGGAACCGCTATCGAGGATCGTCTCCAGCAGGGTGTACCAGATTCCATTTCTCTTTTAAGAAGTGCGGGTATTAAGCTCTGGGTTCTCACTGGTGACAGGATCGAAACAGCCATTAACATTGGCTTTTCTTGTAATTTACTTGGGAACGACATGAAATTACTCGTTGTGAGACCAGAGGCAGAACAAGATGTGCAATACATCGACAATCTTATAACTGGATACTTGATGGACAATTTTGGTGTGCTGGCTTCTACCCCAGAGGAGGTTCAAGCTGCCATAAAGAAAGCTCGGGCTGACCATTCAGTTCCTATCTCCAATATTGCCCTCATCATAGATGGCGCAGCTTTAAGCTTAGTCTTTGGTGAAGATTCCTTACTCCGACAGAAGTTCTTACTCTTAGGTAAGCAGTGCAAATCTGTTCTTTGTTGCCGAGTATCGCCTTCGCAAAAAGCAGAAGTTGTTCAGGTTGTGAAAAACAATCTCAAGGTGATGACTTTGGCAATTGGAGACGGCGCGAATGATGTTGCCATGATTCAATCTGCAAACATTGGTGTTGGTATTGCAGGTGAGGAAGGCAGACAAGCTGTTATGTCATCCGACTATGCAATTGGTCAATTTCGGTTTGTTGTCCGCTTATTGTTGGTTCATGGAAGATGGTCATACAAAAGATTGGCTGAAATGGTTCCTTGTTTCTTCTACAAAAATGTCATTTTCACATTCACTTGTTTTTGGTACGGAATTTACAGCAACTTCGACGGATCCTACCTATACGAGTACACCTACTTGATGTTCTACAATTTGGCATTCACATCCCTTCCAGTGATTATCTTGGCCGTCTTCGACCAAGACGTCTCTGACTCCGTTTCCTTGATTGTTCCTCAACTATACAGAGCAGGAATATTGGGTTTGGAATGGTCACAATTCAAGTTTGTGTGGTACATGCTTGATGGATTTTACCAATCTGTGGTTTCATTTTTCTTCCCCTACTTGGTTTATTATGTCAGTTTCCAGAACCATGAAGGTTTGCCCGTCGATCATAGATTTTGGATAGGAGTTCTCGTCTGCGCAGTGTCTGTCACAGCCTGTAACTTCTACATTTTGTTGCAACAATACAGATGGGACTGGCTCACTCTATTAATTAATGCGTTGTCTATCTTGGTCGTCTTTTTCTGGACAGGTGTCTGGTCTGCTCGTGTGTGGGTTGGTGAGTTCTATAAGGCTGGCTCTCAAGTCTTGGGCACCCTCGGTTTTTGGTGCTGTCTTTTTGTTGGGGTCGTTTTGTGTGTCATGCCCCGGTTCACTTATGACTTCTTGAGGAGGAACTTCTATCCCAGAGATATCGACATTGTCAGAGAGAGAGCTGCTTCTGGTGACTACAAAGATTACCCTATCGGATTCGACCCAACCAACATCCAGGATGTTGAAAGACATCGTATTCTCCAGAGGCTTAATGAGGGAGATACCGAGTTGTTACACAAGATTGAGGAGTGTATTGATACTGACACCACGTCGCAAAAGTCAGAACCAAATTTGGTGATTACAAGAGCCTTTAAAACGATTAAGAGAAGAACGACCATATCGAGAAAGAATACTGTGAACGACCAGACAAGATATAACCAGCAACTCTTGAACAAACCTTTGAATCTTAGTCAATTGAGAGTTGATATGATCAAGAGAGGTGAATACAAAACTGCCGGAACAAATTCACTCGAGAGAATCTCGACCACCCATGGAGTGCCAGGTCTCACCCAAGCGGAAACTTTGATGTCCTACCATACTAGAAATAGTATCAACTTCGATAGGTAACGAAGTGATTTTACATATAATTTATTTGTATATCTTTGTTTTTTTTTGTAGTTTTGCGTTACAGAGTGGCCGAGCCCGTGAGAACTCGCAGGGAGTGTGTACATGTTTCTCGCACATTAAAATCAAACATTTCTATACAGTTGACCTATACATGGTTTCCTTCACACTACTCTCGACCCCAGGGTCGGAATTTAGCTTTAAAGCCTCTTTGATTGACTTCGAGAGTGATGTGAAAGTACTAGCTGACCCGGGATGGAACGGTGAGAACCCCGACGATGTCCTCTTCATGGAAAAGTACTTGAGTGAGATTGACTTAATACTTTTATCCCATTCGACACCAGATTTTATCGGAGCTTACTTGATAATGTGTATCAAGTTCCCAATGATTATGTCGTCAATCCCTGTTTATGCTACTTTGGCCGTGAGCCAATTGGGAAGAGTTTCTACTGTTGAGTTTTACAGGTCTAAGGGGATTTTGGGGCCTTTGAAAGAAGCTTTAATGGAGGTCAGCGACGTTGATGAGTGGTTTGATAAAATCATCCTGGTCAAGTACCTTCAGAACATGACTTTATTAGAGAACCGACTTTTGCTCACAGCTTACAATTCTGGCCACACTCTAGGAGGAGCATTCTGGTTAATCACAAAAAAGTTAGACAAGGTGATTTATGCTCCAACCTGGAACCATTCGAAAGATTCATTTTTAAACAGCGCAAGCTTTCTTTCTCCCGCAACGGGAAGTCCTCTCCCGTCCCTTGTCAGACCCACTACCTTGATAACTGGCACTGATCTCGGTTCTTCAATATCGCACAAAAAACGTTCCGAGAAGTTTTTACAACTTGTGGACGCCACATTAGCTAATGGTGGAGCAGTTTTACTACCCACTGCAGTGTCTGGAAGATTTCTTGAGCTATTGCATATTGTGGATGAGCATTTAGCTAATCTCCAAGGTGCGGCTATACCAGTATATTTCTTGTCTTATTCAGGAACCAAAGTGTTAAACTATGCTTCAAATCTCTTGGACTGGATGTCGTCTGCGCTCATCAAAGAGTACGAGGGAATTGCTGCCGAGGACAGAGCATACAGCAGAGTTCCGTTCGAACCATCAAAAGTTGACTTGCTTCTGGACTCACGTGAACTCGTTCAACTACCTGGACCGAAAATTGTATTTGCGTCTGGACTTGATTTTGGAGACTGTGACCCCTCGACTCAAGCTTTGAGAGTTTTGTGCAAAGACGAAAAGACAACAATCATCCTCACGGAGAAGAGCGTTCTCAACAACAGTGATACAATCACATCCGAGCTATTTGGGGAGTGGTATAAGCTTGCGAAGTCCAAAAATGGTGGGATCGCAGAAGACGGTATACCAGTCCCATTCGAGAAATCTTTCTCGGCAGCCAAGTGGTCTACAGAAGAGGACCTTACCGGATATGAGCTTGCAGAGTTCAAGGAGAAAGTAACTCAACTGAGAAGACAGAAGCTCCTCGAAAAAGTCAGGGATAAAAAAAATAAGAATTTGCTCAATCAAGACGCAGACGATTCTCAATCATCTTCAGATGATAATTCTAGTGATGATGAAGCTGCAAATCAAAATCCCACCGCTGAACACCTACCATCAGCCTTGGAAATTGATCAGGTAGACAACAAAAGTGCTTTGAACAGTCATGAAGCTTTTGTTGGCGATTACATTACTGAAAGTTTAGATGGGAATAGGCCAGTGGATATAAGGGTTTCTCACAAACTCAAGCCACGCCAGGCAATGTTTCCATTTTCACAAAACGGAAAAAGAAGAAAGTTTGACGATTATGGTGAGATAATTGATATCAAAAATTTTCAACAAAACGACGAAAACAGCGCAAACAACAAACTCATCAATGACAGCAAGCGTAAGTTTGAGCTCAATGAGAAAGACAGTTGGGGTGAAAACAACGGCGATACGAGAGGTGGAAAAAGGCTGAAAGACGGAAAGCAGTCGAATGGCTCGAGTAAGCTCACACCACAAGAACAATTGAACAACCAAGTGCTCCAGAAAAATCTTGACACTCTTCACATGCCAGTTAAGAGAGTCCCCGTCGCTGCTTCTAGATTCAATAATTTCGATATCCACGTCAGATGTGGATTATCATTCGTGGATCTTGCCGGCTTGGTAGACTTACGCTCTTTGAACATGATCTTATCTGTTATTCGGCCTCATAATTTGGTGCTCTTACCCGACTTTTCTTACCAACACAAGGAAGAGGTGGCTCTTGACGGGCGCGAGCTACTCCAGTCCGCATTGCAAAAGCAGAAGGACCTTCAAAAGACCTCAAGCGATGACACTGATAGCACACATTCTACCAAGTTTGATTTGTTGAGCTTGGCCCGTAAAGGGCTTTCTAACAATCATACTAGTGAAGTCAGGACCATTATTGCATGTGCAAATACCCCCATGAAGGTGGGAAGCGACGTTCACGGAAGATACAGCGAATTCGAGATTACTCTTGATAAAGGCCTCACCAGTAATCTTCACTGGCAAAAGCTTGACGGTAACTATAGAATATCTAAGGTGCGTGGTGAGATGGCTTACTCAAAAACCGATCATCACACCGATGCTCTTAATCGCTTCGTTTTGATGCCCAATGGGAGTGTCAGTAATGATAAGGCTGGCGTTGAGACAAAACTGTCAGGCAGCTCAAAAGACTCAGTGGGGAACTTTGGTTCGCAGTTGGCTATCGGAAATGTGAGACTTCCTGAACTCAAAAAGAAGCTTCTCAGCCTTAACTTAAATGCGGAGTTCAAAGGAGAGGGTACGCTTGTTGTTAACAACGAAATAGCAATCAGGAAGGTCTCCGTTGGAAACAACCAAGGTGAAGACGCGGGAGATATTGTGATTGACGGTCTGATAGGGCAACTCTACTACGAGGTCAAAGAGTGCATAAGAGAGATGTTGGCCTTCGTTTAGTACAATAATTCAATAGAAGACTCTACGATAAATTTGATCACATAATCCAAACACATCATGCTCACCTTACCATGCTCGCATTGCATTTGAATGAAGCCTTATGTTCACTCTACTCGCGAAAAAAAAAATAGGGTAGTCCCAAGATCAAAAGCGAGAACCAATAAAATAGTACGTAAACGTACATACTTAGCTAGTCTTGAGTGCTTAAAGATGCAACCCTATTCCAGGTCTGGCGGTACGAGAAAGTGCTTCTACGAATTTCAAACCCTTGTTGCATGCTACACCTCTGCAGATACAGTGACCAAAAAAGAGTGCACTCCGGTCTTCGATGACTACTTTGAATGCTTACATGGCTACAAAGAACGTGAGAAAGCTAGATTGATGTTTCAGCAGTTGAAAGCCAACGAAGCCTCTGGTGAAGGAGTGAAAGCTAGTGATCTTTTTAAAAACTCTGGCTCTGTCTACGAGAATTTGGATCTCGTGAAATGATAATTGCATTAGCATCCTGTTATGTGATCTGCCCCAGTTTAAATACCATGGGTAAAGCCGGCTTCTCGGCTCAGTCATATAGTTTAGTAAAATTAAAATTCTTTCTATTCGTATCACGTTGTAACCATTGAGACTATCTATTTTTTATCTCCTTGCTGTTCTTCATCAAACTTCTGGAGCCATCCTTTATGATATGACAGTAGTGTTTGTCGAGCAAGACATTCTCCCACAATACTGCCGAACCGATGTTCGTTCGCTCGTGGTCAACCTCTGTGCCATCCTTCTCTATTCCGAGGACGTAATCGCCTTCGCCAGCAATTTTTTCGTCTGTGGTCCAGAGCGCTTTGAGTCCATCGCCATACTTATTCACCAACTTTGCAATGAACTTCAAAATTGCTATCGTCGTTTTCTCTGGAGTTTGCAAAGATGCAATATACAATCTCTTAGTAAAAGGCAAAGCTCTTGCAGCGCTACCATTTCTTGAACGGAAGAACACAAGATCAAGACATTTCAAGAGAAGCTCAGCATTCGTTGAGACATTGACCGCAGGCTTTTCAACAACTTGCGAACCTGAGAGAGGATCAGCTAAGCGTAAAGACTTATGAGAAAACTCCATATCTGGACTCACACTCACATCGCAGATAATCAAATGAAGTGTGGAGATAAACTGGGACAAGTCGAAAGATACAGGCAATTTGCCTACCTCACGGTGATTAAGAATCAATGTAAAAGCTGCAGTGATGCAGAGGAGAAGCTTTCGGATTTCATCTCTCGAATAAAGTCCGCCTGTTCCGTCATCATCTAGCTTGATTCCATAGGATTCAGTTTTCAAGGTGTGTTCTTGAACTATGTTGCTCAATGTCTCTTTCAATACCTCAAGAAAGTCACCTAGCAAGTCGAAATTTGCCATTTGCCCGAACTTTGACAAACCTTCCATGACTGCTGCCGTCAATAATCTTGCAGGGGAGTCATCCATAACTTCAGCAGACCCAGCCTTCAAAATTTCCAAGTAGCAGGTCAAAATCTGCTTTAATGTTTGTGCCTGAAAATTCTCTCGGTCTTTTGCAGTAATAGATTGCTCGGCATTTCTCATCTCTTCTTCAATTGCCTTCATTTCCTTCCTTGCTTTTCTTTGTTTCTTCGATAAGTGCACCTTGTCTTTTTTCTTTAGTTTAGCACCCTCTTCTTTTTGGTTGTTGTTTGGATCATAGTCATCCAAAAGCGATAAGCTCAAAAAAATATTTATGACAGCTTCATCAACCCGGTACTTTTTATCTCTGATGACTTTACACAAAATTCTGGTTAAGTCATACGAAACGCCACCCTGCTCTTTATCATCCTTGAGTAAAGTTTCCAACGTTCTCAAACAGCGAGTGAAAGTCTGATAATCCGCTACTTCCAGAGGTTTCCGGTTGAGTCTTCTTATAGGAATCGTAAAAAGCTCGTCTCTGAAATTGAAAAACCTCAAGCTCGATAAACACAATTCGCAAGCAGCTCTTGAAGCAACATGACCTAATTTCACTTGCTGCTGAGTCACTTTCTTACTTCCCAAAGAATTCAGGGCCAGAACACGAGCAAGCTTTGCCAACAACTCAACGTAACGTTTGTAATTTAAAACCAACAGTTGCTCGAAATTTCTCACACGTCCCACTTCTTTAGAAACTTTTTCATTTTTCTCGCTTTCACTCAATGGTCTTATTTTGTATCCCGGAGCCAATGATTTGAAAACGGGGATTAGAGCAAGAATAGCGAGTTGAGCGGTTGCTGAGTTTGTGGAATTCGTAAACTTGATGAGCTTCTCTAAGCGATTGATATTTTCCTCTGGGTCCTCCATCAAATCAGAGGCAAGACGAGCGACTTCTTCTTTCAATTTTTGTAACTTCTGCAAAGGTGTGAGATCATCATCTGATGATTCCTCTGCCTTATTAGTTTCTTGAGGGCCTTCCGTGGAGCTGGTTGGATCATCATCATCACCTTCTGCAGAAATTGAATCTATCTTAACTGTATCTTTGAGAACACGTTCTAATTTTCCGGCTCTCTTTATGGGTAAACTTTCCTCTCTTTCCTCCTGATCCAAACTCCGTGGAGCAAGTTCGTAAGACTGTTCATCATTCTCCCAATTCTCATCAAAGTTTCCTCTCTTCGAGAAAAAAGCCCTAGAAAGCACCAGTTCTTCGGCCAGCTTTTTCTTCTTGTTCCTTTCCCGGTTCAACTCAGCTTTACGTTTACCCATGCTCGCGTGGAATAAAATGAAAAGTTTACTTGTTACGATCTCAGTGATAAAAATCTCATCTCATCGTAAATCGGTCACGTGACAATGTTGAAACACTCTTGATGTACAGAAGCGCTCGAAATAGTAATCATTTGATGCCATAATCTTGTAGATGATCAGTTTAGCTTTGTTTTTTCGTCATGATTTCACGAAAAGTTCACTTCTAGATTACCGAATGCCACTTAAATCATTTCACACGCGCAAAAAAAACCTTCAAACAAGTAGCTGACGAGACTGTATCATTGATGACTTCCCATTACGCTCGACTCGAAGTGACTATAATGAAGCGGGTTTTTGGTTTTTAAATTAGACTCCTCTATTATATCATATCTATATTAAGCCATCTTTTAGATGATCTGTATATAGTCCTGTATATGGTTTATACGAGATATCTTTTGTTTACACATCGTATAAAAACTCCCGCATCTTCCGCTCCGAAAATTTGTCAACTCGTTTATCAGCACATACCATGGGTTTCAACGTCACGTCCTCTTTCGTGAGCTCACAAGCTGGCTCTTCGGATCCAGGAAAATTTCTTTCTTTTCCAGCAAGTTTTTGGAATTCTTTCTCGTGGTGGCAAGTGCTGGTTACTTTAATTATTGGAATCTTAACTTATGACCAGATTATGTACCAGATGAGAAAGGGAAGTATCGTGGGTCCTAAACTCAAAGTGTGGCCAATTATTGGTCCGTTTTTGGAGAGTTTGGATCCCAAATTTGAAGAATATTTGGGTAAATGGAACTCAGGTCCATTATCATGTGTGTCTATCTTTCATAAGTTCGTCATTATAGCTTCAACTAGGGATCTTGCTAGAAAGATTCTCCAATCTCCAAGATATGTCAAGCCCTGTGTTGTTGACGTGGCCATTAAAATTCTCAGACCTACCAACTGGGTCTTCATGGATGGTAAAGAACATGTTGATTATCGCAAGTCCTTAAACGGTTTGTTCACCAAGAAAGCTTTGGAAATTTATCTTCCAGTTATGGAGAAATATATGGATAAATACCTTGATAGGTTTTGTTCTTATGAGAACCCCAGGGAGTTCTTTCCAGAATTCAGGGAGCTTTTGTGCGCTTTGTCCTTGAGAACATTCTGTGGAGATTTCATTACCGAGGAGCAAATTAAACTCATTGCAGACAACTATTTTAGAATCACAGCAGCTCTAGAATTGGTAAACTTTCCAATCATCATTCCTTACACAAAAACTTGGTATGGTAAGAAGATTGCCGATGAGACTATGAACATTTTTGCTGACTGTGCAGGTCAAGCCAAAATTCATATTAACGAGAAGGGTATGCAACCCACCTGCGTCATGGATGAGTGGATTTTTTTGATGAAGCAAGCAAGAGAGAATCATTCGGAAGATCCTAATTCCAAGTTGTTGGTGAGAGAGTTCACAAACAAAGAAATCTCTGAGGTAATTTTCACCTTTTTGTTCGCCTCTCAGGATGCATCATCATCTTTGGCATGTTGGTTATTTCAAATTGTCGCGGATAGACCTGATGTGGTTGCGAAAATCAGAAAAGAGCAATTGGAGGTGAGAAATAACAATCCGCATCAAAAATTAACTCTTGATTTGATTCAAGAAATGAGTTACACCAATAATGTTGTGACGGAGTCTTTGCGTTACAGACCCCCAGTTTTGATGGTCCCCTACGTTGTTAAAAAGGCATTTCCTGTCACAGAAGATTATACTGCGCCAAAAGGGTCAATGATCATTCCTACGCTTTACCCTGCTTTGCATGACCCTGAGGTTTACCCTGACCCAGACAACTTCGTACCTGAACGGTGGGAAAACCCTACTTCTGACATGACAAAGCGAAGCTGGTTGGTCTTTGGTACTGGACCGCATGTTTGCTTGGGCCAACAGTACGTCATGATGATGTTTATTGGGATGTTGGGTAAGTTCGTCATGAACTCAAACATTAAACATCATATCACCCCCTTATCCGAAGAAATCAAAGTGTTTGCCACGATTTTCCCTAAGGACGACTTGATTTTAGAATGGGAAAAGAGAGATCCATTGCAGGACGTGGCTTAGATAGTTTTATAGCTTGTATTCGAGTGCTTATTTAATTGAAGTTTGAACTAACAACTTAAGCGTCGTAAGTAGAAGCAGAGATGTTACCGCCTCTACCGGTCCAGTTGACGTGGATCCAGTCGCCCTTCAAGAAATCATTTTGCTCACCTGGCAAAACTTTGAAGGTGTGGGCACCAAAGTAGTCTCTTTGTGCTTGCAACAAGTTGGCTGGCAATTGAGCTGATCTGTAACCATCGTAGAAAGACAAAGCGGTGGAAAATGCAGGCACTGGAACACCGAACTCAACTGCCTTACCGATAGTAGCTCTCCAACCCTTTTGGGCCTTTTGAACGGCCTCCTGGAAGAATGGGTGAAACAACAAATTCTCCAAGTCTGGGTTTTCTCTGTATGCACTGGTAATCTCTCCCAAGAAAACAGATCTAATGATACAACCACCTCTCCACATCAAAGCAATGGCTGGGTTGTTCAATTTCCAGTTGTACTCCTTGGCTGCCTCTCTGATCAACATGAAGCCTTGGGCATAGGACATAATCTTGGATGCATACAAAGCTTGCTCCAAGTCGTCGACGAACTTTTGCTTATCAGCAATTGGGGACTCGCCAACAGTTGGACCAGTCAAAACTTCAGAAGCTCTTTGTCTCTCTCCCTTAATGGCGGACAAGCATCTAGCAAAGACAGCCTCGCCAATCAAGGTGACAGGCATACCCAAGTCCAAGGCATTGATTGCTGTCCACTTTCCGGTACCCTTTTGTCCAGCAGAGTCCAAGATCTTCTCAACCAAAGGCTTTCCGTCAGTTGGGTCGTCAAAGTACATAATGTCTCTGGTAATCTCAATCAAGAAAGAGTCCAAGACACCCTTGTTCCACTTGGCAAAAACATCACCGATCTCCTTGCTTGTGAACTTACCAACTCTCTTCATTAAGTCGTAAGCCTCACAAATCAACTGCATGTCACCATACTCAATACCGTTGTGGACCATCTTGACGTAATGACCAGAGCCAGCATCTCCGACCCAGTCGCAGCATGGCTCACCGTCAGACTTGGCTGCAATCGACTGGAAGATGTCCTTGATGTGAGGCCAAGCATCCTTGTGACCACCTGGCATCAAAGATGGTCCATGACGAGCACCTTCCTCTCCACCGGAAACACCAGATCCAACAAAAAGGATACCTTGCTCCTTCAACTCTTCGTAACGACGGTTGGAGTCTGGGAAATGAGAGTTACCACCATCAATGATGATATCGCCCTTCTCCAAGTGTGGCAACAACTGCTGGATGAAAGCATCAACGGGCTTACCGGCCTTAACTAAAATAATAATTCTTCTTGGTCTCTTCAAGTTAGCAACAAGCTCCTCAATAGAATGAGCACCAATGATGGACTTGCCCTTGGCCTCATTGTCCAAGAATTCGTCAACCTTGGCCACAGTTCTGTTGTATGCAACAACAGTAAAACCGTGATCTGCTGCATTCAAGATCAAGTTTTGGCCCATGACGGCCAAGCCAATTAAACCAATATCACCACTTCGTAGAGTTAGTATGAAATCCAATTTTTTTCCCGATTAATGAAGAGAGCGTCGAGCCAGAATGGTAGATTGGCAATTGAAACGAGACCGGAGTCAGGTTTAACTAGGACAAATGATATTCTTTGCAACTCCCACAGCGTCTCTTGTAGAAATTGTTGTCAACATACGTAGGAGCGGACATTTTTTTTTGTATTTAGTAAAAGAATACTTCGACTGAAAAAGTAAAGGTAGGTGGCGACGTTCCCGGGAGATACAGGTCCTTAAATACTATTACGCAGGAGCGCGCCACCGGCCGCAACTCGCACTGGTAGACACACCTCCGATAGCAAATTAAAACACTTCGTTCTTCCCGACGAAAAATTGAAAAATCTTACCACAGACTACTTCAACTGTTTGAATAAATTTCTTGTAACCCCTTGTCAATTCTATTTTTGACAAGGTCGCATAGATCTCTGGATAGCATCCCCACGTTTCGTGGGTGATGGAGTACTTCGCGATACGGACACGACTTTTTGGTTATTCCCCACAGAATAGGTTCACAAGTTTTCAGGATTTCGTCGTTGTCGCGCTCAACTTACATTCATCTTAATGAAGCCCCTATTCGGTGCTTAAGACCGAGTTTTACAATTCAATCTTAGCATCTCGTTTCTGAATATCGTGAAGCAACTATAGATTCAGCAAGTAAGGTGTCTCAAAAGCGATCGTTAAATCACAATAGATAAATTTTTGGGTGCTGCAACAGGGTGCGCGTCGGCCATTTCTATTCAGGTAAGTCACGTGCGATTGTACGATTTCGACAAGACTGTTTCACAATTTCGCTTGATTCCAATTCCCGTTGCTTTAACATCTATTTATATTGAAATTATGCCAATTCCTAGCCCACATGGTGGATCATTGAACGATCTTGTTATTAGAGATAGAGATATCAGACAAACCCTTCTTAATGAAATCAAGGAAAAGCAATTGCCAGTGATTAAATTGACCGAGAGACAACTCTGTGACTTGGAATTGATCTTGAATGGTGGATTCTCTCCTTTAACAGGTTTTTTGAACGAAGATGACTACAATTCTGTTGTCGAAGACATGAGATTGTCATCAGTCAAAGACAAGAGCTCTGGTAAGGGATTATTATGGTCAATGCCCATTACTCTTGATGTCGCATCTGAAATTGCAAGTCAATTCAGATTAGGAGACAAAGTTGTGTTAGAAGATTTGAGAGATGAGAAGCCCCTCGCCTTGCTCTCCGTCGAATCGATTTACAAGCCAGATAAGCAACGTGAGGGCCTCAAAGTCTTCAGAGGTGATCCCGAGCACCCAGCAGTCAAGTACTTGAATGATGTTGCAGGTGAGGTATATATCGGAGGATCCATTCAGGGATTAGACTATCCAACTCACTATGACTACGTGCCCCTCAGAAAGACTCCAACAGAATTGAGAGAAGAGTTTAAAGCCTTAGGTTGGGATTCTCAGAAGATTGTTGCTTTTCAAACTAGGAATCCCATGCATAGAGCTCACAGAGAATTGACAGTTAGAGCGGCTAAAGACCTTGGTTCGGATGGACACATTTTGGTGCATCCAGTTGTGGGCTTGACTAAACCAGGTGATATTGATCACCATACCAGAGTGAAAGTCTATGAACAAATCATGAAGAAATACCCAGATGGTTTAGCGACAATCTCTTTGTTACCTTTGGCTATGAGAATGGGCGGTGACCGAGAGGCCTTGTGGCATGCATTGATTCGTATGAACTACGGCGTTGACCATTTCATAGTGGGCAGAGATCATGCTGGACCCGGTTCTAACTCACAAGGTGTGGATTTCTATGGTCCATACGATGCCCAAGAACTCTTGGAACTGTTGAGTGACGAACTCTCTTCGAAGATCAAAATCGTACCTTTCAGAATGGTCACTTACTTGCCAGAAGAAGATCGTTATGCCCCCATCGATACAATTGATACCACTAAAGTCAAGACGGCAAACATCTCTGGAACAGAATTGAGGAAACGCTTGAGAGACGGATCCGAGATTCCCGAGTGGTTCTCATACCCTGAAGTCGTGAAAATCTTGAGAGAAAGCTACCCGCCCCGCTCAAGCCAAGGATTCGCAGTGCTTGTCAGAGGAAATCTGACTAAACAACTTAGCGAGCACTTTTCTGGGGCTTTGCAATCCATTTTGAACCAATTCTCAGGCGGACGCAGAATCACCAGATTAAATGAGAAGTACGCGGATGCATTTTTGGTCAACGAGTTGGTCAAGGCTGGAGCAGGCGTCATCGTCAACACGAACTCAAATATCGAACCATTCGTGAAGGCTGTCGGTGCGGACAATTTTATTTCTGTGCAGCCCGAGGACGGAACCAAACCTCTGGAGTTCAAATTGAAAGACGCCAACATTTCATCCGTGTTGAATGATGTTGTCGATTACTTAAAGGTGCAGGGATTTTTAGCTTAGTTCATTCTTATTTATGTAAGCAGACAATTTTGTTCCATTGAGTTGTAGTTGCAGATTTTTTCGATCAAGATTATCGGGAGATAGGAGTATATGCACACCTGTAGAAGCCTACGCACAATACATGGTGCAAGCTTGACGTGGCTTCGAGCATGTTGAGTTTGAGCATAATATTTGGATGGCTTGCAATTTTCGCGATATTGACCACGATTCTAGCGTATAGAGGTGTATTATATTTGCGGAATAATGACAATGATGACATAAGTCCTCTGCTTGCTGGCAGTTTCAGAAGTGAAGACCTTGACAAGGGGTTTCTAAACGACGAAGAATCCCTATACCATTTGGCAGATGAATATGAATACGGAACTATATCACCTGAAGAACAAAGAAGCTTCATAATGGGTGAAGAGTATCTGAAAAACAACCCACCCGTGAATGGAAATGTAAGGGGCAAAAGCTTCTCCAGAAATGATGATCTATTCATCAAGGACTATGGAATACACGCTTTCGAATTTGGGCACGATGGTGACATTCTAACGTCCAGATACTTAGTTGAAGACAGGACCGATGTCAGCTTCATCAATAATGACCTGTCATACTCAACTGCAACATCTGTCATGAATTTTCCGCTACCTACGAAAAACCGAAGCTCTGATACAATCTATTTTGAAGTCAAAGTATATGAGTTTTTGCATGAAGATCCAAATTCTCACTTTGCGATAGGACTTGTCACTAAACCTTACCCATCCTCATTCCGGCTTCCAGGCTACAACAAGTTTTCATTCGCTTATGAATCCACGGGCAATCTCAAGATTAATAAACCATTTCCAACACCACTTCAACAGCATAAAGGAGATCAGAGCCTTTTTAACGCACGAGTCCTCCCACCTTTAAGACAGTCAGATATAGTGGGATTCGGTTATGTTATCTCTTCGGGTACATATTTCATCACACGTAATGGAAGAAAGCTTATGGACATAATGAACGGATGTTTCGTTGACATGTACCCAGCAATTGGATGCTTCTCGTGCAATGCCAAATTCCAAACTAATTTGGGCCAATTAGGCTTCGTGTGGATCGAGGCAAATGTTAGAAAATATGGTTTTTTTTCCACCAGTGATAGGAAATTTGCTGGCCAAAGAGGATTGATTCCCTTGCCACAATACGGTGTTACAAGCTCATCGAGGGATAAATTGCTAGATAAAGGTGAGGAGTTGCCACCACACTACTCAGATACGGATGTGGACTTTTTCGGGCGCGTCAAAATGGGCACTTCCAAAACGCAGGAACAACCTAACATGCCATAGAAAGAACTTACAGAAAAGAAATTCTGCAAGAGTAAAAATTAGAGGTATCATCACTCACCTCCAGCATACGAGTAAAACACTGTAACTCAACGAAAACAGTCATCACAACTGTGCACGAGGATTCCCTCCAATTTGGTATTCCAAGTGACTACAAAACAAGCCAACCCCGATTACTAACTAGTGAAGTGACGTGTTTACACTATTCCAAAGCTTTTCAAACCAATTTATAGAAACTGTCTCTCCCTTAATTAATTTCTCCGTTGAAGGCAAACATGGAAAACGCTCTCAAAAAATTCTTCTTTCACCGTAATTTTGCAACAAAACATACTCGCTGGTACACACCCAACAAACCCAGGTTCAAAAACTTGAGATTTAACCCATGAGTTCGAGTTGTTTCCACAATTGACTCCACATAACAGAACGGTATGTAAAGGGGGTTAAAGTATGATCAACAATCTTACGATCTAAGAATCCCACAATGTCGTCAAATTCATACATAACCAACTAGAAGTTATATTCGAAAGAGCACACTCTGAGTATCTCACATTCTTCCCTTACAATATCAATCCAAAAAAAGTTAATCGGCAATTGAAACACAACATTATACTAAAAACATATTCAGACTCCATCATAGAAATACATTACAAAATCGTTCGACCTTAGTTAATTGGTCCTCTTAAGACCTCACGTTCTAAAAGGATTTTCCGAGAGGCGAATTCTATGTGCCTTAAAACCCATAGCAAAACCATAGTGATATTACCTGGAGATGAAAGGTATACGAGACTAGTGAATAGCTTTAAAATAATATTAATACCGACACGATTCACTGAATAAAAATCGAACGTAATAGTAAGAACAATTTTGCCACTAAGTGTTTTCTTGGAAGTGGGCTTGAGTAAAACGGCACGAACTTCTCGTAACCAAAAAGAAGCTGCTGGTTAGTAAAACATGCATGTGATTCACAGACCGCTCGGCACATATTCAACCATGTCTAATATGTGGCTCTTGTATATATGATAGGTATTATTCGGGAGTTTCCGTGTCTCAAAGTGTTATAGAAGTGAAAACAATTAACTATAACAGAGCAAGTTCCGTTGTCCCACTTTAATCTTTATCAATCTAGGTTAGATCAACGCATGGTCCACTGAACAGTTTCTTACTCATTGCATTGGGCTTATAACTGAGGAATTATTTCTCAATTTAAATTGAACCTAAACGAAACAATAAGGGTAAATTTGGTAAAACAATCACCAATCCTAAAATTTTTATTACTCAGCCTTGCTACAAGTATGTGGATTAATATATTGCTCCCTCACATTTGTTTTGCTGCAAAGCGAAACATGAAGACCCCATAGCAATTAATTCTGAACTAGATTCATGCATACATATAATTGAGAATCTTAATTCAGCTTTAGGGTCGATCTCTTTTGAATTGGTAGATTGGCGGTTTTTAGGAAGCCCAAAAATGAGTGATTCTCAATAAGCTACCCAAAGATAATATTCATAGTCACCCTTTTTAACGCTTTTGGTGAATGTTTGTTTAATACTCAAAAAATTCACCGGATTGCCAGGAACTACTGTGTGATTGGGAAACCTAATCTATTTGTTCAACACTGTATAGTTGAGGTCTACTAGTCTATATGACACTGAGCCAACTATATAACCGCCCAGCTCAAAATTTTTGGATAATTAGAAGAAGATGTCTCCCGCGAAGAAAGTTGAAGTCTTTTGACTATAACCTATCAATTTTGTTCAGGTTCTCACCATGCTTGTAATCGTTCAGTTTCATGCTCATTATGCAGCAAATAGAGTAACTAAGCTTTACATTAAAAGTTTGCATCATCGTTGTGAGCCTACTTGATGAATTTATCCAAAATCGACATATGTATATAATTAATAGCATAGATCCGTGAAGACCTACTTTTCTTTTTTAGAGATGTCAAGGATGTGAGTAGTGTTAGGGCCCCTATATCTGTCTAATACCGATTCCTGTTTCATGTGATGTGGGCCTAGACTGACCAAGATTACAATTCTAGAGTGTCGATTTGCAGGCTTAATGAATCATACTCAGCCGACTTCTATAGTCTATATTCCACCATAAATAGCCCTTCCTTTACCCTCGGTATAAATCCGTCAATCACTAACTTTACTTGGACGATTTACGACTCACCAGGATCTAACCTAGTGTTCGAGTATAGGAGCCAATCCAGAGAATACGAGTCCTTGTTGAGTGATTCTCCTACAAACCTAGTAACACCGGAAATCTCAGTGGATCGAAACAACAAGGCTACTCTACCACTTACAATACCGTGTTCTCTGCAAGTCGTTTACTCGGGACAATTCTCAATCCTTACTATTCGTGGACCATCGTGCCAGTCAAGTAGGCCTGCGTCGCTTTTTTCAGAAATCGTAAATAGCTATCAACGCAGACCTACATGAACACGCAGGACTTTAGATTACATGCAGGACTCGATTTTCGTTGTGCGAGATAATGTGCATGAAGCATAACACCAGTACATCCTGACGTGAATCAAATCTACGGATTGGCATCGGCGTTTTCTCCACCACCCAGTTGTTGAACTATATAGATCAATATACTCCAGCAAAAAAAAAAAAAAAATAAGAGAAATCAAAAATCAATCAAGAGTGTATAATAAGTGATAGGCTGATCTAGCAGAAGAAAACCTATCCTCTCCCTTCTAGTTTACAGTTGACTGCTTTACCCTGATGTTAAAATGACATCAAGATTGGTCTAAACCAATTTGAAATGCAGATAATGTTGTCATTTTTAGAAGTCAACGATGGCCTGGATCCCCAAGATTGTGTTTGATAAGCTCTGCACATTGGGAAACCTCAATATGCAGCCTCGAGCGCAAAATGTATACCATCAGTTGTTCATACACAAATCAACTAAGCAATGAACCAGATAGATAAAAGGCCACCTGCGTATCAAGCCTCTCAAAACAAACAAGTGTTCATGATATGTGACAATATGTTCGATTATAACAGGACAGTCTTCACTTCAGAGAAGAGTATGCTAATGTACAAGGAGAATAAGAAATTGAAAAAGTCTGACCCGGCATTTACTAATGCTAAGCATCTCCAAAATATGTCAATAGGTATGCCACTTATGTTCTCCCATAGGATGTCCTACCTAGGTATAGGTGAGTTCAATTTCTTGAGGCTTTTTGCGTGTATTCCCTCTCCAGAAGCGAGTGATAGACTTTTCGACAGATTAGACAAACGCCATTTTGCAGATGTGATGAAAAAAAGGTTTGCGACCTATTACAGATTTCGGCTTTTGGTGCCGGAAAATGAAATCATCATAATTCTACACAAACGATTATCATATGCAGATTATCAAATTGACAACGATAGGTTCCGGTTTGTGAAATCTATTGGCTCATTTCTGAATGTCTCTTACTTCTCATATGACTTATATATCTTGAGTCCAAAGCAGTCAAGTCTCATAGATGAATTAGGCCCAGATGAAAAAGTGAGCAAGAATAATGAATTGCTAGGTAAACGATTTCTTAATCTTCTCCCTGTGAAGTTCTGCTCAAATGATCGGTCGACTTACACAAGTGATACCAAACTCGGCACCTTCGAATACAAGAAATCTCGAGTTTCGTTTAGCCGCACAAGAAAGATATCTACATTTTCGACCTTAGTTGAAGCGACAACGGACCAGGATCTGAACGCGGGTGTTACTTTACGTAACCGAATCCACTTGGCTGTCGTCTGTATTTTACAAGCTTATGAGGACGATCTTGCGCTTAAAAGAAGGACAAATAACATAGGTTACTGAAATTCGTTTCACATTTTCGATGTACTGCAGTTGCAACACAGAACTACAAAAAAAGAGAAATTACCCCCCACTTAATTCTAGAAAACTTTTGTAACTTCAACTTATCCACCAAGGCCTTCATTTGATAGAATGAAGGGTTGAGAACTTTCGAGTCACTTTTTACAAGGGGAAGCTCTTTCCGAAGCTTAGATCGATCGTTTGCTTTTGGTTGGCGCACTCATTTTCTCATGTCCTCGACTGTAAAGATAGTGCACATGACAAATATGCCGAACTACTCATACCCTGTTGCTGTAGTATTTGATCTTGACTATACGTTATGGCCGTGGTGGTGTGACTACCATGTCGACCCTCCAATTACAAGAATAAGCGATCAGGTGTTGGTTGATTCTTCGGGATTCAAGATGTCATTATTCCCAGATGTTATATCAATCATGAGGGAACTCAAAGAAAATGATGTCAAGATAATCGCTGCTAGTCGGACACCGACACCAAAAATTGCCGAGAAGATCCTTTCTTTGCTTAAGATAGATGGTCAACCTTTAAAGGATTGGTTTGACTCTTTGCAATGGGGTGAAGGAACAAAGATAAAACACATCACAAGAGGCATGCAAGATTTGGGTCTCCAAGATGACCTTCGTATGGGCAGTGTGATTCTTTTTGATGATGAAGGCAGAAATAGAGATGTTGAATCAATTAATTGCAGTTTTGCCTACATTGCCAATTATCGCGAGGGCTTGACTAGAGCTATCTTTGAGAATGCTTTAAGAACTTGGACACTGAAAAACAAATGAGGCATCCTCTAATGATGAAATCACCAATGACCTTAAATTATCGAGTACTCATAAATTGTACATATATAGATGATAGATTCTTCCCACATCAATGCCCGAGAAGTTGTGCTAGAACAGCCACAATTTTCAATATTATCAATCTCATAGCAAGAAAAGTTTCGGCACTAAATCGATAAACATCATTGCGCAAGTCTAAGAATCGATACAAGCTCGTCATGTGTAGCATTCGGAGGAGGATTGATATTTTTCTGTTGTGATTAGTATAGTCATGTAGAAGGTGAGGTTCATTACTTACCTCGAGTAATATGGACTTGATAGAGTTGTCACTCAAGTCTTGCACATTTTCCATTGCTGTCGAGTTGTGGGCAAATTCTTGAGAGTTTTTTGCATCAGAATCACCGTCCACTGGAACAGGGGTGTTATCTTCCTCGATATCATTATTCGACTCGGATGAGTCAAATTTGAAAACGGCTTTTATATGTGGATACGTTCTCAAGAGAAGCAATGCACCTCCCACGACGAGTGCCCCTGTGATGGCACCAGAGAGCTTGAATTTCTTTCGATTTAACCGAACTGCCATTGTTTGAGCTAAATGTTATAAGTTCCTTTTCGCAAATACCGTTTAAAAATTCCTCACATGCAAGTCAAGAGAATCGCGCGTTGTAACGTGAGCGCCGTCATAATACGTGGTGTGTATGTCTTTCCTCTAAAGTCGCCACATATAGCTATTCGGCCCAGGTGGATTTAAACATCAATTACAGTGGAAAACATGTATGCTAATAAGAAGAAAATTACGATCTCGTCAGAAGTTTTGTCTGATATTGATGTGGGAACCCCACAATAATGCGATAACCAATATGCAGTACACAAGGGGAGGTAAGATGGGTTGCTTATCAATTCTCTCCCTCATGGCGCAAGAGAGGTATCGAAATGTCTCTCGAAATCTTCTTTATTTCTGAACAGGGAATCCAAAGCAAAAATCTTACATTGGGTGAAAACAAAGATTCAGCCTTACTCTCTAAATTGGATTTTCTTTATTATATCTTCCCTAATTCAGGGGTCAGCAACGCGGAGCTGATAGAGATTAAACGTTTATCAAAAAGGCACAAGGGCTATGTTTCTTTGACTACCGAGAATGACTTCAAAGAATTCAAAAGAAGCTTAAAAGTGAAGAATCGAGCTCGGATCATAGTATTCACTGGCAAAGGACGCAGGGTTACAGATGATGGGTTGAGTGGTTTGAACATGTTCAATACTCTACTCGAATTATTTGCAAAGATTTTTGAGAGCCCTGTGCGTTCAGAAGGATGTGTTCTGGATGATTGTGACGCCATCTGCAAACAATCTGATGACACTTTCTGGAAGCAAATCCACAAAAACATCTCATGCAACGCCTGCCAACACATTGGCTTTGAATCTATAAGAGGGCATCGATACAAATGTATGGTTTGCGAAGATTACGATCTTTGCTCTAATTGCTTTTTGTCGAGACTCAGTTCTGAGAAACACGAGAGAAGCCACCCCATGGTTGTGGTGGAGTCCCTGGATGACTTGAACAAATTGGGTATAGACTTCGTCTCAAATGTATGTGAATCTTTGAACAAAGTCCAAGATGTCAGGATGAACATTGTTCCAGAGCTGCCTACCGATGTTGTGTGTGAGAAGTCTGAAAGGTTAAAGGTGCACGAGGAAGGAAGTGACCATAGCCCCTTCGAAGAGAGAGTTATTGACAAAGACTCGGAAAAATTGGGACAAGGTTCAAGTTCGACCTCATTGGAGATTAGCTTGAAACCAGTAGGAAGGTTATTGGCGCAGGTAATGATTGAAAATGTGGGTGGATATGATTTTGTGATTTCTGGCGGCTTGAGGATTAGTGTATCATTTGTGGATAACACATCATCCACAGAGATAGACGGGAACCTAGTGATCAAACCAGGTAGAGTTCTCAAATTGAATGTGGGAACCAACGGGTCTCAAATAAAGTACCCCATTGAAGTCTTTGCAGAACAGGGATTAGACGTGCAGATGAGAGCTCAATTTTTCAGTGAAAGAGATGCTCCAAAGGTTTTAAGAGTAGTTGAAAGAAGCACTTCTCGAAGTTTTGATCAGCATGCTTCAACCTCTCCGAAATGTGGACCGAGACCAGAGCAAAATCTTTTCTTGCCCAATCTCATGGAGAAATTATCCCTCAATGGAAAACATGATCCGGTTGCAGCTTGTGAATTGATCCTGGATGACGACTATGATTTGGTCTGCATGACGGACGTGGATGATTTGCTCTCTGACTTTGATATCATATCTCGCGTGAGCTCATCTCATGAATAAAAGTTGACGCCGAAAAGATTGGAAAAACAAAATCAAGCAGCTTTAAATACTTATTAAATTCACTTTTGTTTCTAGATACTCTCAATTATATATCATGAGGAATGCTTGCGAGACTGCATATCACCAAAAGATCGCCTCACGCTCGATCGCTCGCTAATTACTAGGATTTAGAATCACTCATGGTGAACATCAAGGACTCCGCCCCTGAGAGCGAGGGTATGTTTGATTTATTAAGATAAATTGTCTTAAGCTAACAAAAAGAGCAAAAGTTCAAGCAGAAGTGCAATGAATTGCGAAAAAGAATTGCCGAAGTCGAGGAAAGCAACGAGATTTCAACCTTGGCACTATCAAGAACAAGATATGCAATTAGAAGACTAAGGTTGGAGTATTCTATTCTATTAGAAAGACTTGAATCTAGGCTTCCTGCAAAAGAACTGGGCGACTTACATGGTCCATATGAATCTGAAATCAGAAAGCCAGTCATGCTAAATGAAGATTTGGAAACAAGGTTTCAGTCAGTTGAAAAATACAAGTCTTCTCTCAAAGAAAAGAATTTTGCAAGTTCGGAATCTGTTCAGGGAGAAACCAAAGACCCTAAGAGACACACCAATGCGTATTTGATGTTTTGCGAGAGAGAAGGAGAAAATGTTAGAGCTGAATTTGAAAGCAAAAATCCGGGACAACTGATAGAAGATTTCCAAAATTTTTTGGCTGAGATATGGCAAGGCATGGATGAAAAGGAACGTATGCCGTATTGTAAATTATCTTTGGAGGACAAAGGAGGATATCAGCTGGAAATGACAACTCATGGTGACAAGAAGCGAAACTTTGACGAAGCTGATATTGAGAATACTTGCACCGGGCTCGATAAACATCATAAAAGTGCTATCAACAGTGAAAATCTGCCCGATGGCGGTTATGCTGATGGCGTGAAGAGCTTGAAGACAACAAGCGAAGGAACGGCTGGCAATATCAAAGAAGCTACAAAGAATCTGGGAGAGATAGAGAATAATCTTGGAAAAAATGGTGAGTGCCAAGATAATGGTGAACTGATCAAACATGATGGTCCAGGGAATCATCTCGAAAGCAACGAGACACAAGAGTGCATGCCTGACCAGACAATTTTCAAAACACAGGAACAAAAGACAGAGATACCCAGTCAGGATGGCATGTCAGATCTTGGCACTGTTTAAGGTTTTTAAGTTAATGAGACTGTTGATGATTATCATATGCAGTAGGTGATGAAGATCAATCTACGAGAAGGCTACACTTCGCTTTTATTATCAACTACTCTAAAAGGTGGATCTTAATGTGTACGCTCGCATAAATTCATTGAACTCAGGTACGTCTTTTTTTTGACTTCGGACGCCCGTTTTCTTTGCTATCACGCTTTCTTTTCTCTCTGAATTTTTCGTTCTTTCTCAATCTTCTTTCTGCGGCAACTTCAGGAGCGTCAATTTCAAGCTGGGCTCTTTGAGCTCTTCTTTCTGATCTCTTTTGATCAATATCTTGACGCACGGAAATGTAAGTTTCGCCATATGTGACAGCTCCAAGCCTCTCTTCTAGGATCTTCAAACATTCTCTTGCCAAAGTGTGGAGTTCGATTTTTTCTTCGCTATCAGCTTTCACTTCAAGAATCATAAAAAGGCCAAGGATCAATTGCTTCGCAAAGTCCTGCAACCTCTCGGGACTTGCAATTTGTGAGATCATTGCACCGAGCTGAATGGCAGCAAGCTTGGCAACACAGTCATTTTCCGTAATCTTTTGTCTCATCATCAAGCAGATTTTAGATACCACAAAATCTGTAGCCAGTTTGTACACCTGATTTTCTTTATCAGGCAGAGACTCTTCAAAATCAGCAGTATTGTAAAATGGTGTCCCTTGTGATTCCCACCTTGTGACAATTTTTATAAGGTTCTTGACCGCTTGTTGGGCCAACTTTTGAGTGACGCCTGGTGCATTGAGCTGTCTCACTAATCGGTAAGCAACGGTTTGAATCTGTTGACCCGTCACCTCGAAGGAAACATCGGCCAAATTATCCAATAAATTCCCTATCAATCGGGAACTCATAAATCTGACCCAATTGTGAGGATACAATAAGTTCTCGATCAAATCCATCCACATGCCCTCATATAATGCGGAATAGATATCTTTACCGAGAAATTCACACATCGAAGCGAATACATTCATAGAGGTGTAGACCAATTCCCAATCAGCTTCTGAATCTTTGACTCCAGATTTGGCGGAAGATATGATCTTCCATATCGTCTTATAGGCAGCAGAATCAAGCTCTGCGTTTGTGCCAAAACCTCTGCTTGTTGCATACAATTTGTACACAACTAAACCGCATCTTTTGAGGAGGGAGTTGTTGTTTTGAGTGAACCAGGAAATGCAGAACTTCTCCATTGGCACTAATTTATCCTTTCTTAATTTCTTGAAAATTTCCGAAATAAGAAGTGACGCTATTTCACGACAAGTCAGAGAGTCATCAGAAACAGCCACATTTGCTAAACCAACGAAAAAGCTAGTAGCCAATTGCTCAAGTAGCGAGAGTGGAGAGCTCTCTATGATTAAATGCATGAATTCCATAACGGATTGCCTTCCCGATTGAGTTGGGTACTCCAAATTATTGACCAAAAATTTGAACGATCTATCGAGCTTCAGTGAACTATGCTCATACTCCATCAAGAACTTGAAGTATAACTCTCTCGAAGTGTCGCGAATCGTCTTATTGTGGTTAACAATCATGATTGTCGATACCTTCTCCATCACTTCATAAACTTCTGGTAGATCAACATGTTGGCTAACAATAGAGCTCAAAAAGCTGAATGCTCGACCCTGTTTACCAGGATCTTCCAAGTCAGGCATAAGTTTCACAAGCAAGTACACAATTGCATTATCATTTATCTGAACTGTCCCCCGTTCAGATACAATCGTGGCCATATAGCGCAAACAAATTTGGCAAAGTTCATTGGCTGTGGATGGCATGTTTTGAATAATTTCGAAAGCACGCAGAGCAGTTCTCTCGAAGAATGAATCGTCATTTTGGGGAAATGGAAGGTTTGCGAAGATGTCCAAGATCCTAAAAACAGAAATCAACAATTGCTCGTCCTCCGATTCTAAACTTTCCTCGATTTTTGGTAGAAATCCACTCAAATTCGAGACTGATAATAAAGATTCGTTCTTTTTTAACGCTGACCTTAAGATTGTGAAGCTCAATTTTTGAATGAAGTGATGTGCTTGTGACTTGTCATAATTATGCTCAACTCTCCTAGAATTTAGCTTCACAACAAAGTGATCGTCAGCTTTTTGATTCTTCTCTGAGTTCATGGTGGTTGCGTCGCCCAAAGACTGTGAATGGATTTCATAACACAAGATCAAAATTTCGATCTTAGATGAATTGGGGTTGTGATGGAGACCAGTGGAATAACTTTGAGCCAATTCATCTAGCTTCTTCATTGTTTTCAACGGGAGATTTTCTTTGAGAAGCATTCTCATCGGCTCGATGAGATAATGAAACTGAGATAAGCTAATAAGGGATGAAAGAATTTGTGCCGTTTCATTGCTGGTTTTAGCCTTAACCTCTCGCATGTCACTTGTGTAGCCTTCTGCATCCTTCTCGCTTCCCGCTGAACCAAAAATATCTTCCATGATAATGCCAACTATAAGTGAGACTGATTCATCTAAATCTCCACAGCTAAAAGTTTCCCTGATAGCTTCCATAACACTTCGAAGAGTGTAGCTCAAAACATGAATTTGAGAGCCTCTGGTAAGAGCAGAACGAAGTTCTTTGACGACAAACTTGAAGTATTTTGGACCCAACATTGATGCAACCTTGCTCAATGCCTTTCTTACCACATCTCTTGTCGCTTGGGCTTTTGCTCTCAAAGCTTGACAGGTGCTCGTCAAAGTGCCAGAGATGGCTGGTTCAGCAATTTCGTCAGGGACACAAAGAAGGCAGGTGATAGCAGCCTCGAGTAATCCCGTGCGTGCTCGAACGGTGTTGTCATCTCTTTTCTTTAGAACTTTCATGATTGGATCATAAAACTCTCCCATGATTTGCTTAACAAGAATGTTTTCTTCCTTTGGCAAATTACAGAACAACACAGCTTCGCTATAATCAGAAAAGTTTTTCAACGATTGGATGAGCCCTCTTGAGAGACATGTTACCGATTTCACGGCAATTCTTATCTCTTCTGGCGTAGCCTTTGAAACAGCAAAGATTTTTTTCCTGAACAACTGCCTGAAATGCCCCCAATTCAAAGTTCTCACTAAATGTGTCCAGACTGAAAGGGTTTCATCAAGAAGACTAGTAAATTTAGGATCCTGTGTAGTTGTGTAAACTTCCGTCATAGGTAGAATGTAATGATATATGACATTCGAGGTGAAGTTTGATTCGACTTCCTGGAGCTGTTTAATGGCTTTCAGTCTGCAGGGCAATTGGATGTGAATGAAATTTTTGAAGAAGTCAAGTTCGTCATCGTCAGACAATAAAACTTTCATCGAGCTGAATTCGTCTGTGAGATTGTAGTTTTTGACCAAATGAGCCAAAACCCGAACGTAATTCTCTCTGATAGGCTCTGACTCTACTCTGAGCCCCTTCCTTAAATGAGGTAATACCACAGAATGAAGTAAATGAGAGCCTTCGTTGGTATCCAAAGACGAACCAGGGATTAAAGAGCTCACAAAACTCATTATTGTCGAAGCTGCATTGGAACGGATAATGAGCTCATCTGGATCGTTCATGAAGAACAAACAACAATATATCAAGGGAGTCCAATGAACAGCATTCAAATTAGTGCTAACTTCTTCATTGATGATCTTGAATGCTTGTAATCTTCTTTCGAAATCGGGCTCTGACAAGTTGTTGGCAGAATATGAGTTAAGATCAGCCAACAACCCTCCAACTTGAGCATACTCTGGAAACTTCGAGCCAATAGCACTAAAGATCTTGACTAGACACTCTCTCACATCTCGATCCTTGTAAACTCGAAGAGCTTTGGAAGCACACTCGTAGAGTTCATGGACGCTTTCAAAAGAGCACTCCAATTCATTGATGATTGGAACGAGAGATAAAAGAATACTGATTTTGTCTTGAGCTGCAATCTGTGTAGGGGGTTTCTCTAAGGCTGCAGCACATGAGCCGATAAGCCTGAACATGAAAGCTTGATCAGAGACAAAATTGCCTTCGATAATAAGCAACAACAAAGTTGCAGCGCGAGAGTTGATCTCTTTTTCCTCGGAATCCTTTATGATGGTAGGTAGAAATTGAAGCAAACAGTCCACTATTATTGCCAACACGGTAACAAAATTTTCGTCATCGATAGCTTTCCTGGTGAATGCAGATATGCAAAAGTCCAAGATTTCCGACCTAACAATATTTTTGGCCTGTGGATGCGCCAACAAACTCATCAACGCGGTGACTGGAGCAAAATCGTCATAGTATAAGAAAGGGTGAAGGGATGTAGATCCCATCCAGCCGAGCATTAGTTGTAACAAAGCAGAGGGCTGCTGCAAGTTCTCTTGTGCGAATTTCTCGAGTCTTGGTTTGACTATCGCGTTGAAAATCAAGTCTGAATCTTCGCTCCAATTATATGATCCCGACGTGATCTTGAAATAATGGTCAAGACATTTCAACCCAGTTTGCCTTAAGCCTCGGACTTGCTTTGAAAATAAGTCATTTTCAGCATATGTGTCGATAGCATTCTGAGTACTAACCAAGATGAAGACAAGCGGCTTTACCGTATCTTTGAGCAAATTTGCGTACTTATATCCCAAGCCATTATAAATTTCGTACAACATATTGAGGTACCCTTGCATGTCATGAACCTCTCTGTCAGTGGGAATTTTGAGCTCTTTTGTATGGAAATATTCTGTAAACATAATATTTTCAGCTGTGATGGACAAGAATTGCAGAATGTACTCATCGGGTAAATTCGGTAAGATAGAGGCTATAGCAAATTTCCTGCTATTCTTGCTTTGATTGTTAGTCACCCCTTTCGCTCTACCGTAAAGAATACGTAAGACTATAGGTATGACATGGGTCTTATCGGAATCTTCAATCTTGGAGTCAGACTCTCTGCTAACAAGCAATTGTAACTCATCCCGGAAAAGCTTGTCTTCAAGTAGATTTCCCAAATTGTCTTTATACTTGTTAATCTCCGGAATTTTGAAAGCGAAAATAACCTTTAGGGATTCCTTTTGAACCTCTGATAGCTTAGAAGAAATGCTTTCGAGAACAAGTGAATAGAGGATTTCGTTGTTTTCCACTTTTCTCAAATTATTGAAATTGGCGAATGTAGAAAGCAACAGAAGTTTGTCTTTCAGGGACCAGTCGGATGCACAGTTAGTTGAAATACTTGAAGGTTTGTAAAGACTGTCCACAATTTCGATAAGTTGCGATCCATTCTGCACAGCAACAAAAAGTGCTGCGTGTAAAGCCGAGATAACTCTACTTCTCATATTGGTCTTGAATTCCATGCTAGAATTCTCGATCAAGGATTCGTACACCGATGCCTCATACTCTGATGAATTCTGGAAGATGGTAGAAGACGCGACCTCAGTATTGTTGTTGAGCCTTGCATCAGAGGTTTGCAATCGATGGTCTTCCAATTCAGTGGAACCAATAGACATGGGTTGTTGGCTCGCACAGGAACTGCTCTGGTTTTTGTAATCAAACCGAAGAAACTGAACAAATTGATTCCAGAGCAAGTCAGAACATTTCGAAGTCTCCAACTTCGGAAGGCTCTCATAAACAGAAACCCAACAAGGGCGAAAGTTATCAGACAAAATTCCAAGAATAAAATTCACAAACATCAATTTCTCTTCATAACGTTCGACTTTTTCTTGTGCAAATCCATCAAACGAAAGACGGATTCTCAACTTGATATCATTCGCGTTTCCTACTTCAAGAGGAACCTGGTCAACGAGTCTCATGCTGCTTAAGAAAGAAGGCAATGGTTTCTGAACAAATTTGTAGATGGATTCCAAGCAGTCAATGGTAAGAATTCTGAGCCTTTTGTTAGGGGTGCTGAGATTGGAAGCTAATTGAATACAGAAGTAGTCAAAGTCGGCTTCAAACAAAGATTTGTTCTCTCCCGACATGCCATCGACTAAAGCTTTCAAACTAGCAATATAATCTGTAGATTGTTTTGACTGCTCAAGAATGCTCTTAACTGTCTGAAATGTGTGCTTGACTTTTTTGGAGTGGGAATTGGAAGAAACGAGCAACTTGACAGTGATACCCCTCAAACAACGAAGTAAAGTGGATGGCGTAAGTTGTGATGACTCCAATTTGTCTAAAACACTGGTAAGCATCTGGAATTCCAATGCGTTGGGTGGGGCATATGCAGCTAGTCTTAGTTTCCAATAAAGGTTGATCAAGCTGGAGTTCTCCAAGGATTTCATGTCTGATTTAATAAGAGCTGCAAGACGTTTCATGATTTTGTTGGGGATGATAATGTTTGTGAAATCATATTCGGGGATGTCTTCCATTTTTATTAAAAATCTGGCGACACAAAGCATTTCTTCTTCGGTTTCCATTTTGCCAACAACACTTTGAAAATATTTGTTCATACCAAATTTTAGTGCTTTATCACCGGAGGTCATCAACGCGAGTTCATAAAAGCCTAGGAAATAGCGGCAATCGGGCCTAGTTGCTAAATAATCTGCCATAGAATGAAAACTCTTGTTTAAATTTTGGAGATCCGAATTTCTCACAATGATTGCAAAAAGATGAGCTGTGGAAGCCGATAAAGAGTAAATTGACGATTCATCCGGGTTTGGGATAGATTCTGCTCTGGCATGAACATGCTTCACAATTTCTAACAAGCGAGGCCAGTCCAGCACTCTGCTACCAGACCCCACGAATGAAATAGTGATGAGAAAGTTCAAGATGTTGCAAAGACGTTCGAGAGAGTCGCTTGTTTTGACGAAGTCATCGAGAAGATTCATGCAGAGGATGAAGAATTTTTCACATGACTCCGTTGAGCCATGTTGAAAAACCTGTAAAAGCGTGTCACAGACTGTATTGACTTGCGAATAACCACCTTCTTCGGTGTCAAGAGCGGAGGTTACTAAAGTTGAAAGAACCAAATTAGCTTTCGAATGAAAGGTTTCTGCTGTATTCTTCATGGACTCACTGAAAAGGACAGCTAAAGATTCTCTATAAGAGGCGTTCACTTCGAGTTCAGATCTCTTGGCATAGAACGCAAAATCTATAATGTTTTGAAGCACCTCTTGTTTCAGTTTCTTGATTAAAAATGAGAAAGCTTCAGCACAGAATCTTGAAATGTGAGTATTCTTTGTCGAGGTGAGAACAGGAAGAATCTCTATGAATGTTGCTTTTAAGTCTGTCACTAGGTCTCTGGCAAGGTACTTGAATGCAAATGCCATTGAATTGAAAGCCCATTCAAATACGTTGGACGTATTTTTCATGTTTTGAGCACTGTTTGGATTCACTTTATTAGCGAGTTTGAGGATCATTCTCAAATATTCGATATAGAAGGGCATGAAATCTGGCCCCAAATCATGAATAAATTGAGTCATGAGCTCTAACAAAGGCTGAATGGAATTTATGTCATTCTTTTCAATGTGACCGTGCAACAAAGAGAAGATTTCGGCTTGATGATGGATAATCTGTGGCAAAGTCTGGGAAATATCTTGAACTTCGAACACAAAACTCGTAAAATCTTCACTTAGGTTCACTTCTTTCCAATGCTGCAAGGTTACCAAGAAATGAGAAGTTTCAACGTAGTCGTATGCTCTCGTGTTCAATTTTCTGCTCGGGTCAATCTTGAGAGTTTCAACTCTGTCTTTGAAAGATCTAAATGCATGTTTCCTAGTGGATTCTGTGGTTTTGTGGGCGGGACGAGCCATAGTGCATCCAGTGAGGTGTGATCTTTTTTTTGAGGGCATCTCATCATCGCAGAGAGACCAGGATGTACGGATGTGAGAAAATCCAAATTCAGTCGATCTGAAGATAGTTTTGAGCATAAAAAAATGCAAGTAGCATAATTTGGGAAGAAATTCTCGAATATCGGATTGCTTAATGAAACTGATGTCAAATGGAGAATTTCGTGTACATATCACGTGACCCGTGACATTGAGATTGAGACATTGACTGAGCGCTGTGGTGTTCGCATACTGATATGGTTGAACAAACAGAGCACAGCCCTCTCTTGGGACGCAATGACAAAGAGCAAACAGGAAATTTTCCCCAGGCCACCAAGACTGGATCCAGAATATCACAGCTGCCCAAAATTGGGTTGCAAAGAATAAGCAGGACAAGTCAAAAACTCAAACTATTACCCGTTGACCCCAATTTGGAATCCTCCGATGCAAATTTTAATACACAATCCACCGAAAGTTCACTGGGCACAAGCAGTGGTGTGTATTCACAAGTTACAAAGATTACCGATAGGCCTGCCAGAAAAGATGCTGAAATTTTGGGAAAACTGCACAGAGATCTTCTTCCAAGAGTCACGGCCTATTGTACTTGTGGTTCTTACAAAATGAAAGATTTATTAAGGTGGCTCAAAGACAGAAGAAGAATTCATAATACATCTCCTAAGTTGTTTGATGAGTGCTTATATACTCCCTTTACTTACAAAGATTGGCGAAGTGATTCTGAGGACGACAGCAGGAAGCTTATTCGGCTAGCTGATGACGGAGGCGACATCGAATTTGGCAAGAAAAGCGATGTATTTATTTTTGAATACGGTGTGATAATTATGTGGGGATTTGCATTAAAAGAAGAACAAGCTTTCCTCGAAGACTTGGCCAAATTTGAAAGCGAGAAACTTTCCTCTGAGGACATACAGGTGGAAGAATTTAACTATTACATCACTACGTCTTACCAGCCGAGGATTTATAATGACTTCATCACACTAAAGGATGATTCAAATTATATGTTGAAGCTTTCAATATCTCATGCTTTAGCTCAATCAGTTAAAATATCACTTTTCGAGGAATTGGTTGATAATACTATCGAAGATACCCATGACATTCCGCAGCAGATTGCCCACACGGGTAAGGTTGAAATGACCAGGGATGAAACTATGAAATCTATTGGAGAGCTTTTCATTCTAAGAATTAATATTAATCTTCACGGCTCAGTCCTCGATTCTCCTGAGCTCATGTGGGCAGAGCCGCACCTTGAGCCGATATACCAAGCTATGAGAGGCTACTTAGAGATTAATCAAAGAGTTGAACTACTCAACCAGAGGCTTGAGGTAATATCAGATCTTTTGCAAATGCTCAAAGAGCAGCTCGGTCATTCACACGAAGAAAATTTGGAATTCATTGTCGTCCTATTGGTTTGTATCGAAGTGTTAGTTAGTGTCGTGAATATTGTTGTCGACATATTGACATTCTAAGTTTGCTACACATGGACCGAGGAAAGCGTTCGTAATTTATCCATGCTATCATATGTTGTAACACATACAGCGTTTAAATTACAGTGCAAGCGAAGTACTACTCAAAAAGTATCGAGATGTCAGGCATTTGATCTGACAGAGTTAGCAACAATCTCCCGCAATTGAGAACCATGGCCGAATTAAAATGGAGCTCAAAACCGATTGAGGCGAATGTTTTGTTGCTCTCATGCAGAAAGTGAGACAGGTCATGGCATATAAGCTATCTACAAAATGCAGGTGTGTATATAAAATATTATATGCAAGAATTAATAGGAATAACACGCATATTCATGAATTTTTCCTTTCTCTTGCTGCATCTCCACAGCGTACCAGCCACAAAATTTTCGCATTGGCCACAATATAAGACAGAGAAAGTCCACCAGCTCAGACAGCAAGCATCTTTTTGAAAGGCTGTGTCGTTCAAGCACATTCAAAAAAACCTCATCAGCATCTCTTGAGTTACAACTAAAAGATTTACTATCTCAAATCCTGAAAGTACTTCAAGTCACTAATCTATAAGCTTTTATATTCATCGAAATGGCTGATACTCAAGTATCACACTTATCAAATTTAATAAGGACAAGCAAACTATCATCAAACTTCATACGCAACAATATCAACACTATCAACAAGCCGGTCAAGGTCAAAGTCGAACCTTCCTTAATGGAGATGACCAAAAATCATACGCCTGAGGAAATTGCCAATGGCAGGCGACTTGTCCTTTTGGATTTGACTCGTGAAGATAGCTCCACTTTCCGCATAGATAGCCTGATAGCTGATCCTAATAGCACAATAAGAAAGCCAAACCAGGTTATCATTTCTTGCATCCGCTGGGAAAAAAAAAACGAATGTGTGGTGACTTCAGTTGATATACTTTTAGTCCTTGAAGCATTGGTGAATGAGCCTTTTAGTGTTGAAGAGAAGAGCAGAATTCGCAGAAACCTACAATCCTTGAAACCATTTACCGTGACCAGAAAATCCGAAAGTGATCTTTTTAGATCGGTCATGTCCATGGAGAAACCAAGGCCAAGGAATATTGAAAAAGATCTTAAAGTTTTCAAATGGAGCCAGTTCGTGGACGCAGTCGTCAAGGTAATTTCCAAATATTCATCTAATCCAGCAGTATCCGCACAGCCGGAATATACGGACGCCGCAAAGCGGAATCGTGAGGATCCAGTATTCCCAAACTCAAAATTTACATCGACGCCATGGTCCCTTCCAAAAAAGCCGCCTCAAAATGAGTATCTGCTGAACCCGAGGCCTCGCAAATCAATCAAGCCCATTCACCAATGCAGTCCCCAAGTCAAGCCTTCCAATGGATTATCCTTCATGGAGCCAAACACAAGCCCATTCGAAACTGGGCACGCAGTCCAGGTCTGATAATGATTCAAAATCCACTTCAGAAGGTTCGGGGTACCTTACAGATTTATCGTTGAAAAACAAACCACAAACAGCCAGTACGTCCCTATTTGGCTCTTCTGAAGGTGCGCGAGATTTGAGTGGCTCTAACAGCCGAAAGAATACTGACACAAACTCTGTCGAGTCTAGTCGAACACGAAATAATTCCCAAGACAGCGATGACATGGGAGACATCTCTTCAACGGGTTCCATGGAATCCTTGAAAATCAAGGATAAGGGACAAAAACTCAGTCTTGCAAATATGGAAAAACACGACCGGGAATGGGAACTGTTAATTTCACTGAATAAGAAACCAACAAGCAATGAAGATGTTTCCCCGAAAGATCAGACAAAAAAGAAGAGTCCTGGCGAAAAAAGCGACAAAAAAAGCGGGCGGAAGAGGAAAAGAAGAGAACGGAGGAAGACAAATAAGACCTCTTTGCCATCCATTTCATCGTCTTTAAATCGCTCGTTTCCATTACCAAGTCCGACGCAGATCGAAATGTATTCGAAATCGCCAGATTTAGTTGTGTTAGATCCACGAAATAACTCTTCAGAGTCATCTTCGTCCTCAACATAGCATAAAGCATTTCTCGTCATAAAATTTAAATTCAGTAAATTATATCATGCTGTAACTATAATGATTTGAACGTTCAAATTTTGGTTTTAGGTAAGGATTCCTTGTAGTCAGGTACGCTTTGGATGGTCGTTTTCTCGCCTGGTTTGATTGTAACGACATTCAAATAATCCAGTGGGGTCTTTTCATCCTCTGTTTTGGCAGAAGTTTCGAGCGTATATGGTAGAGCCAATTTCGGCAATTCGAAAGCTTTTTCAAGCAGTTCTTGCGGAGCTCCAGATTGAAGTAATATAGACCTTGGTCCAATAATTCGAACAAAGTCTTGATTTCCTCCGATACCCTTGGCACTTGATTTCCTCATCTGCTGCACAAGCTGGTAACACTTCCAATAGTAGAAATAGGCTTCCATTTTAAGGT
The DNA here is from genome assembly GCA_002374645.1 of Metschnikowia shivogae. Classification (NCBI taxonomy): domain Eukaryota; kingdom Fungi; phylum Ascomycota; class Pichiomycetes; order Serinales; family Metschnikowiaceae; genus Metschnikowia; species Metschnikowia shivogae. The sequence goes on along the minus strand of NLAF01000272.1, from coordinate 615,715 downwards.
CTCTGAAAGATTTTATCAGCACGGGGCGAGAAGGGGCAATAAGCTGTATGTTTTGGTAGGTGACTGGATTCGAGTATTGAATAACACAATTTTGCAAATCGTGAGGCCCATTCACAGACACTCCAACTAAGTTCTGCCTATTGACAGCTATTTCTTCGCGTTCAGCCAAAGTAGCCGAATATAGAAGTCCATTGCCAACTAAACCGAGCGCTCCTCTTCCATGCACGAATGTGTACCCAGACTTGTGCCATCTGAATAAGCCCGTTGGTTCTCTAGAGGTCAAATTCAAGCTCTTGCTCAATTTTCTTGATATTTTGGAGGGTAATTTGCGCATCGAGATGTTCAAAGAAGGGCCGGCATAAACTTGCAACGCATCACGTTTTAATATGGCCCAATCTTTCGTCCCGTCAATAGGAACACTAGCGAATGACTTTGGTGTTGTTCTTCTGTAGAGCCACGGAAATATAAAAGGAGTACTCGAAGAGACCATCATAGTAAAGGGAGTCGATCCCATAACCTCCTGAAATCTCGAAGTGAAGTTACCATAAAAGAGTCTTCTAAATGGATCAATAAGCTTCGGGGTAAGTTTGATGTTCTCAAGTTTAGCCTGCAAGGTCAAGAGCGTATTTCTCCGTATATATATAGGTAGTGAAGGAGGTGCGCCAATGGTAAGAGCTGAAGGTGGTGAACCAATGGCCTCTAGTTGCACTTCGTCCACCGTTTTAAGATTTGGCAAGCTCTTCACATGTCCCAAGTTTTGAGAATCGCCCACAGAGTCGTATCTTGTTGAGATAGGCCCTGATGATACAGATGCTTGGTTAAGACTGGCCCAGCGAATGAATTGCTTGGCTTGCAGCCTTTTTATTCTGTTCATTGTCTGGCAAGATACGTGGTGGGAAAAGTTGATTGTCGCGAATAGATGTCGAAATCGGTCAAATGGGTGCATGCGCAGAAGCCACGAGAAAATGGATCCTGAGATGCGGAATTCAATCTCAAAAAATGCGATAAATACGGGTGTCATTAAAGCTTTTCAGAGCTAATACAGTAAAGAAAACGAGATGATCGCAATCAAGACGTTAGTCTTATCCGCTATTGAGCTACGTATGCCCCAGTGGCGCAGTTGGTTAGCGCTTCGTGCTTATAGCCGTTTTACGACGTTGTCTATGACAAAGTCACGATCGTGTGAGGAACGCGATGGTCGTGGGTTCAAACCCCTCCTGGAGCATTTCGTTTTTTTCGTTTTCGTTACCTACTTGATGTTGTTGCATTAGTTACCGTTTTTTTTTGTTTATCAAAGTTATTATGGGACTAACCTAGCGTCCATTAGATGTCGTCAGTGGCTACTAAAATTGCAAGATTTTGTATACATTGAATTAGTCACTTATTGTACTAAGAGACTTAATGAAAAGGTAGTTCAAGTATGTAAAGATTTAAACGGTTTTTACCTTTTCGCTGGATATGCCCTCTTTGATGAATGCGACAAGTCTATCGCCGTATTCTCTGGCTGGAATGGCCGAGATGGTGCTTTTCGAATGATTCAAGCTGCGCCATATGGTTTCTAACCTTTTCTTGAAAGTGTAGTTTGTCAAGCAATCGATGATGCCGAGATAGTAAATTTCAGAGATTGGCTCATTCCTTTCATTGGTTGCACGAATTCCACCATTGTGACCATAAAAGATATATTTTGACCGCCCGGGAAAGACGTCTTTCGGAAGGTCGGTTCCTCTATCGATATCCCTAGGATTTGTTTTGAAAACCTCTTCCTTAAGATTCGACTTTGGGTCGAAGACTGACAATCTCTCATGATTAGCAGTATTGCCCAAACTTACGTCATGAACGCCGAGTAATAAGGAGTAATCCATGACATTCACTTTTTTGAGGAGATTGATGTCAGCTTCCAATTGTTCAAGGAAAATCTTCTTTTTTTCTGGTCCGAATTTGATGTGATCCTTTCTCTCAAGCCAATTCAAATCCTTGAGAGTTAATGATGCTAGATCTGGATGCTCTCGCCCTTCTTTTGCTGTATTTGTATAGCGACCCCAAGTGGATCCTTTCAAATCATACTTCAAATGAATGTCTCTGTGGGGAGGAAAAAGGTTATTCATCACGATGAAGTGTATTGTCCTCATCCCTCCATTGACCTTCAAACGATGCAATCCATAAAACTGGCTGATCAAAGTATTAGGGTTGCTTTTGACATGCGAATGATAATCTTTGAGTATTCTTCGTAGCTGCTTGTGCTCGCCATGGTGAATAGTTTTGATGATGAATCGAAAATCCCTCGAGTAGTAGAAGAAAGACCCACTTTTACCGGTAGACCCTAGTTCCGAGAGAATACATTTTCCCGTGATAGACATGAGATAATCAGCAGGGTCAATTCCGAACATACTTCTAAGCTCTCTGAAAACCTCAGGAGCGTAGTCTTTGAATTTGAACTCGAACTTGGACGATGGCGTGTCTTCGTTTCCTTCCATGTTGAATTTGAGCTTCGTTGTAGCTGTAAAGTCCTGGTCAGTTAACTTGTTCATTACACCTGAGCATCTTGACACTGCCACACGAATGCCTGTAAGCATGTTGTACGCCATAACGAAGTTCTGATGACCTTCGCTGATTTTATTACCAAGAAGTACGGTTTCTTCCTCCAATGAATTCCGTTTTTGTATGTTTTTCTTGATCAATGATTGTTTCATTCGAGCGATTTCTGCATCTTGAGCGGACTGTCTGCGAGCCATCTCCTCGGGCAAACGACTTGAGGAAGATTTATTTTTTTCCTTGTGCCACATCTTCGTAGGAATACGACGCAAGCTCAGAAACTGTTTGATTGTTGGCCGCTCTGAATCGAGGGATGCTCTGGGTCGGCTCGTATCAGCAGACATTCTGGGATATGAAGAAACATTAGGAGACGTGTGTCTTCTTACCTCGGTTTGAGTTGAGAATAATGCTGCATTGTGGCCTTCCTCGTTGGTAAGACGGAGATTTTTCTTATGAGGCCCAGTTTGGGTTGAATCAGCAAGATTTTGCTCCGATAATTCACCTTTGTATCCATCGTGTAGTGCTTTCTGTGCCATTTCTGACATAGTGCCCATATCCAGCTCCGTGTCTTTCAGTTTTGGAGCCGGCAAAGTCTGCTCGGAAGTGTTGGGGTTTTCTTCGGCGAACAGACTGGGAACGGTTTCGCCGCTGTATGCCTCGGAATTTTCGGAGTTTGCTCCCCTGAAGGAAGTAAGAGACGGCGATGAGGGGCTTCTCTGTTTATCTGTTTGATTGAAGGGGGGGCCTAAGTCTCGGATTTCAGCAGGATAAGATTCCGGAATTTGCTTGTGATGGAAAATTTCATTTTTATGAGTGGAGTAATCCATCAGCTATGACCTTGAATAATCCGACGAATAGAAAGACCTAAGGACGATGGTCTGGTATGAAATCTTCAGAGGTGATTGCGGTAGTGAGTTTGTTGAAAGCTCTGGACTTGGCCGTAATGTTCACTCGAAGCAGTTTCTAGTGCCCACCTAAAACGAAATAGCCAGCGGATTGACTCGATACGGATGGGATTAAAGTAAACAAATGGACGGGAGGAACACTTGAGGAAAACACCAAAATTTTGACTTAGTCAAGTTGAAATTGCAAGTATTTTGAAGGGAGCAAAGCGTACAAAAAGAAATGCAGGGGTGCTTTGTGAAAGAAAAACGAGGTTTGATAGTCAGGAAACTCGGAATCGGATTTCGAGGCGCCTGCGTGGCTGAGAAAATCCTCAATTGGTACAGATACAACACGTGTAAATTACAGACTATACCCCGTGACACTTTCCGCGCAGACATGTTTTTTTCCCTCTTTTCTAAATGTAACTTTTCCCATTTATCTGACCCGCTTCATATTTTTAACGATTCTACGTTGATTTCGTCCTGAGTAAATTCAGTGAAATTAAGAGCCCCTGCATCTTCGCGAGTTTTTGGCCGCGCGGACCCCAGTGGATAGCTTCCTAATAACACTTGAAACAATAACAAATCCGCGCCAGGTTTCCAAAAGAGATACATTGACAAAATATTCCTTCAATATTGTTCTTTTTTGTCTCGGGGGTTTTTACTTGCTATTCAAGTTTATTGTCGAGGCAAGGTTTCTCGGGATTGGCGCGTATGCGATGCGATAGTGACTAAAAATCCATTTCTCGGCCGCAGGGAGTTTTATGCCATACTCAATTCGGTCCGTCAGAACCTGAGCATGGACAAGCTTGTAGCAATTACATAGAACTTAAGAAACTTTCAAGATGTACTTTCGAATCTTCCTTGCCTTTTCCATTATTATAAATCTTGTGATCTCCTTAGATATTTTTGATAAGAAAGACGTCATCACCGTAAAGAATATGGATGCCTTGCTTTCATGTCACGCGGATATTTTGAAAGGCCGCAATTCTCGGTGGCGAAACAAGAGACGGCCAAGCAAGCAAATCTTTTACCTCGCGGACTCTGACTCTTACCTTGCTGCCACAGACTTGAAGCAAAAGTGGCTTGAGAGCGGCACACTCAGCTTGAGCAACTTCATAGAAGACTTGAGTTTGGTTGAACGCGTACAAAAGAGCAACAATCTTCTCTACACGCAGTTTTATTTTCGAGACGTTTCCGAGAGTGCAATACAACAGCGGACTCCCGTTTCGTTATGCCACAGCGAAGTAGACGGTGAAGGCAGCACGGTTTCTATGCAGATCGTGTCTACCCGCTCCAAGGGCATGTTTGGAGGTCTTGGTGTGGACCCCCAAATACAGGTGATGGCGCTCACCATGAGCACCGGGTTTAATTTTGAAAAACTGGCCTCCTTCGGAATGTCTATCAAGTGCGATATTCCCAAGGGAGAAGTGGGCCAATTATTTCTAGGCTACACTCGCAAATTGAACTACACCCCGTGGTCCCGAACGTTACTTTTCGATGCCGAGAGTGGGGACTTCGAGGACTTGGACAAGTCGTACACGGAATGGCCCAAACAAAGCCGTATAATCGAATTTGGCATGGGCGAGTGGATGTGCGCTTCTAGCTCGAGGACTAAGTTGGAATGCTTTGGTGTCAAGGGTCTCAGTTTATTTTGAGTGTGGGACACGGAGAAAATTAACCCCGCCCGAATCCCGAAGCCAATGCAGGAAGCGTGGCCAGATTACGAGCCACATCTCGGTTTCTTCCCCATTCGCATCTTTTCCGCGTCTTCGCGCTCTTCATGACGCCTATATATATAATACTTCTGTTCACCATCCGTGTGCTTCCCTACACAATTCACAATGGGGCTTACGGATTTTTTTAGGGGCAGACCCTCCACTGAGGAGCAAATAAAAGAAGCTGGCTTCGAAATAGCTGACTGTTCGGCCGAGTGTTCCACTTGTTCCGCCAAGTTTCCATCAAGTCTTTCCTTTCAGGATGATGACAAAGGAAGCCTTTTTGGCACCACAGCCCCATATGGTCTTCATATAGTGGTACCCACTAACAAAAGCGACTGGCCACATGACGCCACAGGTGAGAAAAATACTTTGTCCAAAGTTGTAAACAATTGGTCAGAAGGCGCAAAATTTCCCGGTTTGGGTGAATCGTCCAAAATCAAAGTTACCGTCACATCAATTGGCTCTCTTAAATTGGAGAGCGACCCTGCTTACATGAATGGGTCAAGCGGTGATTTGTTGCTTTTCCCGTTCTTCACCTGGGTCAAGAACGTCAACCTCAACAATGCAGCAGCTGTGCTTGATAAAGTGGTTCCTGAGCTCATCAAGCTCAGAGATGAAGGCGCAAAAACATTTCCAACGATAAGCTACCCTGATTTCCCCGAAGTGGAGATTGTGCCGGATATGAGCAAAGCATATATGTTTCTTTGCTCACATAAGACCCGTGACAAAAGGTGTGGCGTTACTGCGCCAATCATGAAGAAAGAAGCAGAATTTCATCTCCGAGATCTTGGTCTTTTCAGAGACTTCTCCGATGACCGTGAAGGAGGCGTCCATGTTGCATACGTGAATCACATTGGGGGGCATAAGTACGCGGCAAATGTGATTATCTACTTGCGAAGCTCTGGTAAAAACATTTGGTTGGCCAGGTGCAACCCCAAGAATGTGGTACCTATTATAGATGAGTGCATCAACAATGGAGGCAAGGTGTGGCCAGAAAAAGTCCGGCAAGTACAGCAGTACAAGGTGATTCAGTGGTAGACTCTATACTACCTAATATCTATTAATAAAATTGAAGTCTCCTATAACTTCTCAGCCCAAGCCTTTTGTAACGCTCTCAAAATATTAAGTCGTTTCTCCATAAAGTCAGCCGACTTGCGGTTCATAGATTTGCCGCTTTGCAGTAAGATGGTAGTCAACCTAGAAATCTCCGACTTTAAGAATGTCTGGAGGCCACCGGCTGCATATTTTCCAATCAACCTCTTGTAGTAGAAAATCATGGAAACGTCGTCCTGGTACCAAAGTTCACCTTGGTTGAAAAGAAAGTCCTTTCCGAAAGCAGAAACCTTTTCCTGCAATTCATCTACATGTGCGAGAAGCGCCTCGGTGGTTTCGGCACTGATGTTGCCAAGAGCTTCGTCAAGAGCTTGAATTCTGCCTCCCAGGGGCAGTAAAGTGCCATCTTTGTTGCGGCTTAAGCCGGTGTTGGAGTTGACGATCGTTAAAAGACTATCCACATTCAAATCCTGATTAAAAGTCGAAGGCTTTTTCAATCCGTCCATGTCAATTTTTTTAGGGTCGAAATAGAGAAGAGTGGGAGTTTTCTCTGGGCGAAATCTTTCCTGTAGAAGGGCAGATTGCTCGTTTAGCTCGACCCAGCCAAAGCGAATGGTTTCCTGGTCGTATAAGTATATCTTATTGGCCAAGTCCGCCCAAATGGCTTCAAATTCACCTGACTCAGGGTTCAGTGAAACGAGCGCCACGAGGGTTTTGTGATCCGCTCTGAATACGGAGTCCTCGAAATTTTTGTCATTGAGTTGCATAACATGAGAGGGCAATGTTCTTCCTTCTTTGGCTCTATCCTTAAGTCTGATCCCTGACACTTGTTGAATGAAATTGCTGATGGACTGTTCGTCTCTCATACCCTCAAAAGCCACTGGCTCTTTGTCGCCATTAAATAGCATCAACATGGGAAACCCCGGAACATCGTATTTCTTGGTCATTTTCCGCCCGTCGTCGTCGCCATTGATTTTTACAATCTGGACTTCGGGGACGTGCTCGTATGTTCTTGCAAGCTTCTCCATCACTGGCATCAAGTTCAGACAGTGACGGCACCAATCAGCGTAAAAGTCCACCAAGGTGAATTTGCCGCTGTTGATGACCGCTTCCTTAAAGTTTTTGTCGTTGACACGCACCAATCCAGATGCACTGGCCAAAGCAAGAGCGAGGAAGAGACACAAAAACTTCATAGCTAAGTACCGCCCACTACAGCGCAAGTGAGAATTGCTAGGCTGGTGTCACTGTCGTTTTTCCGCGCGCAACATCTATATGCGGAATGTCGATACAGGTCTGAATTCAGCTTACCGTAAACGCCGGCATCATCAAAAGATATACATGCTCTGGCTCTAGGCCCCATAAGTTCTCGGTTTAATTTTCCGATTGCATTCCGTGCACCAACGTGAGGTCTATTAGCTCAAAGCAGGCCCCATAGGTAACAACGAATTTGAGAACTCACTGACAAATGTTCCCTTGAAGCTGAACCGCCTCTCTTAAATTGAAGGCTTCGTAGTTACAACCGTCTCGGAACAACTACTGGAGAATGTCGTACTCAAAGAAAGATATGTCGATTACGAGCGCGTTCTGTGGGGTGCGTATAACCGCCAAGAATGTATAAATATAATAAATAATCCAGCTAGACTTTTTCATGGCCATAGCTAGTCTTGCTTCGTCAATGGAATAGGCTTGGAGGTAATGTAAGATAATTGTTTGGTTGCAACACCGGCCCATGCATTATACCATGCAATGAAAGCGGTAATAACTCCAATGACTCCGCCAGCTTTCGTAACCGATGAGTGGCCGGTAAATTCTCCACACGCCAACAAAACGAAGGTAATGGTGAGAAAGAAGAACAAAGAAAAGAAGGCCACCGTAGACTTGAGTGTAACCAATGTCAACAAAAATGTGAAGATTGCCCAGCCAATCAAGTAGAAGCCAACAGCATTGGCCAACTCCTTCTCATCCTCATATGCAGCCGAGATCCCGAAAGCCTCGATAAAAATAGCAGAGTACGAAAGCCAAAAAGCTCCGTACAGAGTCAAGGCGGTGGCACCGAAGGTATTGCCAAGGAATAGCTCCCAAATTCCGGAGAAAAATTGCACTGCTCCTCCATAGAAACAAGAGAGGCCAATGACGATATTTGGAATGTGGATGCCTTGTGCCCCGGCATTCGTAAGCGATAACACAAAAGTGGTCATGGCGAAGGCACTCAACCCAACTACAGCTGGATTACCGAACTTGTTGTCTGACAAAGGAGCAGGCTGTGGGTACAAAGTTCCGCCGAATGCTTGCATCAACTCATGCTTGTAGTATTTTTTGTTTCCCAAAATCACAAATTCGTCTGCTTTTCCTCCAATAGCAACGCTAGTGACATTCTTAATCTTGTCCTCGTTGTTGGAGCTTTGTTGGCTATCTGAGCTGCTCATCCTGAATTTTGCCGCTGGTGTCTTCAAATATTTGGAAAAATTCAAAGTCTGTTAGACAGAAAAAAAGAATGTGATGCGTTTGATTGGATTATTGTCAAGTGTCTCTTTCCGAGACGCAGATGTGCTGGGTGAAGAAAAAATGAGTGCATATGCGATGAAGTAACGTCTTCGGCGCCTATTATGTGGGGTTCTTGCCGAATTCTTTGGGCCCCACTAGCTGCGGCATTTCGCATTTAGCCAATGGCTTTTTTTCTTGCGTTTTCATTGGCCAGAATTTATTTCTCTTGCATATTACAAGTGCGGGCAGGAGGGCAAGAACTCCGACAGCGTCTCCGCAACCCCACTCCAGCATTCAGCTCGTATTGGCAAACATCCAGACATCTGTGGCGCACTGCATACTGCCAGCTTATTATCCCATGTTTTCTTCCTCAAGATGTCTTATTCAGGCCAGCTCCATCAGTAAGCAAGTCGCCTTAACGTTTTTCACTAAGCAAACGTGTCAATTATGTAAAAACGCAAGGCAGGTTTTGGATGATACTTTAAGCGAGCTAACCACGAAGCCGGAGTTAAAGGTCGTTGATATCATGAAGCCAGAAAATTCAGACGCTTTCGATAAGTATTGCTATGACGTGCCAGTATTGCACGTTGACCGGATAAGCCAGAAGAAGCCAGTCAAGTTCATGCACTACTTCGATAAACAAGACCTTCTCAAGGAGATTTCCAGAGATCAATAATCTCTTTCAATCACGGCGCCTGCAGCTTTTCCCGCTGCATTGACACCCATCAAGATTTTCTTTGAGCAAATCATTCTCCAAAAGAATCGCATTTCTCTCCCGCTGAAGAAGAACTATGTTGCGGCACTGTCTTCGCAATCTCTGATGTAATGCCTTGACATATACGCTATTTGGGTCATCAGAATCCACTCCACCGGTGCAGCTCTTCCATTTTCCGTTCTTGAAATGGAGGCCTGTCGGGTTTTTGCATATCATATTGCATACATTTGATTGCACGATTGAGGACCGACATTCATCCTGTACATTCAGAAAATGCTCGTCAAAAAGAGCAAGTAGCTCCTTCACCCTTGTGAACAAATCTGAACATTCGCTGTTCTCTGCAGCGTTCTCGGTGTTTTCTGTGTCTCGGCGATATGAGTGTGTGTCCCCCGTGCTGCCGTGCTTAGCCAATAGAGTTTGTAATTTCTGCTGCGTTGAGATTTTTCTGGCTTGCAAAGTGCTAGTAAGAATGGCAGCAGGGATTATCAAGGCTTCCTCAATCAAGGATGATTCTTGAGCCTTTTGGCTCCCTCCAACTTTTTTTTGGCTTGCATTGGCGGCGTTGCGAGAATGATCCATTCCCTCGAGCTTCTTGATGGCTTGCTCGATGCTGAAGCTGCAAAACTCCAAATCCAGGAGTATTTTCCATAACTGGCTTATTTTCTTCTGAGTATTGGGGCTATGTAAAGTAGACATTGATAATGAGACGTAGTAAAGGGGGGCGCGATTGCAAAATTCGATCTGTCTATTCTCAACTTCCATTTTTAGTAAATGAACAAAAAGAGTTGGGGCATATTTTGTCCACATCCAATGAATTGCAGTTTGAATACATAGATTTCTTTTTTCGGGCGTTCTAGCGCTGTTTATTTGAACACAATCATCGACATAATCCCAGAAGCGTGAAACATAATCCAAAGCACTGCAATCAAGTTTTGCAGCGTAAGCTTCATATCATTTTAGGATGGATTATTTAGAAGAAACCCGTCTCCTGTCATATCACACAATGCCACGTCCATTTTCGGTCCCTTTCATTTTTCTTGATGTTACAAGAAGGGCTCTTATCATATCAGCGCCGTGTCACCTTGAGTCGCTATTTGGAAGATTTTTGCTCGCTTTATGATAAACAAATGGAATTTGATAAGGAAATTGTGTTTTTTTTAATTCGAAAAACGAATTTCACCCTGGCTGTTCACGTTGATGGAAAGGGTTCGCATGGTGTACGACGCTCGACATAATGATGTCAATAATACAAGAAACTGGGCTACTAAATTCGTAAAGTCGGCTTTTTAGCAAAGCGATAAGGATAAAACAAAATTCTAGGTTTTCATGTATCACCAACTAAAAAGGGGGAAAATTTTCAATTCTGTTTCAATATTGGGTGTTCAGTAACGGTGTGCACCTAATCCATCGAGTCAATCCAGTGCCGCTAAATCACGTATCTCGAGTTCGAAACCAATGTTTTGTTTCACAATATTCTATAGTAAACTCAATTATTCTCTCAATCTTCTCTAGAACTAAGTTCAAAACTTGAAAGTTTGGACCCCGCCATAATGCCGTGACATTAGGCTCTTCTCTACATGCAGGGTAGACCAGACTACCGAGGTTCCGTGAAATAGCCTGCATGCAACCGCAACACTCGGCACTTCGCAGTTCAAGATAATCGTGGATACTTTATCGCACCACAATGACACGCCAGAAAGTTGCCTTGGTCACCGGGGCCTCCTCTGGAATTGGTTATGCCACTGCGATTGAATTTGCCAAGAGAGGCTACAAAGTCTACGCTGTTGCCAGGCGTTTGGAGCTCATGCAACCTTTGACCGAGCACGGGATCGTCACCAAGATCTGCGACGTGACGCTGGTGGAGAGCGTCGAGCAATTGAAGCAAGCCATAATTGAAAATGAAGATGGATATCTTGACTGCTTGTTCAACAACGCTGGTCAGCCCTGTGCTTTTCCAGCCATTGACGTCACAGACGAGGCATTCACCAAGTGTTTTGAGGTCAATGTCTTCGCAGCCATCCGGCTTACTCGGGAGTTTGCGCCGCTCTTGATAAAAGCGAAGGGAACCGTGGGATTTACAGGCTCGGTCAGTGGAGTTGTCCCTTTCCCTTTTTCGTGCATCTACTCGGCAACGAAGGCAGCCATCCACCAATACGCCGCCACGCTCAGACTCGAGCTCAAGCCTTTTGGTGTCAAGGTCATTAATGTCATCACCGGTGGAGTCAAGTCGGAAATTGAGGATAAACGGGAGTTGCCTGCCTCCTCCTTATATAACGTACCTGGGATCAACGAGGCGCTCATTGAGAGAAGGCAGATGGCGGCAAGGAACAATCCTATGCCGGCCGATGAATACGCGTATCAGGTGGTCAACGACTTTGAGTTTCAGACTTTGGGTGGCAAGCTCAATGTGTATCGGGGTAAGATGGCCACCTTGTTGGGCTACTTGTTGAACTGGTGTCCTCGCTTCTTGGTTGAGAGGTTTCTCATACGGAAATTCAAGTTGGAGGGCGTTTTTGCCACCATTTCCCGTAAGTACCTAAACCAATGATGACATGATTTGACAGATTTTTTAGCACTTGAATGGGGCCCAAATATGAGTATTAGAATATGATACGTTCATGAGTAGACACCACCATAAAATGATACAAAAATGAACTATGACGTTGCTGATATGTGATGGAGCTGAGGCACAGAAACGTCTGAGCCATAGGAGCCACGTTTAAGGAAAGGAAAGCTGAGTTAATTTATTGAATTCTGACTTTATTTCATAAAATCTTCTACACAAGGTTGAGGCTGTCGAGGGGCCGGATGGTCTGAGGGAGACCTGTCTCAATACTTTCCACCACCGCTTCGATGCAAAGAAGTGCACGTAGAGCATCAAGTCCCGAGCACTTGACCTCTGTTTCCACGCCAGTGATCAAATTGACAAAATGCTCCAATTGAAGGTCAAATGGCTTGGGAAAATCCGCTCTGTAGCCTTCAAAATTGGCTTTGGTCTCCAATGATGGCGGTGGCGTGATATTTCTAAATTCAGCGAGGCTAGTAACTTCACGCTCAACACTCAATGGTAGTATTTCCGACTCCACTGGGAGCCACCACGATCGATACTCAGCCGGAATGTTGTCCTGATGGTGAAGGGTAAGGTCAGGCACAGAAAGCGTCCCCTCGCTTCCAAACACACGATAAAATCCCGCTACACCAGGGTCATGGGGGATGAGGGGATTTTCTCCAGTTCCTGTTTCGAAATTGTAAGAAGAAACTGCATTATCGGAGCAAATAAACGTGCCACAGCAGCCACTCTCGAAACGGAGGGTCAAGGCAGCGCCCTTATCCACGTGATCATCAGCATCTTCAGGCACTCTTTGGCGGGGCAAAAGCTCGGCATAAACCCTCTGAACTGGCCCAAGAAGATATTGAAGCAAGTCTAAGTCGTGAACTAAGTTAATCAAAATTGTACCACCTCCCAGGCGTTGGGAGCGACGCCAAGCTTTTTCATCGAAATACTGCTGGTGCTTTTTAATAGCCCAAGCGCCTTGCACTGCTATAGGTTTGCCCACACGATGCAAGTTGTGTTTGGTGGCCACGATGTATGGGTTGAAGCGGCGGTGGTGCCCAACCAAAAGCTTCACATTCAGAAGTTCACAGAAGTCGATCAACGATATGCAGTCCTCCACAGATGAAGCCAACGGTTTTTCCACAAGAAGGTGGATACCCTTGGAAGCCAACTTGATACCAAGTGGGGTATGGGTATCATTGGGTGTCAGGATTATTGCTGCATTGGGATAAGGGATGTTTCTTGTCTCACAAAAGAGAAAGAGATCATCGATGGTAGGAAAGTGTAATGTACCACACGTTTCAGCAATCGCAGGGCCTTTTTGGGAACGATCCACAACGGCAAAGAGGGCACAATCGGGACGTTTCAAGATCAGTTCTGCATGACGAGGACCTATCAATCCAGCACCAATGACTATCAATTGAATCGGTGGAGCCATTCACAAGCCCAGTCCAGGTCTGACTGAAAATGGAAACGCTTCAGGAGAACGAGTTAGTTGGCGGCTGGAAGAAGTATCGACTTCTTCGAGTTGGCAGCTAATGGGGGAATATTGCCACAGCCACAAAGATCAAGACGCTGTAAATAATTAACCCTTAATATCGCAAGTTTGGGGGACTCTTCAAAAGAGGAAGTTTCGAAAAAAGAGCGAATAACACAAGAGGCGTGTGAGTAGTAATGGCAACCACACGTGGCGCGAGTGGTGCTTATCTTATCGGAATGCAGTCGAGCGTTGGATGCAGGAGATAACGCTGCGCAAGATATCGTGCCAGTGACAATGTCTAAAAGCGAGCCCAAAAAAGCCAATATCAAGCAGACTTCACTGATGGCCACACTAAATGCCTCATGCGACCATGTCTTGTTATAGTGGTAAGAATCGGATGTCGTGCACAGGAAGATGTCTAATTGGAGCGAAGTGTTTGGGTGCAAACTCGCTCGCGAAAGCTCCTGCGCAAAGCTCCACCGTCAGTGGTCGCGAAACCGAAGAAGCAGTTTCGGTGTCTCCCGGTGCATGGAATCATCGAACCGCTCAGATAAATTTCTCAATTAGATCAAAATGGATTCGAAGCCGCTCAGATAAATTTCTCAATTAGATCGAAATGGATTCTTCGATCCCATTTCAGAATTTGGCCTTGAGATCTTCGCAGAACACGTGGTTCTTCAAGTGGTCAACCACTCCCCAGCCATAGCCATTGGCAAAGCGGCGCCGCACTACTATATTGTTGTGGGCATCAGGGGGCAATTTAACCAACACCTTGCGCCAGCTCAACTTTGGCCCGTGGTATTTGGCGGCGATCTTGACCTGCTTATCCATTCGCCAGTCGTGGTAACGGAAAAACTTGTTGAAATTGCCGGTTTTTGGGTTCTCATCGGGCACGCGCTGGAAGTGGTAGTATTTGTCATGGAAAATGACCGCTGACCGAGCGGCCGGGTCGTTGATAAAGTCACGTGACGGAATCGGGCAGATCACCGAGTTAAGTGCAGATTCCACGGCAGAGGCCTTGGGCGGGATGTGAAGCGAGCCTTTCTCGTTTTGTTCATCGCCAGAAACCTCGCCCATTTCGGCGTCCAACTCGTCCTGCCCCGGGTCGCTTGTATGCAAGTCGCTGCTTTTTACCGTGATCTTGGCGTATCTTTTGATCCGGTTCCGGATTCTCTTGCGCTTATGGGGTGGTTTTTTGGAGCCTTCGAAATCGAGGTTGAAGATGCGGGCTAGGAACGTGGTATACTTTTCGGCCACGTTTACGTTCAGGTCCTCGGGAACCTGGCCCACATGGTCTCCGTCCTCCCTCTCTTGGCTCTGATTTTCGGAGCCACGTTTTATCTTATCGGCCCTGGTTCCGCTTTCATTGGGACCATCCTCTTGCTTTTTAATCCCATGGTCATAATCATCAGTTGCACAAACATCTTTATGATTATCCTCTCCCCTAATATCACTTCCAGAAAGTTTCATGTCATTTTCGATTCCACTCGCATTTTCACTACCACTCTCAATTCCACCACGGTCATCCTTTCCATACTTAAGACCTCGAATGTCTCCAAGGGCCTCCCAGTCCAAGTACAACAAAGCACTTGTTCTAAGGGGCACTATGCCATCATTTACGGCATTTGCATAGACCGTGCGCAGCTCAAAACTGCCAAGAAGCGAGGCCACCGGCTCATCAGGTAGCGTCTCGAGAAGAGGGCGTGAGGAATGAACTTCCCAGTGCCCGTTTTTCTGTGGGTCTTTTCGAACAGTGGGTAGCTTCTTCAGAAGCGTCAAATCACGGCCCGTTTTGCCTAGCGTGCCGAGATCCAAAAACCACAGGATCATGAGACTCATTTCGCTAAGGATTCCAAGCATGGGGCTGGCCATGCACACGAAATGCTTGAGAGAAATATTCTTGCGCTCAAAGTAGTCACTCTTTTCCGTCTGGAGAATATGTTTTAGCGCATACAACTGCACCGGGCCACCGAGCGAGTGTCCCACAAACGAAAGATCCCGGATCTGGACACCATCCTTTTCAAGTTGTTCAATAAGTTTGACGGTGTACGTCCCAACGCCTGCACCTAAGCGACGGACGCCCTTTTCGGTTTTTCCGGCGTTTCCTCGAAACCCGTCCACCAAAAAGTTTTGTGCGCTGCTGTTGACGCTCATGATAGCATCTCGGAGGTAAAGCATATCAGCCGTGAGATTGGAGAAGATACCGTGCGTAATGATCACTAAATGGACGGGTTTCTCGGCGTACTGGGGCTTCCGCTGCCAGATCTCATCTGTTGTACTGCACATAACCCGAAGACCGGCAGCTCCAGCGTCATGGTTTTGCGCCGGCCGTTGCTCTGGCTCAAAAACCTGCAGGAAATCACCCTTGGACAAGGCGGTGAGAGCAGACCGGTTCACCCGGCGCATTTCTTGGAGATTGTCGCCAATCATAAGCGTATACAGGATCGTGGCTCTTCGGTTAAGCACCAATTGAGAAATGATGTCACAGTGCCATCCGTATGTACACGAGCCGTCGTCATTTTTTCGAATGAGACTGTTGCTGTTCAACAGCAATGCGACGTTGAACGTCTGGCCCGGCTTGATGGTGTTTTTGAAGCACACCTCGTTGTTTTCCTGCGAGTTGGCCGGCTCGAACTTCTGCTTCGGGTCATAATTTCCCGGAACAATGTGGCAGTAGAGAATGAAGGGGCCGTTGACAAGGTGAATGGCCCGGAGCCCCGTTTTTTCCATGTTCTTAAGTCGGAAAAAGAACTCCTGGAGCGTGCTGCCGCTGGTGGCCGTGTACTCGATGCTGTACCGGTTGACCTCGCCAAGTCCCAAACTCCGAGACTCTTTGTACCAGGCTACACTATGCGGCAGAGGGGATTCGTTGCATTGTTCATTTTGGGATCCTGCCTCGTTTGCGTACTTGGCGGATACAACGGATGCGGATTTTCGGCGGCTGGTCTGAAAGGATTCTCTGCTCTCTCCCAGATGAGCCTGCACATAGTCCGGCCTCTTCTGCACGTCGTTGTTGGTACCGGAAATGTCTTTTGCCATGATGTGGAGAAGATAGCACGGTTGCTGTGATGCGTGCGTGCATGTAGCGTGCAGGACAATGGGACTACTAAGCCTCGCATACATGACGTGCGCGGTCTCGTGACGGTTTAATACGAAGGAAGAATTCAATAGAAATTCAGTAAGGCAGTTTAGTAGTAAAATTTTATGCATGGCGAGTAGGCTGTATCACATAAGAAACACATGATCTTCCCATCATTCTTCATCAGTAACAGACCGAATGCTCGATAAATCTTTGAGTGGTTGATGATCTTGTAAACGCTACAATTCAAGTGTGTTCTTGTTATCACAATGAATGAACCGATCAACTTAGTATCTGACAGGAGATCATGTCTACATAAGAAAACTTGTAACACAAGTGCAGACTACTGCTAAGTCTTATCCGCAGTGACCAACCACTGGTAGGCCCATCTGCATATTCATTCCTTAGTTCTCCTCAAAAACATCCTTCAAGAACTTCTCCTCCTCGGCAGTGTGCATGGACTTGGATCCAGCAGCAACAGAGGCCGATGGGTCTCTTCCGGCGTAACGCAAGCTGATGTCCTTGTAGTTATCAGTTTGAGCCAACGTGGTGGCGATACGTGGCTGCACGTACGAGAAGGATCCCATGTTCAATGGCTCCTCCTGACACCACACTAAGTCCTTGATGTTTGGATAGCTGTTCAAGGTGTCACGCAATTGGGCAAAAGGGAATGGGTGCAATTGCTCCATCTTGATGAAGGCGGTGGTCTTGTCTTCAAGGCTGGCACGCTTCTTGTGCAAGGCGGTGTAGACTTGTCCAGAGCAAAGAACAACGCGCTCAATGCCTTCCCTGTTGTGGATTGACTTGCCCAACTCCTGGTCTTCAATGAGCCATTGGAAGTGTGACTCTCCGGTGAAGTCGTCCAAGTTAGATCTGGCCAATGGGTGTCTCAACAATTGCTTGGAGAAGAAAAGAACCAATGGCTTTCTAAACTGTCTGTGCATTTGACGACGCAATAAGTGGAACAAGTTGGCTGGCGTGGTTGGGTATGCGATCTGCATATTGCAGTCCTGGTGCTGTCTCTCGAGCTTCTCCTCAGAAGGGAAGAAACGAGGGTCCTCGTTACCCATTTGCAAGTATCTCTCGATTCTTCCAGATGAGTGCTCAGGGCCTTGACCATCGTATCCATGGGGCAACGACAACACAATTCCAGATCTCTGCTTCCACTTGGACTCAGCAGCAGCAATAAATTGGTCAACAACGACCTGGGCAGTGTTGGCAAAGTCACCAAACTGAGCTTCCCACTGGACCAATGCATCAGGAGAGAACAAAGAGTATCCGTACTCAAAGCCCATGACACCATACTCGGATAAGGAAGAGTTGGAGATGTCGAAGGCTCCCTGGTCCTCAGACAAGCTCTTCAATGGAGTGTAGACTTGCTCGGAGTTTTGGTCGTGCAACACGGCGTGACGCTGGGAAAAGGTACCTCTCTCCACATCTTGACCAGACACTCTCACATGGTATCCCTCCAACACAAGAGATCCAAAGGCCAAGGCCTCACCTGTGGCCCAGTCAATACCCTCCCCAGACTCAACAGTCTTCTTTCTGGTGTTTAAGATACGCTTCAAGTTTCTGTGAACCTCAAAGCCCTTTGGTGCTTGAGAAATGTCGTTACCGATCTTTTTCAAGATCTCGGGCTCCACAGCAGTAGGAAGGTGAGGCAAAATTTCGGTAGCCAACTCCTTAGGCGACTTGAAGTCCTCCCATGGGGTGGTCAACCACTCTCTCGAGGTAGGCTCGTAGTCCTTGGACTTCGAGAACGACTCCTCCAAAAGGTTCCAAACCCACTTCTTGTGCTCCTCGATGTCTTCCTTGGTGAAACTCTTCTCCTCAAGCAATTGGTTGGTGTAGGTCTCAAGAACGGACTTCTTTTCGGCGATCTTCTGGTACATGAGTGGCTGAGTGAACGATGGCTGATCGGTCTCATTGTGACCATACTTTCTGTAGCCAACCACATCAATGATAACATCCGAGTTGAATGTAGCTCTCCAGTCAGCAGCCAAGTTGAAGATGAAGGTGACAGCCTCGATGTCATCTGCGTTCACGTGCAAGATTGGGGCGTTGATGGACTTAGCAATATCGGAGGGATACAACGTAGATCTGGCGAAACGTGGGTCAGTGGTGAAACCGATCTGGTTATTGATGATAATGTGGACAGTACCACCAGTGGAGTAGGCTGGCAAGTTGGCGAATCCCATAGTCTCGTAGACGACACCCTGGGCAGCAAAAGCGGCATCACCGTGCAACAAGATGGACATGGCCTTCTTGAACTCACCAATGTCGTGCTTGAATTGCTGAATGGCTCTAGTCTTACCCAAAACAACACCGTCCTCGGCCTCCAAATGAGATGGATTGGCCACAAGGGACAAGTTCACGTGCTTTCCAGAGGTGGTTGGTCTCTTGTAGTTCATACCCAAGTGGTACTTGACATCACCACTTCCCTCGTCGAACTCCTTGGAGCCGTTGAATTCGGAAAAGATGGACTCATTTGGTTTTCTGACCACGTTGGACAACATGTTCAATCTTCCTCTGTGGGGCTGACCGATGACAATGTCCTCGATGCCATTATCAACAGAGGTGTCGATCATGGCTTTCAAACCAGGAATGAGACCCTCGGCACCCTCAAGACCGAAACGCTTGTCGTTTGGGTACTTGGTGGCCAAGAACGACTCGAAAGAGCAGGCCCAGATCAAACGGTCCAAAATCTGTCTTTTTTGGTCGGCAGAGTATTTGTAAGGCTGAGGAATCTCGATTCTCTCTCTCAACCAGTCACACTGCTCCTTGGAAGGGATGTGAATGTACTCAACACCATACGAAGAACAGTACAAGCTCTCGCATGTGTCCACAATCTCCTTCAAGGTCATGGTCTTCTTGCCGTCTTCGGCAAAACGGGGTAAGATACCCGGGCCGAGGGTGATTTGCTTGTTCATGTCGGCTTCGGTGAAGCCGTAGTGGTCCAAGGTCAACTCTTTTGGCACCTTGGCGGAGTTACCGAAAGAAATGCCCAAGGGGTCAATTCTGGCCTTCTGGTGGCCTCTGACCTGGTAGGCACGCACTAGGAGCTGCACCTTCAAGTGGGTAACAACGTCCTCGCTATGAGGCTGGGATCCTGGGTTGAAACCCACCCCGGCGCCACCGGCAGGCGTGGGCACCAAGGTTGGTGGAGCCACGAAGGCGGAAGAGGCAGGAGCACCGCCCTCCAAGTTCTTGAAGTAGGAGTTCCAGGAAACGTGGACGCTGTTAGGGTCTTGGCGCCAAGCCTCGTACATCTCGTCGACGTAGTTGCTGTTGTTGGACTGCAAAAAGGAGTCAGTGGCCAAGCCTCGGGTAAACGAGGATCTGGCCATGGCACGATGTGCCCTGACGCGGGGAATTGTTGATCTGAATGCTCTAAGCATGATCAGGATTGATTTATCTGGGGATTGGGACCAGAAAGAAATGTGGTATGAAGTCTCAGTGTACGGGTGTGTAGCGCGCACTATGGGGGGAAAAAGCACCGAGTATTCGCAGGCCTTTTATTTGTCAATTGCTCCGAGAACTCCGGGGGTGCTGAATGCCGCACCGAACCCACCGAGGGGCTGTATGCAGGCCAAGGATGACCAGGGCTTATTGGATGCGGCCCACTGACAGGCGATTGTGCTGCAGATAGACTTGTCTTGATTTGGGAAATGTACCAATGACTCAGTGCCCCGTGTTGTATACAGGAAGCCCTTATACTTCTCAATTTCTCAGTGCCACTCAGTTCTGATAGAAGCGTGATGAGTTCGAATTACACAAAAAGAGTAGCAAGATGTATGCCCGACTTGAAAGCTTCCTCTACATGAGTATGTAGTGTGCTTACTCGTGAAACTCTCACGCCTCGTGACGTGACTGCCCCGGACCGGTTGTTTTCTATATACACTCCAACTGCAGGCCTCTGACTTCCGAACAAACGATGTTCACGCCAGCAACAGGTGGCACACACTGCAGCATAGATGCAGGAAATCACAAGAACTCCTGGGTTTTTCTTCTGAATGCGTGACAATCCCTCAACCACTGCTTGTAAGCGTCCAAGGAGTAGATTCTCTCGCCATAGTAGTCCGGCACAGGGTTAGAAAAAGACTGAGACGAAGGGTCGACTCTGTTGCGACGCACCTTCTGCAAAAAAACCTGATCCTTCAACTTGAAAGCTGGCAACTTCTTGGCGTTTTTCCAGTTGAACATTCGAACACCCAAAGTTGGGCCCACCAAGTATCCAGCCACACCGCCAAGAATCACAACACCTCCAAGAACCATCGAAGGATCCAAGCCATAAATGGGCTGTTCGAGATTAATCTCCACATTTCCGATCTGGTATAACGTGGCGCCGGCGCCAAGCAAACCTGTGACGCTGGATGCAGCCATGTTGAATTTCTTACTTTCTTTTCTCA
Source organism: Metschnikowia shivogae (assembly GCA_002374645.1). NCBI lineage: Eukaryota > Fungi > Ascomycota > Pichiomycetes > Serinales > Metschnikowiaceae > Metschnikowia > Metschnikowia shivogae. Next base: position 594,804 of record NLAF01000272.1, on the reverse strand, counting down.
ATTTGAAAAACTCAACCCAGTTCATGGGGCCGGTGGCCGTCGAGCTGAAACGGACGCCTCTGAAGGAAGTTCTGAACATTGCTGGTGAAGAGTTGAGTTTTCGGTGCGATACGCACAGGGGGGTCACGCGAGGGTCACGTGCGCAAGCACGTGCGCACAATAACCATCTCAGCACGGCTGGCCCTTCCAACCGCGGCCACGGACAGGCCCGCCGTAGCCGCCTTCTGGCCTTCACTAGCAGCGCCAGCCCTTTGCCTGTGTGCACTCCAAAACCAGATTATATGCAGGCGCCACGCGCGCGCTCGCCGACGCAACAGTGCGAGTGTTTTTTTTCTCTCAACATTGACTTTCGGATCTGAACCAACCCTATCTTTCATCTGCCTCCCGCCGTTGTGAGATTCACGTGCAGACCAGCCACACCTGTCCCACAAACAAACCTCGTTTCAAGTGGGTTTCGTCTTTGTTAGAGACTGCTTCCCCTTCAATTCACCCCGTTTTGCCGCTCTAAGCATCCGCCGCGTGCCCTGACATCTGACTTGATAGAACCGTCAGACTGCATCGAGACCCAGCCTGCGCCAGAGAGACATTGCCGGGATTTGGAACCACTGGGAAATTACCGGGGAATAATCTTGAAACACCAGTGAAACACCAGTGAAACACCCCTGACTGCAAAGCCCCTGAGGAGTTTCTGCATCCCAATGACTTCGCTCGAAACGCGCGACCCCAGCAATGGGAAACCTCTCCCCTTGCCTCTGTCCAAAAAGGAGCTAGACGATCTTTTGGTTCAGTACCAGAATTTGCTCAAACTCGCCAGAGATGCCAAGGAGGCCCGAGAAAATCACAATGAGCTGGCTATGTCCGATGAAATGCTCGGCAATGACACTGCCGATGACTACGGCTTCAGCGCCGCCGAAAAACGCGAGAAAGAGGTGTTGGAGGACGTCTTTGTCCGTGCAAGCGACAAGGTCGATGAAAACAAGCAACAGGAGGAGGAAATTGTCAAGGAACTCCTCCACGCGCTCAACAATTCCGCCACCGACAACCTCGACACGGCACTCTTGGAAAAACAGATCATTGGCCTCCATTTGTTGTCACGTGACATGGACTTGCCCGAGAGCCTCCAGCAAGAATTTAGCGGCGAAGCAGCGCCCAAGGCCAAAGTGGCCAGTGCTGAAGACGTTGTTTCGTCTGTTCTCGACACATTCACCAAACAGACGGACGTGTTTGTGACCAAGGCAAAAATGTTAGGCCTCAAGACGCCAAGCACCACTGTCAGCACTACGGATCCGTTATCGGCCAAGCCTGGCAATTTCTACACAGAACAAATTATCAATGGCAAGATCAATTCGCGGATTCAAGAGTTGGAGAGCATCCCTGCCAACCAGGGAGCTTTCGATGCAACTTCCACCGACTTGGTGCCCGAAATCTCCAACGAGTTGAAATTAAACTCTCTAATAGAGTTGAAGTCTTTGCATGTCTTGCTGCACCAGAAGTACTTGAAGAACAATTTTGTCAAGAAAGTGGCTTTAACCGCTCAGTACGACTCCCCTGAGCTTTCCGACAACCTCTTGTCTTTACAGGGCCGTCGAGGCCTCTACATTAGAGACCGAATTGAGCAGGATCGCCCTGAATTATTGGCGCAGCAGTTGGAAGAGAAGGTCAAGTTAGACGAAGAGGCTAAGAAACACGAGTTGCATGTTTCCAAGATCGAAACCATTTTGGTACAGTCTAAGAACTACGCCAACGCCAAAATGGACAGACAAAACAAAAAAAATGCACTGTTTAAGTTCGTGAATAACTACCATGCTCTTACAGAAAAGGAAGAGTCCAAGAAGTTGGAAAAGACCGCCAAGCAGAGATTGCAAGCCTTGAAAGCCAACGACGAAGAAGCATACATTAAGTTGTTGGACCAAACCAAGGACCACCGAATCACGCACTTGTTGAAGCAGACCAATAGTTTCTTGGACTCTTTGGCCAAGGCGGTCAGAGTGCAACAAGCAGAAAGTGACGGAGCGGTGGAAGAGATTCCCGAGACCAACGATGAATCCCGAGAGAAGATTGATTACTACCAAGTGGCACACAGAATCAAAGAAGAGATCACCGAGCAACCCACGATTTTGGTGGGTGGAAAGTTGAAAGATTACCAATTGAAGGGTTTGCAGTGGATGGTTTCTCTTTACAACAACAAGTTAAACGGTATTCTTGCTGATGAGATGGGTCTCGGAAAAACCATTCAATCCATTTCGTTGATTTCCCACTTGATTGAGCACAAAGGTGAAGAGAAGTTCTTGGTGATTGTGCCGTTGTCCACCATCACTAACTGGACGCTTGAGTTTGAGAAATGGGCCCCTGCAATCAAGGTCATTGTTTACAAGGGATCTCCACAGCAAAGAAAGGATTTACAGTTCGAGGTGAGGACCGGAAACTTCCAGGTGATGTTGACCACATATGAATACGTGATTCGGGAGCGTCCATTGTTGGCTAGATTCAACTATTCTCACATGATCATTGATGAAGGACACCGGATGAAAAACGCAACATCTAAGCTTTCCATCACCTTGCGCCAATACTACAAAACCAAGAACAGATTGATTTTGACGGGTACGCCATTGCAAAACAACTTGCCAGAGTTGTGGGCGCTTTTGAACTTCGTGTTGCCCAAAATTTTCAACTCGGTCAAGTCTTTTGACGAGTGGTTTAACACACCTTTTGCCAACACAGGAACGCAGGAGAAAATTGATTTGACCGAAGAAGAGAGTTTGTTGGTTATCAGAAGATTGCACAAGGTTCTTAGACCGTTCTTGTTGAGGCGGTTGAAGAAGGACGTGGAGAAGGACTTGCCCGACAAGGTGGAGAAGGTGTTAAAGTGCAACTTGTCTGGATTGCAGCATGTGTTATACCAGCAGATGTTGAAGCACAACGCTCTTTTTGTCGGGTCTGAAACCACTGGCAACAACAACAAGTCCGGGATTCGTGGGTTGAACAACAAAATTATGCAGTTGAGAAAGATCTGCAATCATCCATTTGTTTTCGACGAGGTGGAAGACGTGCTAAATCTGTCGCGCATGTCCAACGACTACCTCTGGAGAACATCAGGTAAGTTCGAGATGTTGGACCGTATTTTGCCCAAGTTTAAGGCCTCCGGTCATCGCGTGTTGATCTTCTTCCAAATGACTTCGGTGATGAACATCTTCGAGGATTTTTTGAGACTTAGAGAAATGAAGTACATGCGTTTGGATGGGTCTACCAAGGCTGACGACAGACAGGACATGTTGAAATCGTTCAACCACCCCGAATCGGAGTATTTTTGTTTCCTCTTGTCAACAAGAGCCGGAGGTTTGGGATTAAACTTGCAAAGTGCCGACACGGTGATTATTTTCGACACGGACTGGAATCCTCATCAGGATCTTCAGGCGCAAGACAGAGCACACAGAATCGGACAGAAGAATGAGGTGAGAATTTTGCGGTTGATCACCAACGATTCTGTGGAGGAGGTTATTTTGGAGAGAGCGCACCAAAAGTTGGATATCGACGGCAAGGTGATCCAGGCCGGAAAGTTCGATAACAAGTCAACAGCAGAGGAGCAAGAGGAGTTCTTGAAGAAGTTGTTGGATGCAGAGCAGGCCGACCGTGAAAATTTGGAAAACGAGGAGTTGGACGACGAGGAGTTGAACGAAATCTTGGCGCGCAGCGAAGAAGAGAAGAAGTTGTTCAATGAAATCGATACCAAGAGACTCATTGAGGAAAAGATCAACGCCCGCGAGCATGGTGGCTACACCAGCCGTGTCATGACCAAGGAGGAGTTGCCAGCCGTTTTCACTGAGGACATTGCACACCACTTCGAAAAGAACAACGCCGAAGTTTCCAAGGTGAGAGAGAAGAAGAAGGTCAAATACGATGATGGACTCACAGAGGAGCAGTGGTTGATGGCCATGGACGACGACAACGACACTGTGGAAGACGCTATCAGGAGAAAGGAAGAGCGGATGATGCGCAAGAGAAACCGCATTGCCAATGGCGAAGCAGCAGATAGCGATGATGAAGACGCGGAAGGTGACGAGGAAGATGACGAAGAAGACTTTGAGCCAGCGAAAAAAAAGCGAGCCATCAAGGAAGATGATCACGACGGCGTGCGGAGCCCGGTGGTGGAAAAAGGACTCCAGGTTTTGGGGGCGTTGACCGACCTCAAAGCGGAAAGCGATGGCCACATGGTCAGCGAGATCTTCATGAAGTTGCCTTCGCGGAAGTTATACGCGGACTACTACCGAGTGATCAAGAAGCCGACGGCCATATCGCAGATAAAGAAGAACCTTCTCAAAGATAAGTTCGATACGTTTGCGGAATTCTTGGACCAGTTGCGGTTGATGTGTGCCAATGCCAAGACCTATAACGAGGAGGGATCGTGGGTTTACGAGGATGCCGTGACCATTGAGAAGTTCGTGGAGCTGCAAGAGCTGTTTGAATGATGGAGTCAGAGAGACGCATAGAAAGTAAATAAGAATGTATAAATGATAGGAAAATGCACAAATGAGAATTGGAGGGGTTTGAAGAGGTGCCATCGAGGATCATCACAGTCAAAGAGGCGTTCGAGGTCGATTCAGCAGTTTGGTAGCCAATGTGGTGCATAGTATGCCCGAGTCCTGTACATAGAGCCAAAGCCCGAGCGATGGCTCGGCCGAGAGACCCGTGCACCAAGAAAAGAGCAGTCACAACGTGTGCAAACCTGCACGAAAAGTTTTTCACCGCGCGCGCTATAAAACCGCACGCTTCGCTCCCAAAAGTTTTTCTTCATCCAGCACAATGAGATACGTTCAAACCGACCAGATCTTGGAAGTCCCAGAGGGTGTTACCGTCGACATCAACGCCAGAATCATCAAGGTCTCCGGACCAAGAGGTGAGTTGACCAAGAGCTTGAAGCACATCAATGTTTCCTTCACCCAGGCTTCTGAGAACTCCATTCAAATCACCATCTTCAACGGTGACAGAAAGCAAGTTGCTGCTTTGAGAACTGTCAAGTCTTTGATCGCTAACATGATCACTGGTGTCACCAAGGGTTACAAGTACAAGATGAGATATGTCTATGCGCATTTCCCTATCAACCTTAACGTTGTTGACGTTGATGGTGTTCCATATGTCGAGATCAGAAACTTCTTGGGTGAGAAGAGAATCAGACAAATCAAGATTCACGAGGGTGTCACCATTGAGCAATCTTCCAACGTCAAGGACGAGTTGGTGTTGACCGGTAACTCCGTTGAGGCTGTTTCCCAGAACGCTGCTGACATCCAGCAAATCTGCAGAGTCAGAAACAAGGATATCCGTAAGTTCTTGGATGGTATTTACGTCTCTGAGCGTGGTTTGATTGAGGAGGATGCTTAAACTTTCCGTGGGTTTAAAGATTAATACATTTCTTGATATCAACTATTGATGGGGAGGGTCATGATTATATAGTTGTTTTGGCTACAATTTTTCGGTTACCCCTGTCTCCATGAATTTGTCATAGTGCTCAAAGCAATACAGAGCCACCGACGATTCATCGTAGAAGAGACTTGGGGTTAGCATTCCGCGTACTCATCTTGCACTCTTGCCTGGTGGTATTACGATGTTGACTCTGAGTTCCTTTTTACTAGGCTTTTTGATCTCTTCATTTTCACTGAAGCTCCGTGTTTGCCGGCAGGCGCCTGCACCCATGAACCGACAATGAAAGTGAAGATGGGTCCAAAAAGAAATGTCAAGATGTACTCCGACACTTGCGTGAGAAGAAGGAAGGCGAATTTACAAACCAAAGAGTATTTATGAAAGAGGCTTACCTCGGCGTTTGACGGGATGCAGAACATCTTCAGACCGAGTTGATGTTGGCCTATCTTCAAAAGACTATGAGCGAAATCCCCAAGAACAGAATCACGAACATCAAGCAAAATCAGAAAAGTCATAAACAAGTAGGTACCAAGTTTGATTCGCTGTATTCACTTCAGAGTGGTTGCAAGGTTACCTGCAGTCGCGGGATCCTGGCGAAAAAACGCAGCTGTGCACTTGCCCCCGTTCACATGTTTTCCATCTTCCAAAGAAACTACCCTGCTCTTGAAGAGCTTAATGAGCCCATTGCTCCGGAACAGTTGCGGGTTTTGAAAGACCAAGTGGAGTCAGAAAAGCCGCCCACTCCCCAATCATCGTTTAATTACGCATGGGCGTTGCTAAAATCAGACGACTTGAAGGCTCAGCGCATGGCGCTTGAGATCTTGTCTACGCTATACAGGGATGTGCCTGAATTGAGAAGAGACTCGTTGTATTACTTGGCATTGGGCAGCGTGAAGCTTGGCGAGTATGCCAACGCCCGGCGCTACTCGGACTCGTTGTTGGAAAAGGAGCCTGAAAACGCGCAGTTCAAGGCGCTTAAAGAGGCCGTGGATGGCTCGATCACACAGGACGGCTTGATTGGCTTGGGCTTGGCGGGCGGCGTGTTGGCGCTTGGACTCGGTGTGATCGGCGCTGTGTCTAGAAGAAGAAGGTAATAAATGCGTGTATAGATGGGGCTTCAAGGCCCCATTCCATCGCCACACCAGATTTAGCTACGACATAGCCAGCTGAACGTCTCCCCTAACGGAGACGACCGAAACGAGCCTACCTTTGCGAGAGTTTCCAGGAGGATGTTGTGGGATGAGAGGTGTCACGTGGCGCGCACGTGCCACGACCATATCAGCGAGCACGTTCTCGCTGCTCCCCACCATGAAGATCGCCTTTCTAGGGCCCGCGGGTACCTACACACACCAAGCAGTCGTGCAGGAGTTTGGTCAGGGGCCCGAAATTGAGTGCTTACCGCTTCCTTCAATCGCCGCCTGTTTCAAGCAAATCAACGAGGGCAACACAGACTATGCAGTCGTGCCATTGGAGAATTCTACCAACGGCCAGGTAGTGTTCACCTACGACTTGCTCCGTGACTGGTTCATCTCGCAGACCCCGAATTTCAGTGTTGTTGCTGAGCAGTTTGTCCGCATCAACCATTGTGTTTTTTCCCGGGCTTCAGATCTATCCAAAGTCGATAAACTATATTCCCACCCGCAGGTGTGGGGCCAGGTCAGCGAGTTTCTACAACAGGGAAAGTTTAGCGAAAATTTTGAACGTGTTGACTGTGGATCCACAGCACAGGCGGCGGAATTGGTGGCTCTTGACAAAACAGAAACCAGCGCGTGTATCAGTTCGAGGATGGGCGGCGAGCGGTTTGGGCTCGACTTGGTAGCAGAGAATGTTGAGGATTTGCACGGGAATACGACGCGTTTCTTGGTCTTGGGAAGACAAAGTCCCGAAGGCGGAAACAAAAAGTCGGAGGACTTCGATGTGCATGAAGCGGCCGGTGAAGAGACCAGTGAACAGTACATCACATCATTCATGTTTGTTTTGGATGCCGATGACCCCGGCGCCCTCTGCTCAGCATTGAATGCGTTCAAGGAGAATATGGTGAATCTCACGTCTATCACGTCGCGGCCGCTGAAAATGGCACGCTGGGAGTACGTTTTTTTTATGGAGGCCGACGGTGCATATAAGGAAGAGAAGATGCAGAAAAGTCTCGTTGCACTCAGATCCGTGTGCAAGAGGGTGGCGGTTTCGGGGCTGTTCCGGAGATCCTGGAGGTACAAGGGAAGAGTATGAGCACGTGAAGGCGTCAAGTGGCCAGCATTTCCGGGTGATGAATTGGCCAGTCATGTGCTGGATTCATTAGGGTTCATGAACGACGAAAAGACACCAAATCGAAGAACATCTGCCCCAACATACCTCCAACCATTCCATCCCAGGTCTCATACGTGACCTGTGTATGGGACATGTATTCATGCCCGAGAAAGAAGCTGTGATTTCCGAGATGGACAAATCATATATATCCGAGATGGACAAATCATATATTTCCGAGATGCACATCATATAAATCCGAAATGCACAAATCATATAAATCCGAGATGCCCAAATCATATAAATCCGAGATACACAAATCATATAAATCCGAAATGCCCAAATCATATAAATCAGAGATGCCCAAATCACATGCACGGGCCTATACATGATTTGAAGGAAACGGGACCATCGCCAAGTTTATGCCCGCTATTCAATTTCTTACTAGAACATAACTTTGCCCTTAAGGAAGATAGACCGTTGCTTTGAATGATTACTGAAATCGCGGTAGATTTGATAGAAGGAACCGTGACTCTACCATTTAGTCTTCAACGTAAAGGCACAACTCTATATGAAGGCCCGTGTGCAGGTATTACAAGCGACGACAGACCGAAGTAGGTTACAGAGGTGAAGGTGGAGATTTCTGGATCAAACCAGTCATAAAACATTGAGCTTTGTGGCTAGGTGGCGGAAATGGAAGGAGAGTATCCGGCATCTACCCATTTAGAGCGGGAAGATAATTGCCGATAGAAATCTTATTGAATCCTCTTAGTTTCTTGCGAAGCCGATAGAAAAAATGCCCTTTGATTCAATGTTTAGTTATGCTGTAGTTTCTGAACTATACCGTATGGTATCGATTTATGAGGTAGGGTCATATACTGTATAGAGTTAAGTCATGCTGTAAAATCAAATCTGTAAAATCAATCTGTTAAATCAATCTTTTAAATCAATCTGTTAAATCAAATCTGTAAAATCAAATCATACTGCATAAAATAGAGCTTTACCGAGCTATGTTGTAAACTTCAAACACGGTATGGAAATGATTATCTAGTTCTGGAGAGTAGTAGGCCATTCCAAGGTGCGTTGGTCGTTTACGGTCCTTTACGACAAACTTCAAAGTTCGAAGACGTACATTAAAATTAGAAATCTCTTAATTATCACGACGGTGATTTCTCAAGAGAAGAAAACAGAATGAATTTTTGGCGCTGATTTATTGATGTTCATGAAATCACCGAGTATTGACAGACGAGCGAGAAATTCCTGGGAAATGTGGGGCGGCAAAATTTGAGACCAGCCTTTTGTCTTGGCCAGGAGCACCCACTATCACTATTACGACCAGCATCGTCGTGCTGTGTTATTTGAATCCACCTCCATTGTCGGAGGTCACGTGACTTTCATTCCGAGGCCCCGGCTCAACGTCGCCACAGCCCGCTTGGTAGTTTGCCCGCGTGTGCCGCGTCTAGTTAGCGCAGCGCACGGGCAAGCCCCGAAACGGGCCAAAAGCGTTTTACATGGTGGAACCGCCCGTCTCAATAGGTCGGAACTGCACATAGGCCCCGGACCTGGTCACGTGGAGGCACCCGAAACACCACAATTTGCTTTCGGATTTGGCGAGTTTCGAAGGTGTTACAGATAGTGTTACAGATAGTTACAGATAGAGTTTCAGAATCCATGACTAATCCACAAAGACTCATACGTGTTACAGCCAACAATCGATACTGAGTCACAAAATATGTCAAATCCGTTGATTTCCTGGTGACGGAAACTTTACTAAGCGAATCTCGAAATCCCCGTCTCGATATTATTCACTTCAAATTTCACATTCTCACTTAGATCTCACTTGCAAAGAATATCAGCGACTTGGCGAATATGCTCGCGTAATACTTCTCTTACTTTTCAATGATCTCGCATCTTGGGATCTCGAATTCAATCCTGTTTATCATGGTGACCGTCATGGCCCATGTGACACAAAAGGTCCCAGGGGGATCGAGGTGGTTGCAAGGCCACAACGGCAAGTCTCGTCAAACTGCATGGATCGCATCTTCAAACGTACCAACAGCTTACATTCCTCTGGCGCTGCCATGTTCACACTCACCTCCTCCGGTTTGGGATTGATGCATTTGTCATAGTCAACCAATTCAAATTCTTTCAGTACACATATCGCGCCTCTAGCGAACATGCTTAAACTTGGAATTCATTGATTCCGCTCTCAACCGGGTATTCGCTCAAACTCAACGTCACATTGATAATTCAACTCTCGACTGAATCATGGTTAGATGTTCAACCAGGCTTCGCTTCATCCAGCTTCAGTCAGTCTCACTAAATGCAATTTGACCGCAATTCTAGACTGACGGCCCATGTGTGTTACCACTAACCAAACAATGCTCAGGCCAGCATCAATAACGCTCAGGCCAAAATGATGCCCAGGCCAACACAGACAATGCTCAGGCCAACACAGACAATGTCCAGGCCAACACAGACAATGTCCAGGCCAACACAGACAATGTCCAGGCCAACACAGAAAATGCTCAGAACGGCATCAACAGATAACCAGACGCCCATGTGCTGGTGTGTGCATTTCCCCAGCTCCGATTGCCCGCCTCTCATCAATCACGTGCCAAACTTCTGGTACGTCCAGTCCTTGTTATCCAAAGGACACACCGCTCTAGACTTCAACCAGCGCTGGATGCAGTGCAGGTGGAAAGCGTGATTGCATGCACCCCAGGCAGCAATACACTGGTCATTAGTGTTGTTGATGCTGTTGGGCTCACATTCAATGCATGGCTCCATCAAGTGATTGCGGCAAATGGCGCAAGTGTCCACGACAATATCCCAGGACCAAAAGGCGACTGCGGTCCACTTTTTGACTTCGAAACGAGGCTTTTTCTTGCGTTCAATGACCACGTCGTCGCGGTCCATGTCGACGTCCACGTCGGCTTCCAGTCTCTCGAGATCCATTTGTGAAGAGCGATTCGAGGGCGGAGATTTGATGTCGCGGCCGCGCACGTGCCCGAGCACGTGCCCCACACCTCACCCGCACGCGCCGCCTTGATTCACCAGCATGTCGGAAGATCTCATAAGCTCGCTATATCCGCCGCCGCCGCCCTACTACAAGTTCTTCACGGCCCTGAACCGCGAAAAGCTTCAGGATCTTCAAAAGGCGGGGCAAAATCCGGGCGAAAACGACCAACTGTGGCTTGCGCAGCTCGACCACCCCGAAAATGCAGAGCTACGGTTCCAGATCCCACCGAAAATCCCCGAGGACGACCAGTACCGTGGCTACGGTAGCGTGTGGTCATTGGAGAACAAATTGCCGTCCTTGAAGGACCTGGGGTGGCAGCAGCTATATGCAGACGAAGACGAAACCATCACGTCCAAGGCGAAAATCGAGGAGCTCCACAAACTTTTGGATTCGCTTCTCTTGAATTTCTTGGAGCTTGTGGCCACAATGTCAGTTGAGCCGGCGAAATTCCACTTCAAAATTGAGCATTTGAAGTTGATTCTCATCAACATGAACCACCTATTGAACACGTATCGGCCCCACCAGACACGTGAGAGTTTGATCATGCTTTTGGAGACGCAGATCGAAGAAAAGAAGGCAGAGATTGGCGCCATGGACCGTGTGATTGCCGAATTCAAGGAAAAGGTCAGGACTTTGGTCGCGGACTGCACACAGCAGCCAGCATCTCTGGACCTGCCACCTCCAGTGGACGAGACGAAAGAGAAGCTACAGAAGCTACGGGATCTTCTTGGGGATTAATTCGAATCACCGGAGTTCTGTGGCGTGGAAAAGGATCGTGGTTTGTACACTCTATACACGAAAAATGGATGATGAGTCCGGGATAATTTCTGACCGTGATGTTTTATGAGTATTATGGGTTTACCTGATAGGCCAACTTGTATGGTATTGTTCACTATGATCCAATGGGTTGTGCGTTTTAAATTATTCGTCTTTCGAGATTCTGCGATCTGTATACTTCGAATACTCAGCACCGTGAATCCTGGTTCACGAGAGCTTATTCCTAATTTATATCAAATCCAAAAGATCGTTCAGCGGCTCGCCAATCTTCATCTTCCCGAAATCAGTTTCCACAGATGCGGGCTTATCAAACAAACTCATGATGTCGTTAGTGGATGAAGATACCTGGGTAGCATCCGGTGCAGGAACAGCAAAGAGGTCGTTCAAATCGTCCAATGCAGAACCACCCTTGAGAGTGTCGTCGTCGTCGTCGTCGAAATTGAGCAAGTTTTCGTTCTTGGCATTGTTGATCATCTCGTGCTTGGCCATTTTGGCCAAGTCATTAATATCACCCGAAGCCTTTTTCAAGCTCTTGCTCTCGACCTTTTTGAACGACTCGGGATCGATGAATGTGGATGCAGGTTTATGGTAGACTGATGATAGCGTGGCCATCTCGGAAATCAAGGCCTCCAACACCACAGGGTTGAACTTGGGAATAATTGTTTTGATTGGCGGAAGATGCGTTCCAATGATGTGGTTCTGTGCTTCTGTTGACGATGTCGACAACAAACGCCAGTACACAAATGCCTTGTCCCGGACATCAGCATTTTCACACTCTTTGGTGGACTTCTCTAGCACCGCCTGCAACGCTTGTGCGTACGAGTCTTTGAACACAAGGCTAATTTTGACCACTGTCGTCAAGATATTCAACTGCAATGACGGATCCGACCCCAGGAAGCTGTCAACCAACTCCTGCACTTTGGCCGGAAGCCCCGTGAAGTACTTTGGGTATTCTCCAAGCAAATACACAAATCCTGAGATAGCCGCTGTTTCCGTCAACTCGTTAATGTGGTTGGAGATGACGGGTACCACCAACGTGATCAAATCGTTTTTGCGGGGGTATCTCCGTAAGATTTGCGTAAGAATGGCCACCGCCTCGTTAATAATCAAGTCGCCGCCTCTTTGCTCCATAAGTGAAATGAGTAGGTTGACTGCGGGAATTACCGAGTTGGAGAGCTTAATTGCAACAGCCCCGATCGCCTGCACAGATTTGGTCACCAACATGGGCTCAATCTCCATGGCGTACTCTTTAAGCTCGCTGAACAACAAGGAGCTGTTTGCATCGCAAGCCAAGCGGATAATGATTTCCAACTTCTCCAACTTTAAGTATAATGGATCAGAGTATTTGATGAAAAAGACTCGAAGTTCTTTTGATAACACTTCAGGGTACTTTTCCAACACAATGCGGATATTTTTGAGTCCCACAAACTGTGCTTCGGGAATCGATGACAGCACCAATGACACCATTGGCGCCGAAAGCTTGCGCAAAAATGCCGTTTTGGTGGCCTGATTGGCCAAGGCGTCCACGTGATGAATCACCACCTTGATCGAAGCCAAAACCACCGAGGGGTTTACGTGCTGAAGTTGAGGAATACATCTTTCGATGATGTGCAAAGCCTCGTTGGAGTCGGCAGTGTGAAAATCGGCCAAACACGACAAAATCGTGATACGGCCCCACTCAGTGCACTCGTTCAAGCACGCCAAAAACACTTTGACCAAGTCCGAGTCAATCACCAATACCTCCAAGTTGCGGTCATTGTTCATGTCCTTGATCTCATAGAGCGCATTTAATGCATTGGCAACAACCATAGGGTTGGGGTCGTGAATCATCTTTTTCAAGATGTCTAGAAAGCCAAACTCAATGCACATCTCCGAGTTCAAGTCAAATAACTTGGCCACACAAATAGCCGCCGTCTTACGGACGTACGGATTGTCATCATGGATCGTTCTTTTCAAAGGCACCTCCATGTAGTCCACCATTTTGTCCACACGGATGCAGCCCATTGTCCGAATGGCCAAAGCTCGTACTAGCGGGTTGACATCCTCGGTATCCTTCACAAAAGTGTTGACAGCCAAAATACACAACTCCGGGTTCGTTTTGGCGTAGTTCATCATGTAGAGATAGACAAGCTTCTTTTGCTCCAAGTCGTGGGTGGCGATGTTCTTCAACACATCGGGGAAAAGTGCCGAGACGTCCTTGCCGACTGTCATGGCCTGGATCACCCTCTGAATGGCATCTTTGCGCTCGAGTTTGTATTGTGACACGAGACCGCTCCTTAGCTCATACGCCTCCCCTTTTTTGGGGCCTTTGAGGAAGTTGAGGATCTTTTTCTCTAAGGACATTGTGTGGGTGTGGGTTGTGTCTGCGCTGTTTGTTACGCGCAAGGTCCACAAAACACCAGTACACCACAGAGTGCCAGTGTGTATGCATTGGACCGTCGAAAAGGTTTATGGAATCACTACCTGAAATCATCAGCTCCATCAGGTTTCCTCTCTTCTCTATTTCTGTTATTCTCTTTTTTATTACTTGTTTGCCTCTCCTTTTTTGTTTCTTTTCACGTTAGTGTTCCTTACGTCTCTTCACTTTGTTTGCCTCTTTTCACCTTGTTTTTCTTATCATCCCTAATCTCTGTGTAGTCCCGGATCATGCAAAAAGGTCCCAATTTTCGATGTTCATAGAGGAAGCCGCCACTTGAATCACACGGTAAGCTTCGCCCAAAACGGAATTGTGATTCTGCAAGATGCTTTGGGCCTCCGCCAAAAACTTCTCCTGGTCAAGCGGCCCATGCTCACACGGCACATTCATGGTTACGACAATATCCGTGTCGCTTTTCTCCACTCTGAGTAACGCGATGTACATGAACATCTTTATCTCGCTTGTCTCCCTTGGGGTGAGGGCTGGCTTCACCAAAAAGAAGTGCATCTCGCATCCGATATTAGAGTTGAGTCCTGATTCCATTGGTGCCAAGAAGGATGCTGGGGCATCAAGAATATCTTCAAGGTGGACTGCCATAATCTCGGCGAGGGTGTCACCTTTGACATACTCCAACAAGTCTATGATGATTGATTGGTCGAGTTCCCGCGGCTTTTCTATGAGAAAAACCTCCTGTGTATCAGGAACTTCTCTCAATTGAGAGACATCTATCACCGTCAAAGGGAGCTCGCAGGTGATGGAACCACCGTATAGGTCGGGCATTTGTGTTTAAGGATGAGCTAGACTGAACTATACGCACGGGCTTAGATGCAGGACCCCCTAAAATGACTTCCGATCACCTGACACCGGGTGAATCTGCATTGCATCAGCGCAGAGAGGCAAAGTTATTAACAGGATCCAAGAAAACTGTTTCAGTCGCCCCGAAATATTCTGAAGAAGTCACCAAAAAAAAGGGGGAGCGGGCACGGCTTTATATATACCCCTCTTTGTGCCCCCTGCGCGTTTCAGAGGTTGCACAAAAACAAAACGCCCGCTGCAATGCAATGCACACAAAGCCGGGTCAAAAGTGGTTGCAAATCGAAGTATATAAAGCACCTTGTCCCCGGGAAAAAAGGAAACGGCGCGATCTCTCAAAAACGGCCGAGCGCACCAGAATCGCTGGTGCACTTCTAAGGACTTCGCGTTTTTTTCGTGGGCATTGATTCACTGCACGGCAAGCTTACATCCCTGATAAACAAGCGATCCCTGGCCATCAGGCATATTGTGAAACGCCCATCGTAAAAATCACAAGCAGGAGATTCCAAAGATCAAGTCGCCCTCCAAAACTGCTCACATGAAGACGACGAATCTTGCGAGTCGGCGCAGGCCCATCATTATCACCGTGGTGGTTATTTTGATTGTTTTGTTGCTAACGAAATACTCTAGCTCCAAAAACAAGGATACGTTGGCGAAAGACAACTTCAATGGAATCTTTCTGCTGATTTTCACGGAAAATGACAAGAAGCAGGAGGAGTTCTTGAAGCGTTTGGACAAGATGAACTCAAAGTTTTACAAGTCCACTGAGCAAAGGTTGGCCAATTTGGAAAAGCAAAACGATCTCTTGATGGAGCAGCTTCGCTCCATGAAAGTACCCCCTGCCACGATGTCTATCAGGGAGAAGCTAGTGTACATGTCTGCATACGATTCCAGATCGAAATTTCCAGGATACATCTGGCAGTCATGGAAACATGGCTTGAATGATGCATCTTTTGATGCCCAATACAAAGAGGGTCAAGCCCAGTGGGCCGTGAAGAACCCTGGTTTCGTGCATGAACTCTTCAACGACGACACAAGTTACGCAACGGTCAAGAACTTGTACAGCTACATACCGGAGATCATCGAAGCATACGAAAGTTTGCCTGAGGTCATATTGAGAATGGACTTTTTCAGGTACTTGATTTTGTTTGCCCGTGGCGGAGTGTACGCCGATGTCGATACGATGCCTTTACAACCTGTGCCAAACTGGATTCCCGAAAACGTCTCGCCCACTGAATTGGGGCTTATCATTGCCGTGGGCACAGACTCGCTGTCAGCCAACTGGAAAGCCGAAAACCACCGCAGATTGGAATTCGGCCAGTTCATCATTCAGAGCAAACCGGGCCATCCCATTTTGAGGGAAATCATTGCCCAGATAACTGAAAAAACCTTGAAGATGAAGAAAGGTTTGAGCACAGGCGAAACTTTGGCGTTATCAGGCTCTCCAAATCAGAGACAGCTCCAGATCTCTAGATGGACTGGATCGGGTATTTGGACCGATACCATTTTCACGTACTTGAACGATTACATCAAGTCATCTATTTACCAGTCGGTCACGTGGAAAGACATCCATGGTTTGGACACGCCAAAATTGGTGTCGGACATTTTGATCCTTCCGGTGAAGTCGTTTGCATCGGACCTCGAAGTGCCAAAAGACGGCAAAATCCTCGATCCAAACGCTTTTGCCAAGCACTGGTCGGCCAAGATCTGGAAATCCACATAATACATAAAATCGCATATTTAGTTAGCAATTGCTTCGCTGCAATGAAGTTGAAAATCCTATCGTAGTTGTTTTTCTCAGCGTATTGCTAGTTCTCTTAGGCCAAGCAAAAAGATTGCAGCACCACAATTTCACACATGGTCTCCCACTGCATTACTCACTGTGGCCCTAAGTGGCTTGACTAACGTTGATCGGACGGGAAACAGTATTTTCCACTTGGTATGGCCGCAACCAAAAGATCGTTTTTTATAACAGTGAAAGGTACTAGCCAATGTATTTGTGCACCGAAGTATTGCAATCATTGAAGTATGTGCTTGGCAAAATAGAACACAAATCAGCTTGATTAGTCAGCTATTTATACGCCTAAATGGCGTTTGTGTTGTATGCACTTGTGTTCCCCTCATTGCAGCCGCAGCCTTGTTTCATATTGGGTACAAACGAAACATTGCAATATAAAAGAAGCCTCAGCTTCCACAATTTTCTCAACAAAAAATGTGAATTCTTGTTGCAACGTTAAAACTCTACGGTTGAAATGAGAAGATAAGAACTCGTCAGCTCCTGGATGAAGAAATTAGCCAATGCTTTAATTACGCAGTCCCAGTACCCAAACCAAGTTTCCCTTTGGAGTCAAATGGCTAACGGTTTTCCAGTTCAAGTTCTTCCCACAACCATTTCGTCCGATCGGCACCAAACCCGTCTCCCACGTGATTTAGATTTCGCTCCCCAGGCAATTTCAAACCCGCATACCAAATTGGAACCAAGCAAAAAATCCCATGTCCCGCAAAAAACTGTGTTTCCAGAGTGGAACTCGGCGTGGGCTGTAAATCGAAGGAGGTACGGGTGTGCTGGTGTGCGCGACTATGACAGGTACCGATATGCCACTTGTGCTCTTATCGGATGAGTCACGTCCTGCATCGGCGGTTGCACAGTGTGGAGGATAAATTCTCAACACAGAAACTTTTCAGATCGAGTTTTCTTTTCACACCCAGAAATTATCATGGTTCAACAAGTGCTTTTGTTGGGCTCCGGCTTTGTCGCTAAGCCCACTGTGGACATTCTTTCTGCTAACCCAAACATTAACGTCACCGTTGCATGCAGAACTTTGGAAAATGCTAAGCAATTGGCTGGATCCGTAGCCGAAGCTATTTCCTTGGATGTCAACGACGAGAAGGCGCTTGATGCAGCCGTCGCTAAGAGCGACTTGGTGATTTCGTTGATTCCATACACTTTCCATGAGTTGGTGGTCAAGTCTGCCATCCGCAACAAAAAGCACGTTGTGACTACGTCCTACATTAACCCCAAATTGAAGGCTTTGGAGAAGCAGATCGAGGACGCTGGAATCACTGTGATGAACGAGATTGGTTTGGACCCAGGAATTGACCACTTGTACGCCGTCAAGACCATCGACGAGGTGCACAAGGCCGGTGGCAAGATCAAGTCGTTCTTGTCCTACTGCGGTGGATTGCCCGCCCCAGAAAACTCCGGTAACCCATTGGGCTACAAATTCTCGTGGTCCTCTCGTGGTGTCTTGTTGGCATTAAGAAACGCCGCCTCCTACTGGTTGGATGGGGAGGTTGTCAACGTCAAGTCCGAGGACTTGATGGCCACCGCCGCTCCATACTTTATCTACCCAGGTTTCGCCTTTGTCTGCTACCCAAACAGAGACTCCACTGCTTACAAGGAGTTATATAACATTCCCGAGGCTGACACCGTGATTCGTGGTACCTTGAGATTCCAGGGCTTCCCTGAGTTTATCAAGGTGTTGGTTGACTTGGGATTCTTGAGCGAGGAGGAGCATTCTGCCTTCAAGACCGAAGGCAAGTGGAACGAAGCCTTTGCTGCCTTGATCGGTGCCAATTCGAGCTCTGAGAAGGACTTGACTGCCAAGATTACCGAGTTGGCCACCTTCAAGGACGACGCTGACAAGGAAAGAATCCTTGCTGGTTTCAGATGGTTAGGTTTGTTCTCTGACAAGAAGATCACGCCTAGAAACAATCCATTGGACACTTTGTGTGCTACCTTGGAGGAATTGATGCAATATGAGGAGGGAGAGAGAGACTTGGTTTGCTTGCAGCACAAGTTCGGTATTGAGCACGCCGACGGCTCTTACGAGACTAGAACCTCTACCTTGGTCGATTACGGTGATCCAAAGGGCTACTCTTCCATGGCCAAGTTGGTGGGTGTTCCATGCGCCATTGCTGTTGAACAGGTTTTGGACGGCACCTTGTCCAAGAGAGGGCTTTTGGCACCCATGACGCCGGAGATCAACGACCCAATCATGAAGACCTTGAAGGAGAAGTACGGCATTTTCTTGGTTGAGAAGACTGTTTAGAAGTTCTGGAACTGCGAGATGGAAAGTCTCGTATATAGCTGTCAATTGAGTGTTCTCTACGGACCAGTCCTATCCCACCAGCGACATTGGAATCTCGAAATCTCGCTCGCCACATGCAGGACAACATTGATCGTGTACAGGCAATATTTCGCTCCATATACACCTGAAATAACACCTTCAAATCGCCAGTGTACGTGTGCACACAAGCTGGTGCGCTGCTGTAGTAGCGCAAGGCACGAGACGGCCTGCATATAACAGCATCACTCGTAGTCCGACTCATCCAGGTATCCGGCCGTGTACTCGTCAATCAACAGGGACAATTCCTCAACCAATTCTCCCCGATCCCCGCCGATTGCATCCACGTGGTCCTGCATACGCACCCGGCTGACAGTGTTCCGGTCTTCTTTGAGTTTTTCCCGGAGGCT
The DNA here is from genome assembly GCA_002374645.1 of Metschnikowia shivogae. Taxonomy (NCBI): domain Eukaryota; kingdom Fungi; phylum Ascomycota; class Pichiomycetes; order Serinales; family Metschnikowiaceae; genus Metschnikowia; species Metschnikowia shivogae. The sequence goes on along the minus strand of NLAF01000272.1, from coordinate 575,640 downwards.
GCAGCTGGTGCCAAATTCCGTAGCGTAGTCCGTAGCCTGCATGATCTCCGGAAACGTATCCATGCCCAAAATCTCCTGGAGATGGCTGTTTTCGTAGACATTGGCGCTGGCGGGGGGCGTGTACTTAGATGCAGGACCACGGACCACATTGCACAGAAAATCGGCATCGGCAGTACCAGAGACACCAAACCGGAGATCTGTGGGCGTGGCCGGGGCGGCCATAGCGTACAAGTCTTGGATTTGGGCCGTGTCGGAGATATCGGAGAAATCCGCTTTCGGCGGCACGTCCTGTATGATGCGGATCTCGTTGACCACGTTCCGCTTATCGAAACCCCGGAGAAGGTTGTCCTCGATGGCAGCCATCTTGACCTGGTTCTGCACGGAGCAGTTGAGGCCCCAGAGCGAGTTAATAAAGACGGACTGCACAGAGCCCAGGTGCCAGCGATTCAGGGCGTCGTAGCCGGCCGAGAGCAAGCCGCCCGCCGGCGGAAGCTGCATCGGGAAGAAGAGCGTGGCGTTGCGGGAAAAGTCGGAAAACGCCTTGATGGCCAGAAGCCTGGTCACGTGCCCCGGGCCACCCCGGCAAAACCCGTACACCCAGAGGTTGTGCTTGCTTCGGACGCCGTTGTTGAAGTACTCGTCACGCAAGTGCTCGATCATGCTGTTGGTGAAAGCGCCCCAGCCGCCGTCGACCTCCGAAAGGAAGTTGACGCCCTGTATGCAGTCCGCGTGTTCCAAGCTGCGCCGGAACGTCTCGTCGACGGTCTCCTCGAGAGCCGAGAACTCGGCGCAGCCCGTGGCGTGCCCCGTGAACGACATGCGGGGAAAGTTGCGGTGTGTGCCGTCGTGCTGGAAGTGTGGGAGCTCCACTAGCGCTTCGGGCCTGTATATAAGCTTGTTGTAGTCGGTCCAGTAGCGGGTGTTTTCCGGGGAGAGGAGGGCGGCGGAGGTCGGGCGTCCTGCATCCAAGTTGGCCTGGAACTCGTTCTTGGGCACTGCGGGCTGGTCCACGAGCTGAAGCTTCTGCTGGAGCCCAAGCTGCTCCTGCACGAGCGCCGCCCGGTCTGTTTTGGCCTCGCTGTACTCGTGTTTCCGGAGACTGCCGTAGCCGCCGCCGTACTGCACACTGATGTTTCGGGGGTAGTAGTTGGAACGGCCGCCGATGCGGATTTGGTCGAGGAAGATGTTGTTGTGGTGGTGCACCACGCTATTTCGCCGGTACGGTATGTGGGCCTCCTGCACATTGTAGAGCTGTGCCGCCGCATGTCCGGCTGACTGGGAGCACGATATTGTGACGACCTCGTGCATAGTGTAGGACGCTCTTACGCACGAAGCCCGTGCACCAGTAGGCACGGGTCACGTGCAACGCACGTGCGCGGTCACGTGAGGGCCTGCGCTCATGAAGCCACGCACACGTTTCCACGAAGCTCATGTTCCTCCCGCTTGTCCTTTTTCTTTTGGCACTCGTGGCCGCAAGCATCGACCCATACAGTGTTCTTGGCATCGACCGCTCCGCCGACGACAAAACCATCAAGTCGGCGTACCGCCAATTGTCCAAGCAATACCACCCGGACAAGAACAGCGATCCGGACGCCCACGACAAGTTCATCGAAATTGGGGAGGCCTACGACATTCTTAGCACGCCCGAGAAGAAGCAAAACTACGATCAATTTGGAGACCCCGATGGAATGGGGGGCATGGGAGGCATGGGAGGAATGGGAGACTTCTTTGGCCAATTCCAGAGAGGCCCACCCGGAAAGCCTCGGGGGCACGACACAAACGTGGAGATCGAAATCTCTCTCCGCGACTTCCACCAGGGGCGGTCTTTTGACTTTGGCGTCGAAATGAACGACATCTGCCAAGTTTGCACTGGAAGTGGCAGTGCTGATGGCAAGCGGAACAAGTGCTCAAAATGCAATGGGCTGGGCGTGGTGATTACGCGCCAGCAACTTGGGCCATTTGTGCACCAGTTCCAGGCGGCGTGTGACAAATGCAGAGGCGCAGGGTCCACCATCGCCAACTTGTGCAAGGAGTGCCATGGTGCGGGAATCACCAAACAGACCCGCAACTACAACGTCTTTTGCGAGCCGGGAACGCCGCGTAATTTCGTGCAGACAAGAGAAGGCGAGGGCAACGCCAGTCCCGACTGGGTTCCGGGTAACTTGCATTTCAAGCTCTTGGAGAAAGCAGAGCAAAACTGGGGCTATCGCCGCATCGGAGACAATCTCTACCGGACGGAGGTTCTTCTGGCCAAAGAGGCGCTATTGGGAGGCTGGAGCCGCCGGGTCACGAAGTTTGATGGCGAAACGGTGGAACTCACCCGGAAAAAGGGCCATTCTGTGAAGGACGGCACTGTGGACGTTTTCAAAGGGCACGGCATGCCTGTTTTTGGGAAGGATACCTTTGGGGCGCTTTTTGTGGAGTACAAGGTGTTGCCGATTCGAGGCAAATCCGCCGAAAAGGACGAGTTATGATGATATTGGTTCCTGTCCACATCTAGCGCAGCGGAAAACCAGCGGGGTGACTTGTTCCGTGGGGAATACACGTGAAAAGCCTCACTGGGTCTTCTTTTCGTGCTTTGCTCTGACACTCTTGAAACGGCCCAAGAGACCACTGAAGACCAAAAGACATCCAGCCACCAAGGCGGCAAAGGTTACCGAGTTTGGCCAGCTGGCATCTGCTGTTGCGTTGGGAATGACAGTGGAGAGCTGGCCTGCATCCGAAGCCTCGAAGAAGACGGAGTTTTCCGTGAAAAACCTCTCAAAAGTGCCGCCCAAGTAGCGGAAATTGTCAAACGGCGACTGCTTCAATAGCATGGCATCGTCCACAACATCACACGCGTAGAAGACCACGGGCTTGTCGATGATGACGCGGGTGGCTGGCTCCTTTTGGGGAAGCTGGTAGCGAGAGTGAAGCGTCATGTTGAAGCTGAGCTCGCCGAGACCTTCCTTCGATACGAAGAGAAGCTCGTTTCCCCACTGTGCCACAGAATACTCGGGAAGCTCCAAGTTTTTCGGCCCGTAATTGGCCACAAGCGAAAGCTGCTCGGGAATCTGATAGGGGTCCACGAAAACCGATTTCTCGAGCGTCATGTGCACGTACGCCTGACAGTTGACGACGTCGCTGTCGGTGGGTGCCTGCATATGGGCCTCCACCGCCAACACGGGGTGCAATCCATTGGCAACCATCTTCGACGACACCCGTGCCTCGGACTGGCGGTGGCGGGGCTTGATATGGAACAAGGTTTTGGTCAACTTGTCGTTTTTCTCGGCGTCGTCGCCCAAAATGAGCCTTCCGCCGGTCAAAATCAAGTCTTCTGGGTCGGACTGGCTCGCTATGGAGAATACTCCAATCTCCGTGCGATGCGTTGGGTTCAGCACCTCTGTGCCCGGCTTGTGGGAAAGCGACTTGAGGGAGACCTCGCCATTTGAACGAAAATAGTCGATTTTCAGCCAGTTGTCGGGCAATTCAATTCCGGGAAACACCCCCGCAAACTCTGCACTGGAGGAGTGGTAGTAGAACGAGTTGTAGGCCAAAATAAAGGCGTCGGCGCTGATTTCGATGCCAAGCAAGTGGCGAAGAAGCTGCTCCAATTGGCTGTAAAATGTTGCCTGCTCATCCGCCTCCAGAAGACCCTGGGGGACTGCGTACACATGCAACCCTTGGCGCAGTTCGTAGGAAAAGGGGTAGCTGGGGCGGTCGTCCGTGCTGATCTGGATGCGGAGGTCTTTGATGTGGGGGTACTCGTCGGGGATGCCGAACGAGGTCCGCTGCTCCTGTATATAAACGCCTTCTGGGTCTAGCGTGATTCCCAGGCTGCTGACGGCGCGGACGGCGTCGCCCTCGTGGAGGTACGTGAGGCGGTGTCTCATGGTGGTGGTGGAGAGTGGACAGCTCGCATCACGTGCCGCGCCTCCGCATCACGTGAAGTGCATCACGCGAAGTGCATCACGTGCCGCGCCTCCGCATCACGTGAAGTGCATCACGTGTCACACATCACGTGGTGTATATCACGTGCCCATATCACATGCCACACATCACGGCGCGGCTATTATCACATGCGCGCCACGCACTATATAGCCCCAGATCGGCCACCACACACCCCACAAACGTACGTATGTTCAGCCCAAACCTTGGATTAATCGGATGATGGAAAGTAATGTTGCGGCTTGTTCCACACCGGACCGGTGCAATTGATCCGCGCCGGATAGGCGTTTTAGGAATGTTTCAGGACAGCACCCCTGACTCTAATACCAGATAGCTTGCTACGTCAAGCAGAACGATGATGATCAATGTTGACGGCGGCACACTGGGGATTTGTACGGAGAAACTTCAACAGCTTCAATCGTTCTAGGGTGGTTGTATGGGACATTGCCGTGCGAATGGTTCATGCTGATTTACAATTCACAATCGTTTCACGCTGTTTCAAAATTGTTTCATGATCGTTTCATGCTGTTTCATGATCGTTTCATGCTGTTTCACGCTGCTTCATGCTCTTTGTGGTTTCATGCTTCTCTTGACACCTCATTGCCTTTCCTCTGAATCCGTCTGCATTCAATCCACTAACCCCAGCATGAGAGTCAACCAGGTCACATACCTCGTCCAAAATTTCTCGGAATTCGTGGATTTCAACCCCCAATTGAGATATGCCCTCTTGACCATCGTGTTCAATCCCGTTTTCTGGAACATTGTGGCCAGGCTCCAGCACAAGACCCATTTTCTTTCCAAAGCGGCCGGCGGCCCCTACAGAGGATGCTATCTCTTGGCGCTTACAATCTTTAGCTTGGGCATCTACCGTGACCACATTTACCATGATGCGTTGTTGGCGCAGCCCACGTATCTTCCATTGTTGACTTCGGACGCTGTCAGATACTCAGCATATGCTATTTTTGGCTTCGGCAATGTGCTTGTCCTATCGTCTATGTGGGCATTGGGTGTGACCGGCACATATTTGGGAGACTACTTTGGAATATTGATGAAGGAGAGAGTCACGTCTTTTCCGTTCAACATCAACAACAACCCGATGTACAACGGCTCTACCCTTTGTTTTTTGGGCACTGCGTTGTACTACGGTAAACCCACCGGGATTTTGGTTTCCTTCTTTGTCTTCGTTATGTACCGGGTGGCTTTGCTCTTCGAAGAGCCATACACGGCTAAGATCTATTCCGCCAGGAAGACGGAGTAAGGACAAAACAAAGGAGAGTAACCAAGCAGAGTTACAAGCCAGTTTCAAGCAATTCACAAATGTCGCCAGCGACTAGAAATCACGCAAAGTCAAACGTGGGCGATCCACGCTCTTCAACATACTCGAGCGAAAGCGACTGAAATTTCTCACTCTGCGTATAGAAATAAAGCCCGCTCATGGAGCCCGGACGTATCCGCAGAGAGACGCCGTTTCGGTGGTCTTCGGGCCCGTTTCCAATGTTCAACACAATGTAATAAAAACCTTCAAAGGAAGCTCCCGTCAAATGCTTGACGCGGGAGTCCGGAACGAGAAACTCTTCCTTCCACCGCATGTAGATGTACAGCGGATCCTGCTTCCCCGACTGGATCAAATGTAGTCTTTCTCTTAGTTCCGTTTCCGTGTAGCTGTTTGGGCAGCCCGTGAGCTTTTTCCAGTGCTCGAGATCGTTTTTGGGAAACGATGACCAGTTGTTCTCTTCTGTGATGAAGGAATACTTCTTGTATGCCTGTTGGGGACACTCGGTCCATTCCAGTCGCTGGAGGGGGTTGTTGATGATTTCACCTTTGAAACACGTGGTGATAAGCGGGTGTTCGTCGGTGAGCCCGGAGATCTGGAAAAACCCAGTAACAACGGAACTCATCAAATCGACGCTTTTTAGCTCCACTTTGATGGCGTATCTTGAAGAGCCACTTTGCTGCTGACCGGTGAACTTGGCGTTTTCCCGGAGGTACTGGTTGTTTAGAACCGGCGGACGGGGGTTTCTGATCCTGGGGTTGAGGAAGTATTGCGTGTACGGGTTTTCGTAGTAATGGAGGTCTTTCTGGAACCCGCTTAGCTTTTCCCGTTTCGGGGGGCTTGTCCGGTGTACATGCGTAGTTTCGAACCCGGAGGCGTTGATTTCGATGCGTTTGGGTGGGCTGCTTTGTTTGGCGGGTGCTGCTGACTTGGCGTCTCTGTGCACTTCTGAAACGGGCATTTGTGGCGGAGATGAGTTGGGGGTTTGTTTCAGGTCTGTTTCAGAACCTTGGCGGTGGCTGCGATGGCGGTGGGGTGCTTTGGCGGAGCAGTTGGGAGGGATGGATGCGGCGGAGTATAGCTTGCGGGTCCGTGTTTCAGGGATGTTTCAGGGTTGTTTCAGGCACGTTTCGGGGCGTTTCAGATTCAGAGGGGTGTTTCAGATTCAGAGGGTGCAAGTCGGTGCTCTGGAATCCAAACGAGCTTGTGCGAGGCTGATAGCAAGGCGCTTCTGCGCAGACTCCGTGCGCGGAGACGGACTTATCGGCCGCTGCACCGGCGGCCACGTGACCGGAAATCGTCCTGCAGGGTGCGGGTCACGTGCCCCGCACCATCTCCCGCCCCCAGCCCACGTGACCGGAAACCGTCCCGCACCATCTTCCGCCCCCAGCCCCACGTGACCTCATGCCTTCTCCTGCCACGCCGCCCCACTCGGCGCCCAATACCGAAGTCTCGTTGCCGGAAACGCGGATGCCCACCGGCAACATTGACTTGAACCCCAGCCTCGAAAGCTCGGACGAATCCGGCGACGAGCGTGTGGCCGCATGGACTGAGCCTTTTGACCAGGTGTTTCTGCGCCTTAAGGCGGCCTTTTACAGCCAGAACCCCGAGGCCTTGCTGCTGGACCAGCAAAGCAAGTTTGTGACGTACACCGATGGCGAAATCCTTCAGATCCAAAGGAAGTTCATCAAGCACCAGGCAAACCCCGAAAACGCATACCCCCTTGAAACGGTGCTCCGGGATGTGCAGCACGTGTTGGACTTTGTGTGGCGGTCGGTCAATGTGCAAACGCCGCTTTTTGGCCAGGAGGAGTACTATCTCCGAGTTCTTGGCGACTTGGAGGAGTGGCTCGAGTACTACGAACTTCCTGCCGCACACGTGACGTTGTATGTGCAGCTCTTTACGTTTTTGCAGTCGGTCGACGTGCACCTATCGTTTTTGGCCGACGGCTACTCGACGCCCAATGCAGTTCTGAAACTCAGCCGAACCTTTGTGGTGCGGCTCACGCCGCTTATTACCCGTTTGAGACAGATTGTCATTACCAAAGTGGGACGCGTCCGCCAGGGGCGCGTCGGAGATATCATGGACCTTGAAGTCGGCCGCCTCTTTGAGGGGCTCCTCGAGCGGCTTTAGCGTGCCGGGCGTGCTCAGATTTACGCGGGGGCATTAGCCGGTCCTGCACACAGCGCGCACTTATGCCATCGTCGCCAGCGTGCGCAACGGCCACTACAAATGTGGCCCTGGAGTCTGCAGGACGTGACACAGGAGCTCCCCGAGAGCCTCCAGGACTTCTACAGCAAATCGGATCCACAGCAAAAGAAACAGGCTTCCGACATACAGCGCAGCGGCCATGTGCAGGCGGTGCTAGCGAGACGTGCTGACGATTACGACCACCGGTTGGAGCTGCACAAGCTCCAGGAAAATGTCAGAAAGGCAGCTTCAGTCAACTGTGCCGAGCTTCAACAGGCGGTGATTGAGTGTTACCGGGGCTGGTCTTTTCTCCGAGGAAATGAGTGTCTGGCGGAGATCAGCCGAACCACCCAGTGCATCGATGTGCAGCAGCGTGCATTGAAAGCATTGCGTTATGAGAAGTGCTACTCCGAAGGGCACTGCAGGCGAATCAAGGCCGCCGTGGATGCAATTTTCACGGGGAATTTTGGCCGTTTGGGTGAAGATTTGGCGTCTGCAGAGAAGCACCAACAATTCGACGCCGATTTGGACCAGCTTTTTTGGCTTGTGTGGCGTTGATTGTGGCTTCCAACCTGTGGGTAGACTTGGTGCTGCTACCACCTGGGGCTCTTAAGGAGGGCGTGTATTAGAGCAGCGACAAAAGCACAATGCAATATAAGTACAGTTGGAACGAAGTCAGTCTTCAGCTCGAAACCGAAAATCGTAGCTTGGCTTCCGGGTCCGTTTGGGTAAGGTTGTGCAGCGCTATGTTGCCAAAAAGATTGCAGCACCACAATTTCACACATGGTCTCCCACTGCATTACTCACTGTGGCCCTAAGTGGCTTGACTAACGTTGATCGGACGGGAAACAGTACTTTCCACTTGGTATGGCCGCAACCGGAAGTTATGAAAGTGGAGGCTTCTAGTTCTGATCCACGTCTGTTGATCTTGCATTCAGTCTTGTGCCTATACAGGGAGAACCTCTCTGGATTATCAGTCCGGAAAAACTTCATTTATAAGTTTCACTGGGTGCGTTTTCTACCAGGAATGTCTTCATTTATAAGTTTCACTGGGTGCGTTTCCTACCAGGAATGTCTTCATTATGAAAAATGTTCGAAACAGGATTTGACGGCAACTCCGTTTGCTGGGCGTATTTGATTTCCACCAGTGAGGAGCGTCTTCCTTCAATGGCCTAAGTTCTTTGTATCGGGGAGGAACTCGGAAGCATCTCTATGGAATCTCCCGTTATGACCACCGCAATATCCATTTGAACGTTTCCGAATGCAACCATTTTCACGGATATTCTGTTGGAGTTGAATTTAGGTAGCTGGATTTGGAATGCTTTGTTTAGGGGTAGAGCTTCGGAATGACGGTATCATCTTTTCTATCTTCCAATGGTCAGTATTGTCATCTTTCGATACCGATATTTTAGTTTGAATTCCGAAGATGAGTATTTTCCACTTTCCAAAATCCAGTAGTTTTGATTTCCAGCCATCCGTTCAATTTCAGAAACAGCATTCATTCTCCAGAAACAGCATTCATTCTTCAGAAACAGCATTCATTCTCCAAAAACACCATTTTCATTCTCCAAAAACACCATTCTGTTCCATTCAATTTTTCCCTTCAGTCCAATGTGATTCCAATTTCACTTGATCAGTGTCTGCCGTATTCACTGCAATCATTTCGGCGTTTCGATTCTTTGCCGTATTTGGTCGACTGGCTATGCCAGTTTCAGACAACGTTACTGCACGAGAAAGCAATTCCCTTTGAACATGGTTCATCACCATTTTCATTCCAATTGCCAACTTTCAGGGAGGCTGATTCGTTTCCAATTCTGATGGGATATGTTCTTGACCCACACCACAGACAGCTCAGATCGGGGCTATAATGTTAGCCTTTGGCTTGTTTCGGCCTTTCCGTCGCTTCTGCCGCCTAGCTCACGTGACGACGCTTGCCACATCACGTGACAACGCTTCCCACATCTCGAGCTTTTCCTGGTACGGAACCAGCGCCACGAGGCCCGACGTACTGGGGAACACGTACACTCTCGGCTCGTGGGCACAGTGCCGGCGAAACTTGGCGGCGGCGGCGCCTGTCTGTAAGCCCCACCGGAAGTGCACAAGCTTCTCCTGCATAAACCGGCAGAAAACCTCCCAGATGCCTTTGCCAATGAACACAAGAAACGGCGCCCGGCTCTGGCTGAATTCGGAGAAGAGCCGGGGGACTCCGAGTAGCTTCTCCTGCATAGAGAGCTCCAGCGCCTGTCTCGTGCACCGGAGCACCAAATCGGTGAACCCGATACCCATTTTGCTTAGCCTGTAGTCATGCTGCGGGCCCGCCCGCGCCAGGCCCAAAACCTCGAGCACTCGTTGGTTAACCCAGTCCTGCAGGTAGCCCCCGCCACGTGTGCCGTTCTGTTTGTGCATGTCGGCGTCGGCAAGCCGTTCCTTCACATGGCCGCGGGCAACATCGGTATCCCCTGACATGAGGGTCTCCGTTTCGCCTTCTCTCTGCAGTCGCTGAAGCACCGACCTGCACATATCCACTGCATTGAACAACTTCCAGAAAAGGTTGGTGGGGTGAGCGTAGTGGTGCTGTGTTCTGGAAGATAGCACGCCGGGATTGAAGCCTATGAAGATGACGGTGAGGTTCTGGCCGATTGACGGCGCTAGGTCTGGAAGCAGCTCTGTTGCGGAACACTTCTCTTTTGGGAAACTTTTGCGCAGCCGTTTCTGCACCCCTGTTTCAGATGCGGCTGTGGGCAGGACCTGCGTCACGGAGCCTCGCTTCGGCGGCCCGCTTGCCGCCTCGTCGTCTGTGTGCCTGAACGCCAGGAGGAGTTGGCGTCGATCCATGGGGCGTCTGTGCAGTACCGCGGGGGTTGGCGTGGTGCTACCTGCAGGACGCTACCTGGCGCCGCACCACAACATCATCGCGAACTCCCACTGCCTCACCATGAACACGCCGCAGGCTCTCGAAACATCCACCCCCCTCAATTCGGCACACAAGCACCCCCACCGGGACAGCACTGCATATAACGACGCCTCCGCTGCCGAATCCGGCTGGTCCCTGGCCGCTACCGCGTACCAGACGCTCCCGGGGCAGGCTGCCGTGCGGCGTGGAGCGGTTCCTGCACAACACCCCGGCTTCTACTCCGGCGGCGAGTTTTCGGCGCCACCGCTTCCGGCGGCGCCCGGCCGGGTCAGCCGTCTATTCTGGGACCCCCGTACACCATACGTGCTTCTGCTTTATCTCCAGCTCTTCTTCAACATCGTCATCGTGACCCTGGTTCTCGTGCTACTATACAGGTTTGTCACCACCATCCACGCCGACGTTCTCGGCAAAATGGACTCCTATACGCTGGACGCCGTCCGGGAAATCTCCCGCTGCCTGAGAGAGTTTTTCCGAAACAAGTGTTCTCTGGAAAACAGAGCCCCGGCCCTCGAGCCGGCCTGCACAGTGTGGGAAAAATGCATGAACAGAGACCCCCGGCAAATCGGCCGCTCCCAGATCACCGCCGAGACTTTTGCCGAGATTGTGGACGGGTTTTTGCGGCCGATCTCGTGGAAGGCTCTCGTTTTCTTCACGCTTTTGACGCTCGGCTCGTTGTTCGCCACCAACTTCGGCTTCCGCAGCCTCCGCCGCTCCACGTACAGCGACCGCGTGGCGGCGGAGCAGCTGGCGGCTGCTGCACGTGACCACGCACGTGACCACGCACGTGACCAGCCGGTTCTCGCGGCCAGCACGCCCTTTGCGCCGCCCGCGCGCTTTCTCGACAGCAGCGTGTTCGCAAACGACCTGCCGCTCTCCGGCAAGGACCGGCGGTAGGCGGTGGCTCTGTGCAGGACGGGCCACTCCGCGACATTCCCGACACCCCGTACTACTCTCCATGCACCCCGAAGCACGCAAGAAGGTGTTCAAGCGGCAGTATTCCCGCAGCGGCTGCATCGAGTGCAAGCGGCGCAAAATCAAGTGCAACGAGGGCAAGCCTGCATGTGCCAACTGCACGCGAGTCGAGGCGGCGTGTGTGTATCCCGAGCCAAACCATCGCAACCGAATCCGGAAACGGCGCCTGCCCCAAGCAAATGCCGGCGCCGGCGTGCAGGGGATGGCGCCGGTTCCCCGGCCGGCGCCGGACCTGCTCCTTGATTTTGACATGTCGGTTTTCGAGAACATTTTTGACGATGCCAATACTTTGATCCATGGGTTGGTGGACTACGAAAACCAGATGGAGGACCCAACCACACTCTTCCAGGCACTGCAGCAGGAACTGCCTCAGGACCTCAAGCCGTTCCATTCCAACATCATTCTCAATGATACGCCGGGCCAGATGCAGGAAAAGAAGCACTACCTCTTTCTTGACGAAAACGAGCTCCAAAGCTACCTAAAAGACCCGGCTTTCGACGTGTACACCGGGCTGGCGCAGTCGGAGCCGCTTGCGGCCGAAGAGCACAAGAAAAGCAACCTGGAGCTCGTGCAGTCCATCATTGACAAGTACAAGTTGGCTCCGGAAGAGACACTCTACTTCCGGGACTTTGCGTTGGGCCCCGGATGCGCCTACTTCTACCCGTTTGCCGCTAACCGCCAAGAAAACGAGGTCATGAAGGTACTCTTGGAGTACTGCCAGTACTTGAAGTACATGGTGTATGCCATGATGGCGGTGAGTGCCCTGATGAAGTTCCTGCACACGCGCCGTGACGCCGACGACAAGTGCCAGCGCCGCTTCACCGCCATCTGCATGCGCTTGCTCGTGCTGGTGTTCACGGACTTGCAGGACAACGTGTCGTCTTTGTGGAATGTGGAGGGCCTTATCTTGACCATCTTGCTTCGAACGATGCTTTTTTCCGATATGACTGTCGTGGACATGCTGTGGCTCCTGCACCTAAACGAGGCCAAGCTGCTTCTCATCAAGTACAACCAGCTCAAGTTGCAGACCCTGCTCTACAAGCCGGACCTGCCCGGGATAGCCATTGCAAAACAGCTTTTTTTCTGCTACGACTCGTCCAATCGAATTGCTTCGCCGGTGAATAACGTCAAGTCCAGCGACGTCCAAGATCTCCGCAATTTGTGGGAGTATTCGGGGCCCGAGCTGGATCCGCTCCGTGCGTCCAGCGACGCGCTACTCAATTTGAAGGTGCTTGTTCCTGCACAAAACGGCGTCTGGTTCAACACCTTCAACGGGCTCACGCCCGCCCACATGCACGTGATCCACGAGTTCTACGCCGTCTTTAGCGAGTTAAACGCCGCTAGCGCCGGTGCCGCCGAGTTCAAGACCCAGGCGTCCCCCGCGGCTATATGCAGGCTCATGGCCCTTCTAGATGCTGCTCTCGTGCAGACCGTTGTGCCGGGCGTCTCCGCCGAAAACCAGTTTCTCATCCAGCTTGACAACCCGGCGCATCCCCTATACCCCGATGCGTCCAGCCGTATCGTGTTACCCGCTTCTGCATACGGTGTCGACACCAAAACCGGACAGTACTACTCTTGGTGCGACGCTGTGCTGGTGTCACAGGTATATTTTCTATACTTGAAGCTTCTCACGTGCAAAGGGCTTCTTTTTTTGCCCCGGAGCCATCCTTTGATCAAAAGTCTTGTTCGAAAAATCATTGGCTTGATGTTTTTTGTCAAAGAGGCACCACAGGCGGCCGGAAACAAGTATTACCTCTGTGAAGGCTCTTTTGACTACCGGGCAATCATGATCCAGCTCCCGCTACGTCTATCTATTGCACTTACGGATGAGGAAGACGATTTCGACAAGTTGGAGCTTTTTTTTCGGGGCATGGTCAAACTAGGATGTGGAAACTGCACTCTTCCGTTAGCCAATATTGAAAAGAACCGAAAGAAGTCGGAAGAACGCCGCCTAAAGGCGGCACGCGGCATAAAGGATGATCAAGAACTCGACTACCGTGCTGATATCTACTTCTATTAGACCTTCGTTTGTACATATTGATATTAGAGGCGGATTTGTATGGAAATGTGGTAGGCCTTGGGTGGAAAACGCTTGTCAGCGTGCGTCCGATAAAGTGGGTTTCGCAGCATTGTGCGTGCTGAATGCGGTAAGTGCGTGAGACGTGCTTGTGCGCCGTGCATGCTGCAAAAGTGCATCACAATTTCATCTTTAAATGCACGGGAGCCCACTTCTGTAGACCCCAGATCCAGATGGGCACTTCCGGAATTCTAAGCATTTTCCGGTATGCAAGAGCTTCTGAGATTCCCTATGTGCTCGGCGGGTCCTCGTTTGTCATTATTGCTGCTTTGGGCTCTCCTGTACAAACATTCATCTACGGCAAAGTCTTTCAAAAGCTTGCCAACTTTCTTTCAGGCCACTACTCGAGTCCTGGGGTATTCCAGAGTGAAATTCGTCAACTTTGCGGACTCATAATCTCTGTGGGCGCCATTAGAATGATTTTCACGTGGCTTGGGATTATGGGATGGCTTCTTGTGGGCGAGCGAACGCTGCGTCGAGCCCGTCGACTTTTGTTTGAGTCCCTCCTCTCAAAACGACCCGAGTGGTTCTTGGAGCAGCATAATTTGGTGGGCTCGTTGACGGTGGTGTACAGGTGTATTGAGGAAATCAGGTGTGGAGTGTCAGAAAACATTGGCTTGTTTGTACAGACCACTGCCTCTATTTTGTTCTATTTTGGCCTGGCAATGTATGCGCTGTGGATGCTCACACTCGTGGTGACGGCGGTGTTTCCGCTCATGGCTGCGTCCAGTTTCATCTTTGGACGCATCATCAGCCGCTTTGCGCAGCGAGAGAACCGCCTCTGTGCAGGTGCAGCCAAAGTCTTGGACTGGTGTTTTGCCCACCCCGACACCATGCGGGTCTTGAACGGGAAAAAGCGGGACGAGAACTTATTTGGGCGACTTATGGACCAGTCTGCTCAGCAGTTCCGTTCTTTGTCGGTGGGTTTGAATGCCAATTCTGCCGTTCTCAAGCTTTTGGGCAATTTGGTGGTTTTGGCTGCTCTTTTAGTGGGTAATTTTTTGGTCCAAAAACACAAAGTGCTGCTCGGGATGGTAGTCACAGCGTTTAGTTCGTGTCTTTTGCTTGGCACATCGGTGGCCTCCGTGGCGGATATTTTTCTGGTGTTGAATAAAGCCCACGCTGCCTGCAGGACCATTGATTCTCTGTCGTGCTGGACCGGGGAAACAGACCCGGTTTGTGTGAGCGGCCAAGCGCAGCCGCTGCCGGAGTCAACACTGCTGTCGTGGTCGATAAGCAGTTTCGCTTCGGCTGTTCCTTCTTTAAGCGTCCGGGGAGTCAGCTATAGCTACGGTGCAGGAACAGCGCTAGAGAGCGCCAGCGCCGACTTTTCGCCCCACCAACTCAACTTCATTGTCGGCCCTTCGGGCTGCGGCAAGTCGACGCTAGCCTGCATCCTCGCCGGCTTTTTGCCGCCCGCCACCGGCCTGGTGGCGGTGGGCAAAGACGTGGTGTCACGTGACCAGTTGGCTCTGCTCTGCACGCTCGTCGAGAGCCACGCCATGGTGTTTCCCCAGAGTCTCTACCGGAACCTCCAACTTGCGGTTCCCGACTTGGAAAAAGCATCTTTCGAAGCGGCCGTTTTTTTCGCCGATTTGGACGAGCTTCGCAACCGCTCTGTTCTTGTGAGCGAAAATCTCTCGGGCGGGCAGCTTCAGAAGATCAACTTGGCCCGGGCGTTTGTGAAAGACAGCCCGATTCTTATTTTGGACGAGGCCCTCGGCTCCATCAACAACACGACCAGAACGGCCATTTTGGGCCGCCTCCGCCAGTGGAGAAAGGACAAAATGACCATTTTGGTCACCCACGACCTGGCCGACATCCGCCCCTGTGACCACGTGGTCTACATGGCGGGCGGGCGTGTATGCAGCACCCGGCTGCCGACGGAGAGGCCGGCTGCCGAGGACTGTGCAGGACCCGTGTCACGTGACCAGCCCGCTTTTCTGCAGGGCCCCGAGCCCGCCGCCGCGACGGTGTCTGCAGGCCTCTTCACGCTCCTCCGGTTCTGGTACCGCACGCTGGCCCACAAGGGCTGGGTGGGGCTCGGGCTCGGGTGCGCCTTGTGTGCAGGCGTGCTCCCCCCCGTGCTCGCCTTCTGCTACTCGCGGTGCCTCTCGGCAATCGTGGCACGTGCTGCTTATCTGCAGGGCGCCTCGGTGGCGGTGTGGGCGCTGGTGGCGGTGGCGGCGGCGGTGGCGGAAATGGTGGTGGAGTTTGCATCCAAAATGTCGCTCGACTGCGCCGCAGAAGCGTGGGTCGTGCACCTCCGCAAAAAATGTCTCCACACCGTCAACAGACAGGACATGTCGTTTTTCGACACGCAGAAGGCCAGCGACCTCAACACGTTGCTCTTGAACGACACACGTGACTTGCGCCACTTGACCCTGGCCTTCTTGTCCGGCATGTTGTTGGTGGTGTCGCTCACCGTGGTCGGGGTCGTGTGGGCCACAATAATCGGCTGGCGGTTGGCCTTGGCCGGCGTGGCCTTTGTGCCGCTTGTGCTCGTGGTGACTGTCGTGTACAGCGGCGTTCTTCTGCGCTTTGAGACGTCGTACAAAGACGCCGTGGCGGCGGCGGAGAAGCACGTGCACACCGCCGTGGCCGCCATTCGAACCGTGCACCTGTACGAGCTCGCGCCGGCGATGTCACGTGACTATGCCACCCGCCTCGGCGGCGTGTACCGGCTTGGAGTGTTCCGGGCGATCCTGGGCGGCTTTGGCGTGGCGCTTCTGGAGTTCTGCACAAGCGCCACCACGGGCGTGGTGCTCTACTACGGGGTGTCGCTAGTGGCGAGGGGGGCTTATCTGCAGGAGCAGTTGATCTCCGTGCTCACCATGTTGACGTTTACCGTGACAAGCGCGGCGGCGATGGCGCTGCAGCTTCCGGAGATAGCCCGCGGGCAGCGGGCAGGCACGCATATCATGCAGCTTCTTGCGTTGGCGCCGCTGCCGGCGGAAGCGCTGGTACTGCAGGTAAGGATGCCCATTTCCCCTTTGGGACTCCGTTTGCGCGACGTCTGCTTTGCCTTTCCCGACCGCGACACTTCGGACTTCTGCCACGTTCTCCGCGGCGTTTCGCTTGATGTTGGCGCCGGCGAAACCGTGGCCATTACCGGTCCCAGCGGGTGCGGCAAGCTGACGTTGGTGCGGCTCGTATCGCGGCTTTATATGCCGGACCGCGGCGCCATCTCGGTGTGCAACGTCGACGTCAATGCCCTCTGCGCTCATGAGTACAGGTCGGCGGTCGTTTTGGAGCTCCAGGAGCCCCAATTTTTTGAGGGCACGGTATTGGCCAACTTGACGTACGGAGTGGACGTCCGAAGCGAGCAGGAGATCGTGCGCTGTATACAGGACGCAAATGCTGGTTTCGTCCTTGAGACGGAACGCGGGCTCCAAACCGAAATGAAAGGGGGAAAGGGGTTCTCTGCCGGCCAGATGCGCCGCCTCTCCATAGCCCGTGCATTGCTTCGAGACCCGCAGGTGCTCCTTTTCGATGAACCGACTGCCCGGTTAGATGCCGCCTGCATACAGTCATTCTGCCAAATGCTACTGCACAACTCCCGGCTTCGCCAGACCCGGCCCACGCTTACGGTCGTCGTGGTGACACATGACACGCGTGTCATGCAGAGCTGTGGCCGGGTTGTGGTGCTAAATGCAGGTCGTGTCACTGCAGATGACCATTTCGATATGCTCACAGATTCTGGCGCTCTCGCCTCTATTTGCTGAAGCACGTGCCTCTTTAATATATTAGGTGATTTCCAGATGTAGCTTTTTAGTGGTCCAAATATTCGGGGCGGTTACGGGCGTTATGTGCAGGTCCGGCCTGTTGACTGAGCCTTCCAAACGGTCCAAAGTGCCTCAAGAAGCGGTTTGCACCTGTGTGAGCCACTGATTGCAGGTTAGCATATTGTAGGCCGGCTGGCAGGCGTACCCCCTGAATGCCGCCGCCTGGAAAGTTTGTCCATATGCAGGACTACTCTGAAGAATTTCGGCCTGCATATTTGCACGCTTAGTTTACAGTTTCGGACAGGCGCACAGTATTCGAGCTTTTGTGGAAGGCGTGGAATATACAAATTTTTCATTAAAATCACAAACGTTTGTGTCTGAAGCATGTAAAAAAGCGGTGCAGAAAGCTCGAAAGCACCTTTTTTTCGGGCTTAATTCCTAGGAAAATGGATTTCTCGGATACACTTGTGCTGTGTGCAGGAAAGTAGTGCACACGGCACCACGAAACTAAGTGAGGCCAGTACATTCCCAAGTATCTGACCCCGGACACCAACGTGGTACATGCAGTATATCAACTTAGTCCCGGTTGATTGCTAGGGTACAGTCTCCAAACATCCCGTGAAAGGAGCTTCCATAATACTGTTCCTAAAGCGGATGACATGCCTGCTTCATACAGGACGTCACGTGACACCCGGCCCGGCCGTACCCTACCTTCCAGAGATCTGCGCCCGTCCTCGTGGTTTAAAAAGGCCCCGAGGCCGGTATATTGCTGACGCATTTCACGCCACAAGTTGCTGGGCCCGGGCTAAACGTGTGGCCCAACTGAACGCGTATATGCAGTGCGGGATGTACGGATGTCACCGTCACGGGTGAAACCAAAATATATACACACGATGTGGGACTGCACACAAGGTGGCCCTGGTCCCAGTGGTCAGAACTAGCGGTGAGTCTACAGTCTAACATGTAGTCTAATGATATAGCGATATGGTTTCTAGAAGAGCAACTTTCACAGCGCAAGCGGGCATTTTGGACCAATTTTCGCTCAGTCCTAAAGCTTCACATTGATGTAAGGAACCTCCACGTCCTCGCCTTCCTTGTCGTCACAGCAGATTTCAAAGATGAGGTTCTTGGCATGCGCAGGCAAAGGGTTCTTGCTGACGGCCTCAATCAACTCCGAAAGCTTCATAGCCAACCGGTCGCTGACCTTCTTGGGTGGGAAGAAAGAAGCGTACAACAAAGTCACGCCGTACGACAACATCAGGATCTCCAAGCCCTCATTTTGCTCGAAATGATCCACCAACTCCTTTAACGTGATATCGCCACGAATCTCAAACCGGTCCCAGATTTGGTCAAACTCAGTATCGTTGTACTTACCCTTGGCTGACTTGACCGGCTCAGAAAATCCAAAGAAAGGAAGTGCAAGATTGATGAATCCATTCTTGTACTTCTCCACATCGTCGTGTTTAGCCACAACCTTGTACATCTCAAGACACACCAAGCCAGTGACCATGGCGGTGGTTGTGGCGATGGCAGGGATGATTTTGCCGGCGATAAACTTGGTTTTGGACGCGTTGGCGGGCTCAATGCCATAATTCAACGCACGGCAGTTGGATGCAGCGGTAATGAACTCAATGTGATGGTTTGTGTCGTCATCCTTCTCAAACTCAATAGGAGTCAATCTGTAGCCGGCCAAAGTGGAAGGCTCGGGGAGCGTGGCGGCAATCTTTTGAACCTCATCTTCGTCAATTGCACCGGAAAGTTTCTTGGCCTCTTCTTCGGCCTCGGCGTCATTCAGCGCTATTTTCACTCCTTCCTTGGGAACAAACGGCTCTGGCCTGTACTCACCCAAAACCTTTCTATATTCGTCAGCAGATGCTTGTTCCTTCAAACCATAGACGAAGGCCAAAAGGTTGGCACCACCAACAATAAAGTTGAAGTGATCGGTGATGTCAATGTTGAAATCCAACGGCTTTGGTGCTCTCTTGGGGCCAGACCAGAAAGGTGCGCCGGTAGAGGTCACTGCGTCTGCAGGGAAGTTGTGCAAGAGCTGCTTGATTTCATGGTTGAACTTGGCCTCGAACTCGTCACGTGCCCACCGGATACAGTCGGCAAACGAGTATGGGCGCTTGTTCAAAAGGTTGGAGATGTTGGCCAAAGTCCCCTTGATGTCAGGATTCTGCTTCAAAGTCTGTTCCACGTAGTTTGGCTGACTCAAGTACAAGTTGACCGTCTCGGGAGAGTCGGCAAAGAGGCCCTGGAATAACGACTTGGCCCACGCAATGGTGTGGTCGATTTTGTTGGGGAACGACCGCAATGTACACAACGGGATGGACTTTTCGGGGGGATCCTGCGACGACGAGTACGACTCCGTCAAGTTGGGAATCACCACCTGCGTGTTTCCCTTGGTTCCCAAGGTGCCGGACTCGAGCAAAGGCTTCTTGTAGAAAACACAGCGTCTGTCCACGTAGGTTCTGGCGTCCACATTGTCCAAAGCGTTGGTGACGAAGTCAAGAGGTTCCCAGAAGTCGTCGCCAAATATATCCTCTGTGTCGGCACCAACCTTGTCCAATTTAGCGTGTATTTTTCCGGCCAAATCTGGGTTCATAGCGGTCACGGCCTTGGCGGCAATTTCACTCTTGAATCCGCCCACATCTTTTGGCCGGAACAAAAACTGCCGGTTCAAGTTGGACTTCTCGATGGAGTCGTTGTCGGTGATATAAATAGCACCGTTTTCGCCGCTGGCCAAGCCCATCATGGCCCAGTTCTTCAACATTTCACAGCCAATGGCTCCAGAGCCCACCAAAAACACCTTGAGGTTGGAAATGGCCTTCTGGAACTTGTGGCCGAAAACAGCAATCTGGCCATCGTAACGCGAGCCCACCGGGGCCGTGGTTTCAGCGTTTCTGGGATACTCTGCCGAATCAGGCAATGACTCCAAGGAATCGAAATACATGAACTGCTTGACCGGGCCAAACTTGGAGGACACACATTTCAACACCTCCTGTGCCACCATTCCACCCATGAACGCCACCATGGCCGGCAAGTCGCCAGAACTCTGGAACGCCAACTCCCGAAGAAGATCGCGATTCAAGTCGGCGCCGTCCAAGATGGAAGGATTCTGAGCACTGATTTCCTCAGCGTATCTGAACATCTCCGCCGCGTCCTCGTCGTGGTATGGGCGAGGCAAGCGGGCGTTTCTGGTTTGGAAAGCGTGGAGCGCTTGGAATCCCAAATGCAACTGTGGAGGCCGGTCAAACTTGGCAAAATCAGAGAAAAAGTACTCTGGGGCCGCCAACTGTTGGCGCAACGACTGGAAATGGACGGTCTGGGGCATCTTCACCTGCAGGTACAAGCCGCCCTTCTTGTAGACGCCGTAGGACTCGTCAATGGGGATCTTGAAGGCGTAGGGGCCCAAAACCTCGACCTTGAGGGGCGTGCCGTTGTTGAGCCTCTCCATGCCCTCGACCTCGGAAAACTTGACGTAGTCGCCGTCCTGGAGACCGTGGCGGTTGTCGTCCAACATGGTCACGTGGCCGTTCAGCTCGATGTCGGAAACAATGCCCGTGAGCGGCTCCTCGCCGTTGGCGTCAATCACCGAGAAATCGTCGCCAAAATCCACGAAAAGTGACGAGAACAACCCACGCACGTCGGCGGCAATAAAGCCAATGCCGTTTTCCCGGGCAAAATCGTCAATCTGCACCTGCTCCTCAAGAGAGAGACCCGTGGCCACAATACACTTGTACTGAGCCAAAGCCGACGCAGAAATGTCCGACACAACCGAGATTGGCACGTACAGATTGAGCTCCATGAGCTTGGGCGCCGTTGCCTCCGCCACACTCTTGCCGCTAGCCACGTCTTCTTCGCCAAGGAAGAACTGGGCCGATAAGTCCCGGAGCGTCACGGGCTTGGGGTCGTAGAGCGCCAAGGACTTGACGCCCGCCAACGCCACGTTCTTTGCCACCTCCACCCCGAGGCCCTTCAAGCCAATAATCAAGACATTGGCGTTCTGCATCTTGAGCATGGCTTCCTTGCCTAGCACGTATAGCTGCCGGGAATACAAGCCCTCGTCGATTTCGGGGGCGTCGATTTGCATTTTGTCCGTCATTGGTTTTGGGTTGCGCATGTGGAGGGTGAAGTGCACGCGCGTGGTGCACGGGTGTCTCGCGAGGTGTACGGGTGTCTCGTGAATGGTGTACGGGTGTCTCGTGGAAGGTGCACGGCTGTGCCACGTGTATACCTCACCATGAAGCTACTCCCCCTTCTTGCTGCACTCGTCCTCGCCGCGGCTGCTGCCGTGAAAGATAACAGCGAGTATGCAGACAGAGAGCTCCCCCCCGAGCTAACGGTGGAAACCTTCGACAGCGCCACCGCAGACTCCTTGGTCTTTGTGGAGTTTTACTCGCCCTACTGCTCCCACTGCAAACAGTTCGCGCCGGTGTGGAAAGAGGCGTTCTTCAAATCGGAGGAGGAACAGAAAAGTCTCAAGATCCAAATGCGCCAGGTGAACTGTGTGGATTCCGGAGATCTTTGCGACCGGGAGGGGATAAGCTACTACCCCAATTTGCGGCTCTATGCCCCGGACAAGGAAAAGCCGGGAAAATCCAAGTTTGTGGACACGTTTCCGCGGGCGTTGACGCGGACCCCGGACAACTTCCGCCGCTACTTGCTCAACTCCGTTGCCGTGTACAACGCGGACGCCGTGGATCTTCCCAGCTCGTCCGAGGAGGTGGATATTGACTTGGGTATGCAGGTGGTGGCGGGCGAGTTGGAGGAGCCGTTTTTCATGAGCATCTACTCGCTGTCCACCAAGCAATCCGCCGAGAAGAAGTATCCAGGCAGCTGCATGAACTGTTTGGAGCACCGCCTCAAGTGGGACAAACTTTCCAACTTGGTGTCCAGTTTGGCCCGAACGGGGCACTTGAACTGCCACCTGCATGCAATTCTCTGCAAAAAGCTAGGCTTTCCCGAGTTGGCCCGGAAGGACTTGGACTTGGCTCCCAGATACGTCATGTTCTTGCCCAAGGATGCAGGACTCATCCGCTTCGACTACACCGCCGAAGACGCCTCCGTGCAGGAAATGAAGCGCTATGTCACCAAGCTCGCCGTCAACTACAAATACACCAAGGTCACGGCCCGGGATCTCGAGGACTTCGAAGTTCTTGTGCCGGAACTACCCAACAAAGCCGAGGATCTCTACTACCCGCTTTCCAACGAATTGGTGCTCTTGTTCCACTACGAGCAGCAGCAACTCATTCCCGAAGACAAGGCCGTTTTGCCCTACATCTTGGAGATGGTGACCAACTCACCGTTCGATATTCTGCTCTACGTTTCCAGGAGCAACAAGTTGCTGAAGGCAATAGAAACCCAGGCCAAGGGCTTGTACAAGTTTGTGAACTCGGACGTCACGTGGGAGCACACTTTCGAGTTCGATCGAAAACAGCACATCGTCACTTCCATGTCCAACGTGCCCACGCTCTACATGTTCAAGGAGCACTCGCTTGTGCCCAGCATCTATCAGAATTTTGCATTGGAGGCCATGAGGAAACCGGAACCCATCCAGGACTTCATCAAGAAAAACCAGTTCCCTCTTTACGGCGAATTGACGCCATCCGTTGTGTCCGAGTACTTTCCTTCTGGCAAGAATGTGGGCAAAACAAACGACAAAGTGGTGATCACGTTTCTCCTGTCGTCGAATGGCCAATTCATCAAGGATACATTGTTCAACTTGTCAATGGTGGCCCATCAGTACACCGTGGAGAAGCAAAAGTTCTACTTTGAACAATTGGTCGAGGGGCGCAACGATAAAGCCAGCAAAATTGCTGAGCTCAAGCAACAAAATGCAGACACTGTCGAGGTGATTGAGGCCATGCGCAAGAGCGTCCCACACTTGTTTGATCATAACGATGTTTTGTTCACGTACTTGGATTTGGAGCTCTATCCATTTCTCGCGGACGATTTGGGGCTCAATATCGACGGAAAAGCCTATAAACCCGGCGATTCTATTGTGGTGTCCAGAAACAGAGTCAGTTACTGGGACAAACACACGAACAACGAGCAGCTTACCAATACTCGAGAACACATGAGGCAAATTCTTCGCTTTTTGTTGAGTCCTTCACTTGTGGATAAGGATATCAAGTACAAATCGAAGTTGGTGGGAAGTCCGTATCACCGCCATCTCCGTGTGGCTGACAAAGTTCACCGGCACGGGTTCTTGGGGTATGTGCTTTTTTTGTTGACCACGTACATCGTGTTTTCTTTGATTCGGAAAGTTTTGAGGAGACGGAGGGGGGTTTTTCTTTCGAGACGAACGGGAATCATCGGAGAGTTGTTTTCGAAGACTAGCTGAGGGATTTTAGGGTGACCTTATGGATGTAATCACACCACGCCACACACCGCCAAGCGTATCTTCATTTCTGTCCATTCCTCTAGCTGGAGTCTCCATAAGGATGCAGAAACAAGCAAGTTCCACGATTCATGCCAAATTGAGCTCAACACGCACCATAAACGGCATCACCGTAGTCCATCCTCACGTCAAAGACTGCCTAATTCGGGCATTTGTCTCGAGAATTTTGCGGTACGACGGCGAGATCTCGTGCACCACCCAGGATCTGCCAGGTTTTCCCGAAACACGTGAGTACGGCGGAATCACCGCTTTCGGCGGAATCGTGGTGTCGTCTTCAATAACACAGCAGTCGTTGATCACCGATTGTTCGCCCAATATGCACCGTGCCCCGACCTGCACACGGTTCCCGACCTGGATCAGCCGTACCACTGACTCTTCTCCAACAAACGTGTAGTTACCAATGACCGTTTCAAGGCTCTGGAATTCAGAGCCTGCATGTGATTCTTCACCTCGCCTCTGCTCGGAGTCTTGATTTTGCTCAGATCTGTGATGTCCAGCTTTGGGTCCACTCTTCACATTTCTCTCCAACCTCAACATCAGCGGCGGCGGATGCACACTGCTGCTTTGGGCCAAATGTGTGAACTTCCCTATTCGGATCGCTGGCCCGGATGCAGTGACAACATCGCCATGGAGAGTCACGTGTTCACAGATTGTGCAATTCTCGGAGATGGAGATGTTGGAGGGATTATTGATCTTGGCACGGCGGGATATTCGGTTGCCATTGGACGTTTCAATCCACATTGCAATTGGGAAACTGAAAGTTGGATGCGGTTTCGAATTTCGCTGGATTCGTCAATGTGGAGCGCTGAGTCTTCACTATGACGTGGAAACGCGGACTGCGAATCTGGGGCCATCCTCCATCCAACAGCCATACCAAACTTGGAAAATGGTAGAGGGCTTCCGATGCATGCAGTCCACCCAGTAGGCAACGGTTCAGGGTCACCATGGCCGGATCACGTGATACTTCCAAAGCGAACGTAGTCACAAATGTCGAATGACGTCGGGCGAGTTCCACATGAGCTCGCAAATGCCGGAATGCACCCGTGACGTAGGAACACCAAACACGGTCAAACTCTTCTGACGTCCAATTCCATGCTTGGAAATGCATGCGTTTCATAGGGCGCGTCGCGCCGCGCTTATGCAGTTTTTTCCCACGTTCCAACTTCTCCCACTCTTCTCATCATAATGTCTTTGTTCAGAATCGACTGTGGATATCAAAATTACGATTGGGGAAAACTCGGCTCGTCGTCAGCCGTGGCCCGCTTCGCCGCTGCCTCAAACCCTGAAACCGTCATCGACGAAACCAGGCCGTATGCTGAGTTGTGGATGGGAACTCACCCCTCTGTTCCGCTGAAGGTCGTCGGCAACAAAGAATTGGAAGGCCAAACCTTAAGAGAAGTGGTTGGTCAAAACCCTAAGAAGTACTTGCACCAGTCTGTCATTGACAAGTTCGGTTCCGACAAGGAGTTGCCTTTCTTATTCAAGGTGCTTTCCATCGAGAAGGTTTTGTCCATCCAGGCCCATCCTGACAAGTTTTTTGCTGGCCAGCTTCACAAGAGCGATCCCAAAAACTACCCGGACGACAACCACAAACCGGAAATGGCTATTGCCGTGACGGACTTTGAGGGCTTCTGCGGCTTTAAGCCTTTGGGCGAGCTTAAAAAGGCCTTGCAGACTGTGCCCGAGTTCAAAGACATTGCAAAGGAAGAGGATGCTGATCTTTTCATCGTTGGCGTTTTTGACGACCGCGTTGTCGAGGAGGAGTCCTGTGAGGACTTTGAGAACAAGAGTCATATTGAACAGATCTTTTCCAACATCATGAACACGCCTGACGATGTGGTTGCTGAAAAAGCCGCTGCGTTGGTCAAGAGAGCCGAGGCGGATCCAGAGCTTTTCGAGCTGTTGAATCCAGGATTGGCTGATTTGATCCTCAGATTGAACAAGCAGTTTCCCAACGACGTCGGCTTGTTCTGTGGTTGCATGATGTTGAACCACGTTCGTTTGTCCAAGGGTGAAGCCATGTTTTTGGAGGCTCTGACTCCTCATGCTTACATCAGTGGTGATATCATCGAGTGCATGGCTGCTTCAGACAACGTGGTGCGTGCAGGCTTCACGCCAAAATTCAAGGACGTCAAAAACTTGGTGGAAATGTTGACGTATTCGTATGAGTCTGTGGAGAAGCAAAAGATGCCTTTGTTGCCATTTTCGAAATCGTCGGGTGACGCAGAGAAGTCGGTGTTGTACAACCCTCCCATTGCCGAGTTTGCCGTTTTGCAGACCATTTTCCATGCCAAGGCTGGTCAGGTCCAGAGTTTCGACGCCTTCGAGGGTCCTTCTATTATAATTGCAACCAACGGGCTGGGTTACATCTCTGACAAGAAGTCTGGGGAAAAGAGTGAGGTGCGTGCCGGATACGTCTTTTTTGTTGCGCCAGAAACGGAAATCGTTTTGGAGTCCTCATCCACCGACGAGGCTCTCACCACTTATAGAGCGTTCGTGGAGGCATAGCGAGACCGACGAATACCATCTAGTTGACCCGTGCAGGAACACCTTGATGTAGCCGTGGTCTGTGCAGGAACACCATGTAGCCGTGGCCCGTGCAGGAACACCTTGATGTAGCCGTGGCCCGTGCAGGAACACCTTGATGTAGCCGTGGCCCGTGCAGGAACTTGTTCGCACACACTTCCACGTCCAGCCCACCCCTGTTTCATGCCCATTAAGGAAATGGTTGACGGCGCCTTGTACCCAGATGTAGGTGCCGCGGTCTCGGAAGCGGCAGATCCTCAACACCCCCCCACGTCCACACTCTCCGGTTCCGGCCCCAAGGCCTCACTTTCCACCGACTCCAACGATTCCCCGACTTTCCGGAATAGAGTGCAAACAAACGAGTTGGACTCCCGTTCCATTTTTGTGAGCAACATCAAGTGGTGCACGGGTCCGGATCTCCTTGAGGCTTCTTTTGCCGAATTCGGCCCAATCGAAAGAGTCACCGTACTCATAGCAAAGCACACAAGCCTTTCAAAGGGACAGGCGTATATAGCGTTTGGAAATGCCGACAGTGCCAAATCCGCGCTTCGAAAAGACGGGTTTCTATTGCAAGGCCGTGAAATCAGGGTTCAGCCCAAGTACACCTTCGAAAATCCGCCGCCAAGAAAAGGCAGAGGAAGAAGAGGCAAAGGGCGGAAGCCATAATGAGACATCTTTGGAATAGCTCCAGTTCGAAGCCCGCCCATTATCCGAATCAGGAGCACCAAGCTTGTCAACACTAACTTATCTAAGCCGACGACCAGGATTTGAATTTCATCTCAAACCAACTGAACTCTTGAATAACCAAATTCAAGGCCCATTCCCTAGTCACCTAGGACTCAGTCATGCTGCGGTCTGAATAAAGCAGTCTTGCACTTTGCTCCAGCTTAGTCACTCTCACGTCGTATTATTGCCATCCGAAAGCCAAATCTCTCAATTTTTCGGCGTTCAAAGCGTCTGTTGACGAGAATGCAACAGTAAAAGCCGCCACACAAATAACTTCTCCAAGGAGATCTTTCCCGACGGCTGGTGAGTTTGTTGCAGTCGCATGTGGCACCTGCATATGCGCGATGGCATCTCATGCGCAAAAATCATCTCGGTACAAATTCAACCACAATGGCCAACCCGAGACAACGCAAAAAGGCCCGGTCATCGATCGGGCGCAAGACCATGCGTACGAAAGATGCTCATAAAAAGCTTGTTTTGCGGGCCCACCCTATCATGAACAAATACTGGGACACAAAGCTGAGCATGAGGGAGAACTATAGGAAGTTCGGTCTTGCTGTCAACTTAAACGGCGAGAACAATTATTCTGCCAGGCCTTTAGAAACCGCCGAAGAGCGTAGAGAGCGTTTGGCCAAGTCTGAAGAGTCTAAATTCGAAATTAAAGACAACGAAACCGACCCGGCAAAGATTCCCCTTGGCGAGGCCCGCCTTATCCGTGACGAAGAAGGCAATGTCAAGGAGATCATCTATGGTAAGATGGAGCTGGAGCCTCAACCCGAGGAGTCCAAGACCAATGACATCATCGATCAGATGTTGGAGTATGAGTATACTCGCCCTCGTATCATCAAGGAAGACTTCCCATCCGAGAGACAGAACAGCTGGCTTTTCGCTTTGTACGAGAAGTATGGCGACGATTATGATGCCATGGTTAAGGATCGAAAGTTGAACCAAATGTTGTTCAGCGCTGGTCAATTGAAACGCAAGTTCAAGGTTTGGAAAAAGTTCAACCAAATGACATAAACAGTGATTCGGCACTGATGCTGGTCTTGCTGGAATCTTGGTCTCGTTGGAAAGTTGTCTTGCCGGGTCTTTCGTCTAGCTGGATTTCTTGTCTTTCTAGGATTGTGATGCTAGATTTTTTTGCCTTTCAGAATTTCTGTCTTAGAGCTTTCGTGGCAAAGGTTTTGGGCATCAAGATTCCATACTCAGGCTGATGTACAAGTTTTCGGGCTGGGTCATCCATGCTTGGTGTGGTGCAAGCAGATATCGAAAGTGTAACAACTTTGGCTCCATTTGTCGCTGAAGGTAACCTTGGCTCCATTTGTCGCTGAAGGTAACCTTGGCTCCATTTGTCGCTAAAGGTAACCTCGGCGGGTAAACTAGCAGTCAATAGTAATTGGGAATGGATTATTGAAAGAACGACACGTAGGAAAGATCTTAGAAGTGGTACTTAGAGCGAAGGGAAAAAGAGAGACAGAAACGAGGACCGCAGGCGTCTTTTATGTTCGCTCGTATAACGTTTGTGTTTGTGGCTGCAGATCTGAAACGACGCATGCTGCAAGTCGGCGAACGATGAAGTCTATAAAAGGGCCATTTCCGCAATATTCTGGCCGCCAAATTTTGATGTAAGGATCGCCATCCGTGACATCACAGTCCAGCAGGGTACAGTTGCAAGGGTAGCGACTATCAGCTGATGATTCCTTCAAATGTCAATATTAGGTCGGTCTAGCAAGCGGGTCAATGCACCATTACAAAAGGATGATCACATCTGTTACAAAGAGAATGGCCAACTCTTTAATCTCCGAAATCAATCGACGAGAGCTTATCAAAAACCTCGCTCGAGATGTGGCAGAAGACCACGACCTGCACTTTATGAAATACTCCTTTCAGTTTTCTCCTGGGTCAAAACCTTATCCATGACATCCATCATTAGTGGGGCCAAGTTGGATGACCTGTAAAGCTCGGGCAAATTCAGAAAGTGGGGCTCGTCGGAAAGCGCCTCCATTTCTTCCTTCGTTGGCAGGTTCTGGTTCTCAATCATCTCCACAAATGTGGGGTCTATGGGAAGCTTGCCCAAAAACGGAATATCCAAGCTTTGACTCAAAAGTTCTCCTCCTCCTGACGAAAATATGTTGGTGCAGTCAGCACAATGCGGGCAAATGAACCCCGACATATTCTCCACAATTCCCAAGATGGGAAAATTGACCTTTTTGCAGAAATTGATCTCCTTCCGCACATCTGCAGTGGCCACTTGCTGTGGTGTGGTGACGATAATGGCACCTTCCACGGCCTGCACATACCGGAGCTCTTCGGCAATGGCAATATGTTCATCAGAGGTTCCCGGGGGCGTGTCTATAAGCAAGTAGTCGAGCCTGCTGCCGTTATTCCAGACCACATCCTTCAAAAATTGGCGAATCATGGCGGTCTTTTTGGGGCCCCGCCACACCACCGACGAGTCTCGGCTGCCAAGGAGAAACCCGAGCGACATGAGCGAAATGGAGCCCCTTTTGACGTGACCTGGGTCTTCTGTGCGCCTGCACACAGTAACAGGCACCCAGCCATTGGTGGATTGGTGGACTTTTTTCTTCTCCACGCCAAACATGCGGGGCATGGATGGTCCGGTCAAATCGATGTCTAGCACCCCCACATTGAACCCTTTGAGAGCAAGTGTGAGAGCAGTTTGTGTGGTGACGGAGGACTTTCCCACGCCTCCCTTTCCAGAAAGAATAAGGATCACGTGTTGCACGTTGGAGAGCGATCTTGGCGGCCCGGCTTCCATTTGGTGGGTGGTTGGATTACTCAGTACGATACATCTGCTGCGCACCTGCACACAACCCACGACACCCGTGCACCCACCACAGACGACACGTCTCACATCAGTTCACCAGAAGCACCTCCAACCACAAAGATGGACTCTCGCTACTCCACATCTGCTCACCAGCGTGATATCCGCACGCAGCTCTTCACTGCTCCACCAAACCAATTTCTGAAACACTTTGACAGTCGAACTCCGCAACGCACGCAGTCGCCATACGAGAAACTGTCTCAGGTTTCTGCAAAGTACAACGAGGCGTTTTTACTGTCTTTGGAGGAGCAGAATAACGATGAGGTAGATCTGATGAGCCTGAAAGTATCTGCACTTAAGAACTTAGGGGTTCGCATGGGGTCTGAAATCAACAAATCCATGAAGCTTAATGACGAGATAACCAATAATTTCGAGTCGGGAAAGATCACACTCAAAAACACCTATAACAAAATGGTGGTGATGAGCAAGCGGGCAGGAATCTCGTGGAAAGTGTGGCTCCTATTCTTCGTGCTCTTCTTTGGTTGGTGTTTTTACGTGTGGATATTCTGAGGCACAGCCATGGCTTGGCTGAACAAACGGTGGTCTAACCGGCTCTGTGCTTTACTATCTCTGGGTGCTTAGTGCGTTCTGATTCTTTTCAGATTCAGAAAATGCTGTTATGTGAGGACAGTTGGACTGTATTGTCTAGACTAACTGGGCCTTTACAGAGAACGAAGTTTAGAGGCTGCAGAACAAGAACCATCATTGTCTCATGCTCCAATGAAAGCGCCTCTCTTATCAGCCTCCAATAAGAGATTCCTAGTGCTTTGGCTACAGCCAATTATTGCTATTATGATTCTATTATCGGGTTCGGTTCAAGAACCAGCAATATGACTCATGAGTCGCTCGAATTGACACATTCATTACTCAGATTGACTAATCTATCAATTTATGTTGGCCCATCAATGACATTTTGTTCAAAGCAAAAGATTCCTGAGTCTACTCACAGCTTCCGGCTCTGCAGCATCAAGGGAGTCATAATTACCGTGACGAAGAATTTGACCGGCTGCTGAATTTTCCATCACGAACGAAGATCGAGGACTGGCCATAAACCGGCTCTCGGTGAAAATGGCGTCCTCCACAGAGACGTCTGTAACGTCACACGGCTTTTTACGCTGAAGCTTGAGAATGGACTGCTTGGGCTGGAGGGTGCGGTGCAGTGGCTGGTGTTTTGGGTTCGGAGACAATTCCTTGTTTTGTGGAGTTCGATCTGGCGTTTCCCGGTATTTCTGGCGCACTCTCTGCTGGAGCGAGTCGTAGTATTCGTTGGTGTCGCCAATGCTGCCATCGAAAGAAGCAGAGCTGTCAGAAGATACATCAAGATGATCTGAGTCGGAGTGGATACCGGAAGAGTCGAAATTCAAATCGAAAGTCGTGTTTTCATCATCCCGGAATTGAGCATCATAGTTGGTTAGAAACGTTGATAGTGTTTCTGCCACAGAGGACAGGCGTTCCGCAGGCGATAAAGACTTTGATGTTGATTCTTGACCGTTCGGATCCATTTCATCTTCGTCATTAGTCCTCGCTCCACTACCCGTCTCTAGGATGGTTTCGTTTTTCGTCTTTGAACATCTGCAGCTTCCGTTTCCTTTTGTCAAAGGCGAGGCACTGATGCGGAGCTTTTTGTGATGAGTCAACTCTGGCGACTCGCCGACTGTGGCCAAGGATTTGACTGGAAAAAACCTGTTCTCCATGCGGTCCAAAACAGATGTGTCCGAAAAAGTACTCGAAGCAGAAAGAAGGCGGAGCGCATTCCGAGGCCGACTGGGCCGCGCTCTCAGGTCCACCGGCGTTTCTGCCCGATGCCTTGTTTTTCGGGTGTATGCCTTGATGAGGTTTTCGAAGATTTCGGAATTGATCTCGCCGTCGCTATCGGGCAAACCTGCATCTAGCAGTGAACCGTCTAGTTTCGAGCTTTTCTGAAACGAAGTTTGGGTATGGCTTCTGGCAACTGTGTGAGGTTCAGAGTCGACTTCAGCCATTTCCTCAGCCCCACTCTCAGCTTCTTCAGCAATTTGCCCTGCTTCTTGCTGATGCTGAGACAATTCCCAAAGCATGGGGTAACTTTTCCGATCGGGGATGCCTGAACCCCCCAAAGCGGTGTCAATAGTTTGCAATCGGGACACCAACGCGAGAACATTGTCCAGAATGGAACCTGCGAGTTGGTGGAGCAGATCGATTTCTACCGGGAGCACGTCCTTTTCTGCAGGACTTGACCCGTCGACACCAAGCTTGGCCCACTGCTTTTTCCTGCTCTTCATTTTTTTGCGAACAGAATTGGCATTCTTGACCAATTCAATATTCTTGTGTTGGATGCGCTGTTCTCGGGTCAAAGTGCGCCGGAGTTCCTGGCGGAGATCGCTTTGGAAATGTGACTTGACATTGAGAATCGAATCGCTAAGCTGCTTGTTTTCGTCTTTGACTACGTGGTCAAGAATGTGCCCGAGGCGGAAACTGTCGAGGGGAGGGAGCTCGATCTGGTTGTGGAGTGTGACTTTTGCCATCCTGTATACATGCTCCTGTTTGTCTTTTCTTGAGCTGCTGCTTGTGGAAGGCGCCGGTGTGGAGGTGCTGTGATGACGTATTAGGGAAAGGGGTGGTGATTGAGGAAGCGTGGGGCAGACCATTGCGCGCGTGCAGGAAATGGCGCGTGCAAGATGGGTTTGCGTGCAGGAGCATGACTTTCAGGTCTTCGCAAGACGGGCGAATTGCCTTGGCTGTCTATTACAGCCATCTATATAGAAGGATTGGGGAATGGATTTTGCCTATACATACAGTAGTATGCACTCTCATATTGTGGGTGCAATGGCTGTCCAGCTGTGGTACCCGCCACTTGCAGACTGCACAAAGTAAGCAATGTGCAGTCGCTGCCATAGCAGACAGGACCAGCGAACAGGGCGCCTATATGCAGGCACACAACAGAAACCCGTGCCAGAAACGGGAACAGTAGCGGCTCCCACCAGGGGAAGGAGGTGGTACACAGCCAGGGTGCCGCGTGCTTCCGGCAAGTTGCGACTGCATACGAGCACATGGCAGTCACGTGCACGGCCGCAGACGGCTCCAGCGAGTCTCCTGCACCGGGCCCAGAACGGCTGTCATCAGAAAGCATTGCGGTCACCAAAAGGGTCGCTGCCTGCAGTCCCAACAGTACCTGCAGTACCAACGGAGAAGGCGGTATTCTGTCGGACAACTGGCGGCCGTTCCACGGCTTCGGCAAGTCTCAGGCTGGATTCCTGCACACAGAGGTCATCCACTCGCTCGTTCAAAGACTCGTCGCTGGTGTAGTAGCTTTCTGCGGAGCTGGTGTCGTCGTGGTGCTGAGCAGCGGTTTCCTGCGTATAGCCCGACAACTGGTCGAACTTGGTGAACACTGCCACCAACTGGTCGTTGGCGCCGATCAAGGCGCCTAAGAACTCGTCGTCGAGCTCCACAATCTCAGCGCTTTTTTCGGTGCTGTGGCCGGCGCCCACAAATTGGAGGTATCGGAGAATCAGGCGGCGGATTTTTCTGCATTTGTCGAACTCGGCGGCGGCACGGGGATTCTCCTCGGGATTGTCTCCTTCCGGAAGCGCCAACAAGATGTTGTTGAGCGCTGTAGTGTGAGTGTGGCAACTTGCAATGGTGGTTCTGATTTTGGGCGCCTCCACCTTGTAGTTGATCTGGGGGATCTTGTATTCCTCGTCAGCATATCTCCCTTTGCGGCGTTTTCCAGAGTTGGCCTGCTTTTTGCCCGGTTTTCTCGAGAATCCCCAGCCCTGGTACGCATCTCTATCTGCATCGGCATTTTCCCGGGCTTTGGCCAGTTTTTCCGGGAGCGTGTAAGGGGACATTGTTCTGGGCCGTGGGGGCGGGGATTTGGGAGAAGCGGCGTTTTCGGGCTCCGGCAGCCACTCGCCCAGATTCAAATCGGGGGTTTTCTTTTTCCGGGGCACTGCTCTCCACAATCCTGCCAAAGGCTTATACCCTTCCAAGTCCTGGAACTCCAGGCGCCAGCCTAGCGCCAAATTGCGGAATCTCCGGACCACTGCCGCATCGTACGCAGTGCCGGCGCCGGTGGTGGCGTGACCAGCCACAATTCCTCGTAAAAGCTCAGCCAACTTGTCGTCGCTGGCAATCACACGGCCAATCTTCGGGCCTGCATTGAGCACCATGAGCTCGAGCAAGTTCAGCGCAAGGAGCATTTCCTCGGCGCTATTCCCGTATTTGATCTTCTTTCGGATCGCCCGTGCGGCTTCGCTGGCTCCCGTGTTTTGGAGCTTGATGAGCGAGATCAACTGGTCAAGGTAGATCTCCATGGAGTCATCAGGCAAATCGGAATTGCGGTTGGGGGTGCATAGCTGGTTGATTTTGACCGTGACCGACGTGAACGGTTTTTCTCCGCCAAAAATGGGCATTTTGCGTCTGTTACCGAGGTTCAATTGATATCCGGGCTTCAGCTCAGGCTCGCTACCACGACGGCAAATTGGGTGATGGCTCTGTTCCAGTCAGCCAGGTTTGTTGCTAGCAAACGGTTCGTTAGAAAGCAGAGTTTGGTCTTGGTGAGACGGATGGTAAGTGTCTGAGACAGATGGTAAGTGTGGCTGGTGTAAAGGTAAAGGTGTTCTGAGCCAATGGGAAGAACCTATAGTATCAGCACTGCCAGAAACAACTCTTGGAACACCAACGTTATGTTTCAGACCTGTGATCGTGTTCAGATAACGGTGTTCAGATATCCAGCTAACACTATTCGGATAACAGTATTCAGATATCCAGCTAACAGTATTCAGATATCCAGCTAACAGTATTCAGATAACAGTATTCAAATATCACTAGTTACTTTTTGATACCAGTTGATAGTTTCTCAAAATTCCCCCAAAGTGTTTCAAAATATCACTCAGTTACAGATTATCAGCGACAGTGTCAGATCTGCCGACAATTGTTTCGTAATCTTATGTAAATACCGCTTTTTGCGCACACACGAATGAACTCGGATTGGGTCAGGATGTGTTATTTTCTGACTAGCTAATTGAGAGAAGCTCCTGTTCCAGTGCTGTACAGGAGCCGTTGAGTTGGTGCTCGGGGTGAGCACGCCTCCTGCATATAAGCCCCTCGTGCCGTGGGGCTCTGCTTGTGCAGAACCGTGCCGGTGGTTTGTATGCAGGAACACCTACGGGCTACACGGATCAATAGCGCATATAGCCGCGCGCCCCCGCGACGCCCCGCTGTCTAGCTGCAAGACGACGCTGGTAAGAGGCCGGCGTGCGAAGTTCAATTTCTCAGCTCAGAGATCCGAAACCACCCTAGCGTGTTATTATTCTCAGAGCAGATATCCGAAACCCGCCCTGGCGTGTTAGGATTCTCGCAAGCGCCCGCCCAGCTCCACAAGCGCCCCAGTGTCCCGGCGGCCGGGCGGCACGTGAGCGCGCACGTGACTCGCACGTGCGCGCAAACTCTTCACAAAATTTTCTCTCTCTTCCAGCACACCATGTCCGACACGCCAAACGCCGACAAAGTGGCCCAGAACCTCGGGCAAACGCACCTCAGCGACGAGGGCGCCCAATACAACCCCAATTCGGCGGCCTCCTTCGTGCCGGCCGGCGGGTACCTGCAGTACCAGAACTACAACCAGGGGTACCAGAACTACAACCAGGGGTACCAGGGCCAGTATCAGAATTACAACCAGTACCAGGGCTACAACCAGGGGCACCAGGGCGGGTACCAGGACTACTCTCAGAACCTGTACAACCAGTACAATCTGTACAACCAATACAACCAGTACAACGCCTACAACCCCCAGGCCCAGGCCCCTGCACAGGGCATGTCTTTGGCTGACTACCAGAAGCAGCAATCTGCACAGAGCACCTTGAACAAGCCCAAGAAGACGTTGAAGTTGGCATCTTCCAGTGGAATCAAGTTGGCCAACGCCTCCAAGCCTGCAGAGAAGAAGGAGGAGAAGGAGGAGAAGAAGGAGAAGGAGGAGAAGAAGGAGAAGAAGGAGGTGAAGCAGGAGCCCAAGCAGGAAGAGCCCAAGGAAGAGCCCAAGGAAGAGCCCAAAGAAGAGCCCAAGGAAGAACCCAAGGAGAAACCCGCCTCCAAATCGGCCACGCCCAAACCGGAGCAGAAGAAGGCCGAGAAGGCCAAGAAAAAAGAAGCCACGCCCGCCCCCGAGCCCGTCAACGTCGAAGACGAAGTTGACGCCGAAGTGCTCAATGAGATGTTTGGCGGAAAAGACCACGTGTCGATCATCTTCATGGGCCACGTGGATGCCGGTAAGTCCACCATGGGAGGAAATCTCCTTTATTTGACGGGAGCCGTCGACAAGAGAACCGTGGAAAAGTACGAGAGAGAGGCCAAGGATGCCGGCAGACAAGGGTGGTACTTGTCGTGGGTCATGGACACCAACAAGGAGGAGAGAAACGACGGAAAAACCATCGAGGTCGGAAAGGCCTACTTCGAAACCGACACCAGGAGATACACCATTTTGGATGCTCCTGGCCACAAGATGTACGTTTCCGAGATGATCGGCGGAGCGTCGCAAGCAGACGTCGGAATCTTGGTCATCTCCGCCAGAAAGGGAGAGTACGAGACTGGGTTCGAAAAGGGCGGCCAAACCAGAGAACACGCTCTTTTGGCCAAAACCCAAGGTGTCAACAAAATCGTCGTGGTGGTGAACAAAATGGACGACGCTACAGTTGAATGGTCCCAGGACCGTTACAAGGACTGCACCACCAAGTTGGGCATGTTCTTGAAGGGAATCGGCTACGCCAAAGAAGACATCATCTTCATGCCAGTTTCGGGCTACACCGGCGCAGGGTTGAAGGAGCGTGTCAGCGCCAAGGACTGTCCGTGGTACAGCGGCCCTTCGTTGCTAGAATTCTTGGACAACATGAAGACCGTGAACCGTCACGTGAACGCGCCATTTATGTTGCCTATTTCCGGCAAAATGAAGGACATGGGCACCATCGTGGAGGGCAAAGTGGAGTCGGGCCACATCAAGAAAAACGCCAACTTATTGATGATGCCCAACCGGTCCACGGTGGAAGTTGTGACCATCTACAACGAGACTGAGCAGGAGTGTGACACTGCTTACTGTGGAGAACAGATCAGATTGAAGTTGAAGGGTGTTGAGGAGGAAGACATCCAGCAGGGATACGTGTTGACGTCGCCCAAAAACCCCGTCAAAACCGTGACTCGTTTTGAGGCGCAGATTGCCATTGTGGAGTTGAAATCCATCTTGTCCAACGGCTTTTCGTGTGTCATGCACTTGCACGCTGCCATCGAGGAGGTTAAGTTCGTGGAGTTGAAGCACAAGTTGGAGAAGGGTACCAACAGAAAGTCCAAGAAGCCGCCTGCCTTTGCCAAAAAGGGAATGAAGGTCATTGCTGTGTTGGAAAGCACCGAACCCGTGTGTGCTGAGACTTACAACGACTACCAGCAATTGGGCCGTTTCACCTTGAGAGACCAGGGTACCACCATTGCCATTGGTAAGATCACCAAGTTGTTGGCATGATGATGAGATGTGGGCTATGGTCTGTGAAGAGCCACTGTGATCATTGAAGGAACGTGAACGATTGCACCGACATGATTCCCGTGGGGAGCGATTCCCGGATTTCCGACTCACCTGATTATTAGGTTTTGCCAGATTCCGAGTCGCCTGCATTCACATACTGCAACAAGCAGCGCCATCTGGTAAAGCAGCATTGATCGCACTTGGCAGAGCTCAGCTTTGAACAAACTGAGATGGATGGTGTGCTGATGCTTCCACGGGCCTTGAAAGTACTTGGTACTGCACAGTGGATTCAGATACTTAATAGTATTTCCCGGGTTTTCTGAATACCAAATTGAAATCCAGACGTATCTGCTTAGCCAGCACAGTAAGAGCAACAGTACCTAATTGGGTCAGTATGGAGACACAGATCAGGAGATTTTCGAATCTGACGGTACTTCTCAACCTCCAAGTTTGATCAGACGCTCCGTTGGTTCCATAGACCTGTAAGATCGTTCTGACATCCCTGGCCTGCATATAAGCGCACATGCTATGTCAGGGCAAACTCTAACGGATTAGGCTTGATGCGGTTTGGGCCCTGCATATGTCCGTCAGAAGGTGAAGCAAACCTCCACTGTTGCCGCCCTCTCCATTCACACTGGGTCAACCATGAAAGCAAACTCAAGTCTTGGAGCCTCAACTCTTCGAGCCCTCATCCATTAAAGACTCAAAGACCGGGGCATAACTCCATCGACTACTCCTCGCCAACACCCAAAATGTCCGAAAACGCCAGGATCACGTGCTCCACGCCGTCCAACACATTTTCGTCGGGGCCCTCGCCGGGAACATGCACCGCGTGCGCAAAATCAATCAAGTGAAGCGACAGAAGCCGTTTGGGCTCGCTGACGGCGTCCTCGTCATCGGAGTCCTGCATACAGGGGCCGTGGACATAGGCATCTGCGGCGTTGTACGCGTCGACGTCCAATCCCGCGGTAGCCAAGGCGGCGTCGTAAACGAAACAGAGCGAGCCGGACTTGATGCGTACCTCTGTGTCCAAAAGGCAGTTGTAGAGGAGCTGAAGGCGCTGGAGGAAGCGGAGGAGCACTGCATGCAGGAGCGCCCCCAAGGGCTCGAAAAAGTGGCGGATGGCGGCGTTGACGTTGTCGGGCGTGAGCGACTTGCCGAAGTTTTTGTCGAAAGAAACGTATCCATCGGAGCGGAAAATGGTCTTTTCCTGGCCGGGAAAAAAAGACGGGGTAGCGCCGGACGAGTACATTTTCATGCCACAAATGCGGAAGCCAAGCAGCCCACTGGTGGTGGCCTGGCTGACTTTTTGGAGTCGGACCCGCTTTTCCTCCGACACGGTGTTGTCGGTGAGGACGGCGCCAAGCTTGATATCTAGGATGCACGGGTGTGCGAGTCCATAGTATAGGTTCAGGAGAACGAGGTATTCTTTTCCGTTGGCGGGGTTCTGCAGCTGGCCGGAGGTCACGGGTTCGGAGACGTCGCCGGGGAGGGCTGCGGAGGCCGAGCCGTTTTGGGCGGTTTTCGTCTCTTTTGGGACACCCACATCCGTTTTGGGCAAGGGTCTTTCCAGCGCTTCCGTTTCGAGGCCGGAATCTTCCCCTTTCGGCATGCCGTGGGGAAGTGAAACCCCCGTTGTGGGCGCAGCCATCATCAGCTCCTGCAACGTCCCCATGAACGTGGGCATCCAATGGGAAATGTGGTCGCCGAGCGGCGCATCCGAAACGGGCGTGCCTGCGTAGAAGGCGATTTCCTGCAGGCTGGTGACTTTGGCAAACACCGGCCCTGCGGTCATGCACCCATCGTGTCCTGCGGCCTGGTGTTCGGATGGCACGAACTTCATGGGGGGCGGTTGGGAGAGCCGCCGCGGATATGAGGGGGTCACGTGACGCGCCTCACGTGACGCGTGTCACGTGCCGCGTGCATACGCTAGCAGTCCGAGGGCGTTCAAGCCCGGACAAGAGGGCAATTGTGCAGCGGTGGCGTTTGGAAGCCTCTACTAGTCGCGAGTGGAGTGCGTTGGTCAGCAGCTCTGCGTGTTGCCTGGTGTCGGTGCAGCTTATATACAGGACAACATACAGAGATAGGTAACTTGTATGCAGGTTTATCCAGAGGGCTTACATGCCGATATCCAGACAAAAGGTAGAAGTAGCGGGGCGGGCAGTGTGCAGGAGAAAAGTATGTTGTTTGTGATCGTATACTGTGATGAATGGCAATAGAATGAGGTACAGGTGAGCTTTAAGTTTATTAAAGTCGGTATAGAATGAAATATTATATGCACACCGTAACTTAAGCTATTCTGAAACGAACTGGAAACGACCAGCCTTTTGGGGGTGAACTATCCTGCATGCTAGTCGGAATCGAGACCGGATTCTCTTGACTTAGCGAACTTACTTCTAGCCGTGGTGGTCCTCATTCGCCCTCGGAACTCACTGCCATACCCTCGGAACTAGCCCCACCCCACATTTCCCGAATTTCACCAGGAAGGCGATACATCCTTGGTCCAGCCGCAACTGGCCGTAGGATTAGTTTATGAAAAAAAACGTGCACAGAAACTGGGGACTTGCCGAAGTGGGGCGTATATGCAGTACACCATATTTCTACCGTCTGATTATTAACGCATGTGTATATTAAGACTTCCCAAGACGCTTGCGAACAGCACTGTCTTACAGCCAAAGTTCACGCTGACCAGCCGGAGTAGAGTCTGGATTCATATTTGTAGCATGCCCGCTAATATGCAGGACTAGAAGGGAATGCAATTGCTTGATGAAAAACTGAGTCAATGCTTGGCTTGCATTTTGCTGGCACAGAAACCAAGAGGTGGTACCATTTGCAAACTGTATTTTCCATGATCCAATCTGCGAAAGTGTTCATCTTTGTATGCACCTGCATGCGACTATCTACTTAGTTTCACTACTCAAAAGTACTATGCAACTACTTATTTACTGCTCACGCTGAAAAGGGAAAGAACCACGGTTTGAATGGTACGGTATATAAGTGCAACACCACAGAAAATACCGAGTTATATCCAGGTAATTAAATCCGGTAGGTTTCAGAGGTTCTAACTGGATTAATTAAGACTAAGCATTGATGATGTAATTCTTTGATTATTACATCGATAGCCTGCTAGGTCTGAGTTCACCCCATACTTATTTGGCCGGGAAAGTTGTCCTTGAGAAGGGTAAGTGAAGCCCGTACATCCCTAATGTATATCCGAAACGTACACAGATTAAGCGGTAAACAATAGAAATGAAGTGCCTCATTGGGAAATCCAAATGCTGTCGCCAAATTGGTTGCCAGCTAGCGGTTACTTAAATTAGCAATTGAAAAAGATGAAACTACTTTGGAGCAGAGGCAGTGATGATTATGTGCAGTACCACAATGGTGACTATGTGCAGTACCACAGTAATGACACTCTTTTGTTAATGAAGCCACGCCTTATAGCTGGTTATAAAAGCAATTGGGAAACACGCCTGAATCTTTACAGCCAAAAAGCCACATCTCTAAGTTCTTGCTCCTGTTTTGCGTGCTAGACTCCCAGAAAGCCGCAGTTACACTATTCTTATTTTCTGCCCTCACCAACACCTCAAAATGCCATGGATGCCACGCTGGGAGCCTCTCTGCACGTGCTGCAGGAAACGTTTAGAGACGGAATCTCGCGATGCTTTGCACGCACGTCGCAAAAGCGGCCGTACATCCTAAGTGAATGCAGTTGGGTTCTATGCAGGACACGAATTTCAGGGAGCATTATTTTTGTTTCAGTAGTATTTGACAAGGTGCCAAAAGCAGCGGAAAAATAGTCATCATTTTTTCACGGCTACGCGCAGTTGTGATATCCGGTGTATAGCATTGCGCAAGACCGAACACGGTACGAGGAGGGTACTCTCAATGTAATGGTTATTTTTAGAAGCTTGCAAGCTCATGGTTGGAATGGCGGTATTGAACCAGTAGGCCTCGTATACAGTCCGTAGATCGAGGGACGATTAGACGTGAACAGGGTTGTTATTAGTTTTCAGGCCGTTTCAGGATGGTTACTGGTACGTTTCAGGATGGTTACTGGTACGTTTCAGGATGGTTACTAGCTCGTTTCAAAATGGTCACTAGTTTTCAGGCCGTTTCAGGCATTTCAGGATTCCAGGATTCTAGGATTTCAGGATTCCAGGATTCCAGGATTCCAGGCCCGCAGTACCCGTTTCAGCCTCTTTCCACGTGCCGCACAAACAATGAGGCGCAATTGCCAAAAGCAGACAGCGCGCGAAAACACGTCCAACCCTTGTAAACAGCTGTCACATTAAGTACTACTCCAATGAGCAACCCCTACTATAACCAGAGCTCCGGTGCCGGAAACGGTAACTACGAAATGAACAGCTACAAGTACGAAGAGGAAAACGACTTTGTTGGGTTCATGAACGAAATCCAGGACATCAACAGCCAGTTGGATAACTACTCCAATCTTGTGGACTTGATCGCCAACAAACAAAAAAACCATCTCCAGGATTTGGATTTGAACGAAGACGATGGAGAATATTCTTCCCGCCAAATCGACCTGTTGATTATGGAGGCGTCCAGTTTGCAGAACGAGCTCAAGTCCCGAATCAAAAACGTCCAAACCCAAGCCGCCCAGTCCCGCAACCCCCAAAAAGTGGACCAGGCTGAGAACATCCGCCGCAGCTTCTTGGACTTGATCCAGAAATACCGTTTGACCGAAAGCAACAACAGAGAACAGACCAAGGTGCAGGCCGAGAGACAGTACCGCATCGTCAAGCCCGACGCCAGTGCCGAGGAGGTCCGGGCGGTTGTGGAGGATGGCGCGGGCAACCAGCAGATATTCCAGCAGGCGATGATGCAGTCCAACCGCAGGGGAGAGGCCCGGACGGTTTTGAACGAGGTGCAGACTCGTCACCGCGAGTTGTTGAAGTTGGAAAAGACCATGGCTGAATTGACGCAGTTATTCCACGATATGGAGGAGTTGGTGATTGAGCAGGATCAACCAATCCAGCAGATCGAGGAGCAGGTGGGGACTGCACAGCACGATATCGAGCAGGGTGTGGGACACACGCAGAAGGCGGTTGTTTCGGCGAAGAAGGCCAGAAAAAAGAAGATGTGGTGTTTCTTTATCATTGTCATTATCATTGTGATTTTGGCCTTGATCTTGGGTATCTACTTTGGAACCAAGTAGGTGTGAGGCGACGGAGGGAGGGAGAAAATGGCTTGATTGAACAAGAGGTTGACTAACTCACGAGGTTCTCTTGAGACTTCCCATGCCTTCATTGGCGAAGTGCTTGATTTTCCGAAATTCTAATCCGACGGAAGTCCACCAAAAGCCCGTGCACCAGAATCCCCATTGCAACACGCTACGCGATTGCACAAGCGTGGATACCTGTCTTCTAGCGAGCCTCACAATGCCAGCGTGAATGGCCGAACTGGAAGAGATGTCAGGCAGAAAATGGAAGGATATCAACAAGGGTACATCGGCGGTGAAACAACGAGAAAACGATAACAGAAGGTGGAAGTGAACATGAAGAGGAAACTCCCTTGGCGCCTATCGGTTTTACAACCGTGCGCTCCAGGGCTACCCGGCCCAGATTCAGACCCAGTCCCCGAGACAAAAACCCGTACATCCTAGAGAGTACTTCATGTGCAGCATTGCACTCTGACAATAGCGGACCAAATAATACTAGAATGAATGGTCACAGCCCACAACACGTCGTAGAGGCAGCACGCGGAGGTTCCGCGGAGAAGCCGATGTCATGGCGCGTCCGCACGACCGCATCGGCAGCCCGTTATCTGGGGCCTGCACATAGCCGAGGTGCGATGAGGTGCAGGTGCCGCGGGCGGCGGCCAATGAGCGGCGCGCGAAACGGGCGGCTGCGGCTGTGTGCAGGCGCCGGCGTTTCTTTTCTGCCGGGCGTGCACAGAGCTGGGAGGCGTGCAGATGCCTTATCGCATCGCAACATCCATATAAGACGCCGCCCGGACCCAGCACGCCAGCAGCAGGCCCATCACGTGAGCGCACACGCATCGAAAACCCGCCTCCTCAAAAACTCTTCACCATGGACGCAAAACGAGCCGGCGACGTCGGCGCCAAAGAGGGCTCCTCGCTCGACGCCTACGAAAAGCTGTTGACCCTGGACCACGGCGAGGCCCACACCTCCGAGGCCCATCTCTCCCTCCTCAACAGAATAGCCGCTTACATCAACTGTGAAACCAAGGGAATCGAGTTGGTCACGGACGACGAGAAGCACGACGACTCCGTGCTCAACGCCGCCAGCATGTGGTGGTCCGCCAACATGGTGATCGCCACGTTTTCGCTTGGCGCCTTGGGTGTCACCGTTTTCGGGCTCTCGTTTTTTCAGTGTATCATGACCATCGTTTTCTTCAACCTCTTGGGCGCCATGCCCGTGGCGTTCTTTTCCATATTCGGCTGCCGCCTTGGGCTCCGTCAGATGATCCTCTCGCGGTTTTTGGTGGGCGACTATGGCCAGAGAATCTTTGCG
Source organism: Metschnikowia shivogae (assembly GCA_002374645.1). NCBI lineage: Eukaryota > Fungi > Ascomycota > Pichiomycetes > Serinales > Metschnikowiaceae > Metschnikowia > Metschnikowia shivogae. Next base: position 532,076 of record NLAF01000272.1, on the reverse strand, counting down.
CTCATCAACATGGTGGCGTGTGTGGGATGGGGAGCTGTCAACATCATGGCGCTGGCCCAGCTCCTCAACATCGTCAACAACGGCGCGTGTCCTCCGTGGGCCGGGTGTCTTATCTTGGTGTTGTGCACCATCTTGGTGACCTTCTTCGGATACCACATCATCCACGCGTACGAGAAGTGGTCGTGGATCCCCAACTTGGTGGCGTTTCTTGCCATTCTCGCCCGCATGAAGATCTCCGGCACCTTCACGTGGGGCACCACCAGCGGCGGCCCCACCACGGCCGGAAACGTGCTTTCTTTCGGCGGTACCGTTTTCGGCTTTGCCACCGGCTGGACCACCTATGCCTCGGACTATACCGTGTACCAGCCGCGCAACGCCAACGCGTACCGCATCTTCTTTGGAATCTTGACGGGCTTGTGGTTGCCGTTGATCTTCACCATGATCTTGGGGGCTGCGTGCGCCACCGGCACGCTTACCAACGCCCGGTGGGCGGAGCTTTACAAGGAAAAGGCCATTGGCGGGTTGGTGTACGCCATTCTCGTGGAGGACTCGTTGCACGGCTTTGGGCAGTTCTTGTGTGTGGTTCTCTCGCTCTCGACCGTGGCCAACAACGTGCCCAACATGTACTCGGTGGGGTTGTCGGCGCAGAGCGTGTGGTCGCCCATGAAGAAGGTTCCCCGCATTTTCTGGACCGTGGCGGGCAACTTTGTGACGTTGGCCATTTGCATCCCGGCATACTACCACTTTGAGTCGGTGATGGAGAACTTCATGAACCTCATTGGCTACTACCTAGCCATCTATGAGGCGATGTCGCTTTCCCAGCACTTTATCTGGAACAAGGGCCGCTGGTCTGCGTACGACTACCTCAACTTTGACGACAAGCGCTCGTACCCGGTTGGAATTGCTGGGGTGTTTGGCTTTTGCTGTGGCGTTGCGGGGGTTGTTCTTGGAATGGGGCAGGCTTGGTACCTGGGCGTGATTGGGCGCCGGGTGGGCGACTTTGGCACGGACATTGGCTTTGAGTTGGGTGCGTCTTTCTCTGCCGTCGGGTTTAATGTGGTGCGGTACTTTGAGCTCAAGTACGTGGGGCGTTGATAGAGATACCGGTGGCGCGGCGGCGCGCACGTGACCGCGCACGTGACCTTCACGTGATCCTTATGTGACCCCCACGTGAGGATCACGTGGGGCGTTGATAGATAGACATACTGGCGGCGCGCACGTGACCCCATTTGACCGCGCACGTTGGGCGTTGATAGTTATAGACATACTGGCGGTGTGGCGCGGCGGCGCGGCGTAGGCGCGGCGGCGCGCACGTGACCTCCACGTGACCCCACGTGACCCCCGCGACCCACCTGCACCTGACCCACCTGACCCACCTGACCCACGTGACCCCCGCGACCCACCTGCACCTGACCCACCTGACCGCGCCATCGCAACCATGCTCGTCGCCTCCCTCTTGGCGGCAGTGTACCTCTCGCTCTGCCTTGCCATCTTGGTCAGCACGCAGTTCTCCTGCCTCCACGCCTTCCTCCACTACGGCAAGGTCAAGTTCGGCCGCGGTCTGCAGGACGCCCCCCCTCCCCTTGTGGCAGCCCTCAGCAACGTGACCGTGCCCAAAGCGTGGTTCGCGCACTTCTACCTCGTGTATGCAGTGCTCTTGGCCGCCGTGCTGCTCCGGTATGACGTCATCTCGCGCCCGTCCCGCTACACGCTTGTGTGGGTGCTTTTGGCGGTGCAGGCGGTGCGGCGCTTGTACGAGTGCCGTCACGTGACGCGCTGGAACCCGGCCGCGCGCATGCACGTGACCCACTACTTGGCCGGGCTCTACTTCTACGTGGCGACGCCGGTCACGTGCGCCATGGGTCACGTGGCCCGCGGGCCCCTGCCGCCGGTGCCGGTGCTGGTTTTGGCCACCGCGCTGTTCTGCTTTTTTTCTTGGCACCAGCACCGCTGCCACCGCCACTTGGCGCTGCTCCGCAAGTACACCGCGCCGTGTGCAGGACTCTTTCGTCACGTGCTGTGCCCCCACTACTTGGACGAGATGGGCATCTACGCCGCGGTGGCTGGCTACGCCTGTGCCTGCGGCGTGCAGGGGCCTGCGGACGGGTTGCTTATCTGCAGTCTTGTCTTTGTGTGTGTGAATTTGTGTGTCAGCGCCGTCGAAACGAACAAGTACTACAAGCAGCGGTTCCCTGCATACAGCGCCCGTTGTGTGGTGCCGTTTGTTTTGTAGGGCGGCGGCGGGATATATCTGGAATGACAGTAGCGCGCCAGTGGAGCGGCCCTCCTATATGCCGACACCTAGCCAGTGGAGCGGCCGTCCTATATGCCGGACACTTAGCAGTCAGTAGGAACGGCAGTTCTATATGCCGACCCCTAGCAGCCCTTAAACGGCAGCCGTATATGCCGGATACCTAGCAGCCCGTGGGGCGGCAGCTCTATATGCCGGAACTTCTAGCAGCCTTTAAATGGCAGCTCTGTATGCCGCACCTAGCACCCAGTGGAGCGGCAGTATAGCTAGTACTATGCAGGCTTTACTATACATCATAGTACTATGCAGGCTTTACTATACATCATAGTACTGTGGCTAACGAATGCGGTACCATGCAGTACTACAGCACCACAGTACCACAGTACTACAGCACCATGCAGTACTACGTGACTGGCGTCTTCGACCAATCGTTGACAGCACGCTTGGGCATCAGGCAATGGAGGAACGCTATCGTGCAGTGACTTGGGAGCATCCAGCTTGGATAGTCAGTTACGGTTCAGCCACAACAGTATAGATGTAGAAGTTGTGGAAGTATACACTGTGAGCTTGTCTGTGAGTAGAATAGATAAGATAGATAAGAAAGATAAGATAGATAAGATAGATAAGATAGATAAGAAAGATAAGAATATACAGAATACAGAATACAGAATACAGAATACAGAATACAGAATACAGAATACAGAATACAGAATACAGAATACAGAATACAGAATACAGAATAACAGAATACAGAATACAGAATACAGAATAAACAACAGTACCGGAAGCAAATATTTCAATGTATGGTTTCTGTTAAAGACCATAACTTCGGTCGGAAATGTTCGCTATCCTTAACGAGCAAAGAGGCAACATTCTGTAGAAACCCTGCCGCAAGAAAACAGATACGCTCAGGTAATAGGAATGGGATCAGATCTTCTCTGGTATAATAGAACTAAATATAAAGAGGAATAGGTAAAGGATAATTTGCAATCCAGCGACACCATATTATATGGCAAACAAACTCTATACTCAAATCCGTTTTTATTTTGGGTTAGTACCCAACCTGATGCCATAAACCTGTTTATTACACGTTTTGCGGATTTTTGGATGCTCAGACTCATTAACCAACTATAAATCGTTATATAAATACACGAGGTAAAGAATTCTATAGCTCAGTATCATCAGGCCAACTGTATGCAGGACCAACTATGCAATGTATTTCGTTAGCGTGGTAAGAATCCCTCAATCTAGAATGTATAGCATAAGTGAAAACGTGTTTGTAAGATTTAACTTTCATCAATAATCATCGCCACTTCATTTTGGTAGTTCATAATACATGTTTATCAATATTAAATAATGATTCGCTATCTGCCAGACCTAACGGGTTTGGAGTAGAAATTTCCGGATTAATAAACTTCAAACTGAAACCCAACTAGTGTGAAACAATTTGATTTCTTATTCTCCGTCTATTTCTTCACAACTAAGAAACTATATCATCGCTATCTTTAACCCACCAACACCAACTCTGTCCCCGAATCTACTCAAAGAATAAAGACCACCTTTCAATGATGGTTTTAGTTAAATAATAATTGGAGTAGTCTGAAATTCAAATACGTGTCGCTGGAAGTAGTTCGGGTAGAAAGGCTTATTTTTCTATTTCCTATAATAAATTTGGTATAAGCTTAAAAGTGTTTGAAAGCTTAAATAGCGTTTTGTCTTGTTTCATTATTGTTTTGATCTGTTTCATTATTGTTTTGATCTGTTTCATTATTGTTTTGATCTGTTTCATTATTGTTTTGATCTGTTTCATTATTGTTTTGACCTGTTTCATACAAGCTTAAATAGCGTTTTGTCTGGTTTTACAACGTCAACGGTAAGGAGTCTATAACGCACCCCGCTAAGCTGGGTGAGAAGAGAGCGGAGAAAGAGAAAGACCACATCCGGTAGTGACTCGGACTCCGACTCGCCCGAGAAAATGAGAACCAGAAGAGACATAAGGAAAGCAGCGTGCAGGTCGAGAAGGATTCCGACAGCGAGTCCATTGTGTCCTCGCCAAAGAGAAGAAGAGTCAGAAAGGAGCCTTCTTATGTGTGCTCTCCCTTGGCCATCCAACAGGCGGCATTAATCGATGAGTCCATCCCTGACTACTCTCCAGATGCACAAACGACGTTGCCAAAGAACAACACCAGAGTCCTTAAGATCGAGTGGAAGGGACAGCCCATGGACTTGAAGAGTGACCCACACCTTGAGAAATTGCACCCAGCGGAGGCGGTTCTTGCCTCAACTCTCAGATTGCCTTGCAATGTGTATCTTGATTCCAGAGACGCTTCTTTTTTGAGAAGGTGCATCGCATGAGAGAGGACAGGCCTTTCAGAAGAACGGACGCGCAGAAGGCTTGTAGATTTGACGTCAACAAGGCCAGCAGGCTTTTCGCACTATCTTTGAGTGGAACAAAGATTTTTTCACTTCATTTATTTCAGTTGGTTATTCCCATTTTTTGAGGGTTTGGAAGGGTCCATGTGGCCCCTCTACGGAAGGTTGGTTTCTAGACACGCATATTGGTTACACGTACATTTAATTTCAAGTTACTATGTTCTGTTTTGTAGAGAACAAAACCGCCACAGCAGCCAGTCTTTGATAAAGGTGTTTGGACAGACTTGCATTACCTCTCACCAACTTACGCTTGTTCGCAATTCTAGGGCGTTTGGGGTGCGCATGTGCATAATAATGTTTTGATCTGGTTCTATAAGCTTAAAGTGTTTTGTGTACCATATACAATTTTATATCGCCATCTTTAATTTTAAGCCAAAAAACTATAAGCTATGCCACAGCACCACAGCACCACAGCACTACAGCACCACAGCACTACAGCACCACAGCACTACAGTACCATACTTTATACTACTACCCTTTCTGCAATTTCTGCTGCTCTGTATGCCGCACCTAGCCAGTAGGAACGGCCGTCCTATATGCCGGAACTTCTGCCATCCCACATTCACGTGACCCACCCGGAGGTACTGCTGCGCTGAACGCGCACCTGCATCCAAACCCAAGTGATCTCTTTCCCATGCCCCCGAAACCAGACTCCCCCATCCACATCAATCTACGATCGGACGGCAAGTCCAAAGTCAAGGGATGCCCGGGCGTGCCCAACTCGATTGTATGTGTCCCGCAACGTCCCTGTCCTTTACTAACCGAAGCCCCGCATAGAGACGGTCATTGAAATCAGGCCCGCCATCGGCCTCCCGTTCAGTTGCCGCCGTGTCGAGGTCGAACTCACCACCGAACAGAGAGTCACCCCGCCCTCCACTTTGGCAGCTACCTTGGGCACTTCCATCGGAGTTTCCGACTCGGTCAAACAGTACAAAGCCTTCGAGGGCGCCACGGTGTTTGCGCCGCCTCACGGCGACTTCTTCCAGGATGTGTTGGCGCTCGACATCCCGGTCATCATACCCATCGACCGCAATCTTCCGTCCAGCGGCTACTTCGACGGCTGGAACGCATTGACGGTGCACCAGCTCACGGTGCACGTGACGCTCGGGCGCGGCGCCGAGTCCGAGCGCCGCCTCCTGCATACCGCGCCGGTCGTGGTCAAGTTCTACGACAACCTCCCGCTCTACCGCCAGTTCAACGAGCCGGTGGCGGAGGTGGGCGTCTCCGCCGACAATCAGGTGTTGGCGGCGGCCGAGATGGCGGTCTCGTGCGTCGGGCCCCAGGATGCAGTGCACGTGGATGCGGTGGTGCGTTTGAACCCGCACGACGTGAAGCGGAAAAAGGGGCTTGTGTTGAGGAGTGTGGGTTTGCTGCTCGTGGAGATATTCGAGTGCCACGATGCAGGTCTTCCCCGCCGCCGGGAGCTGTCCTTGTTCCTGCAGACGGTCGACAAGGGCAAGATGCCCTTGAGCACTGCCGGCGAGCCCACGTCGTTCCGCTTCCGCCTTCCCCAGTCCGCTGACGAGTTGGCGCTCTACACGCCCTCTGTGCAGGACGTCCACGTCCACCACGTGTCTGCGCCGTCGGCCGCCTTCAACCGCAACCGGAACCTTCCCAAATTGGCGCAAGGCGTGCCCTTCACGCACGTGCAAAGCTTCACCACGCAGGGCCGCTTGTTCTCCTTGCGCTACGAGCTCCGAGTCGTGGCCAAGACGAACCACAAGCATGTGCAGTCCGTGCTTCCGCTTACGGTGTCGCCGTACAACCGCGACAGCTGCCCGTACATCATGCAGTGGATAGTGGCCGAGTGCCAGGCTGCACGTGACCGGTTTGGCAAGCACGTGATTGCCGACATTGTCGCGATGCACCGCCCCGGCGACATTTTCCTGGCGGTGCGACATTTTTGCGCGCCGCCCACCGTGTACCCGTACCTGCGCCAGAGCTGGCTGCGGCTCGGCTTCAACCCGGACGCGTTTGGCACGGTGCCTGCGGCCAGCGACTTTGTGGCGTACATCGACTGAGCTGGTGATGGGTGTGCGGCGCGCGGGTGTGGCGCGCGGGTGTGGTGCACGGGTGTGGTGCACGGGTATACTGCACGGGTATACTGCACCGCACGTCTCCGCCGCGCCCCCCACCGTGCAACCATGCTCTCGTACGCCCCCACACACACCACGTCGTACTCCGCTAGCGACAACCCGAGGGTCAACTACAATGAGCGCGTCCTGCAGACAGCCCTCTTCAAGTCGCCCCTGCTCAAGTCCGTCTACGAGAGCTTGTGCGAGGTGTACGCGATCGTGTGCACCACCCAGACAGTGGAAACCGCCTACACCCGGGACTACATCACCGACAAAGAGCAGTACACCGCCACGGTTCTCCGGCTCATCAGCCAGTACCAGGTGCTTTTTCTGGGGCTCCAAAAACCCGAGTTCCGGCAGCCGCTCTTGGAGGTTTTGCCGGACCTCACCCCTTCCCTTGACAACTTTCTAGCTGCTTTGAGCCGCAGGTTCCGGCTCGAGTGCCCCCTAGCGGTGGAACGCCTCCTGCAGGCAGTCCCGGCCACCATGGAGCAAATGGGGAAAAAAGTCGAACAGAAGCCAGACGGCCCCTCGGTTTCCGAGTCGGGAGCCCGGGCCTCGGGTGCAGGCGCCCGACTTGTGGCCGAAGCCACTGGCAACTTCATCACGCTTATGGATGCTTTGAAATTGGCCTACAATACGAAAAGCCAGCTTCATCCGCTTCTTAGCAGTTTGGTGATTTCCTTGAACGATCTAATTCTGAAGGAAACCGAGGCGCCGGTGGATTTTGTTGCCAAGCCGAAACTTGTTACTTGGTTGATCAAATTGAATGGACTTCTGGACCAGGAGGCTTTGAGTGCGGCTGAATGTGATGAGTTTTTGGAGCATGTCGAGACGGCATACCACGGCTTCTACAATTCTTTGTGATTTGGATCCGGGGAAGTTTTTGCGCCTGCTGGACTGCTGCTTATCTGCTGCAGTCTACCCCATTGAGAGACCAGTTCGTGGAGAAGTCTCGATGCGGTGACATCGCCGAATGAGGAGATTCGGGAACAGCGCCAAACTATACTGAGCCAAGGACCAGACGGAGTCCACGTGGAACCGAGGGCGTTCTGCAGAGGCAATGGCCCAGCGCATTGACCGGGCCGCCAGTGTGTCTGTATGCAGGACGCACAATTTATGCCGGGCAGAACAACCTTCTGCAGACCAGCAAAAAGCTCTTCCAGGGACGATTCGAACGTCCGATCTCAAGATGCCCATGTCAATTACAGTCTTGTGCCTTATCCAGCTTGGCCACCGGAAGTTTGTTAAAATACTTCAATATCTTTGGCATATCCGAACTAGAGGATTCAGGCCATTTTGCGGAGCTTTGAAGATTCCTTCGGGCACAGTCTGAAAGGCTAGAGCAACTATCGGCTCTACAATGCTTCCGTGCCGGTGAGGTCGGCAAAATTTCCGGTTTCGGACAAGTTTGACCGCCCGTTCCATCGGCGAAAAGAGATATTTGAGCATGAAGATCCAAATCGACTCAATTGGCTCAACAGGTGTTCTCAAACGTTCAGTAATGCCACAAAATGCTAGAACCATTTCTGGTCATGTGGTGATCTGATCAAGCTTAAAATCTTGGCCATAGCAGAACACCAAAGCTCGAAATTCACTGTAGATTTCACCGGGTCTCTATTAGTTCAGAACAGCAAACATCCTATACAGGTCGAAAGTACCGCACGTGATCTACGAAAAGCCATTGAAAAGGTACCTTCAGGCCACGGTTTGTTTATTTCAGTGACTCCAATGCATCCACAATCATATTTGCTTCCAAGCCAGTACCTTTGTGGTACCCCGCCAATCTAATCATGATCCTGATTGCACAGCCTTGGCCATGACCCATTCCCAAGTCATCAATCCGATCAAACAATCGACTCAATTTGCTCAGCATATCCCAACACATTCTTGATGATGGCGGCAGAATCCGAAACAGAGTCAGACGTCGCCTCGTTGCCAAAGTACACAACTCCATTCAGCAAAAACCAGTGGCCTGCATCCAACAGGTCCCGGAGCAAGGCCTCAAACGCAGAATCCAGGTCCTCCTGCGGAAAGTACAACAAAGACTTGCAATTGGACACTGGGATGGACACACTGGTCTTTTCCAAAGAGCGAGCAATCTCACACCGTAAAGTAGTCACCAAGGAATCTTTGAAGTGGCTGAATTCCGGACACGGCACTTCGGCGTCATTCTGCAACAGTTTCCAGCCCTTCAAGTAGTTGCCCTCCATCAAATTCCGCTCAAACTCAATGGGGTAGCGTAAGAAGTGGTCCTTTTCAACGTCCACAAGCGGCGAATTGTAAATGGCCTCCAATTCAATATGGAACCGCAGCGTTTGCCCACGCGATAGCAAGTAGAGCAAATTCAACGCAACCACCTTGGTGCGGTCGGTGTTGACTTCCCCTTTGGAGTGCAACTTTGAACAGGTGTAGAACGGCGTCAAGCTCAGAAAGTAGTTCTCGAAAAGCGAGTATTCATTGGAGAGCAACAGCGAAAGGGCGCCGATTTCGAAGAGCCGCTCGGCAATCTTCAAGTCGCCAATCTGTTCCTCGGAGGCGGTATTCAGCGGCAACGGCACCAAGAGGTTGTGTTTGACGAGCTCAAGTTTGACAGGCGTCAACACCTTGATACATTGGTCGTATTCCTTGTTTTCAAACAAATGGTACAAATCTTGTGAGAGTTTGCTGAGGGCCATTGTGGTTTGGGTGGCGTATGATTGAGAGGCGGGATATGCGCACGCGGCACCTCCGTACCCCACATCCGTACACCCGAATCTGTGCGCTGCGCTGGTGTGGATACTCGGGTCGCTATTGGGGTTCCTGCATATAAGCCGATCTGCCTACCGCGTGATTGCTTCTGCCCGGACGTGGCGGGCCTTGCCAGCACGCGCCCTTTCACCGCGGGCGGTGGCCGATAGGGCTCCATGCTGGCAGCGGGCGCTGCTTATGTGCAGGATCCAGAGCTCACGGGACAGTGTTGCCCTGTTGCGATTGATGTGCAGGAACACCGTTACCGGTGCTCGGCAGCCGCTCCTCCGCTTGGCTATCACGTGCCGCCTGGTTTGAAGGTCGAAAATATGGCGATACTGCACACAAGGCCACGGCTTTTGTGCAGGAACAAGAGGACTCGACTCCGAGGGTCACGTCGTGGTTGGGCGGGAATTCTTTGGGGCGTCGTGCGCGGCCACACTATAGGAGTCCGAAGTGCTCCATTGAGTTGGGAACGGCGAGGTGTATGCAGTACGGAAGACCTCGGAAGTGCCGCACCCGTACCTCCCATTACCCCCCCTCCCGTCCGCCGCTCCGGTTCGGCCAGAGTGGCGGCCAAAATGCGTGTGCAGCACGGGCATTTGCACCCGCTGCATTTAGAGACTGTCAGCGAGCAATTCCGGCTGCGGGGCGAACGGCGGCGCCTTGCAACTATCTTGTCCTGCATACAAGACCAGCTAGGCGGCCCCGTATACTTCCGCACCCCAGAAGCGCAACGCCAGAGTGCCTGTATGCAGTACGGGACAGTTCCCTTCAGCAGTCTCCTGCACAAGCCGTGTGGGCCATGCCAAGTGTCAGTGATGAGCATATAGCTGAAGTAGCGTCTAGCTGAAGTAGCGTGAAAGCCCATCACGGCGTAGAATCAATATCAGTCTGACCAAATCACGACTTCAGCGCCCCCATTCGCAGCCGTGTATGCAGGAGCCATGTGGCCGGTGTACGGGTGTGACTGCTACCGGCCCCCAGCACGGCCAGCAGCACGAAGAGCGGGCAGTGGCGCACGCAGTGGCCATGTGCAGTGCCGGAGCAAGTCCGCCTCCTCAGGCCGTCCGGTGTCGGCCCGTTAGTCACACCCGTACCGCGAAAATTTTACCTTAAAAACTGATACGCGCCCTCCTTCTCAGCACCATGTGTGGAATCTACGCTGCCTACAGGCAAGACAACATCGAGCAGTTCAAGGACAAAGCGCTCCAGTACGCCAAGAAAATCCGGCACAGAGGCCCGGACTGGTCCGGCAACGCCGTTGCCAACGACACCATCTTGTGCCACGAGCGCCTAGCCATTGTGGGTTTGGACTCCGGCGCCCAGCCAATCGTGTCCCCAGACGAACGCTACTCGTTGGCCGTCAACGGTGAAATCTACAACCACATCCAGTTGAGAGAAGAATGCGCCGACTACAAGTACAAGTCGCTTTCCGACTGTGAGCCAATCATCCCCTTGTTTGAGAAATACGGCGTGGACACGCCCAAGAAGTTGGACGGTATGTTTGCCTTTGCCCTCTACGACCGCAAGGCCGACCGCATTGTTGCCGCCCGTGATCCCATTGGCATTGTGACTTTGTACATGGGAAAGTCCTCCAAATCCCCCAGAACCCGCTACTTTGCGTCGGAATTGAAGTGTCTTATTGACGAGTGTGATGAGATCTTCGCCTTCCCTCCCGGCCACGTCTACGACTCCAACACCGACGAGATCACCCGCTACTTCACCCCTACGTGGTGGGACGGTGACAAGATCCCAGCAAAGAACGTCGATTTAACTCAGGTGAGGGAGACCTTGGAGATGGCCGTCAGAAAACGGCTCATGGCCGAGGTGCCTTACGGAGTGTTGTTGTCTGGAGGCTTGGACTCCTCGTTGATTGCTGCCATTGCCGCCAGAGAAACCCTGAAAGCCGCCACCGGATTTCCACTGGACGGCTACGATGCCAACAAGGAGCTTTCCGGCGTGGACGCTCTGGGCTCCTTGCACACCTCCAGCTTCGCCAAGTTGCACTCGTTCGCCATTGGCTTGCCTGGTGCCCCCGACTTGTTGGCTGCAGAGAAGGTGGCTCATTTCATCGGAACCATCCATCACTCGCACACCTTCACTTTGGAGGAGGGCTTGGACGCCTTGAACGACGTCATCTACCACTTGGAAACCTACGACGTGACCACCATCCGTGCCTCCACGCCTATGTATCTTCTTTCCAGAAAGATCAAGGCTCAGGGTGTCAAGATGGTGTTGTCTGGTGAAGGATCGGACGAGATCTTCGGTGGCTACTTGTACTTTGCCAACGCTCCTTCCGCTGACGAGTTTCACAAGGAGTGTGTGAAGAGGGTCAAGAACTTGCACTACGCAGACTGTCTCAGAGCCAACAAGTCGACGTTGGCTTGGGGCTTGGAGGCCAGAGTGCCCTTCTTGGACAAGGAATTTTTGGAGGTTTGCATGAACATTAACCCCGAGGACAAGCTCATCCAGGACGGCAGAATCGAGAAATACATCTTGAGAAAAGCCTTTGACACTAGCGACGATCCCTCCGTCAAGCCTTATTTGCCGCAAGAAATATTGTGGAGACAAAAGGAGCAGTTTTCCGACGGTGTGGGCTACTCGTGGATCGACGGCTTGAAGGATGCTGCTGAAGCTGCCGTTTCTGACGAACAATTGGCCAACCCCAAGCCTGAATGGGGCGATGATGTACCCACCACCAAGGAAGCTTACTGGTACAGATGCAAGTTTGACGAGATGTTCCAGCACTCCAAGGCTGCCGCTTCCACGGTGATGAGATGGGTTCCAAAGGCCGAGTGGGGATGCCACGCTGACCCATCGGGGCGTTACGCCACCACTCACGACCACAACGTCAACAAGTAGTTATAGAAGTCTCTTGTGTGCAGACGCTGGGCTATGTGGTATAGAGTGGCGCCAGTAATAGGTATTTTTTTTAAAATTATTGACGTTGTGAGAAGGCTACGGTAGCGACATGGATTCGACCCATTTAGTCGTAGCAGTGAACTACGAGTACAATGAGTTTTAATATGGTTAATAACTTTGAAGTTAGTTGATTCATAATGTTAAATTAGTATCTGGATCTTTTAGATTAAAACCGTATTTTTAAAGCTTTCTCATTGTTTTTAATTTAATAAATATAATTAGCTACTTATTCTATAGGAAATAAAAACCATTAAAAGAAATTTTACCTATTTTTGATAAATATGCTAAATGTAAGAAGTTAATTTACTTTTTTAAAAGCAAATGAATAATAATTAAGCTCTTATATCACGATTAGCTAAAACTACAATTCCTGCTTCGTTGCATCCGTTTCCCAATTATATTTAGTTAGTAGTTTTTCGCTTATTTCTTGTGATTAAAATTCTTTAAATTCTGACTACTTTGAACACAACTTTTTCTATTTCTTTCTTTTATTGTAATTAGCCCTTTCTTCATAGTGTTTATGTATTTTGCATCTTTCTCTTCTAGACAGGTGTAGACGTTCACCCACGCAACTACGGCTAGCGAAGTGGCACTGCTTACACTGCCTGTAAGCTGCTACAAGCCATCACTAAATGGCCATATTGACGAAACAAAAAGAAACTCAAATCATACCCTATAATCGGTGCGCAGCTCTCTGTTGTACCAATCTTGGGTAGCAGTTGATAAGTTTCTCTGGCCACCTGCCAAGGAAAGCCGACGTTGCTTTGTTTGTCTGCCGCCTTAGCGCTTGTAGTCATCGAGCCAACTCTCCACGTTCTGGGAGTCTCTCTCTTGCCAGGCTGCCCGGATACGGATCAGATCCAAGACCTGGTAGAGCGCACGCTCGAAGCCGTGGATATCTCTGTTGTTGAAGAAGTCCTGCACATCGTCCGCCACGGGAAACAGCAGGTAATTGCACAATGTGGTCTTGATAAAGCGGTCGAGAACCACCATATTGGTCGACATCAAGCGGTGGATCTCGGCGTAGTTCTCCTTCACAAACTCCCAGAACATGGTCCGAACCCGGGCGTTTTTGCTCAATCCGACGGCCAAGAAATGAGCATCCATGGTGGGAATCACCGACTCGTCGAGGAGATACGACATCAAGCTCTTGGCCATCTCCAAGTTGGCCACGTTTCCAAGCGCAGTCAACGCCACTTCACGCAGGTCGAGCGAAGTCGGCGTGGTCACCTCTTGCAACACGGCCCGAAAGTGTGCCTGTGTGCAGGACGCGCTTGAGACCACGGCGCTGAAGACGAACCTTCTCAAGGCGGGATCGATCTTCTCACCGGACGTCCACTGCTGGAACGCCTGCTGGGCGTACTGGTCGAGTTCCGGAATCCCGTACGTCGAAGCCACGGTCAAAATGTGCGCCTTCAATTTGGCCCGCTTGAAGTCGGCGGGGTCCACGTTTTCCTGGAGCATTTTGACGGCAATCGGGGTGTAAACCTTTTTGCAAAAGGCACGGAGGTTTTCGCTGTCAAAAGTGATGACCACGTTGGCCATACGCGATGTCAACTCAAGCCAGAGCACGTACTCTTCGCCCAAAAAGTCGTTGTCGAGCGAAATATGCTTGACCAAGTCCAAGAAAAAAGCCGTGGACTTGTGGCCGGACGTAGCCAACGAAGCCGAGTCGGCAATGATGCCCACCTTGTCTCTGGTGGAAAGAGCGGCGAAATGGGCCAAAATGTGCTTCCTGTAGAACGCCTCCTCGTAGTTGACCCGGAACGGCGCCTGGGTTCCTCGGTTCAACTTGAAAAGACCGTTTTGGGCACTGATGCGGGTTTCTCTTTTGTCAAAGGAATCGACGCCGGTGTGGGCGGATCCTGCATCGAGAGGAATCCACCACACCGTCGTGTCTTCGGAGGCTTTCACGTCTCCGCCGTTCAAGAAGCGATGCTGCGAAACCACAATGCCAGACTCGTCCTCGGAAACATTCACCACCGGAAACCCGATTTTGTTGATCCACTGGTCCATCATGCAGGACACGTCCAAACCGGAAACGTCCGAAAGTGCCGCCCACAAGTCGCCAGCCTGGGCGTTGCCATACTTGTTGCGGTTCAAGTAGTTGGCGACGCCCTTCAAAAACCTGGCCTCGCCCAAGCACGCGGAAAGCATCAAAATGGTGGATGCTCCTTTAAGGTACGAAATGGCATCGAACAACTGGTCAATATCCAAAGCATCCACCACCGGAACCTTGACAGGGTGCAGGTTGCGGAGGCCATCGAGGCGCAAAGCCTCCTGCAAACTCTCGGAAATAAAGGAGGTGAAAATGTCCCACTCAGGAAAGAGGTAGTCCACGGCATAGAAACCAACCCACGTGGCAAAGCCCTCATTGAGCCACAACTCGTCCCACCACTGCATGGTGACCAAGTTTCCAAACCACTGGTGGGCTATTTCGTGGGCAACGACGTAGGCCACCTTCTGCTTGTAACTGGGGTCCAGCGTAGCCTCGGAATACAAGAGCGCCGTGCTTCGGTAGGTGATGAGGCCCCAGTTCTCCATGGCGTTGTGCAGGAAGGCGTGCACGGCAAGAAGGTCGAGTTTGGGAAGGGGGTACTGCACCTCGAACACGGAGCTGAAGAAGTCCACGATTTTGGGAGCCAACTCCGCCGCCAACGCCGCGTCCTGCGTGTAGCCAGGCGTGGTGTAGATCCGGACAGGCAACGGCTTGCCGCCAACGTAGTTGTCGGCGGTGTGGCTTTCGATGTACTCAAAGTCGCCAATGGCCCACGCCAAAAGATAAGTGGACATGACCGGGGTTTTTTCAAACACCACCGTCTGCAAGCCATCGCCACGGCTCGTCTCCAAAACTGGCATGTTGCCCAAAACGCACAAGTTGTCACTGGCGGTGATGGTCACCGAGAACGTGGCCTTTCTGTCGGGCTCGTCCAAACAAGGAAACGCTCTGCGGGCGTCCGTGGCTTCGAATTGCGTCAGCAACATGTGCTTTGTTTCGCCGTTTTGCGTGTACAGCGAGCGGTAGAAGCCTGCCATGTTGGTCTGGATGCGGCCGGAAAACCAGAGTGTGGCCACGGCGGATTCCGCCACCTCTCGGTCGAACTTGAGGACAAAATACTCTTTTTCTGCATTCTGCTCCGAAACCCTGACGCCCACTTTGCCGCTGGCGTCGCTGGCGCTTACACGGCTTACAGAGAGGTCTCTGTAGTGGAGGTGCAATTCATCCGTGGGTTGGAGGACAGAAAGCTCGATTTCCACACGGCCGTTGTAGGAGTCGTGTGTGATGTCAAAAACGGAGAGGTTGTAGTGGACCGGTGAGAGCGCCTGGGGAAGTGCCTGGTAGTAGGGGTTCATGGGGACGGATGGAGTGAGGAGGCGGCGGAAGAGGTGCATGTGTGCAGGTCCGCGGTCACGTGCGCGCCCCCGGATTTGATTCACTAGCGGTCCATGTGCAGTCTTCGAGGAGCAGCCACCGAAATGGCAACGGACCCTCCTTGACGATTTGATGTTTGAGGCTTCTTGGAAATTGTGTTGGTTTTGCAAGAATTTCAGGAAAATGTACAAAAGTGCGTTTCAGTCAGGCTTTACTCCCGATCCCTGCTCGGTACGATATTTTCAAAATCTGGTGCCTTACAGATTGGGTATTCCTACGATATATATGCAGCGTATCGACCCGTTCAGGGATTCCGCTTGTGGCTACTGTGTTGCATACCATTTTGGGCAGCGCACGACCTCGGAGCCTGCATATAAGTACTCCTACACCGGTATTCACAGAAGATAGCATCATCCACGGGCAGATCCGCAGAAAGGGGCCGCTATTTGAGTAGCTGCCTGCTGGGACAGCTTTTGGGGAAGCTGGCGTCCGTTGGGACTCTAGAGCTTTGCATGGCCAGGTCACGTGACTCGAGTCCGGCGGGCAGCCCCAGCAACAGCAGTCAATACAATACAATAAAGAATATGCATGCTACAGCGTAGTGTGATACGCTGCAATACAGTATGGCGGGTAAACAGTGCAGTATACTGGATGGACCCATGTCTTATATACAGTACCCACATAGTGTTCAATACAGAACATCAACCACGATAATTTCTATTCTGTCTTAGGGATGTACGGGCTTCACTTCTGGTAATGTTTGGAGCGCTAACCAAATTTCGGATTCAACTCTCTTTTGCATTGGTATCCTGCATACCCACAGATGTAACGGGCGAAAGATGGAGAGGAAATAGTCTTTATTACCCTCGGATATGAGAGCCCACACACCCGTACCTCCGATTATATCCCCCTCCCCTCCTCTTCTCCAAAACGGCCGAAGTGGGGCCGAAATCGTGCATATGCACTGCAGGGCCGTTCAGGATAACACCCCTGGCTTTGCACGGAAAAAGACGGGCTTGATGGGGAACCGTGTGGCGTGTGCGTATATGCACACCATAGAGTAGTTCCGAGGGCGGGGCTATGCACATCATAGAGTAGTTCCGAGGGCGGGGCTATGCACATCATAGAGTAGTTCCGAGGGCGGCTACATTTACACCATTGAGTAGTTCCGAGGGCGGCTACATTTACACCATAGAGTAGTTCCGAGGGCGGGGCTATGCACATCATAGAGTAGTTCCGAGGGCGGGGCTATGCACATCATAGAGTAGTTCCGAGGGCGGCTACATTTACACCATAGAGTAGTTCCGAGGGCGGGGCTATGCACATCATAGAGTAGGTCCGAGGGCGGGGCTATGCACATCATAGAGTAGGTCCGAGGGCGGGGCTATGCACATCATAGAGTAGTTCCGAGGGCGGCTACATTTACACCATTGAGTAGTTCCGAGGGCGGCTACATTTACACCATTGAGTAGTTACGAGGGCGGCTACATGCAGGAAAACAACCTGACGGCCCCAGCAGAGGCAAAGCAGAGGTTGGGCTTATGAGTCAGTCGGTCCAGGGCTCCAACAGATTCATTTATAGTCGCCTTACAGAGTCTTGGCGCAAATCAAGAAACTCCTCATGGATGTTCTAGTAAAATGAGAGTTTCGTGAACAGCTGGGTAAAGACAATTTAACAGCTGTGTAAGTGGCAGAAATACCACACATCCCAAAATGGACGGAACGCCAAACTCCTCTGTATCTGGACAATCAAAAGTGCAGAGCGCATTAGACGCATAAAGTCTCTTTTCCAGATATACAGATGATGCCTTCTGAGTGTTTATGTTGTTCTTTTCGTGATCTGGCCTAAATAAAGCACATACTTTGAACCGTGATGACGAGAAACACATGATAAAGTAGTAGGCACTTGCCAAATGAAGCTTCAAACCAGACCATTCACACATTGTTTTTTAATTCAGCAGATTTGAGCAGATTTGAGCAGTTTTCAGCAGTTTCCAGCAGTTTTCAGCAGTTTTCAGCAGTTTCCAGCAGTTTTCAGCAGTTTCCAGCAGTTTCCAGCAGTTTTCAGCAGTTTCCAGCAGTTTCCAACAGTTTTCAGCAGATTTGAGCAGTTTCCAGCAGTTTTCAGAGTCGTCTTCTATCAAGTCCAAGAGTTAGCACGCTGTTTCTTACTCGGAGTTTGCCGAAAATCGCCCAGTTTCTAAATTCGACCTCGATAAACTGCTTCGTGAAATCTTCCTTCCGCAAGCTGCCCGAGTAGACGGCATCAGCGGAATACGTTGTTTGTTAAAATTGCTCATTCCAATTCATTGCTGGAAAACAGACGTGGAGCACGGGAACATCGGAAGGATGTGAAAGCCCAACGCTATATTAGCAGTTATAAGAAAATCTCTCTGGGTGGAAAGCCATAAGAAAATCTCTCTGGGTGGAAAGCCATAAGCTATGAATCCGTCTTCCTCGGGTGGAAACCATACTTGTCGTTCCTGGCTTGAACAGTGAGAGCACTTTCTTGTTCAACGGGTTTTGCAGCTAATACGTTGCAGCTAATACGCTTTGGAGGTACCAAATAGCCCATTTGCACACGCCGAAGCCAACAACTCACCCTTACCCAGAGTTCCGCCACAGCTCACGCTACAGCTGCGTCACTATTGCACAGATTATCTAATATTTGCCCGAACTCATGCCCACAATGGAAATGTCTTCTGAACCGTTGACTGCTTCAGAGCCACTCAGCCACTAGTCACTCTGAGCCACTAGTCACTCTGAGTCTTCGGATCTTTTTCTGAATCTTCTCAGACTTCCCCTAAATCCTTTCTTCAGACTCTGCTCTTCCCCCCCTTCTTAGGTTTGCGGACGCCCAACTCAGAGTTAACCGAACGGTCCAAAGCGCCAATCTCTTTAGCCAAAGCAGTGCCAATGTCCACGCCAAACTTCTCCACACGGGCCAAGTCTTTTCTGGCTGCCGTGGCCAGCGCCTCATCTCCAAACTTTTCGGCCCTCTTGATTTTCTTGGTCAAAAGCTCCACGGCGAGTTGCTTGCGTTCGTCAGCGCTCAACACCTTGGGCTTTTCCTCCTCCTGTGGCTGCTCCACTTCCACCTTTGCCTCTGAGGCTGGCTGAGCATCTTCATTTGCAGTGGAACTGACTGCAGAGCCGCCATTCTCTGCACCATTCTCTGTACCATTCTCTGCACCATTCTCTGCACCATTCTCTGCACCATTCTCTGCACCATTCTCTGCAGAGCCGCCATTCTCTGCAATGCCACCATCCTCTGCAATGCCACCATCCTCTGCAGTTTCGGGTGCTGGCTCATTCTGAGGCTTTTCCAAGTCGTCCAGTTCGCTGGCGGGCGGGACCCCGCTCAAGCGGCCGACGAGCTCGGCTTTCTTGCCTTCAACAGAGAGCCCCTTCTCCTTCAAGGCCTCCTTGAGTTGCACCACGGTCATGGACGAATACTGGGACATGTTGTTGCTGTTCGTCCACGCGGCGCGCGCTTGGGCGCTTGGAGCACGTGCGCGCGCACGTGAGAGTCACGTGAGAGTCACATGCACAAAACCACGTGATTTTCACGAGAGTCACGAAACAATAAAGTGGGATTGGTAGTAAGAAAAGAAGAAATATTGGAGTACGAAAAAGATAAGAATTATAAGTCTATATTGCAGAGAGCTATTGAATACTGCAATTAGATGTTTTGGCTATGAAACAGGTTTGGGGAAAATTTAGATTCTTGATAAAAGAAAATTTAAACATAAATATTTCAAAGAATACATTTACTTTATCACAATTAAGCATGACTTTAATGCAGTCTTTATTCCCTAATAGGGTTGAGTTGTATGTACCTTCAACTGATGAATACTCTTTTTTAAGCAAGGCTGTATGGGGGTAGGGTTATAGCTAAAATGGGGTATATGGTGAAATATATTTATGCTGATGTGGTTTCGTTATATCCTAGTGCAATGAAATTATTAAAGCATTGCTACGGAAAACCTAAGCATGTAAATAAAATAAATTGGGATTTGCATGGTATATACAAAGTTAAATTAACTCATAATGAGGATCTGATGCCTAAAGACTATTTAAGCTTCGTACCAAGAAGAGGTGATGATGGAAGATTGAAGTGGGACTGGTTTAAAGAGCATGTAGGTATTTATCACACCTATGGCTTGCTAATTGCTAGAGACCAGGATTTTGCTGTGGAGTGTATAGAGGGTGTCGAATATCCTTTCAAAGATTATATATTCAATGCCTTTATAGACAAATTATATAAATTAAAGGATGATCACCTGAATGTGAATGAAGAAAAACCTGGCCCTATAAGATAGCAAAAATAGCTCTAAATGGTGGTGGTTATGGAAAATTTGTGCAGAAACCAATAGAGAAAGAAGTGTACGTGGTGAAAAGAGATACCAAAAAATTAATATGCCAGAATTCTTTAATTTAGATGGAGAAGTTTATGACAAGATGATAGTAGAAACCCTAAACAAACCTGCATATGCGGCTCAGAACGGCATATCAATCCTAAGCGGTTCTAGATATAGACTATACTGCTTATGTAAAAAGTTTAGTGGTTTAGAAAGTATATAGTGATACTGATGGTGTTTTTATAAGAGAATCGTCAATAAATTATGGTGTGTTTAAGAAAAATTGTAACACAGAGCTAGGAGCTTTGGAAGATACAATAGAAGGCAGTTTTGATAACAAAATATCTGAGATGGTGATCTGTGGGCCAAAAATGTATGGCTATTCATACAGAGATAGTAAAAATAAAATAAAAGAAAAAGTGTATTGCAAATGTGTACCAAATTATATGGTGTCAATTGATCATCTAAAAATGATAGTAACAGAAGAGAAAGATGCAAAATACATATACACTATGTTAAGAAAGGTCTAATTACAATAAAAGAAAGAGAGATAGAAAAAGTTGTGAAGGAGACTTGGAATATGTAGATTAAAATGCAGAGCAAAAATATTAAGGATAAAAAGCTAGTTGGTGGAGATGGAGCCGTATATGAATCGTACCTAAATGGGTTTATAAATAAAATGCGGAGAAAAAATAATGTGGATGTAAAGCACAAAAATGATGGGGTAGAAAGAGTAGGGGGTAGAGAAAAGTATAACAAATAGCTTAAAAATAGTGGGGGCTGTGATCTGCTTTAAAATTAAGGTAAAACCCTTAAATATATGCTGTTGGAGTTGGCGAGGGCTAGAGGTGGGGGTCCGGTGATTCCACAAAACCACGTGAAAACCACGTGAAAACCACGTGAACATCATGTGAACATCACGTGAAAGTCACGTGAACATCACGTGAACATCACGTGCCCCGCCAACACCATCGCCGTGGCACACCACCAGCTGGCGACTATGTAGCGGGAAACTCGGCGCGGCGCAACGCGTTCTGCACGCTGAAGTAGCGGAAAAGCCCCGAAAAAACCACCAATATCGAAAACACCCCGGCAACACGCCTAGGGGGCTCCCAACGTAGAGGGCCCGGAGCGGCGCCGATTTCAATCAGTGTTCGGCATAGACCACCTGCCGGGCCCGCTCCTGCACAGTGTACATGTGCAGAGCCGCCAACGATAGCGCCATCATCATAAGTGCAGTCCGGATGCAGGCCAAGTACGTGCGCTCGTTGGTGAGGTGGTCACGTGCCACCAGGCCGGAATTCTGGAGCAGCGGAACCGTTTCCCCATTGGGAAGTACCGGTCGGCGGCTGCCGTTCTGCACGTGGCCATTCCGCATCTGTGTGCTGGTCTGCGACGTAAGAGCCGTCCTGCATGCGCGTGCATGGGAAGTACGACCACCATGCAGTCCGGGGCGCGAGCTTCGGGGGTCGGACGGCATATAACGGGGCACGGGTGTAGGTGACTTCCGAGGTGCGCACGTGACCACAGGCTCAAGCCCAAGAGGCCAGCCTGCAAGAGACTTCCGAGGTGCGCACGTGACCACAGGCTCAAGCCCAAGAGGCCAGCCTGCAAGAGATGGCAGCCTAGACCCCGAAGCCGGCGCCGCCATTGGATACATTTATTGAGCCGCACGGGCTTTAATTATACAGTCTCCTACCGATATCCAGACTGCAGGTCCACAGAGCCTGGAACATCAAGGAGAGAAGTCTGGATCGATGATCGAGTCTTTTCAAAATATCTTCTGCAAGTCACGGCACGAACCGCGTAAGCTTCGGATTAACCGATGGTAACGTGAAATCCGACTTTCAGCCTCGGTCAGTTTTTGGCCAGTTCGGGCAATCAGCCCGGATCCAGTGGTAACGTCAAATCCGACTTTCAGCCTTGGCCAGTTTTTCAGAATAGCCAGACGGCCATTTCCTGAAACTGGCTCCAGACACCACAGCATTTTGCCAATCTCACCGTCGGCGCGTCTCACATCTCCATCGAATGATCAATGATCAAAAGACTCTCTCCACCATCAAGCAACTGAAACAAGCCCAAAGTCTGGTACTCGTGGATACACAAATTGAGCTGCTCAGCAGTAAAACCTTTGGCCAAGATACGCGCCCGCAAGTCAGCCATGCTGATTTGGTTGCTATTCTCCTCTGCCAACAAAAGACGAATGGAGTTCATGATCTGTGAGGTCGCATCTTCTCTCACGTATTCTTTGGAGTCCATGGACGACTTGGACACCTCGAGCAAGCGCAAAGCTTCGTCAACGTCATTTCGGTTGACCTCATCGCCAAACCGAATTCTGGCAAGCGCCTGTGAAAGCCGCAAAATCGCCAATAACGTTCTGGGCGTGATATGGGCAAACTTCCTGACCGAGCCCTCGTTTCGCTGGGCCTCTTTCCTCATATTGATGTAACTCTGTGTCACATAGTCGCCAACCGATTTCGGCACCGTGGGCCGATACGTCCGCGCCACCGAGATGTACTGGCGAATGGTCACCGGGTCCAACGGCTCAAAGTCCATCTTCGGCTGCCGGTTGTACTGGTGCACGTAGGTCACGTGCCGCGCCAATTGGTCGTCCGCTGCCACGCTGGCCTGGTCCAACATCAAGTACATGATGTCGAAACGGGACAACAACGCCGCGGGCAAGTTGATGTTCTCGTGCGGCGACAACCTCGGGTTGTATCTTCCGTAGAGCGGATTGGCCGCAGCCAAAATCGACGTTCTTGCATTGAGAGTGGTGTTGATTCCTGCCTTGGAGATGGAAATGGTCTGCTGCTCCATCACCTCGTGGATGGCCGTACGGTCCGACTCCTCCATCTTGTCGAACTCATCAATACAGCAGATTCCGTTGTCGGCCAAAACCAACGCTCCTCCTTCAAGCACCATTTCGTCGGTAACAGGGTCTCGCATCACTGCCGCCGTCAAGCCAACACCCGAGGAGCCTCGGCCCGTGGTATAGACGGAGCGGGGAGCGATCTTGTTGATTGCCTTCAACAACTGCGATTTGGCCACTCCCGGGTCTCCCATAAGACAAATGTTGATATCTCCACGGATCCGCATTCCGTCTCCCATTTCCTTGGTCACTCCACCGCACAACAAAAGAAGAAGGATTTTCTTGACATCCTCGTGGCCGTAGATCTCCGGGGCAATCGACTGCGACAACTTGTGGTAAACCCCGCCCTGCTTGTGCAAATTCTGGATTTTGGCCGTCGCCTCCGCATCCAACTCCAACAGCTCATACTGTTTCTTGTGCTGGCGCACATACTGCGCCTCCAAGAAAGTTTCCGTCAACAAACCAGCACGCAACGCCTTGAATCCGGTATACGGCGAGGGCAAGAAGATTCCCGAAACGTCCACCACATCGCCGGGGTTCATCAGCCGCACCAAATCACCCTCGAGGTAGATAGTCAACATCCGAGGAATGTGCCCCACAGGAACCTGGTTCGCCATTTCCTGGATCTTGGCCTCCTGAAACGACGAGAACTTCGACGCTCTCGTCGACATGAACAATTGGCCCCGGTGGTTGTCCGTCTTGCACACAGGCGACGTGCACTCCGTCAACGGAGTGAACACTTTCAGGTTGACCTCCTGGAAGATCTCGTAGCCACACTTATCACACGTGTACGCGTTGACCAAAACAGATGGCTTGACGTCGGAAACTTTGGTGATGATTCCCCGAACCGTGATGTACTTTCCCACGTGCAGACCCTTAACCTGACGCACTGCATACGCCTTCTTGGCCAGCGTCAACGGCTTGAAGTACAAGTGGTAGCGGCGGGTGAGTTTCGGGGGGAAGAGGTTTTCGGCAAGCTCTGCCGCTTCCGCCGCCTGCGTACCCTGCGTATTCTCGAACCCCGACCGCAAGTTGTTGAACTCTTCGGCATTTTCCTGCGAAACCCTCATGTTCCGTAACTTCCGCTGGTGCAAGATGACGTCCAAAACGTCGTCCTTGTAGGAGATGTCCTTGGTGGACTCGGGCATGAGTTCGTCGGCCACCTGGCTGAAAAGCTCCAAGAAGTGGAACGTGTTCTTTTGCACTTGTGCCACCAAATCGCCGCCCTGGACGCCGGCGCTAAAAAACTGGTTTTCCTGGTAGCTTTTCAAGTCGTCCAATTCCACGTAAAGCGTAGTTATATCTCTGTTGGCGATGTGCTGGAAAAGGTCCAAGTATTTGACGCCCGTGGCAGTTTCGTCCATTGTCGCCGACGACGCCTTGAAATGGGTGAAGAAGTCCTTGACCTGGTTTTTGATTTCATTGTAGTTGACGTTGATTTGCACCGTCGGCAAAGCCACTGATGTCGACATCTGGTAGTGTGGGCAAGGGATGTGTTTTCGTGGTGCGGGGAAGCTTCGGTATTCACTGTAATGGGCACTGAACTAGGTGGGTATCTGGTCTCCCTTGGTCTGCTTTTTGGGCTATCACAAGTGGGAGAAAAAACGCGTTGCAATTAGTTTTCCTAGTTGGGCGTAAATTGTAACAAGCCGCGGGGCGCTGCGTGCAGGCCCAAAATCTCTGCAGGAAAACCACCTCACGTCGACATGAGCTTCACCAACGCCCGCGCGGCGGTGCTTTCGTCGTTCGCGACGTCGGCCATCGCGGTGTCGCCGCCGGACCGGAGCAGCTCGGCCCCCATAGACGCCCAATCCTCCTCGTCGGTATCGCTGGCCGCGTCGGGCTTGTAGGTCACGTGATCCGCCCTGCCCCGCGGCAACGACAGCGAGAGCGTCGAGCGCATGCTGGACTCGTTGAACGACAGCTTGCGGCGCGAGCCAAGCGCCACGTTGTCGGAGGAAATGGCAAAGTCACGTGCGCAAAAAACGTCCTGCAGGGTGCCGCTCCAGCTGCCCAACGGCGACGTGGTGGGCACCGAAGCCACGGGCCCGGGCCCGTGCATTCCCGGGCCCACCGCTAGCAGAGAGGGCGGCGACGACACCAAAAACAGCGAGTTTCGGGCGGAGTTGATCATGTACTCGTCGAGATTCTCCATGGAGTTCAACCGGGACCGGTTGAAAATTTGTGGGTGTCGCGTGGAGTTGTAGGAAGCCGTGTTCTTTACAACCAGAGACAGCGACGACTTTCGGCGGTTCCCCGAGAGCATCGGCGGCGGGCTGAACTTTGTATTGGGCACTCTGTTGGCGAACTTGATTGGCGGTGAACGCTTGAAGCGGCGGTCGTCCTTTGCAGCCAGGTCGTCATCAAAAGCAAACAAATCATCGTCGTCGTCGGCCATGGGATCCGAGTAGTGATTGTGGGCAATTTCGTCGTCCGAGTCCGGCTCGGAATCCGAAACGGCGCTTCCGTGCGCCACCCGCCCAAGCTGCTCTCCTGGAAGCGTGGTGTTGTGGAGGTTCGTTTTGTTGCACGAGATAGAGTCTCTTCGGTGCAGGTCGGCCAGGTTGATGTCGCCCACGGGCTCCTTCTTCAGCCAGCCCAACTTGGCTTTTTCCCGCAACTCGTGGATGTTCAACCGGGACTTTTCCAGCGACAGATTGGGCTCCGTGACAATGTAGTCGGAGTTTATGTAGCGCACAGCCCACTGGCCCCAGCCGATTTTCTCGAAAACAACGTTGTTTTGAGCGTCCCCGCTTTCCATCGCTGCCATAATAAGCCGCCGCTGCTTGGAAAGCGAGAGAAGGTCGAACCCGGGCACTTCCGCCAGGAGGTGGGCGGTTATCAACCGGATGGCAAGGGGGCCTTTTCGAATGAGGAGATTTGCAAGCCGATTGGGGGTGATTTGGGCCGCTACCCGGATGGCTTCGGGGGAGGACGTCAGGAGCTTTTTGCGTTCTTCGTCCAAGAGCTGTTTCTTGTGGTCGGGGGCTTTCGTTTCGCTTTTGATGGCCGCTGTTTGTGTTGCCTCTGGGGCCGGGACATGCTGAATATCCACGACTGGGCCAGCCATGCTGTCAGATTCAGGAGCTTCCGGTGGCATATTCCTCAGGGGAGCGTGGGATGGTGGCCAGAGAAAAGGTTTGGGATGGTGGCCAGAGAGAAGGTTTGTGGAGTGTGCCAAATCGGGAAGTCTGTGGGATGATACGGAAACGTGCACTGCACGGAGTCGGATATCAGCAAAGTTCGTAGTGTTTGTGTTGAAAATCGGATCGGTGGGGTCGCGCATGCGCCAGGACGCACCGTGCACCGTGACTCACACGGCCGCGCACGTGTCCCCACACGTGACTCACACGTGACACGCACGTGACCCGCACGTGACCGCGCTTCACACTAAAGGAGCCACGACTGCACGGCACACCCTCCGCTGCCTGCTACGGACAGGGTGAAAAGAAAGCTATAACTAGCTCAGTGTTTGAAGCAAAGACGTTTAACACGGCATGTGAAGTCCTCCAAGGTTTGGGGAGTAAGCACCGCTGGTGCCTTCTCACAAGGAAAACATCAGGCTTCTCCTTGGGCAGACAGTGGCTGCTACACGGCGGGCATTTTGGAGAGTTTCCACCGTTGAAGTGTCACGTGTTCCGTCATGCAGCTTCCCGGTTCTGAAAAGACACTTCCTAACGGGGTAGTCTCTGGGAGCATTTGAGCAGCGCAAGGAACAGCAGCGCAAGGAACAGCAGCGCAAGGAACAGCAGCGCAAGGATGGAGGGGTTGATAAAAGCATGGTGAGTCAAAAACATGAGTCAAAAGGTGAGTCAAAAACATGTGAGATGCTGGAAACGTGGCAGCTGCTCTCACAGCATTTCCTGGCAACGGAGTTTTTGGGTTCACAACGGAAAATCTCCCGGTGTGCTGACAATGGCCGGGGCTGATATTGCGTGGCATTATTGAACGGACCGGATTTTCGGGAGGAAAGGCCAATGGGGAATATGGCATGCCTTGTTGCTTATTCCGATGTCTATTCCAATGTCTTGTTCCAATGTCTTTATTTCAAAGCCTTTATTCCGATGTCTTTATTCCAATGCCAATTCCTTGTTCCAATTCCTTGTTCCTTATTCTTGTTCCTTGATTCTTGTTCCTTGATTCTTGTTCCAATGCCTTGTTCCTTGATTCTTGTTCCTTGTTCTTGTTCCTTGATTCTTGTTCCTTGTTCTTGTTCCTTGTTCTTTGAATGGCCTCGTGTTATAGGCCTGCATCAATGGAGCTTTGCTTTCCTCATCTGCTTATTTCAGCATCCATTTCCCAACAGACCCAGAAATCGGACTAGGCCCATGGCTACAATTCGTCGTGGAGTGTACAGAGCCGTCACGTGATCCCACGCTGTCTCCGTGTGCTGCAACGCCCGTCTGAAACCAAACACCCGTCTACGGCACCCTCCAGTCAAGCTGTGTATTCATGGTTCGTTAACACGGTGCACGTTTCCGTCGGACGCCGTGCACTCTGAAACTACGAGCATTCTCGTACTTACAACGAGGGAAAGTTCTTCTCGTTGAGAGCAGAGGTCTTGGCAGGCTTGCCCTTGAAAGCACCCTTCTTGGCGTCGCGTCTTGGCGCAGCGTCGCGTCTAGGAGCGTTGTCAGCGAAAACAGCGTTGAAGTCCAACAACTTCTTCTCCTTGGCGGGCTTCTGTCTGATCTTCTTGGAGGACTGACCCTCGGCGAATGCCGTCTGCTCCTTCTCGATCTTCTCTCCGCCCCACTTGCCCTCGGCACCCTCGTTGGCTTGTCTGATGGTTCTGGCGCCGCCCACTGTGGCTTCCTGAGCCTTCTCGGCAAGGTAGTCTTGCAACGACTTGCCTGCAGGCACAGGGGCACTCTCCTTGGTCTCTGCCTCCAACTCGGCGGCGGCATCGGCCTCGGCCTTGGTCTCATAGTCCAATTCCTTCTTGTCGTCGCCCCAACCTTGTCTGACCTTCTTCTTGGTGTCGGACTTGCCGCTTCTGGAGTGGCGGTCATTGGCTTTCTTCTCGTGCTTGGCAGGAGTGGCCGAGGGGCCTGGCGTGGCCTTGTTGTTGGTCTTGTTCTTCAATGCTGCCTCGTTTCCGGTCACTGGCTTCTTCTTCTTGGCTTTGGAGGGGTCAGCAGATGGAGGAGGAACATCAGCTTTCTTGGAAGAGGTGGTTTGTTTGACGTGCTCCTTGGGGAACGAGTTGGAGCCGGTGTTGTCCTCGACGTCGTTGCCCAAAAGGGCATACAAGTTCTGGGGTTAGTTGTTTCGGTGAATCCAGAGCAGCCCCCCATTGAGCCCGACGCCCATTGCGGTCTCGGCTGCATTGGCGGCTAAATATAGGCTACTCGCACGGGCCATTGGCAATCATACCTTGTTTTCAAAAGACATTGTGGTGTAGAAGAAAGAGGAACGTCCAAAAAATTTTCAGCTTTTTTCGTGCGTACCCCTGGTGCACGGGTGCGGCCTCAGTTGCTGGTGCACGGGTCTGCAGCCCTAGGCCGCCTCGATGAAGGTGTCGCCCACCCGGGCCAAAAAGTACTGGAGGGCCTTGCGGAGGTCGGGCCCGATGCCCCGCTCCAACAATCTCATCAGCTTCCGGTACATGGAAGGCGCGTACTGCACAAAGTCCCCGTCGTCCATCTCAATGTAGCCCTCGTAGATTTCCACCACCACCGGCCGCCACGTCGAGATGCTTTTCTGCTGGTTGGCCTCGTCCAAATCACAGAAGCTGTGGAGAATGGTTTCGCAGAGCGGAATCACCGCCTCCATAATCTCCCTCTTGATTTCCGCCCCCGTGGCTTTCTCGCCGTCGCAGTACAACCGCAACATAATGTTGATGTACACTGCTGCTGACATGCTTTCCTGCTTCAACAAGTTGGGAAGTCTCTCAATGACGCCGGCATTCCAGAGCCGCACCCGCAAATCGTAGTCGTCATTGAACCGCTTGGCAAAGTCGTAGCTCCGGTATAGACAGTGTGCTAGCTTCATGAGCTGTTTCTCGGGAATTCCCTCGTAGAATTCTTCTCGGACCGCCAACTCCGAGAGCATTTCGATCATCAAGAGCTGTAACACACACTTGACCACAATGGACGATTTTTCTTCCGTTTCGGCCTGGGGCGTCTCGTTTTTGTTCAAAGGATCCAACTCAAAAAGCTCTTTCGCTGTGGTCAAGTCGAATAGCTGCGCCGTGGTTGCTGAAATGAGATCCCATTGCTCGCCATCAAACTTGGCGCAGTTGGCTGCCAAAAACTCCTGCAAACACAGCTTTCCGGTTCGGGCAATGGTGTCGTTTTCCTGACAAATGCAGTTCGTCAACAACTGCAAGAACTCATCCAACATCGGAGTCAACGCCTCGAAGTAGTGGGAAAAAAGCGACACGAGATTGTTCAACGCCTGAATCAATGTCGTGGAGACCCAGAATGAAAGCTTGTCGCCATCAACCATTCCTCCCCCCGCCTGGATTTCTCTGCTCAGTTGGAGCTTCCAGGGCTGCACCAAAATTCCAAACATCGGGGCCAAAAGCTTGTGATAAACAACGCTCCAGAACTCAAAGTCAAAATGGCTTCCGTATTTAAGCAACACGTCAAAAAAATAGCCCAAAGTCCGCGATCTCACTTCCAACTCCTCGCCCCGCATGATGATGTCATGGAACCCAAACAAAATGGGAAACCAGACCCTGTTGAGCGTTTCTAATTTGTCGCCGGATATCTGGCCGTCTTCCTCGATGATACGCGCCGCACGCTCGATCAGCCGCAGGAGAACCTCTAGTGCCGACAATCCGACCCGTTGGAAACTTTCGTTTTTGGCAAATTCAGTGAAGCACGTGACCATATCGGCAAAGGCATCCTGCTTATCAACTTCCTCGGCATTTTCTTTGCTGATATGCAAAGCGAGCTTGTAAGCACTGGTCACCAACGAGTCTTTCTTTTCTTGGCCGGCCACCGCCAACACCTCAAAGATCGTCTTCCATCCGGACCGGATCTGGCTGGATTTGGCCAAAATCATGTTATTTATGCACTCCAAAACCATATCCTTAACCTCGTACGAACGGTTGTGGCTGATAATGTGCTTGAAAGGCTTCAAGAACTCTTTCTGGAACTTGAAGTTGGACAATTCCTCAATATCCATGAACCGCATGGACAATTGGCGGAGCGAGTCCAACGCAAAAAAATCCACCGTGAGGTTTGGGTTGCACCCCACATTGTTGAGGATCTCGCCCAAAATCACCCACAACTGAGACCACTCCAACCGAATACGGCCCATGTTGTAGTAGCAAATATCGACCACTTTTTGGAGCGAAAACATGCGGGGATTGGACGATTGGCCCAGAGATTCAATTTCCTCCGATGCCACTTTGCTCAAGGCCTCCACAAAGTCCTTGATGGCTTCTCCAGACAATTCTGAGCTGTTGGTAAACACCTTATCGATTGCCACGCTCAATTCGGTCTTCATCAACAAGCCCGCAGATGAAGCAGACAACTGTTGGTTGTGATACTTGAGCGATGCACTCTGCGACGCCGTCGTTTCACGAGAGAACAGGCTGAAGAAACCAGAAGGCGCCGACATAGCGCTCTCGAGCGAGTTGCGGTTGACCAACTTGGCTATGGTCACGTCTGGAATCGAGTCCTGGTCAATTCCCTTGGCAATAAGCTGCAATCTTTCAAGTTGCGATATCGAACGTAAGATCTCGATCCACGACTGGTGAAGACTATTTCCTTCACTAACTGCAACCTCCAACATAATGTAGATGGCATCCACGTTTTTGGCCTGGATATCCTCCACGTTGTTCAAGTTCTGGAACTGCACCAACGCCCCAAGAAACGAAGTTTGGGCGTACTGCAAACCAAACAACGACAGAATCTTAATAGAGAGCTTAATTCCCTCCAAACAAACACTGATCACGTCATGGTCGTCGTACTGCTTGAAAGGTGCAGTCAATCCGGCCAAAATAGACATCCACGTGGTGTCAAAAATGGACTTGACGTGGTAGATATTCGACGCGGCATGATAGACGTTGGAGTCCATGCGTTTTCCCAAATTCTTCACGAGTTTTTCGGTTTTCGTGGACATTTCCTTGGAGGCATGGTTATATGCCTCTCTGTTCCAGTCTCTGCCACCGAAGAAGCCGCTGGCGCCTGCGTTTTCGTTGTCGCCGGCCAAAAGAGCGGCATGGTGTTCTGATTGCAAGATGATCTCGTTGGTTTGGATCTCGTGGAACACCTGCTCCAAGAACTCTCTAGGAATATCTTTTCCGTCGTCAATTCCGGCGTTGTTCATGATGAAGTTGTCCACAGTCATGCGGACTTTCACCAGCTTCGAATGCTGGTCGGTGTTGAGCATCACTGCGGAGTACGCCAAAACATAGGCTGTATCAGCGTTGGAAAACACCTTGGGATTGCCCAAAACGTAGCGTTCTGCAAACTTAAGCATAAAACGGTCAATTTTCTGGCCTTCGCCCGGCAACCGGAACAGCTGTAAAAACAACCGCAAGGCATCCACAAAAGACTTGTTTTGGAAATCCATCTGGTCAACGAACGCATGCATAATCGCCACATTTCTCTCGCTACCTTCGCCCAAGTAATCGCCCAACGCAGCCTTGTCCAAAGAATCCGTTTCTAACAAGAAAGACGCGATATCTTCTGGTTGCTCGGACTTGATAAAGCCGTTTTGCTCGAAGAACTTGATTCCACGCGCAGGTTTCTGGCTGAATTGCTTGATTCCCTCAAGAAACGCTCTTTTGCGCTGCTTCTGGGTCTCGAATTGGCCAGCATCATCAAGATCCGTCTCAGACCCATCGAAAACCTTCACAAACGACGGCGTCCGCGAGTGAGTTTGCAAGCTATTTTCAGAAACGGAGTTTTTCTTCGTTCTGGAGCCGGTGGAAATGCCTTTCTGAGCCCACGAGTAAAGGGATCTTAAAAACGCCACCGAGCAGTTCAACGAGGTGATCTTCAACGCATACTCCAATGGAAACTGACTGTACACGTCCGGCTCCGGTGGCCTCAGCGACATTGTGACGGTGGTCAAATTGTCAATTTTGCTGATATCATAGAGCGAGATACCCAGGCGCTTCGACTCGGAAAACGCCAACTTTTGTGCCGCAGTAGCATCCACCCTCGATAAAGAAAGCCGGGTCAAGTAATCGATTATGGCCTCACAGATGTTGGGCTGGTTGCTATCGCAATCGTAGTTCAAGTAGAACTCAATGATACATCTGGAGTCGTTGCAGAGGCGCTCGATGATGGAGAGAAGATACCGTTTTTGGTGTGCAGTAGAAGTCTTCATCTCCGAAACAGGAAAGTAGATCTGCTCCCACAACACGGGGATCTCCATCTTGAAATCCGAACGCAAGTTGGAGATCAAAAGCCAGAAAGTTTCAAGCGTCAACTCGAAAACTGGCGCTAACGGAGACGCAGCGTTCCGAATAAGCGATTGACACAAATAAGACCGGACGGCATCAATCAAGCGGGTCTGGTCATCAGAATTGGACAGGAGAATCACGACGTTCTTGCTCAAGAAGATCTCGATGTTGTTTCTCAAAATCGTGTGAATCACATGTAACGAGAGCAACTTTGACCGCACCGAATGCGACCGCATATCCACATTGTCCGTGTCAAGGTCCTTGATCAGTAGCTTGCACATGGCACGGAATATAAGAAACGCATCTTTGACCACCAAATCTTCGTCGGTGTACGAGGCCTTGTTTGCTTCGGTGACACGTGCGGAGTCGGCGTCGCCGTTAAGACTCTGCAACTTTTCGAGCGTGATCTTGCCGTCTCCTTTCCTGTCTTTTTCACGCTCTTCTGCCTGTGGCGATACAAGATTCGTGCTGGAACTCAGCATCGATGCCTTGAGTCTGGCGGCATCACTAACCCGCTGAAAAATAGTACCCACCACTTGTGTCAATGTACCCTGCGCCACTGCCTGGTTTCGGGGAATCAATGAAAAGATAAACACATTGTAAATCTGTCTGACAGCTTTCAACAACGATGCACCATGTGTAGGCATGAGGATGATGCTGTGTATGAGCGCCCGGACCACCTGCAACTCCAACTCGGGATCCGTGCCTTCTCCTTCGAAACATGACGAGATCACGTCCACGGCTGCATCCGTCAAGTCCACGCGGTCCTGCTCATCGTCAAACAGCGCATAGTCAAAAAGCTTGGCGAAAAGATCCACTGCTTGGGATTTCAACTCGTTGCTCGAGCTTTCACACGCGAGCTTCAAGGCATCGAACATCACGTGGGGGTCTCGCGACGCCGTGTTGGCAAGCGACTCGAGAGCACGGTCCGTGGCGCTCTTCAACTTGGGGTTTTTTTGTGCCTCTTTGGACTCGGCAATAAGTTCGAACGTCTTCTTGAAAATGGCGATGTTGTCCACTTTGCCAGACGCGTGGGACCTCCGTGGCGATGCGGTAGGCGGCGTGGGGAGCGCTTTGCTGCTCTCTTTTGGCGTGATGATCTCCGGAACGCTTCGTACTGTTTCGGTATTGACGGCGAGCTCTGGTTTCTCCATAGTCCCGTTTTGCGCCTCTTTCTTTCCTGATTGGGCCTTCGTGTCGTCGCTTCCGCCCACTCTCTTGCGTTCCTCACTGGCTGTGTTTGATTCCGGCTCGCTTTCGCCGGTATCCTGGTCGCCGGTTGATCCCAGATCAGGTGTTGACTCAAATTCCTTGGATTCTTCCGTTATTTGTTCACTTGGGGCCGAATCCCGCTCAATTGCCGCTGGTTCGTCGGAGTGGCCGTTTTCTTCCGGAGAAACGACGGCATTGCCGTTTTCAGCAGCCAGCGGTTCGCTGGAGGAGTCCGGCTGTGAGATTTCCGGCGCTTTGGCGCTGTTGTTGGCGGCGTCCGTGTGTTCCAGCCCTGAAAGCGGCGCTTGGTCCTGCACCGGGCCCAGGGAAACTGGGGGTGAATCGTGTGCATTTTCTGCAGTATCTGCCACATTTTCGACATTGTCGCCACCAGATACTGAATCTGCACTCATGCCAAGTAGGGAGTGCCAATAGTCGGGGCGTTTTTTTGGCCCACCGCGCCGGTCACGTGCGCGCGCACGTGCCCTCACAACCGATCACCTGTCGGCAGGCAACTACAGAGTAGACGAAATCTTACTAAAATGTTGTGGCGTAACTAAAACTCGCTGAGCGCAACGGCCGTGGCCTGGAAGTCGTCGTGGGAAATCGAAACCTTCACACTCTTCACGCCCGCCTTATCGGCAGCAGCCTTGGCAGAACCAGACAATTTCACCGTTGGAGCTCCGGAAACACGAACAATCTCAATCTCCTTCAAGGCTGCACCGGCGCCCTGCAGCTTCACGCCCAAGGCCTTGAAAACAGCTTCCTTGGCGGACCAAGTGCCCGTGAACGAAGCCTGTGGAGAAGCAGCGCTGGAAGCATACTGAATCTCTGCTTCAGTGAAGTTTCTTTCGATGAAGGTTTCGTTCTCCAAGTTCAAAGCTGAGAGAAGCTCAACATCAACACCCACGCCCTTGGACCCTTTGTTCAACGCACTCAAGGCTTCAGCCGTGGTGCTAGCGTTCTTAGAAACGTACGAGTGGGCGGACTGCACATCCTTCTGGCCGTACACCAAACCGCCCTTGTTCTCGCCCACACGTGCCAATGGATCCAAGTACACAGGTTGCTCCAAGTCGTCGGCATATGGAGCCTTGTCCTTGGCCACAAACATGGTGTTTCTGGTGATGGCCGTGTGCATGTATCTGTAGGCCTTTTTGTTTCTCTGGCTCACTCTGTGAGCGTAGTCCTCGTAAGTGTTCTTGTCCAAACAAGCAAACAAGTAGTCGGAGTGGACTGCCACAGCTTGAGCGCCCTTCTGCCCGAAACCGAACGACGTCACCGAAACTGCCTTGATACCGTCCGTCTGGATCGAACGCGATGGGTACAACACATATTCGAAGTCTTGCATGACCTTGTCCACATTGTCGGCGTTTCTGTTTCCTGGAACAATACCCGAGTTCAAAATCTGGATGGCTCCATTCAACATCCATGCTCCGGCTGCTCCCTTAGGGTGACCAGTCAAGTATTTCTGGAAGACTCCGAAGACGGGGTTTCCTTCTGTTCTGCCCAAGTGTTTCATCATGGCGTTGATCGTGGCCGATTCGTTCTTGTCGTTGGCCTTGGTGGACGTTCCGTGGAAAGAAGCAACGCCAATGTCGTCGATGGTCAAGCCAAAAGTGGCCAAGGCGCCTCTGAGAGGAGCAATTCTAGGGTCCGCCTTATAGAAGTTGTTACCCCACTGCTTCTTGGCGTCGGCACTCTGTCTCTTGGCCTCTCTGTGGATCTCCTCTGTTCTCTCACGCATGAACTCACTGATGGAAAAGTCCGAGCCGTATTCTTCCTTGGCGAGCTCAGCCTCCTCTGCCAAGAACTCAATTTCGGCCTCTTCCCAAGAAGACACCTGCTCCAATCTCTTTCTCAATTGTCTGCTTCTGTACTTGATGTTCAACATGGAAGATGGGTACTTCAAGTCGCCGTGGTGCTCACGTGCCGTGGTCAAGATACCCTTTCCTGGAGCAGGAATCGACCGTCCGATTTTGTCGGTAGCAGTGGCGGTCATAGCCAAAACGGCGTAGATTGGCACACCCATTTTGATGGCCAAGTCTGCGGTCATAATCACCTGTATTCCGGACCCTTGGGCCTCCATGAATCCGTTTCTGGTGGTGGTGGTTGGCCTGGACATTTCCGAAGGAGTTCTTCCGTGAGCAAACTCGTCCACTGCGTTGGAAGTGGCATTCATGTTGGCAAACTCATAGGAACCTTCCTCCTGGAAGTCATCGTAGCCTCCCACAATACAGATCTTGGCCTTGTTTCCGATGATGGTTTCGATACCAATATCAACAGACTCCACGGCAGTGGCACATGCACCAACTGGCGTCTTGATGGGTCCAGAAGATGACAACAACAACATGTTCACCCATGCGGACATAGTGTTGATGAAAGACTCCTGCAAAATATCGTTCTGCACTGGCTTGTCGGCATATCTGTCCTTAAACATTCCACGCATAGCAGAAACACCACCCATTCCTGATCCGGAACAGTTGCCCACCTCCGACACGTGAACGTACTTGTAGAACTCGTAGGGATCAGTGATACCGGCAGACAACAAAGCCTCTACTGTTGAAACCAACACGTACAACGTGATGGGGTCAACTTGCAGGATGATGTCGTCGGAAATACCGTAGGTCTTGGCGCTCCAACCAGTAGGAATCTGGCCGGCCACCAAACGGTCGAACTTCAAAGCCTTTGGAATGTAAAGCGTGGCGCCCTTCAACACACGCACAGTGTACTCGCCAGAACCCTCAATTTCGAAGATTTCCACCTTGTCGCCGTGCTGGTGCTTGTATTGCTCAGCAGTCTCCTTGGAAGCCTCAAATGGCTCCAAGTCGTGCTGGATAACCACCTCCTGGATCATTTCCTTCTTCTTAGGGTCGTAGCCTGCAAATAACTCCGGCTCGATGAGACGAATACCCGAGTGTGCCAAGATTTCTTCCTCGTACTTGCTCTTGATCTCGGTGTCATCCACCGGAGTTTCGGTTTTGGCATCCACCCATCCAGAGTAAGCCTTACCCTTAATCTTTCCGTTGAAGTACTTGATCAAGCCCATGATCCAAGCCATTTCCACACAACCCTCCAAAGAGAACTCTCCCTTGGACTCCATTTCCCATCTTGTTCTGGAGTTTCCCCATGGGCCGACCTCCGCAAATCCTGTCACAACAATCACGGAGCTCAAGTCCAACATGCCTTCCAAATCAGGTGCAACACTCTTGATCTCGTCGTATGACTTCATGTCAGGGAAGGAGAAGGCCATGTTGGATCTAGGCTGAACAGTTGCCTTGACGTAGTTGGCATCAACACCATCTCCGTTAACCACCTTCTGTTCGATACTAGATTCGATGGAAACGGCTCTTCTGATGTCGGCATTTTCGAGCAAGTCTGTTCTCAACTTGGTAGTGAAATCCTTCAAGTTGTCGATGTTCTGCAAGCCTCCGTTCAAGTCAGCCATGATTGGCTCCTCCTGACACAAGTTGACCACGGCAGGAGTCATCAAACCCAAGATGTTAAATGCCATTTCCTTCTGCGAGAATGTTCTCACACCCATCTTCTCGATGCCCTCGGCAATGATGTTGTTGGCACTCATCAAACCAGTACCTCTGGTCCAACCAATGATGGCTCCACAGATGGTCAACTTGGTGCCCCAGTCTTCAGAAGCCCATCTGTTGAACAAAGTCTCCAAAGAGATTTTAGACTCCGAATACAAACCGTCGAAACCGAATGTTCCGTGGTTTGGAGAAAGAGGCAAGATAACCTGGGCAGGACGCGTGTCCGTGACCTTCTTGGTCTTGACAGCTCCCAACAATCTCAACAAGTTGGTCAACATGATTCTGTGGGCGAGCTCAGAGCGAGAATCGATGTTGTCAATGCCGTTTCCGTTTTCGGGAATGGCAGCAAACGGAATGATGGCGTCCAAGTCCCAGCCCAATCCATTCTTG
Source organism: Metschnikowia shivogae (assembly GCA_002374645.1). Classification (NCBI taxonomy): domain Eukaryota; kingdom Fungi; phylum Ascomycota; class Pichiomycetes; order Serinales; family Metschnikowiaceae; genus Metschnikowia; species Metschnikowia shivogae. The sequence goes on along the minus strand of NLAF01000272.1, from coordinate 494,548 downwards.
GCGTCATAAATGTAGTCAACCAACGACTCAACGTCCTGCTTGGATCCCTGGTTAAATGGAACCACGATTAAGGTCGACCCAGCAGCTCCGTATCTGGAGTACATGGCCTGGTAGTATTCTGTGACCTTCTTGGAGAATCTAGACGTGGTCACCACAACCTTGGCTCCTCCGGAAATCAAACCTTGCAAGATTTCAGCTCCAATGGAGCCTGCTCCGGCTCCGGTCACCAACACATGCTTGTCCTTAAAAGTCAAGCCGTTGACGGCACCGCTCTCCAAGCCATCTAAGTACATAGACGAGAGTTTGGAATCGTATTCCCAGCCGTGAAGCGTCTTTTTCTGGATGTTCAAGAAAGGGATGGTCTGGGGTGGAATGGTGGAGGACACTGGCTGCAAAATTGAAGTTTTGTCTGGCAAAGAGGCAATTTCGTCATCGGAGGCGGGAGTTTCGTCGTCATCCGATGGGGTCGTGGTTCCGGTACGCAGCTGCAAAGCAAACTTGGTAGCCTGGTCAGTGACAATCTCCTGGTTGTCTTCCATAAAGTTGACCAACTTGCTGTATAACTCCTCGAGCTCCAACTTGGTGTTTTTCGAGACAGACTGCTTGGAGATTGCTTTGTACACGCGGGCCAAATCTTCTTGGATGGTAGGCTGCGTCTGCTTGGTCATGGGGCCGCCCTGTGCCATCTCGTAGACATATTGCTCGAACTTTCTGACAGACTCCTTGTTGGTCTCCTCGTACACAACTGTACCCTTGGCATCCACGGTAGTTTTGGGGCCGGTGATCTTAGAGACATCTTTGTACACAGGATCCACATCCAACACCTGCCTGCAGTTGTCAATCAACTGCTGACCCAATCTCTTGGCCAATTGGTACGTTTCTCCCTTGTATTCTGGCGTGTGGTCGACGTGGTACTGCATGAACTTAATCAACGAAGGCGATGCTCTGTTCATGATCTGGATGCACTGATTGATGGTTTCACGGTCGATCGAGTCCAACTTGCCGAAAATGATGTCAAAGTACATCGACAAGACATCCTGGCGGGCCCAGTTCCAGTAGGAGTCGTAGGTTCTAGCCTTCAAGTTAGAGAAGATAGGCTTGATTCCAGAAGCGTAGAACTCTCCGTGTTCGGCCTCCCACACGTCGAGCTCCTTTTGCAAAACGGAGGAAGCCTCTTTCTCCTTGATGTAAGATCTTGCTCCCTTGTTCAAATCAACCTGCAAGTATCTGGCGAGTGTCTCGAGTTGTTGCTTGGCCAAGTTCTTATTTTCCTCGGTGATGGCGTCTAAAGCGGCGCTGTCAATGACGGCACCTCCGGCTCCTCCGGCTCCGCTGCCTGCAGAGGCCGACGATAACGAGATTCCGGCTGAAGTGGCATATTTCTGGGCCACGGTGTCCAAAAACTGCTTTGCATCGTTTTCAGAGCCTAATCTTGCGGCAGGCTCGTTGACCAAGGCTGTAAGCATCACCGAGTCTTGTCTACCGGCACCCAAGCCGAACTTGGACTCCAAATACTTTCTGGCCACGGTGATGGAGAAACCACCGGGCATCTTGGAGGACATCAATCTGTTGATCAAAGATGTGGAGGTCTTACCCAACTGGCCGTTGAAGGTATCTTGGAACAGCTCAGCCAACTCTTCCAAAGGCGTGTCCTCGGGCTTGTCGGGGGTAGAGCCGAACTCCTTACCCAAGTCTCCCAAGATTTCATTCTGCACCGTGGACTTACCATTGACAAGGTCCTTGATGGCCTTGGACATGGGGACGGCATCCAAAGACTTCTTCAACTTCTGTGCCACCAACACGTGAAGCAAGAGCGATGCCTTAACGGGTTCATCTGCAACAGCAGCGGCAGCAACCGGGGCAGCAGCGGCAGCAGCAGGCGCAGCAGGCGCAGCAGCAGGAGTGGCGGCAGGAGTGGCGGCAGGGGCAGCTTCGGCGGGGGCGGCGACAGGAGCAGCAGCCTCCAAGTCAGCAGGATCTGGGGTATAGTAAATCTCCTTGGCGTCCTTGGCGTAACACAAAACTTGACGTTGCAAAGACAAGGCTGCATCATAAGACTCGTATTTTGCCTTGATGGTTCTCAGGGCCATTCCTGCCAAAGTGGGCGAGGGGCCAATCTCAACCACCCGTTCGGTGTTGTGGTCTTTGAGGAACACATCCTGGGTTTCGATCCATCTAACAGGCGAGGCAAATTGGTATGCCAACAACTCTGTCAACAAGGTGTGGGAAAGTTCCTGCTCAATTTCGGGTCTCATGCTAAATTAGGAAACGAGTCAGGTTTGTATGGTGGTAAAAGAAGGCGCCTTGGGGATTATAAGTGGGCGCCGCGTGCCCCTGCACACTGCGTGTTGGCACTGGGTGCAAATGTTGGGATTGGGTTGGGTTGTGTGCAGGCCGCGCCGCGATGCCCATCGACGCCCTGCAGGGCCGGGGACTGTGTGTAGGCAAACCCGTACATCCCTACGTGAGCCCCGTACATCCCTAAGGCCACGTGCCATGGTGCCCGGGCGCTACTGCTACCGGCCGGTGGCCGGAACGGGGCGTGCGCTGTCCAGTTCTGTGCCCGGTGTTGCCCTTGTGTTTGTGACTGCATATGGGCGTCCTGCAGGGTCGTGCGCGCCCAGGCCAACACTATAAAAGGCGCCGATTCCCACTTTTTTTTGTCCATCCCACCGCGTATGCCTTCCCGTCCGCCCTGGTAGTATTCGTTTACTCCAGTCTAAAGTGGCGAAGGGGAACACTTTCGCATGTGGGAAAACAATCCGTTCATCTCCACCCTGTGAGACGTGCCCCTGGGCCTCGGTTGTCTCACGGGACTTTTAACATGATCGATATCTGTAGAGCGTTTCCTTGTGTCCTGCATTGAGCTGGTGGTCTAGCCTGCATATGCTGCTTTCGTTGTGTGCTCCGTGCGCCATCCCAACGCTTGTTTCAAATGAGATTCGTCCTGCATGTAGTGTACACCGGGTCCTGCAGGCAGCGATAAGATACCCCGTGCGTTACGCAACTCCACCTCCTTGTTTCCTCCTTGTTTCACGTGTATCAACCTGCGATCCCAATTCCTGTTTCACGTGTATCAACCTGCGATCCCAATTCCTGTTTCAACGTATCCCGTCCCTGTTTTTTCTTGGCTCCTTGACACATTGCCCCGAAGAATCCTCCAACGCTTCTGTAATTCGTGTTCGCTTGTTTTTCTTGCAACCCCCGGTGCCACCTGTGAAGTTGATGATAAGAAGCCTTGGCGAAATCACTTTCTGTCGATTGATTGAATAATACAGGAAACACGCCTCAAACTACCCGCCCCTTCTGACTTACCCCTGATAGGAATCCCGAACTGGAAACCCGAATTGAATAATCCGATTTTGGACCCCCAGATTGGAATCCCGAACTGGAAACCCGAATTGAATAATCCGATTTTGGACTCCCAGATTGAAATCCCCCATCCGTGTTTTCAGCAGTCAATCCAGCCAAGGAAGTTCCTGAAAATCCAGAACGCTTTACTCACAGCTTGCCGTTACTGGAGCACAGAAATATCCCTGAAACAGCAGAGGTCTGAGTCTGGCCCTGACTTTTGTGAAACTGAAATATGAGCTCGAAATTACGGAAAGTGTATGTAATTGCCTTCTACATGATCTTACTAACCATAGACTCACAAACCCCATTGTTGGGCAGCGGCCAAACGCCCCGCTTGAAACTTGGAACCGGATCAAGAAGGTCACGTGCGACTTGCGCAGAGTGGAAGTCGGTGCCGAAGCCGAAAAACTGCCTGATTTGGTGGAGAACGGCCCCAACGGCGAGATTCTTGTATGGTGTGCATTTCTGCAGATGTGCCAGGTCTGGGACTGGTGTGCAGATGGTCTGTGGGCTGAGAAATCAGGCTTGTCGGAAGCTTGTACGGAGAATCTCGAATATCACGGAAACTCCCTCAATCTTGTGAGCTCCTTCTCTACTGGCGCCGATACAGTCTTAGCCATGACCATTTTTCCGGCGCCCTTGGGCGATATTTTGGTTCTTCTCCAGGAAAACTCTCAGCATCGGTGTCTCCGGGCGTTCTATGGCCTGCAAACGCAAACCGTGCCTCTTTCGTCGCCATTAGACAAGGGAAGTCTCCAAATGAAAGTGTCCCTGGAGTATTTGGTGGTGTCAAGCTCCCACGGATACCTTCAGCTCCTCAAGAGCATGGAAGTGGATGAAAACGGCAAAGCGCCGCTGTGTATACTCCGAAACATCACAGGGGAGTCTATGCACGCACTAGAAGACTGTCTACGTCCTGTGATTGCGCATGACGGGTTGGAAGAGGCCAGAATCAAAGGTACCTTCGTCAAGACGCAGGTTTCCGGCGAAGTGCCCATTTACGATATCGTGGGCTCGTGGTTGGTGTATTCCCCCACTCAGGTTGAGAGCAGCTACTTCAAAAAGCTCCAGCAGTCCAAGCAAAACTTACCCAAACGAGCAAAATCCGCATGCACTCCTATGAAGCTACCCTCTAGTGGTCCGCTACTTTCTCGTGTTCTTACAGCGCTTTCCAGCTCCGCTGCAGAAACTTTTTTGAGTCTCAGCGACTTGAGCTCTCGTGCGGTTAAAAAGTCTAAGGATCTTATTGAAAAGGATATCTCGCTTAAATCTGTCAGCAGCTCTATCGGAAGCACCTTATACACGACAGCCAGCGCCTTTGTTTCCAATTCCAGCAAGTTTGTTCACAAAGAATCGCACTTGATCAAAATTATCGATCTTTCCAGTGGGAATACCATTGCGTTGTTCAAGCCACCCGGCGGAGTCTCCCATCTTTCGCTTAATGAGTACGATCTCCAGTTGGCACAAGCCAATTCTCGTGGAGACAGCATATATTTGTGGGATCTTTACAAACTCCCAAAGGAGGTGTCGCTCGTGGGTAGCTTTCTGCGGGGAAAGACCAGCGCCCGAATTCGAGAGATGGTTTGGTTTATGAGTAATGATTGCATGGACGGGACGGTTACCAGCAACGCTGGATTGGGGTGTATAACGGAACGTTCAGGCTCTATTCATTGGTTCCATATCAACTATCTCTTTAGTGGAAAAGAAAGAGAGAATTTTCCCAATGTCCAGAGAAATTCGGATTTTTCCAGGAGAAAATCCAACCTGTTTCTTGATGTGTGGACCTTGCCTTCGCTTGGAGCGGTGAAGTTCATGAAGCTTCCAACATACGCCAATTTGGCGGACGAAGTGAAACGAAGCGACTTCAAAAACCCCCACACCAAAGATGAGTTTTCTTGGCTCAACCAGCTTGCCTTCTTGGATGAGAATTTGAACTTGCGCTTGATTTCCTCAATGAACGGAAAACACAACTTCAAGTATACGTTGGGCAAGGGCATTTTCGATGCCTCCGGCAAGCATATACCGCTGACGGCCCAAGAAGCCCAGCAACTCTGCTCTGGCCCGTTGGAGTATCGGAGCGAGCAACACAGGGTCGAGCAGGAAGAAATTCCGATTCTGCAGGCGGAGATCGAGACCTGTGAGCCCTATGCCTCGTTCATTCAAAACGAGAATTGCAACATTGCCGTCTACGACATTGGCGAGAAACCGGGGGACAATTCCGGGTTCTGGGACCGCTTTGCCGTTTTCGGAAGCGATATATCCCACACCACGCGGGATTTCCGGGTGCCGGCCCCCCAGAGGTTTTCCAGCTGCGACACCTTGGCCTGATCAGGCGAAAGTGAACAGCTGCAAGCAAAAAAGCCCATGTCAGGAGCGGGCCTATGTGCAGGACTCGGTATCCGGGTGTTTACTTCAAAAGAATGTGTCTCCGATATGCCTTGAGTCTGGGAGAATTACATCTTAGGTCTGAAGGAGTGAAAAGGAACCTACATCAGGATGCAGGACACACGTGAAGAACATTCACCGAACCCACAAGCACCGCCCGTTTCCGAGTTTCTGGATTGATTTATTTGAGTGTTCTAGTTCGTTATTGAATTCGAGGCGAACATTTCCAGTGTGGATGGGAAAATGGATCTATCGTTGGGGGTGGAAGGCTGATTTATTCAATCACATTCGAAAAAGCCAGCTCTCTCCCATTCTATCAAAAAGATGGCCAGAATTGCCCATGCTCGAAAATGATCCAAAATGATCCAAAGTGTCAAAAATGGTCAAAAAAGTTCCGAAACCAGGAATCTCCGAATCAAATGATAGAATTCAGAAGAATATACGGATGATTTCGAGGATGGCACCTCCACAAACCAAGAAAACCAAAGCAAGGATCCATGGCTTGGACACAGGAAAAACGACAGGGTCGTTTTTGGCTCTGGGCTTACCCTGTTTCTTGATATTGTTCTTGGCAAACTTGGTGTTGGAAGACCGCTGTTTGGCTGTTTGAAGTGCCTGGTGTTAGCTGTGTGTTTGAGTCAGAAATATAAACATACCATGATGAGTATGGAGTAGAAGTTGAAGCCACGTAAACATTCGAAGATTGGCGCGAAAAAAAATAGCGCAGCCCGGTTTCGATCCGGGGACATCAGGGTTATGAGCCCTGCGCGCTTCCACTGCGCCACTGCGCTGGCAGCCGGGTAATACTTTTGGCTTCGGCTTACAAGTCCACTGCACAATTACGCCATCAACCGGGCTAAATGCAGGTTTATCCGATGAAAAGTGTACAAGGGCGAACATGTCATAGCGGCTGGGTTCGGTACACAGCAAAATTTCCGTGCAAGCAAACTACTCCTACTGATGGTCCCAAAAACAATTCACGCATGCCAAAAAAGTAGCGCAGCCCGGTTTCGATCCGGGGACATCAGGGTTATGAGCCCTGCGCGCTTCCACTGCGCCACTGCGCTTGCAGTTGAGAGAATAGATCTCCTGTTTAATACAGCCTGTTTGAGTTTCGGTACATGGGTAATTTTTGCATCACTTTCACCTGTTCTACTAATACAGACGCTGACATACCCACTGCCATTGTCAATTTACTTCTACATTTACCTAAACAATTTTTTATGTTTGACTCACATTTCTCAAATTTGTTCATGGGATGTGAAAAACTCCAAAATAGGCAAGTGTGGGAATTCTCGCTATAAATTACAGTGCTATTGCAGCCACGCTTTAAGTAAAAGTGAATTTGGCAGCAGCTCTTCGGAAGTGACAGTACCTGCATACTAAGTATACTATGTGCACACTTGTACTATTAAAGGCTTAGCTGCTAATGCACCCAAATGAATGGCAATGAAAGGCAAAGACTCTTGGTCTTTTGGTATTTGAAACCGAAAGCTCCCAGAAAAAAGAAATATTATAGATAGAAAAACGTGATAAATCCAGTCTTGGTGTGTTGGTGGACACGACACGAAAGCAAAAACATACTGTTTGGAGGCAGCAATCGAAAATCTCCTTTATCGTCGACTGCTCCAGAGCTAAGCCGCTATGGTCAGGCACGTATAGTCTGTAATACTGGGCTGCTACCAGCCCCGGGAGTAATAGTTTGGCTTGATGGCACCAGCACTAGAATCGGATAGGCCTGGCCAAGTAGGGCTTGTTACAGCACAGAATCAAGGACCGATGGCTGGAAGACCAGATTGAGAACCCAGAGCCGACGACCGAAGCATCAATGCACCCTGGCGTCAGGAAGCAAGGATAGCCACATAAAGAAGTCTTGGCCACGCTCGTTCGACTAGAACAGAATTCCCTCAAGTATAGCTTATGCGGCGAAGGAGCCTATCCACAGGTGAGGCATCTCCGACGTTTGACCAAGAGTTCTCTTCTGAGACTTTTTGCTGGTAGACAGGCTGCTCTTGGAAGCGGTCACAGGTGGAGTGCTCACCCAATGAGTGCTGCGGTGGACTGATCTGGAAGATTAGCAAGATAGACGTTGTAGACCAGACGTTCTAGACCAGACGTTCTAGACAAGACGTTCTAGACCAGACGTCTTCACAGAATCGGCTCGTCCGAACCGTAGCGCCAGCGGCAGATGAATGTTTTGGACGTTCAACAGCATCAGCATCTTGGTATCTTGGCTGACGAAAACTGGATAGGAAGAGTAGGTTCCAGACGCAGTGTAGGAGAGAATATCAGAATCTTGGAGAATTCTGTGCTTTCGCTATTCAGAAACTCGGCAGATGGTCACAGTTTCATTTGCTGGTCTGGTTGGCTCGTGGTCAGGTTCAGGGGCATCAGGCTGGCCGCGAATTCGAAGAACTCGTAGGGATGCAGGAACTCGATAGTGTGGTCCTGCATGTATGCATGCAATGTAGCGTATCAGATGTGAAACCGGGGCACACGAACTCATTACGAAGGCGGGGCCTAGTATTAGAGACCGGCCGGCGTGTGTGAGCTGCACAAGGCGTCCATTAGTGGATTCGGGGCTCTTTGAAGCTGCTTTTCGGCGTTGATTAGAGTTTTCTGCAGTATACAGTGTTATATACAGTATTATATGGAGTATTACCGTATTATATGGAGTATACAGTATTATATGGAGTATTACCGTATTATTTAGAGTATACAGTATTATTTAGAGTATACAGTATTATTTGGAGTATTATTTGGAGTATTATTTGCAGTATTATTTGCAGTATTACAGTATTATATACAGTATTATATACAGTACAATTTGCAGTATTACAGTATTATTTAGAGTATACAGTATTATTTGGAGTATACAGTATTACAGTATTACAGTATTATTTGGAGTATTACAGTATTATTTGGAGTATTACAGTATTATTTGGAGTATTACAGTATTGTATACAGTATTACAGTATTACAGTATTACTTGCAGTATTATTGTTAACGGAGTGTGATTCGGATTATGTGCACTATTATCTGCTAATCGGCATGCTCCTAGGAACTCGCCTTTGAGAAGGGTCCGTATCGGCATCTCCTATTCCGAGGGTCCGTATCGGGCACGTGACCTGCAGTCACGACACCTCCGCGTAAAGCTTTCTTGGGGCTTCGGGTATGGGAGCCAGAGCGGGTACGTTTCCTAACAATTATATACAGTATTATATACAGTATTATTTGGCGTATTACTTGCAGTATTACAGTATTACTTGCAGTATTACAGTATTACTTGCAGTATTACAGTATTATATACAGTATTACAGTATTACTTGCAGTATTACAGTATCATTTACAGTATTACAGTATTATATGGAGTATTACCGTATTATTTACAGTATTACAGTATTATATACAGTATAATTTCACTGTTCACACTGTTTGAGGTTCCGGAGTAGCTTGTCAGCACAAGGTTCGTTTGCCCGGCCATTGCGCTTTTAAGCTGGTGGCTGTGTGCCGGAACTGGTTCAAGTGAAACCGGCTAGCTGGCTAGTATGTGCAGGACCAGGACACCCTTAGTATAGGTTCCCAACAGTTTGTTAGCAGCACTATGCAGCACTATTCCTGCAGGCCACTTTACACTTTCACGGTTTATTTCCGTGGTACTATTACAGCATTACTCTACAGTACCTCTACAGTGTACAGTACCTCTACAGTGTACAGTCTCTACAGTGTACAGTCTCTACAGTGTACAGTCTCTACAGTGTACAGTCTCTACAGTGTCTCTACAGTGTACAGTGCACTCTGCAGCACCGCACAGGAACACATCGGACTGCCAGTCAAACTACGCAGTGCTGCAGAGAAGCAAACCCACCAGGGCGGTCCTGCACACAGACCCCTTCCCGCCCGCGTCTCCCAACTCCACCCCATGCCTGCCACCGTCACGTATCTTCAGCTAGACCACACACACGCCTGCCCCCTCCGGGTGTTCATACACAGGAAGCACGTGCTTGGCGAACACCAAGTCGCCGTCAACGAAAAGTCCATCCTCACGCTCTCGGCGGCGGCCCTGATCCGTCTCAGCAACCATGACTTGAACCATCTTCTACAGGACCTCGCTGCAGAGATCCAGGAGGCGCTTTTGCACACGCCGCTAGCGGATATGTTCCCCAAACGGGCGCTTTCTCGGGCCTCGGTGTTGGTTCGGCCCGTTGCCAACGCATGGAAGTGCAAGCTTGTGGTCTCGCTAGGGTATATAGTGGATCTACGGTACGGCATGGGGCTTCGGTTTTCGGCGGCGGACGCGGCGTTTTTGGACCACCACAGCATACTGGCCCAGGCGGCCGAGCCCCGGTCGGCCTTGCTTGAAAGAAGCTTTTCGTTTCTGTTTTCGGACCATCCCACCTCACTCGACGATAAGAAACACGTCAAGTACGCCTTGGAAAAACGCGTGCTCTTGAACGATAAGCTCACTGACCCGCTTACCTTGTACGTGACGAGCCGGCCACGTGCTTCATAGGATATCATGCGATATGACAGTATATACATCTAAGAGACCACATCACACCAACCGTTCGGACTGACATCGACACCACTATAGCACCACTCCAGTGCTCGAGTCGTCTTCCATTCTTCATTTTTCACTTGATCACCTGCTCAGCCTTGCTTCGCTGATCACCTGCTCAGCCTTACTTCGCTGATCACCTCATTCTTAAACAACTTCGCTGATCACCTGGGCCGCTTCCCGGTAGGTGTTCAACAAATCCAAACACTTCTCACGCTCCATCTGAATGGTCTCATCCTCCTTCAACAAATCATCAAAGTAATTCTCATTGTAGAGCTTGACCACTAGCCGGTTTTGAATGTGCACCTTGATGTAATTCACCAACAAACACATGATGGATTTGGGCACCTGGTCCTGCACAATCTCTCGGACAATGCCAAAGTACGACACGATCAACCGCCGGATCAACTCACACTCCAACTGCTCCCGCTCGTTGAGCTCCTGAATCTCCTCGGCCTGCTCGTGCTCGTGCCCATTTTCGCCAATGTGCATGTCTTTGAAATCGTTGACAACCCCATTGGTGAAGTTGTGGTTGAAATGTACGCCATCATCACTCTGGGGAAACTTGAATGGCGTGGGATTCAACTGTGCTTGGTTCTGCATGTGCTGCTGATGCATCACAGGGTCTCGGCCAAAGAAATAGTTGAAGTAGGTTTCCTGATGCATGGACTCCGATTGGAACGAGATATTGGTCTTGTTGGAATCCGATCTCTTGTGCTTGGGCGGCTTGGCCTCGTCATCCACCTGGCTGATATCGAGTGCGTTCTTTTCTGTTTTCTCCTTGTCTTCTTCCTCCCCCACATTCTCCATCTTGGACCTTAAGATTTTCTGTGTGGCAAGCCGCAATTTGGATGTCAGCTCATGCTCGCGTTGCTTGCGTCTCTCTTCTACCACTGTAGCCATGGCCTCGGCTGCGCCAACAAAGTTGGGGTGGTTGGTGTTGATGTACGCCTGCTGGATATCGATCATGGACTCCACATACTTGATCGTGGGCCCCAATCTTTCCCGAAGCAAGTCGGAAACAACCTCAATGAGCTTGGCCTGAAGACGAGGGTATCTGTTCATCTCCAAGTCTCCGGAAGCGTTGCAGATTCCGTGCACGATCTTCATGAGCTCTTCATAAACCATCTCCACACACCGGCGCGATGGATCTTCCAATAATTTGATCTGCGGTTTGACCAAAAGATCGAACGCAAGCTCCGGCACGAAAAGTGACGGTCTTGGACCGGACGAGTTGCGGATGGCTGTGCGGATGTCTTTGATGGAGAGGTTGTGAGTCGGGTTGATCTGCGCCAACAGAGACCCGAACATCTCGTTGAAGATGTAATAAATCCGGGCGCCACCGCAGAGTTCCTTGATAGAGACGTTGTTGAGCGACGTGCCGTCCACAGAACTCACAAAGCTGTTGGCGAATTTGGTCATCAAGCTCAAAAGAAGTGCCGATCTGCCTTCTTTCGTCGACTCCAACGAGGGAAGTTCGCCATAAGATGCCAACTCCTGTTCGGCCTGGCTCATCAACGTGTTTAGTTTGGCTTTGATATCGGGCAACCGCTCACGAATGTGGTTCATCAAGATCTTATTCAAGGTCTGAGATAAGTACCGCGTCCCGCACTTGTTTGCAATGGTTCGGTATGCCGGGTGGTTGACGAAAAACTGCTGTTCGGCCTGGAGAGAGTCGTCTAATGACTTGTTTTCCTGGATGTCTTGTTGCGAGCGGTTGACCACCCCAATGAAGCCAAGATTCAATGGATACACATTTCCTTTCAAGATATCAAGCGCGTTGGTTCCTTGGTCCATCAAATCGATTTTCGACAAGATCCCCACGGTTCGTTTTCCTGTTGGGTCGACTTGGCGTGCGAGCTTCAATGACTCGGAGTTTACCAAGTCCACGTTGGCAGGCGAAACCGCCAAGATGATGCAATTGGGCTTGGACACGTACTCCATGATCAAGTTACGTGTTTGCTTCTCGATGTCTGAGGGCTGGTCGCCAATGGGGATTTTGGTGAGTCCTGGCAAGTCCACCAACGTCAAGTTAAGCACCCGGGTGGAGTACACCTTCAAGTTGATGGGAAGCCGGGAAATGCCCTTGTTTTCACCAGCGATCCGAGCGGTTTCGCCTTCGATCTCGGCACGGATATCGTGGAAGTTGTAGAAGCGCTTGCCCGGAATGTGCAAGAACTCACCCCACTCCACGTCTTTGGGGCGTTTTTGGCCACGCAAGTGATCTTCGAGATTAACCTCGTGAGAGCCGCTCTCGCCAATAAGGGGGTCGTCTTTTTGAAGGTTGATGAGCTGTAAAACCAACGGTCTCCGGGTCACGATCCCGGTACCTCTGGGAAGAAAGTCTTTGCCGACGATGTTCTCCAAAACGGACGACTTTCCACAGGACTGAGATCCGACGACCGCAAGAATAGGCAAGTCGATGTCGGACAACTGCGTGGACGTGGCAATATCCTGGAGCTTGTTCACCACAGGGATAAGATCTTGGAAAGACATGGTGCGTAAGAATCAGGATGGAAAAGGGGTATGGATGAGAGGTGCTGGCGAATTTCTAGCGACTGCACACAACACTCTGCTGAAACAGTTCTGAGACAGTTCTGAAACCGGGCCGATTTGTGGGTGCTGGCGGCGCTGGGGTGGATTGATGTGAAAAAGCAAGAGAAAATAAACAGCGGCAACGCGCACCAAAACGCCCTACTATGTGCAGGCAGAGCTATCCTGGGGTGCACTGGTGTACGGGTTTGCCGCCAGAGTGCCGGACTGCATAAGGCCTGTGGCAGGCTGATTGTGGCCTCATGGACTTGTGTGCAGGAAACAGCCAGACCCACACTGGTTGCCGCTTTTTGAGCCCGGTCTCGGCGGCTATACTTGCGCCATTGCCAGATTGGGTCCCTGCGTATAACCCGGCGGTAGCAAATGATTATTTGGCAAGACTGTTTCAGTTGGCGCCTTTCTACGTCATTGAAACCAAAGCACTCCTGCACTTAGACCACCCGCCCAACGCTCGCTATAGAAACGGGCCATGCATTCCGGTGGAAATGTGTGAACATCGAAACCTGGTTCCGGGGTGCGTGCACGTGCGAGCAGGAGATCCGGGCACTATGTGCAGTTCCGACCTATTGAGAGGGGTCATTCAAACCGTCAAAATCGGCCGGCAAATTCGCCAGCCATAGCGGCTCTGGGCCTTTGTGCACTCCCAGAAACAGCACCCAAGTGGAGCAGCCCGCCACGGCGCCGTGGCGGGCGCTGTACGGGCACCCTCGGAATTGGGGTCACGTGACTTCACCAAGCACGAGCAGCCCGGCTCCTCCGGCCCACGTCTCCGGTCATCCCATTTCGTTTTTTGCATCACTTGCGTTCGCCACGGAGCAAGCAGGTCCGACCTGCACACAAGCCAAAAGCTACTGTGCAGTGTATTTCTTTGGCCGTGCTGCTTTCAGAGGCCGCAGTGTGTATTTCCAGGTACCAAACCAGGAATCAGGGAAACCCAACCTCTTTTCGAATAAATCAGGAAAGTTTTCCCCGCGAGGCTCGTGTCACGTGCGCAGTCACGTGTTCTCTTGCAACGTGACGGCCGCGCACTTCTCGAAGCGCCAGCACGACACCCACCGGCATGCTTTTCCACGCCGTTGCTCTATGGGTAGCGCTTTTCGCCGCCGTCTTCGCCAATGCCAGCATCGACTCGTCGCTCTGGGAAAATGTCCGCTACTATCGGTCCGTGGATCTCTCCCGGCCGTATATAAAGGAGCAGGACTTGCTTGAGGTAAAAAACACCTCGCCCAGCCCCCAACAAAGATACGTGTTCACAGTCAACGACGGTTTCGACGCCATCAAAAACGTGTCATTTATCACGGCGAAGCTCTCGGACAACAACTTCAAGATGCAGCCTATCCAGGTGATGCAGGGTGTGTACTCCGTTGACTTCCCATACCCAATTGCCGCCGGCAGCCTGGTGGAGTTCACCGTCGCCTACGTGTATGCCAACACCATCCAGGCATATCCCGCCAAAATCAGTATGGGAGACACCCAGAAAATGTTGCTTCAGTTGAACAAGTTCTGCTTCTCGCCCTACTCCACCCACGAATACTCCTTGACGTTCACGGGCCTTTCCAAAGGACAGGAAATGGAGTTGCAGCTTGTGGACGATGTGGCCACCCCTAACTTGCCCGCTTTGGAGGCGCACGTGGAGAAGAAGGCCGGTGCTCTCACCTATGGACCCATTAAACAGACGGTGGTGCCATATGCAGTGCTTCCGTTGGGCTTCTTGTACGACCACAACCGCCCCATCACGCGGGCCGTTCGCTTGGACCGCGCCTTCTGGCTCCCAGCTTCGGGAATAGACGTTGTTCAGACTGAGGACTACTACGAGATCATCAATAACGGTGCTGAATTGAAGGACGGATACTCACGTGGCGATTGGATGAAGGGGCGTTACGAGTTGTTGAAAAACCACTTTGCCCTTTCTCAGTTGGAATTCCCCATCGACTCGAGTGCTCCGTTCACCGACTACTACTTCACCGACAAAGTGGGGATGGTGACCACGCACCAAGAAGCAAAGAACCACCTTGTGTTGCAGCCCCGCTTCCCACTTTTCGGCGGCTGGCGGTACAACTTCACCATGGGCTGGACTAATCACTTGGAGTCGCTTGTGCGCCAGGTCAACGATGAACAAGACACCTTCATTGCGCAGTTTCCTTTGTTGAATTCGTTGAAGGAGATTTACTACGATGACGTGTCGGTTTCGTTCTACTTGCCGGAAAATTCCGAGTTCGTCGCCGCCGGCGCCATCGTGCCCACGCACGACGTCGACTACGGCACTGAAAGAAGCTACCTCGACGTCAGCGACGGTCACGTGAAGGTCACGCTTCGCTTCAAGAACCTTTACGACGAGTTGGCGAACACCAAAGTCTACGTCAAGTACAAGTACTCGGCACAGAGCTACTGGAAGAAGGTGGCCAAGATTTCCGGCTTTGCTTTTGTTGGATTCATGAGCTACTATGCTTTGACGCTAGTGGATCTTTCAATCAAGAAGTGAGCAACGCCCCACATCTTGCACTCTGCCTCCGACCAGGGAATACCCTCAGTGGCCGCTAAAGAGTCGAGCGGTCAAGTAGCGGTTGTGAAAGTTGATGCCGTTGAGCTCACGGGCGGCCTTGTGTGCACTCTCCATGGTGGTGTACACGACGAAGCACGTGCCCTGGGGCGCGGAGCCGTCGGAAATTCGAAGCTGGAACACTTTCCCGAAAGCGGAAACTAGCTCGTGGAGCCGCGGTGTCGACGCGTCGTAGGGGAGGTTCTTCACCTCCACGATGGGGTACTCGGCCATGCAGTTGGATGGTTGCGCGCGCGCGCGAAAAACCCGAGGTCACGTGCCGCGCTTCTACATAGAGAAGGCATTTTCCGGGCCACCAGAATGATTGTAATTTACATCTTGAAGCTGGCAAGGTCCACTAGCAGCCGCCGCGACGTGTGTCTGTGCACAGCGTAGCACAAAACGGCCACCACACAGAAAAACATCAAAAACGTGTACCCCAGGGAAACAGAGTCCGTCTGCACAGAGTAGAGCGTCAAGTCCACAACCGAAACCTTCCGGATGTAGACCGGGATTGTGGGAGAAGAGTCCTGCACTTCCACATTGTTCATTGCTTCCAATGTTGTGAACCCAGACACCAACTGGCCAAACACGACGTGGTGTCCGTCCAAATGCAGCGCCAGCTGGCCAGTGGTGATGAAAAACTGGCATCCGTTGGTGTTGGGACCAGCGTTGGCCATTGAGAGCCGCCCAAGTTTGTTGTGAGTAAGCACAAACTGCTCGTCGTCAAAACGCTCGAAAGGCACGCTTTCCACCTGGCCCTCGCCCACCATCTTCATGCCCCCTCCCTGAACCACAAAGTCCTTGACTATGCGGTGGAATATTGAATCCTTGTAATTGCTGCGGGCGTTCTCCAAAAATCGGGAACATGTGACCGGGGCCACGGACGCAAAAAGGGCCACTTGCAAGCTCCCAAGCTCGGCCCCTGGTGCCATGTATGTTCCTTGGACGATTTCGAATTCCACAAGGTGGCTGACGGGCGGGTCATCCGTGAGATGCTGTTTTTGGTCGGGCGTGAGTCCATAGTCAAGGGCGGCAGCCCACACCACGGCGGCGTAGAGAAGAAAAAGGGGGTTCATGATTTGGGGATGCGTGGGCGTGGTGTTTAGGGTGCACGGGTGCAGGCCCGCGAGTGCGGCTGTATGCAGGACGCGCGGCCTACAATACTTTGAGCACACATACGGACACATGAGCAGTAGAAAGTTAGGAGCGTCGAAATTTAGGAGCGTCGAAATTTAGGAGCGTCGAGATTTAGGAGCGTCGAAATTTAGGAGCGTCGAGATTTAGGAGCGTCGAGATTTCATGTATGGGGCGACGTCTCCGCTCATTCGGAACCGGCATGAAACCTGTGTGAGGTCAGAAAGCTGCTCACACAGACGGCCTCCCAAAATATTCTTGCCTAGACTGCACACAACGAGCATGGCTGATCACGTGATGTGATGAGTGCCGTCAGTGCTATAGCAGCCGGGCATCAGCACGCAGCCCGCTTCGCGCCGCAGAGCTACTTTTCGGTCACGTGACCCCGTGGTGTACGGGTGTGCGCCTACACATTCGCAGTGGCGTCAACCTCCACCCCAACATGAACGGAATCACCGTGGACATCAACCACCTCAAAAAAGGCGAGGTTTCGCTCGGAACCTCGATCATGGCGGTCAAGTTTAAACACGGAGTGATTCTCGGCGCTGACTCCAGAACAACCACCGGAACTTACATCGCCAACCGTGTGCTGGACAAGTTGACTCAGATTCACGACACAATCTACTGCTGCCGGTCTGGATCGGCCGCCGATACACAGGCCGTGGCCGACATCGTCAAATATCATTTGCAGATGTACCTGATTCAATTGCCTGCTGGACAAACACCTCCCACCAAAGTGGCGGCGTCCATTTTCCAGGAGGTCTGCTACAACAACAAGGACGCGTTGACGGCGGGCATCATTTGTGCCGGTTACGACAAGCAAAACAAGGGACGCGTGTATCTGATTCCAATTGGCGGGTCCATCCACGAGCAGGAGTATGCCATTGCAGGCTCGGGTTCCACGTTCATTTATGGTTGGTGCGATAAAAACTTTCGCCCGGAGATGGAGAAGGATGAGTGTGTGGACTTTATCAAGTCGGCGCTTGCTGAGGCCATCAAATGGGACGGGCTGTCTGGGGGGGTGATTCGTATGGTTATATTGACGGAAGCTGGTGTGGAGAGATTAATCTTCTACCCTGAGGACTACCAGGTTTAAACCGGCAGAAACAAGGAGACTGGGAGCTTGGCTGAGACTCGATAGTCTTGGCAAGCAGCACGTCTATGACAGTGTTTCTGAAGATTAGAAGGTACTGGGTGCATCGTGAGAACACCAATAGCCAAAATACTGAGATTGGAAATATGGATGGTGACTCGGCGTGAAATACTGGCGACTACCACTGAGCGGGGAATAACCGTCTCACTGATGGCTGACAAGCTGAGGGTATTGAAAGATTCAAGCTGACATACTAAAGATGAATATCACAATGATAATTGAATACTGGTTACGATAATGACCACGATGACTGCGTGACTCCAAAGGACTGTTTGAGCTTTGCTTAAGGATACAATACGTCTGAAAGGTGGCGATGATTCGCTACAATATCTGTGACAGAAGCACGCGCCTCTGAAGATCTATACAGATCTGGAGATTTCGGCCCGCAGCAAGAACCCCCTGCCGGCACATGCGCCAGTAGTATAGATGGTACATGGGCATGTACCTGCGTACAAACGCAGTCACCTGATCGTCGGACATTCCCAGACCGTGAGTCAGCTTCAAGTGGTCTTCCTGTTGCTGGCGCCAGCGGTAGATGTAGTCCAAGTCGTGCGCTTGCAAATAGACAAAGTAGTCGAAAAAACGCCAGAGGGGCTCGTATTTCCGGAGGTCTCTGTTGATGTCCTGGAGGTGGTGCATACAGCTCCGGGCCACCACTCCCGAAGGATCACAGGTAAAATAGGCCGAGGGGAACGAGGCCTCGTCGATGGCGCAAAACCCCGTAAACCATCCCTCGAATATCACCACATCCACCCCCGAAGCAGGCACTTGCTGCCACCGGTCTATCCCCATCCGGTCACCGGCACCGCTGTATGCACTCTTGTCGTAAACCGGAACCCGGCACGGCTTCCGCTTGACCAACGCCGTCATCACCTCAAGCGCCAACGACACGTCGTGGGTCCCTGGCAATCCTCGTCCTTCCAACACAAAATTTCCCAGTTCACGTGCTGCCAAAGACACCGCCGCCTGCTCAGCATGTGTGAGGTAAAAATCGTCAATCAGCATGCCCAATGCCCGGAGCCCGGGGTGCTTCTCCGAGAGGTGCTCAAGGAGCTTGTCTGCAAGGTACAGCTTGCCGCCACCTTGCGGGCCAGATACGCCAAGGATGAGCGGTTTTGGGCCGGTGGGTGACGCAGCTCTTGCACCTGCTTCCTTTTTCCAGTGTTCTATTTTCTCGTCCAAGAACTGGGCGGCAACTGTGACAGACATGCGGTGGGAGTTGAGTGTGGGGTGCGCTCGAGGGGGGCGCACCCGTACACCAGCCAATGCAAAGCAGGGTTCCTGCATCGGCTTCTCTGCTCGGGCTTTGGTGCGTCGGCGCGGGCCCGCCGGCCGGACGCCTCGATCACGTGACCGGGCGACTTCCCGGGGCGGCGCCACTGTACGTGGTCTGCCACCGCGGCGCTTCAAACTTTTAAGCACCCAGGATGTGCCGGTACTGCATACAAGCCCCAAAACCCGGTCACGTGACCTGGCAAATGTTCCTGCTGGAATTCGACCAGCTGCAGTGGCACACCGAAGTCAGCAGTGAGATCTCAAACCATGATGCCACAAGTGGTGGCTGGCCCACATAACAACTGAAGTATAAGTTATGCAGTTCCTACACGCTCCTCCTGACACTACGTCATAGGTACTCTTGGTTTCTTTTCGCGCTCGGGTTTTTCGTCGTTGCTGAGCTGTTTAGTGGGGTACTGCATATAAGACCATCTTCGGTGTCGTGCTTTGCATATAAGACCTTCTCCGGTGTCGTGCTTTGCATATCAATTTCCTGCATTCCCTGGGTATCGCCCTGGCACGCCGAATCCTGAAGTGATCGGTTGTACAAATGGACATACAGGCAATTTTTGGTGTGCACTTTTTGTCAATTTTGTCACGGTAGCGAAGAACACTAATCATACAAAGCGAAGAACACTAACCATACAGGGGCGACGAACTAAATTTGGTGGGCCACTGCTGAAAATGAAACTCGAAACGAGAAGGCCCGTACAGCTGCTCACAATGCTTGACGTGATGCACTGATAGAGTATACGTGCCACGTGATCTGGATCACGTGACAGGGCAGACCACGAGTACCGGCTATTAATGCTTCAACATGGTAGCTACTCACTAATGGCTATGATAGTGCTCGTGGCAAGCAGCCATTGGTACGTTATATCGATCACACAGAAGGCATTCTTTGGTATAAAGATATAAGCCGAAAATATCCTGTATTTGTATACCCATTCAACCCACGCCTGCATATAAGCAATCGTCCTCGGGACCACCTGATGTCCCTCGTTGTCAGCTCGTTTCACTGGTATATTATCCCGTGACACAGGCACTTCTCCTGCCTACAGCGTCGCATTCCTGTTTACCTGCATTGTCTATTCAATGGCCTTGGCGTCCTTCAACTTCCCAATCAACTCATCCACACTCTCCACAATCACTCCTGCAGCTCGCTTGGGTGGCTCCTCCACCTTCAACGTCTGCAAACGGCTCGTGATGGAAACACCCAAGTCTTCGGCCTTGACTTTCTCCAACGGCTTCTTCTTGGCCTTCATGATATTAGGCAACGAAGCGTACCGTGGCTCGTTCAACCGCAAATCCGTGGTAATGATTAAAGGCAAGGTGGCACTGAGAGTGTCGGAACCGCCATCCACTTCCCTGGTCACTTGAACCGTGTCGCCCAAGATCTCCACCTTAGACGCATTGGTAGCCTGGGGCCACTTCAAAAGCCCCGCCAACATTTGTCCTGTTTGATTTGCATCGTCATCAATGGCCTGCTTTCCGAGGATAATCAAATTGCTCTGCTCCTTTTCTGCCACCTTCTGTAACATTTTTGCCACGGTCAATGGCTCCACTTCCTGGTCGCCAACATCCACCAAAGTCGTGGAATCGGCGCCTTTGGCAAGCGCAGTTCTCAACTGGTCTTGGGCTTTTGTGGGGCCAATGGAAACGGCATGGATTTTCTGCACCAAGTCTTTGTTGGCCTCTCTGATCTTCAACGACTCCTCCAAGGCAATGTCGCAGAAAGGGTTCATGCTGAACTTGATACCTTTCGTTTCAACCCCAGTTCCTGCCTTGTTGATTCTGGGTTTGAGAGCATAGTCAATGACCCGCTTGACGGGCACTAGGATGTTCAATTTCGTCATGGTGTTGTGGAGGGTTTCCGAAATTTTTCTCGCGCCGGTCCGGAGCGCACCATGCAGGACAACATCAACAACGACTACACCAGCCAACCAACCGATGCGCCGATTTTCACTTCTGCCGTGCAGGCGGTTGCCTGCGTGTGGCGTGGCTGTGGATGCACACAGATCCGACGCCAATCGTCACCAAATGCCGTGTTATGTACAGGCACTCATGTCTTAGAACAGGTCTGATGGAATCTTGGATATGCTTCAATCACGGCGGCTGCGTGGATGCAGGCAATGTAAGAGGTCATAGGCGTCGCAGCTTGAAACAGTGGCCTTTACAGACCTCGGAATCGGAGTTCTGATGCCGTTCTGAGAACCGGTCTGATCCGGTTTCGCGAGTCTCAGCCAACTAATGTTGTGGCAGCCAGATTCGGTAATAGCAGCATATGGACGTGTCTTGAAAAACAACTAGGACATGCTGCTTTTGAAATCGATCTTTGAATATCTCTCACCCTTTTTGGACACCTTTCACTCCGGATATTGCATCACCCCAGATAATGCGGATGAATCATCATCCTAGACCTATCTGCTAGAAAGTCTGTTCCGCTGTTTCATTTTCTCAATACGAGCCTTGAGTTGAGCGGTAACTTCAGCCGCCTTGCGCCAATTTTCCTCTTCTCCCGCCGATTCTGTATAATCCCGAGTTTCTTTGGATTCCCGAGGTTCCCAAGAATCCCGAGGTTCTCGAGAAAACGGCTGATCGCCAGAATTTCTGCCCTCAATCGACATCCGGTCCACACGCAGACTGAGCTCCTGCAGAGAGACGCGGGTCCCAGTCTTCTCGGGCAGTTTGAACGGCGAACGGCTCATCTCTGGGTACGAGAGCATTGGTGCAACCTGTGCAGTACTCTGCTGCAACTTCAACATCTCGATTGTCTGCTCCAACGCTTTGATTTTCAACTTGGCGTTTTCAAGGTCGCTGCTCATTCGCACTATCTGCGTATCTTTCTGCTTGAGCATGAGTCCAGCGCTGTTATGCTCTGCTTGGTTCAGCAGTAACAACTCTGACAAAGAAG
The DNA here is from genome assembly GCA_002374645.1 of Metschnikowia shivogae. NCBI lineage: Eukaryota > Fungi > Ascomycota > Pichiomycetes > Serinales > Metschnikowiaceae > Metschnikowia > Metschnikowia shivogae. The sequence goes on along the minus strand of NLAF01000272.1, from coordinate 472,680 downwards.
CATTCTCTTCCTTTAAATTCGTTATTTCGGCCTGGAATGTAGACTGTTTTTCTTGGGTTTGTGCCAACTCTTGTCTAATTTGGCGGTTTTCCTGCTCTAGCGCATTGACCGTTTCTTTATGCATCAGAATAGGCACCGTGGCCGGGTCTGGCTGCGAACTTTCCTTTTCGGGACGCCCAAGACTCGGGGCCGACGGTGAAATCAATTGGCGGCCCGTAAAACTCTTGACAGGGAGCTTGGGGTCTCTTTTGGCCGACACTTTAATGTCTCTCTTTGCTGGCGATGTTGCTAGCCGCTTACTGGGGATGGCGCTTTCTTTAAGGTTCGGCACTGGATTTGCCACGCTCCCCATCGCCAGACTAGCCAGCGTTTTGGTATTCGTCAGCTTTTTCACACTCGCTTTCACACTGACGTTTTCATAGACGGCCCGGACCTTCTGAACCCTGTTGTCATCCACTTTCTCAAGAAATCCCTTCAACTCGCGTTCGCCGGTGATTTTCATAAGCGTCCCCACCATCTCCGTGGCTGCCTGGCGGATGGGCTCCTGAGAGTCGGTCAAAAGTTTGACTGCAACGTCCATGATCGTGTCAATCTGCGCAGACTTCGGAGCCACGCTTGTCTCTCTCAAGCTTCGCTGTAGGTAGTTGGTGGCGGCAATCTTGACCTGTGGCGTCTTATGTTTCATACCCTCAAGGGTATCGTCCAACACATCAGAAAGGGACGAAATAGCAAATATGGCATCCAAGGCATTGGCCAATGCATCAGCCACAGCGGGCTTTTTTTCCTTGCTTCTCTCGAGCATCGGCGCAAGAACTAGCGCCATATATTTGTGAAATTCGAACCGAAGCCCTTTGCACAAGTACTCCACGCCGTTGGCAGCAAGCTGCACCACCTGGATATTGGCATCTTTCATACATTTGGCAAAGATTCGAACGAGTCCAGTGTAGTCGGCCACCACGAGCTTTGGCGCCTTAGCGAGGACTGCACATACCTCCTCAAGGGCATCTTTCCGGTCCTTCCACTTTGGCAGCGCCATCAGCGCAGACAAATCCGAGGGCATCTTGGAAAGCACATCCACCGGCTCGAAAAGGTCCATTGGGTCGGATGCGTCCTCCATATGAACATCTTCTGCTGCAGTTTCAGAGCCAGAAGCTTCGCTTGCCGCATTGGCCGCATTGGCCGCCTGTTGGTCTCTGGTGAGTCTTTTTTGGACCGGTGCGCCGCCTTCAATCTTGTCGAACTCCGCCTTCAAGTCTCGCTGCTGTACGGGTTTCAACGAGGGCATCAACACCGAGTCCATAGGCTCACCTAGCCAACGCCGCATCTCCACAGCCAACTTGGTGGCTTCTCCTCGAACATTACGGTCGGCATGCAAAAACAATTTGGCCAAAAGCGGAAGCACAAGTTTGGCGGGCACAATCTTGCACCCAAAACCTTCCACCATGGCGCACGTAGCTGCCACACAACCAGCCACCAACTTTGGGAGCTTGTGGCTAAAATAGGGAGTCATTTGCTCCACCACCCAATCCGCCAGACCGTCAATTTCCACAAGGAGCAAGAGCGCCGAAATCGCATGTTGTTTTGTGGCGGCCCGGCTGGAAGAAAGCCCCTTCTCGCAGATACTGGAAACAAAGAGACCTTGGCTTTTGATCTTGGAAACGACTTCGGAATTAGCCCCCATTTCAAGAAACTTGGTCACGGCCAAGAGACCCGTCTCTTGTGCCACAACATTGGCGTCAGTGGCGATACTTTTGAGGAGCTCTGGTTTGGCGGCTAGATTGGCGAAACAAGCGTCGTTTTCACTGCGAGAATTCTCAAATCCTTGGATAAGCTCATGGTAGCCTTGTAGCCGAACTTTCCATACAGTGTGGGAAATCTTCTGCTCGGGCGCCAAATGGGAGAAGTCCTCTGTGCTCATGATGTGATTGTTTGTAAATAGACGCGGTTTTGACCCGCACACCCGTACACCAGCCAACACCCGTGCACCACCGGCTTGGAGCACGCCCCGATGCCCGGTCCGGCCAGCCTCGGGGCGCCTCACAGCGGCCACCAGCTTGCAGGCTGCTACGGGGTGCTCTCATGCAATATATTGACTATTCGACCACAGTGGCGTACTTCTTCTTGATCTCCTCCAATGGCTTCATCGTGAAGCCCCAGCTCTCCTCTCCAGGACGAGTCTCGTAGTATTTTCTAAGGTCCACTCCGTGGTATGGGTGGTACGACAAGTTGAACCATGGCAAGATGGCCATAGCCGTGAACGAGTATTGCGAGTTCCTGTTAGAAACATCCTTCATTCTGTCCGACAACGACGATTCGTTCTCGTGGTATGGCAACTTGTCCTCCGACAACAACTTCTTGATTTCGTAACGGTCCTTGCTGACTTCCCGGGCGTTCTCCGACCATCCCAAGAATCTCTTCGAGCTTCGGATGTATGCGAGGTAGAATCCTCCAAATGCTCCTAGAAACGTAGCAGCTCTCAATGCACCGCCTGGAACTCTTCCGGGCTGCTTGAAAGACCCACCCGCTGGATCCAACTTCTCCCATGCAATTAGAGAAAGAGGGAACGCAGCGGTGCTGGCAGCCCAGGCACCGTAGTCGGACGCTCTGAAGTACGACACCACGCGGTTGAAGTGTGGGTCCACATCAATAAGCTCGTAGTCTCCTTGAACGGGCTCACTTCTGATCGGCTCGTATGCTTTGTTATGAGACATGGTGAGTGGGTTGTTGAAGGAGTATAATTGTAAGTTTTTGATTGGGCGCGCGCAGTCACGTGTGCCGCTCAGATGAGAGGTTACGAGCGCGCGCCCGTAGACTTAGCTCCCAAGGAGGGGCTTATCGTTTGGACCAGAGCCCAAGTTTGATGTTTTCCGCCTTTGAAACCGTGCTGGCTTTCATTATACGGCGTAGGGCCATTGCTTTGTTGGGTAAGAGTGGCCGAGCTAGGAACAGATTATAGGGCGCCCCGTATTGAAAACCAGTTGGGCCATACAGTCGAACCGTTGAGGAAGTTGATCAAGCAAGATATAAGGCCGACTGCTCAGTAATTCTCTGACGGGGTAAAGGTACTTCTCTGACGGGGTAAATGTACTTCTCTGAAGGGGTAAAAGTACTTCTCTAACGGGGTAAATGTACTTCTCTAACGGGGTAAAAGTACTTCTCTAACGGGGTAAAGGTACTTCTCTGACGGGGTAAAGGTACTTCTCTAACGGAGTAAATGTACTTCTCTGAAGGGGTAAATGTACTTCTCTGAAGGGGTAAAAGTACTTCTCTAACGGGGTAAAAGTACTTCTCTAACGGGGTAAAAGTACGGCTCGATATTGGCTAATTGAACATCTCCTATTCCTGACGAGAAGACATTCTAGGCAACTCGTCAATTGTTTCACGAAAGACTCATTACACTAGATTTCATAGTCGTATTTTGATAAGCTCTGAATTTTCTCAGTTGACTTGGTTGCGGGAAAGTCCCATTTATATACCTCGGTGGCCGGCGGGGCGGATTTGCAACCACTGCGCAGATGACACAAACACAAAATCTGAAACACCCCTGAATGGGTCCACTATTTAAGAAGGCGCAATCACCCCCTGCACCAGATTCGAATTTTGCCACAGGCAACAATCCCCACTTTTTCTACACGGAGACCCGTACACCACCCCTCACATCAGTGAGGCTCACGACGCCGCCAGCTACATGCTTCATTATCCACGCCGGGTGCTGATCCGAGATCTTGCCAACTCTGTTCGGATCAAGAATGTGACTCTAATCAATATCATCATCATCGCGATTCTCGTCTGCTTCCTTGCAAAGTTGACTACGAAGTACAAGGAACTCTACATGATCAATTCGCTTATCACTATCATCGTGACCAACTTGGTGTTGTACGGTATCTCGGAGTCGTTAGCACAGGCTTTAGTGTCTTTTGATTTGCTGGCGCCCATTGCGTCATTTACACTTTACAAGCCGGAAACTTTATCTAATGCATTCGCCGCAGGTGTCGACCCTTTCCCGAAACCATACACGGACGCAGAAAACTCAAATTCCGATCAGTTTTCGAATCTGGCCAATCAGTTTTCGAATCTGGCCAATCAGTTAATGACGTTTACGGAACTGCAGAATTCATCACACTCTGATAGGGGCGTATTTGACAATCCATTCCAGGACAACCCTTCAGAACCCGAATCGGATTTGGAGGTGGATGAGGAAAACTTGGACAGATTCATCAATTATCTCCGACAGTCCGATACGGATCTTCCCCAACAAAGCATCGCAGAGGATTCCCCGCAAATTCCGCGTCTCTCCTACTTTCGTTTTTCCCGCTTGGCTGGTTTCATGTGCTGGGGCTTCATCATGGCTTTCGTGCAATCTTGGTGGTACCAATTCCTCCAAATATACTCCAAACACCCGCAGTTCGTGGAGGTTCTTCGCAAGGTGATGTCTGACCAGTTCTGCTTCTCACCCGTGTCCCTATTCTGTTTCTTCACCTATGGAACCATGGTGCTTGAAAGCGGCACATGGAACGATACACTTGCCAAGTTGAGGAAATTGTATTTGCTGACCCTATTGATAAACTACTGTGTGTGGTTTCCTGTTCAGTTTATCAACTTTTTGTTGATTCCCCGGGACCTCCAGGTGCCATTTTCATCGTCCATTTCCGTCTTGTGGAACTGCTTTCTTTCAATGAGGAACTCCTCCGCCTCAAGCTAGGTAACATTAGATTCGTTGGTTACTTGCACTGACTTGCTGTCTGACTATATGTACATGCCCGAGCTGAAGCTGCGAGACAAGAGTGGATCTTTCTTCCAGCTGGCCTTGAAGATACAATGAACATACTCAGATGCCTGAATCAATGCGTATGGGTTGATGGTTTCGAAATCCCTGGGACCCTCGGCTTCAAGCACAAGGACAGAACAGTTGTCCCAGTACCCGTTCAATGAAGACAATAGAGCAGCACACGTGCCAGTGATATGATGCGGAGGCTCTAGATTTGGTACGCCAGAGAACTCGGAGTTCGGCAAGTTCAATTTATGAGGGGTGTCGATTCCGTGGCACGGCGCCAACATCACCATGCGGGCATTGCACGATCTGACGAGCTTGGCAACTTCGTTCGCCACCACTTTTTCCGCAATTTCACTAGCCAAGACGGGAATCTCGATCACTGCTTGGGGCGAGCTGAAGGTGTGAACAGGAATGGAAACGTTTGCGTGACGAGCCTGTACCCTTTTAGGAAGATAGAGTTGCTGGTCTTCATCGAAGTCATTGTCCGATTCTTCGATTTCTGGCTCGGGATACTCTACCTCAATGCTTCCCACACACTGGAGCTCGTACTTGTTGATGACAGACGACGTATTCAGCTGAATCACTAGAATATGGTCAAGCTCTCTGGCCAGAAAATTGGTGGAGACCGTGGGAGTGACTGGAATTGGGATTTCGTCATCATCAATTGGGTCGATCTGGACAGCAATGTCGTCCCACTGTTTGAACTGGAGTTAGTGAATGCTGGATATACTGCTGGAGGCCATCAAAAGATCGTCCGAAGGCTTTACCCGCATGATTATCGTGAAGATCTTGTGCCCGCCGTGGAATACTTACAAGCATATGTGGTACAAGAATGAGCGAGCTCACTTTGAGAGGACCCGTACCCCAGAACCAAGTCCAAAACCGGCTCACCCGAATCTGGCAAAACGACCAAAATTGACACTCTTCATCTCTGACCAAGAAAAGGGTAGGAAGTGCCTGTATGCAGGCCCAAAATCGGGTGATCGGCAAGTCGATGACAGTTCGCATGCTCCACGAGCACCAACAATGATAGGTACCATGATGCCAAGAACCAAGATCCCAAGCCTTATTGCTTCAAGGTCCAGTGCAGGAGCCTGGACTGCAAAGATCCCTCCTGTGACGGGCCTCATTTTTCCAACTGCTAAAGGCAGAAGCTACCATTCCACATCACATCCTGCCTCCAATGACATCATCGACAACAAGTCGCCAGAAGCCATAGTTTTCTCAAAGGCACTCGAGAGCGTGCCAGTCCACGGGTTTACCAAAGAAGCCGTGAACAGCGCTGTGGCGGAGCTCAAGTTCCTGGACTCGATTCAAAGCGCCGTGTCAGTTACGTCGGCGCACTCTGTGGAATTTGAGCTCGTGAGGTTTTGGCTCAAGAGCCAAAGAAATCAGTTGAAAACCCTAGTGATGGATCCCAAACTGGAGTTTCATGCAATCGCCGACGAGTACACGCGGGCGGCATATTTGCTCAAGAAACGGCTTCTCATGAACACGCCCGTGCTCAGCCAGCTTTCGGGAGCCTTGGCGCAACTTGTGGTGCCTTACAATATGGCATCTTCGTTGGAGGAGCTCCACAATTTGAGCGATGACATCGCGTTCTACGCCGGAGATATGTCCCACGATTCTGCATGGTACGCCAAGCGGCTCCTCTTGTCCACCATCTACGTCAAGTCGGAATTGTACATGTTACAAGATACGAGTCCGGGCTTTGCAAAGACACAGGAGTTTGTCGATTCCAGTGTTGCTGGCATGAGGACTTTGGGTTACACTTATACTTCAGTGGAGCAATGGACACTTTTCAATGCTATTTCGGTTTTGAATTTGATCCGGTCGCAATTGGCCCGCGGTTAGGCCAAGTAACCGACGACATATTGGGATGCTGTTGTCTATGTTCTTGGAGTTGTTTATGTTCTTGGAGTTGTCTATGTTCTTGGAGTTGTCGATGTTCTTGGAGTTGTCTATGTTCTTGGTGTTGTCTATTCTGCGATTCGGAATCCTCGCGATTGCGGAAGTGGCGGATTTGGATCATAGCTGGTGATTTCGGTACTTGCCAGTTGTCAGTCTTCTTGGTCTTTACTTACTGGCCCATTTGACTTCGGATCTGCAAGAGCTGATCTCTGGTGTCCTCCAAAGACTTCTGGGACGAGGCGAGTTTCTCCTCAACTCTTTTGATCTCGCCTTGAATGAACTCCATTCTTTTGCTGACGTTCATCTTGGCCTCGTTATAGTCTTGTGGCATCAAAACCGGGCCTGTCATCTTATAGATCTTCGAGCCTTCATCCAAGAACTCGAATTCCTCGAAAACGATCTTGTTTTCCTGGTACTGGGTTTCAAGTTTGGAGCGTGTGTCGACCAATTCGGTCATGGCATTCTGACCCTTGCTGAACTGCATCAGGAGTGCCTCGAACTGCAGCTTGATGTCGGCCATGGTGGTGCTGAGTAGTTTTGTTCGAAGTCCGCGAAAATCACTACACCGCGACTGCACATAAACACTCAGGCGTTTTACGAAGGTTGTAGTGCCCCATACTGAGGGAACAGTGGTTAGAAATATAGCGTGTATACTCGCACTCGAGGTGTCACTCCAAGACTGGCACAGACGCACCACGATCAGCCAGGCTATTTTCTTCGAAATACACGAGTCTAGCTCTCCAGCAGTCAGATCTTGGACACATATTCGATCAGATCATAGATCATCAAGATCTATGGCGATCACGTGGCCTCCGGAATCACCGAAAGATAGTGTTCAGGAAACAAAGGAGCATTATCTTCCACCACAATATCGATAACCGGAATGTGGTTGGAGCCGACGGGAGAATAGTCCGGCGTGTCCCGCTCCACATCCATATCATCATCAGAAGAGGAGAAGGTAGGAGCTCCTGCATCAAAAAGGCCTCTCTGAAAAGTGGAGTTGAAATGCTCCGATATTGACAGTCGGTTGGAGCGGTCAGGCCGCACAGAAAACTTGCCGGGTGTTTCGTCTGCATCCCGCATGGGTTCATCTTCGGCAATGGCCGAGTCGGCCACAGAGACACCACGCACATCTCGCTGAAGGGTATGGAAAGACGAAAAGCTGCGGTGCTTGGGCCTGTTTCCACCAGAAAAAGAAACGTGGCCATGTGACTTGGAGCGCTTCTGGCGAAGAATTGACTTTCTTCGCTTTTCGTATGCAGCACTCCGCAGCTGCTGGTATGGCGTAGCAAACAAGTCCTGGTTGAAGAGGAATCCCTGCGATTCTTTGAGACATACAACCTTGAATGCAGACGGGTGATTGTTGAAGCTGTGTGAGTCATACACAGATATGCTTTCGCTGGCCAACATCGCTGTGGAAAGAAAAGACGACCGACGGGAGGCGTCTTGGAACATTTGGAGACTGGACTATTGGGGTTGATTAACGAAGAGCAGACCTGATCCTGGAGTCATAAAGCTGGGCGTCAGTTGGGCCGTTTTGTCAAAGTTGATCCGTCTAATCACTTCCGAACTGTTCCAGCAATCTGGGTCGGCAAATCACGGAACCGATCGAGGTTCCAAGCCAAGTCAATTCGGATTCAAGCGGACAACTGAAGCTTCCACTTATGTATCACTGGGAACACAATTCCGATGTTTCGCCTGGGTCTGATTTATTCCGAAGGAAAAGGATCAAATCGTAATCAGCGAGTAGTGCAACCTAGTCCGAATTGAGAGATAGTTTCCGGATTCTGGATGGCAGATAAGCACGTCGTTCCACCAAGACTCGAACGGTGGACCAATCGGGTAATTTTGGAGGAACGCAGGCAAGGCTTCGGAAACTGGAAGGAGCCCCTGAGTGGTGCGCCCGTCTGGCATAAAGTCGCACGGGTCACGTGCATGGCTGCGGGATAGTCGGATGACGTCAATTTCGATGGGAGAGCAGATGAGCCCGAGAACCAAAATGAATCATCTGAAAAAGCCTTCCTGTCCCAGCGCTCATTTGCCAAAGCAAAGATGCTTTGAGCAGGAGAGGGAACAGTCGCTATAGCAAGCGTTGGCCATCGGACCATTTGCCCCAGTAAACCTGACCTGGCTCCTGAAACCACCCTGAAACATGACTAGTGTTCCTGAGCAACGTATTCGCAAACGTGATTCTGTAGCAGGAAATCTGGAACGTAAATCAAACCGGGTGAATGAAACAGGATTTCAGCGGGAAGTCAAGCAATTCATTCTGAAACCCTTTCCGAGCAATTGATCAGCCCAACCAAGTAAACCCAGAACCACAGTGCCCGAGTTTTGAGCCAAAAAAGCTTCGGATTCTAACCGAACTCAAACCATGCTTGGGCGCCCCTGCCAGCGGGCCATGGCATAAACAAAACCATTGCGCAGATTGGACATATTCCGAGAAAACTTCTCTTTGCTCCACTGCTCGATTTTCTGCTTGAAGCCCAAGAAATTGGACGAAAACTGCACCTTGAGCGTGAGATCGGTGGTGGTGGCCAGACACACATAGCGTAGGTATTCCTGTACCTTGATGAAACGGTGGTGGTCTATGTTGGCGCTGTACGCCTGGATGGTCTTGGACTGGGGATCGATGATAGACTTCTCAATGATCCACAGCTGAACAGACTTGCCCAAAAAGGGCTTGACGAAGTCGGGTAGCAGGCCCGTTTTGACCACGAGCCGGGTGGTTCGGAGCCGCCCCTGTTCGTCCACATACGACTCGAGCGTGTCGGAGCTGAGCACGTGCGGGGCGTACGGATTGGGGTACCTGTTGAGGTACGCGAGCGAGGTGCTGCCGAAACCGGACTCGTAGGTCTGTGTGGTCTTGAAAAGCTGCATGTGGTGCCCAGGGGAGCGGCGGTCGGTTGGGCTGAGGGGCACGTGCGCGGCCGCCCGCCCGGTGCCAGGGCGCATCACGCGAGGGGCACGTGACTCTGCACGTGCGGCATCACGTGCGGCGTCACGTGCGAGCCCCCCGGCCCGGCCCACCACGTGCAAAGGCGCCGCTGCATGCATGCAGCGGCACGGCGGCCCCTTCAAGAGCCTTTGTTCTGCGGTGCACAAATGGCCGCAGCCGCGGCGGGGGCGACACGGCATTTGGGCTAATCTGGCGGCGTGCATATAGGGGTGGGGCATGCACGCCCGCGCGGAAAAAAGTTCGCGGTGTGCGGCGATGAGCCCAGCGGTATGCACACCAGGGGCGTTTTGACGCTTCCATGCGGCACGATGCTGGGCAGCGCGAAAGACGCCCGGTAGCGCATCTCTAAACGCCTTGCTGCACAGGCATCTTATCAGTAAGCAGCAGAACAGAGCCGGCCAGGAAGAAAGCCCAGGCAAAGAAGGCAAGCGCCTGCGTCGGCACCCCGCCCGCCGTGGCGGCGGGCTGCTCCTGGGCTGTAAAATTCCGGCAAAAGTGTGCAGTTTCTTTTTCGCTGCAGCCGATCCGAATGTCATGCCCGGGCGCATGGCCTTATCTAAATACTCCCCCTGTTCCAGCTCACCGCACCCCTTTTCTTCCCTTCAGCACACTCTTTCTTTCAGCACTTTTCCTCCCTTCTGCACACGCTTTATTCTAGCACTTTTCCTCCCTTCTGCACACGCTTTCTTCCAGCACTTTTCCTCCCATGGCAGAAAAAGGCATCTCCAGCAGCCTGAGCGGGCTCATGCCCCAGGTGTCTCAGGTGTCCAAAATCGAATACGAGTCGCCGGCCAAAGTCGGCTTCTTGGAGCTGTTCCAGCGCAAAACCGAGAAGGACGTCCGCACCAAGGACCTCAGAATGTCCCACTTGGCGGTGATCGCCTTGAGCTCCGGAATGGGCACGGGTCTTTTGGTGGGCTCCGCCTCCAAGCTCCGCGTGGGCGGCCCCCTTTCCGTGCTCATTGCCTACATCCTCGTCGGGTTGATGTGTATCTGCACCATGAACTCCGTGGGCGAGTTGACCGTGGCCTACACGGACTTGGAGGGCGGCTTCAACGAGTGGTACCGCAAGTTCTTGGACGAGTCCGCGGCGTTTGCCTTGGGCTGGAACTATCTTCTCCAGTGGGTCACCACCATCTCGTTGGAGTTGGTGACTGCGGCGTTGACCATCAAGTTCTGGAACACCAGCATCGACTCGGATGTGTTTGTGGCCATTTTCTTTGTGGTGGTGTGCAGCATCAACTTCTTTGGTGTGCGCGGCTACGCCGACGCCGAGTTCTTCATGAACTCGTTCAAGTTGATCACGCTCACGGGCTTCGTCATCATGTGCCTCTGTGTGGATTTGGGTGCGTCGCCGTCCGGCTTCATCGGCGGAAAGTACTGGCGCGACCCGGGCTACTTCACCTCATTCAAGGGCCTCATCAAGTGTTTCTCCACGGCGTCCTTCTCCATGGGCGGCACCGAGTTCTTGGCGCTCTCCGTGGCTGAGGTGCGTAACCCACGTACTGCGTTGCCCATGGCCATTCGTCTTGTGTTTGTCCGTATCGTCTTTTTCTACGTGGGCACCTTGCTCTTCGTGGGCCTTTTGGTGCCGTACACCTCCGACCGCTTGATGGGCTCCGGCTCTTCTTCCACCAGCGCGTCTCCCTACGTGTTGGCGGCGCTGATCCACAAGGTGAAGGTGGTGCCCCACATCATGAACGCGGTGATCCTCAACTCCGTCACCTCCGTGGCCACTGCGGCCATGTACTCGTCGCTGAGGCTCTTGAGGTCGTTGGCTCAGCAGGGCTACGCGCCCAAGTGGTTTGACTATACCGATAAGGCGGGCCGGCCGTTGCGGGCCTGGCTTGCCACCATCTTGGCCGGCGCCTTTGCGTTCATTGCCACCTACAACCAGCAGGATGTGGTTTTCAACTGGCTTTTGTCCATTGTGGCGCTCTCCATTGTGCTCATCTGGCCGTCGCTCTGCCTCTGCCACTTGCGCTGGAGAGCCGCTCTCAGATACAACAACGTTCCGTTGGAGTCGTTGGGCTTTGTGTCCTACACCGGCGAGTTGGGGCTGTGGTACTCCATTGTGATCAACGTGCTTATTCTCATTGGCCAGTTCTGGGTGGCGCTTTTTCCTGCTGGCGAGGCTGACGCCAACAATTTCTTCCAGAACTACTTGACTGTGCCGTTCACCCTTGTGTGTTATGTGGGGCACAAGTTGTGGACGCGTTCGTGGACGACCTACTACATCAAGGTGGAGGACATTGACATTATGACGGGACGGACGATCTACGACGATGAGATATTGGCTTTGGACAAGGAGGAGAAGCGGGCCAAGATGGACCTGGCCAGGTGGTACTCGCGTCCATGGGTGTGGTTTTTCCACTAGTAGCGATGGTAATGAATATATGACACACGATGACCGTGGGTATTGGGCAGATGCGCGAACCGAGGGTGGCCACGTGACCCGCGCCACTTCCGGGCTCTATATCCAGTTCCGACCTATTGAGAGGGGTCGTTCAAACCGTCAAAATCGGCGAGAAAAAGCCTGGGTTTTTGAATGCCCGCGCCCCCCTGGGCTCGGAAAAGCCCACCCCGAGCGGAGCTGTCTGTAGCGCCGCTGGGGTGTGCGCTGGACCAGCACCCTCGGAAGTCACGTCACGTGACGTCCTCCACCATGCAGGCTGCACATCTACTATCCATAACAAGCCCAATCTTTCAGGCGGTGTTCTTGTATGCAGCACCCGCTGAATGGCGCCCGTCTTTACTGGAACACAGCATCTATGACTCGTCCCTCCTCGTCTGTCCAAAATTCCCGAAATCCGTACATCTTCAGTCATTTACTGAAGCGGACGTGCAAACATTTAGTAGAGTGAATTTCTGCCAAACCCTGATTCACGGCTCTTCTATCACCTCGTTTCAAACAAACCCATGTTCAGCACAAGGCTGCCGGTTTGAAGCCACAGTTTGGGTGTCCTGCATATAGGCCGTCGGCGCGGAGATCGTTTTGATAACGCGCCAAGCTTATTGCTTGGCGCATTCATATTGCCGGAGCCGCAGCTACGCCAGAGTAGCTCCACAACTCGGCCGGGATGTTCACGTTTCGCGTTGTGCACGTTTTCACGTTTTCCCTTTGTTTCAAGTTTTCACGTTTGTAACTTTATTTAACTATGTTTCAAGTTTGTTTCAAGTTGGTTTCAAGTTGGTTTCAAGTTGGTTTCAAGTTGGTTTCAAGTTGGTTTCAAGTTGGTTTCAAGTTGGTTTCACTTTCTTCACTTCCCTCACTCCTTCACACTCGCAACTGCGTCCGTCGCGTCTTCAGCCGCACCACACGCACCGAGCACGGCCGTCCAAATCGACGTCGCCAACAGATACAAAACCCCTGCACACAACGCCTTCGGCTTCCTGGTGGCCCCAAAACAGCTACCCATCACTCATCTTTTTTGCGTGCACAAAAACGTGGTTCTGCAGACAAGCACCGCCCGATATCTGCGACGAGCCCTCGCGCGCAGCCGCCAAGGACTTATCGGTCAAAGTATATATAAGGCGCCATTCCCCCTTCGCTGCGCCCCCCACAAATTATACTTCTTTCGTCGGTTTTAGAGCCACGTCCATATCGATTCCCCAAACTCCACTCGTTCCGTTTTCTTCCCCGGTCACAAATATCAACTATACCTCTTCCTTACTCACAAACATGGAAAGAGTACAGATGTCGGGAGCCACCACCAAGTTGGCTCAGCATGAAATCATTCCACACAAAACGGACATTGGCGCGTTGGCCAACCGTATCAATAGCGAAACCAGGGCATTGCACAATAAAATCGACAAGTTGGTGACGCTCAAGTTCGCCATTGCCTTGAGAGACTACAAGATTTACCGCCAGGGCTTGCAGAGCTTCTACCATGTGTTTGCCACCGTCGAAGAGCTTTTGATGCGTGAGCTCGAAGACCCAAGCCGCCAGTGGCACGAGATCTTGCTGAAAATCTGGAAACCCGAAATGGCCCGTACCAGTCGTGGGCAGCAGGACTTGTTGTTCTACTACGATGACGACAAGAACAAGTTCATGAAACCCATCATGCCGGCACAGATTGAGTTTGTCCAGCATATCAAAGAACAGGTGGAGGCCAAGCCGTACATTCTCTTGGCATACTTGCATGTGATGTACCTTGCCCTTTTTGCTGGTGGAAGGGTGATGCGCTCGTCTGTTGGACGTGCCGCCGGCTTGTTCCCACAAAAAGACAACTTGAAACACGACGCCATTGTCAACTTAGGGCTGAACTTCTTCTGTTTTGATGTGGCTGATGAAGACACGTTCCGGCTCTTGTACAAACGGGACTACGAGCTAATGACCCGGAACAATTTGACGGAGGAACAGAAGCTCGAGATCATCGAGGAGTCCAAGTACATTTTCCAACAGAACGCCAAGTGTGTTACGGAGTTGGAGACCCACAACATGCAGCGCATCAAGAACAAGTGGCTGTACTTCATGATCACTCGCGGCTACTATGCACTTCTCGCTGTGCTATTGTTGCTTGTTCTCTACGTGTTGCAGCGCATCATCACTGCATTTTAATAGCATACCTAAATCATACTACGCAAAATCATACTACGCAAAATCATACTACCCTAAATCATACTACGCAAAATCATACTACCCTAAATCATACTACCCTAAATCATACTACGCAAAATCATACTACCCTAAATCATACTACCCTAAATCATACTACGCGAAATCATACTACGCTTTGAAGACACTTAGCTTTGGCTTCGGCCTATTTCATATTTGCTTTTGGCTGCCAACTTACTCGTCCTCGTAATCGTCGTCGTCGTCGTCGTCCACCTCGTCAGACTCAGACTCAGACTCAGACTCAGAATCGTCTTCCTGCACATCCGCATCAAGCTCATTGGTCACGCCGTCTGGATTATTCTTCACCCAGTTTAAAACCCAATTGGAAATTCTCCCCACATTCTGCTCCATATCCTCCACGGAATTGGACTCAAGCGGAATTACAATCTCCGGAATATACAGACTAGCAGCATCCTGCCACACTACCTGCATGATCTCACAGTCAAGATTTTCCTGGATTTTGTTATCCTTGTAGTTTCTTTTGGTCAAACGGTCGTGTAGCTTGCTGGTGTCGCATTTTAACACCACCACCAAGTCGATGAGCCGTTCCGGGAAAATGTCACAGCAATGCCAGTCCACGATGGCACCGCCGGCACGTAAATCGTCCTCCAAAGAGTCCAAAAGCTTGTCTTCATCAACGACGTGTGTATCAAGCAGAGCGTCGTAACTTTCAAAACACTTGCGCTCCTTGGCGACTTCCGACACGTTGAAGTGCACATAAGGTTTTCCAAGTTGCCCAACAAGGCTCTCTGCATGCAGGGTTTTCCCACACCCGGGCGTACCGGTAATGATGATGTTCGGGGTTTTGCGGACAGACATGGTGGTGGAAAACGGATGCGATGCGAGATGACATGTGCTCAGGAGTGCAGGTAACGTCCACTATCATCAGTTCAATCAAAGAGGCAAGCGAAAGATGTTAAATCAAGAACAAGCTGTTGGCCTTGAATAGCGAAGTGTAGCTCGGCGGTTCAATGTCCACGGTTGCTTCCATCTGTAAGAGGGTATTCGGGGACACGGGCATACTGAGAAAGCCTGCATGTGCAAACCCTAACTTGAAGATACCTTGAAAATGATCATGAATCGAAAGGGAGGCAGGTAAAGAAGTCCGGAAGGTCTGAAAAATGCCGCTTTGAACTAGACAGATTTAGGCTCACCCGGCACATGGTGACTCTAAACTTGCTATCGATCGCAAGGTCAGTGTGACATCACACCCATAGCCCCCGCGCAAAACATGTTTCAGAATTTGTTTCACTTCATTTTTAATGCCTTGCTCTTTTCTGGATCATTTGCTTGTCATGGGGTCGGTGAAGCGGTAGTTCTGTGTATCAAGAGATCATGTATCTAACTCCGCTCCGGCCCACCAAGGCTCCCACATAATCTCTGGTAATCTTCTCCCTTGCAACTATGTTTTCCGACTGATTGACATAACCATTATAAAAACAACCCTGGTTTCACTTTAAGTCTAAACACGGTCTTTTATATCCCTATTGACACAAAAACGGCTACCCCACTCAGTGAAACATGCGAAAGCTTGAATGTGTTACAAATAATTGCATTGAGATGCATGCGGTGTGCAGTCCTGGCTCCTTTTTACGCCCATAAAAAACTATATAAAGAAGCGATTCTACCAGAAATTCCAGCCCAACCTTACTTTCAATAAAAACTTGAGATTTCAAATTTATAAGCAAGATTTATCTATGACTCCTACCATACCCTCCACTCCAACCTCCCGTACGCATATCGTGCATGTTGCAAAATACTCGAGTGCTGAAAAGACTTTCAAATTGAATATTGAGGTGGAACTATATGATGTATACAAAGACAAGACACTCTCACCGAGTGTAATTGACGATTTAGATGCTGAGCTCACCAAATTCAGAAAGACCCTAGAAACCCGGCCCTGTGAAATTATAAATGAAGCCGAGCTCGAATCTCCAAAGGATGTTCGTTTTGAACAATGGCAAATCGACCCATTTAAAGTTGAAGAGTTGTTGAACGATGCAACGAAGATCCGCAGGATTACCAAATTTTGCAGTGTATCCCAAGCCGAGACATCTCTTCGTCAGCTTGACAAACTCGGCAAACGTTACAACCTCACGGCAGCAGACCGTTAAGAACTTTTGAAAACTAAAAGCTCAAAAAAAATGATCACTTTTGGAAAGAATACTTCTGGTTTAACAGACGATTGTTTCGAGCGAACAATGGAGGCATTCCGTCAAAAACTTAAGGAATCCCTTCCTGTGCGCAGCCGTTACAATGATATTTTAATGAACATTAGCCAAGATGGAAGTTTGGAAGCATACAATGAAAAGTTTCATGAGCTCATGGACCTGTGCGACGAACAATTCCAAGCTTCCATGGCTCTTTGCCCTCAAATTTGTGTGAATTTGTACATCAATGCTTTGAAGCGCCCAATACGAAAGTGTATTGCTCATTATGAGTTCAAGAGCTTGGAGGAAGTTTATCAACACTGTCTGCGTCTAACATCCATTGAAGAATTACTGGCTATCAAGAAAGAGTCTCCTGAACTAACCAAAACGAGTGTGAAAACCGAATGTGGCGATGGCAGAGAAAAAGATTTGGTGGAGGAGCTTTCGAAACTGCTCACATTGGCTTAGACTGGGGTCACGCAACACCAGTAAATGAAATACCACAAACCGTGCTGATATTCTTACCCAATGAGGCTGCACAGGCTTGGAAATACCTGAAACCATATAGCTGCAGCCTATGACTATGGAAACTTTTCTTCTGCTCGAATTACTTTTGAGGCATGGCAGCTCCAGGGCACCGTGCATCTCAAGCTCAAACGTTCAATCACTCAACCCACACAAATTTATACACCCTTGAAAGTTTCATCTCTGAAAAAACAAGGAACCATCTCCTAGTGGAATGCAGCAAATTTTGGTTTCTCGAGATATAAGGCCAAAACTGTGATTCTCATGAAATCCACAGAACTGGCACTCGAACGGAATTTTATCGCTAATACGAAAGTTCCGGATTTTCATTTTGATGCAATCGAAAATTGTTTTAACACCATTCACGGGAATTCTTCCGATCTTATGATGCTCCCAACTTTGATGGTTTTGGTTCGCAGCGTCAACGACGATTTGTCCATGAGCAGAATCATTGAGTTACGGTCTTTCTCATGCTAACCTACCAGATGCTCGTTTTCATGCTTACTGTGATGATTGACTCTTGAAGCTCAAATTACACCGGCTATTTCGAACATTCTGCATTCGGAGATTAATCGACACCTCATATGAGATTTTGCACCCAGTTAAATCATCTCACACGCTCCTACAGATCGGGCACTCCCATCGGTACTCGGAAAGCATTCCCGTCTATCCGTCACTTGTCATAAAGTATACCGTTACCTCATCACTTAGCCGTCATACGGTGGAGGTATCTCCGGTGTGTACACAGGAAGAGACTCGTGATTACGAGCGCTTTCACGTTCAAACTGGTTGTATGCCGTCTGCAAGATATTCCGGACCGATGGCAGAAGCTCGGGGTTCTGTAGAGAGTCCTGGAGTGCCTGAAGACGATGTCCGAGTTGTGCGTCCAAAGTGTTGGAATCGTGAAACTCATTGTACTGAAAGAAATCAGTACTGCATCTCAGCACCAAACCCGAGGGCGGCGTAACAATGGGTATTTGCCGGAAGTCTTCTCGCAGATCAATGTCACTTTGGTTGTAGATTGATGAGGCAGATGTTGGCGTGGGGCACTCGCTTTCCGTTTTCCGTTTTCGGCGAAACATGATGAGTTATTGAAATGACCTGATTGACCTGAGCTGGCACTCTTCGGAATTATAGACTAATTGGGCAATGGCACCGATACTTGGAACTTCAGTGGTTCACCAATTTTCAGCTCTGATTAATGCCACCAAATTTTCAGCTCTGATTAATGCCACTGGACAATGCCCTGGTTAATGCCTCTGAATATCTCTGCTGAATGCCTCACTAGTATGCAGCTTTTGGTTTCTGGATGATCAGATTTCAATCCCAGTCTTTCCTGCTGGCGCTTTCTTGAAACTTGGTGCAGCTTTTAATGCAATCAAAATCGGCACGAGATTAGGCTGGTGATGAACGAGTGCTGCTATGAATATGCACTCTCCACAACTAATTTTGCTGTTGGAAGGCTTAAACTCCAAAATGATGGCTCAAATATATTGAGTTTCCGCAGTCCGTGATTGAATAGACTGTTTGATGACTGGGATTTGTCCGGGAAAAAGAGACGCGATCGGTGCTGGGCTTCAAATTCGAGAAGCAGGAAAAGACCCATATTTAACCTCCACAAGGTGCCATTTGAGGCCATCAGTGCGCATTGGGGGATTTGTCATCGCATAAGATAAAGAGCCTCCATGCAGGTGAGGTTGACGCACCGCTGCGGTTTCTCCGGGGAGGCCGTTCTGCATACGGGCGCCGGTGTCGCCAAAGTCCTCCGGAATCGCTTGCCACGTGGCTGGAGCGTGACTGCTGCACGCGTGGAGCCGGCTTCGGTGCCGGTGTTGGTGTCACTCGGGGGTCTCGAAAGTCCGGCCGCCGTTAGCTCCGGGTCCCCGAAGATTTGTCCGGCACACAGCCCCGCGTCCGCCGCGTGCATGGAAAGTAGAATGGTTGAAGTTGCCGAGGGTTTCCACATGCAGGCCGGGGTTAAAGCTGCAATTCTCGAATAAGGGGCAACCGGGATGGCAAAGCGGTACTTCAGAAATCCGGTAACAGAAGGACTTGTTGATAGAAGTTTGGCAATGGCTCCTTCTAGTTTCTGTACCAGATACTGCACTACCTTACTTCGGTAGTAGTTTAGCTCCATTGCTATTCTATACTGTTATTCCAGCCCATTGCTATTCTATATTGTTATTCCAGCCCATTGCTATTCTATATTGTTATTCCAGCCCATTACTTACGGCTCCATTGGTTGTATTGGTAAAGCTTGCTTGTTGGGTACTGGTGCGTAGTTGGACGGTCAAAGTGTGTAGGTTGACCCGCACAGAGAATAAACGGTCGCTACGTTTGCCAGTGTCTCCGAAGGCTGACCGTGCTGGTTCAGGTCGGGACTCAGCTAAGGATCTGGTCCTGCATATATCCTGTCACGTGTTCCTGCATATAACAGGTCACGTGGCACGCAGTCCGGCCGGTGAGCCCTAGCAACGATGAATCTGACAAAAACTTACGATTTACAGGTTTTCTTAATTGCTGTTGAATTGAGTAACCGGGGTGTTCTTGAAAAGTAGAGGCTGCAAAGTCCGAGCGAATCGGCGTATTTGCACAGTATCTGGATCTGTAGTTTCAACATGTGCAGCTGAATTCGCACGAAATAATACCCGCTGTTCCAAAACATAAATCGGACAATTGCTACAAAAAACCAAAGCAGCCCCGCCCACACATAAAATTTCCAGAGGTGTCGAGCCCTGATGCCGAGAGTTGGGTACGGGTGCCGTGTCCCTGGTGTACGGGTGTCGAAACGCGTCGTGTGCAGGAGGTGTAATTCTAGTGCGAATGTGCGCTACTCACCTAATCCATCCACACACCACAATGGCCGCCGTTTTCCCGCCAGGGCTACAAAATGCCAAAACCGCCACGCCCGAGGCCGAGCCCAGCGCCATGGCCAAATTCGGACTTGGCGGCATCGCCTCGCTTGTCAAGATGGAGGACTCCGACCAAACCAACTTTGCCGTGGGCCAAAACCTCACCTTCATGGGCCTCGATTTAGCGCCCAACAGCAAAGTGCTTAAGCACTTGCCGTCGCCGTGGCAAGAAACTTCGCGTCTGGACGTGGAACCGTACTTCAAGCTAGATCCAGCGATCTTGCTCAAAAACATGGTTCCGAAGCCTGAACCGTGTGACTCCAAAATCTCGTCGTTTTCGGACGAAACGCTCTTCTACATCTTCTACTCCAAGCCACGTGACACGCTCCAGGAGTATGCGGCTCGCGAACTAGTGGCCCGCAACTGGCGCTACCATAGAGATATCCAGGTGTGGCTCACCAAGGATAGCAATGTGGAGCCGGTGCTCATCAGTCCAGATGTCGAGCGGGGAGTGTATGTGTTTTTTGATCCGCATAACTGGGAAAAGATCCACAAGGAATTTGTGCTACACTATTCTTCTGTCCAGGCCTAGGTGCAGGGCTTCGATACGCGAGCCATGAGACCAGAGATCCAGGGCCATGTGCTTTTTGGGGCTAAGTCTGGATTAGTCCGGCATTTGAACGAACTTGGACCATAATTCGAACAATCTGGATCTTCTGATTAATCCGAATCTGTCAAAACATCATAGGCTCAAGCTGCGTCTAGATTTTTGCCCGCCGGCTTCACTTCTGCTGGTGACGAATCTGAGCAGTGTCCTAAGACGTCAACGGATTCTAAATATCTGTGAGACCTTGTCTCATATGAATTGCCCATCTACCAGTGCCACGCACCATTGTTAGCATTCATTGCCAGCCATTGCTATTGAGTTCCGAACAGCCACTTCACGATGCATGGGTAATCTATGTGCACCAAGCATACCATCAGTTTGCCTTTCTGCAGGCTCTTGTTTTCCCGATAGCCTCATCTTAATGACATCATTCTTTCGAGTAAATGACCTTGTCCACTTTCACCTCGCCCTGCACGTGCGTATAGATGTAAAGCGTGCACCGCGACGAATTCGTGTCCAATAGGCAAAACGACGGGATCAGCGATGAAAGAAGTTCTGCATCGAGCTCCTTCTTCACTGCCAGCTCTGTCTTGTCGGCCCCCCTATTTTGCGGCGCTTCCTGCTCGCTTTCCTGCACCTCGTCGTCTTCGTCTTCGTCTTCTAGCTCTTCTGCATCGGGCCAGCCCATCGAAAATGCCCCTGTGGCACTCCCAGGGTTGATGAAGAATTTCCCATCAAGCGTGTACGCTTCCACCCGGTGAGTGCCGCCCCACACCAACACATCCACGTCGATTTCACGTGCAAACGCTAACAACAGCAAAGGATCGTTTTGTGGCACGAGCTGGTGACCGGAAGTAAAGCCGATTCGGAAATTGTCTGCCTTGACAACACGGTAAAGGGGCACGGTTTCTATCTTGGCATTTTTGCCGCTCAAATGCTGTAATTGCTGGCTGAGAATAGATTCGTCATCAAATTCGCCCCGTACCACATTAAGAGACGGGGAAAGCTCGTGGAGAAACCGGAGTGTGTCTGCGGACTGGGTGATGTTTCCGAGGCAGAGAACTTGGGCGATTTTGGTGTTGGAAGGGACGTTGGGTGCGTTGGGCGCTAGAAGTTTGGTGAACTGCGGCGGAAGCGCTATAACCCGGTCGGGAATGAAAATATCGCCAATTGCTAGTGTGAGCATATTGGGTGTTTGATGCTGCTAATTTGTGTGTTTGATGTTGCTAATTTGGGTGTTTGATGTTGCTAATTTGTGTGCCTTTGTCGTGCAGTTTAGGATTTTATCTGTATTAGGTGATTAGGTGGATAGTGCGCGGGCACGTGATCTGGGCCACGCCTCCGGCACTATCTGTCATTAGCGCCCGTATTGGGCCGGTTGCTGGTAGTGCTGGCCATCAGGCGACTGCTGGTGTTGCTCATCCTTGGAGAAGAGTCTGTTCAACACATCTGGGTAGTTGCGGAAAATCTCGTCGAACTTGTCTCTGTTGGTCATCTGGAACACTTCGGGGTCACGTGCCAAAGCCACGAAGAAGGTGGAGATTCCGGACTCGATGACCGTCAACGAGATCCGCGTCACCTGGCCGGCAATGATGAAACTGAATGCCATGACTGGCGCGTAGAAACCGCCGTCGGAGTTGTACTCGGGCTTCGTAAATCTCAAGTAGAAGTACGAAAACAACGTGGCGACATATGCAACGAAGAGCGAGTAAAAGTTGCACGAAGTGTTGACGAAACAGTCATTAATCAAAGCGTCCATTCCCTTGAACCGGATCAACTGGAAAGTTTCTTTGGCCGAGGCAATGTAGTTCTTTCCGTAAAGAGCAATGTACACGTACGCGTAGTGATTGAAGTATTGCACGAGCCAGTCCACGAAGCCCAAGATCAAGTCCAATACAAGAAGACCACATCCCGCACAAAAGTCGCCGCTGTCGAAGGCGTTTTGCTTCAAGGTCCGAATAATAGCCCGAATCAACTGGAGAATAGAAGTAATCAACGAGCCAAAACAGATCGAGCCAAAGCAGTTGGTCATGGCCCGTTTGAAGGCCCCAAGAGCCGGCCATTTGGGCTCGCCCTGGTCCAGCCCTGCAAGATAGTACCACGTACCGTACACTCCGGCAATGGTCACGTGGATCACATTCTTGATCACCTCCGAGATGTAGTATCCAGCAAAGAAGACAAACACCAAAGCACCGATCAAACTGGCCTGCGAACACGAACCACCTTTGAGGTCACACCCCGGATTACCAGAATGAGGCGAGTATTTGATGTAAGTAGCCACAATCACCATGGAAAGAAACGCAGAAAACAATCCGGAGACAATCAAGCCGATGGCGGACGTGGCAAGCGTGGACTTGTATCTTCTCATGACATCGATTGTGATTTCCAAGACATTGGCACTGAATGGGATCCGATGTCTGCAGCTCCAGTAGCACCAGGCTGAAATCAACGAGAACACCAAGAACACAATGGCGGCTGAGTAGTACTTCTCCACAAAGTAAAAAATAGCCGTTCCAATGCCGAGGATGACATTTAGAATGAGGCCTGACGTGATGAAGAGCTTTGCATTAACACGGGCAAATAACAAAACCAAAAACGAAAGCACGACGGAAATCACAATCACGAACCCGAAAAGAATGGCAGTGTTGGAATTGAAAGTGAAGGAGTTGGATGAGTTATACACCGACCCACCTTGAAAAGACCATGTTTGCTTCATAGCGTTCAAAGTGATTCCCGCAAGCGCCACAAATGCACCCACCACCAAGAGAAAGAAAATGGCGAAGGGGATGTCATTGATCCGGGGCTTTTGCACCTTGAAGGCCTGGTTGTAGTCCTGTGATGGTTGTGGTTTTTCCTCGTAAGGGATGCCCTGCTGATTTTCCTGATCGAAACCAGGAGGGGGAGCCGAGGGGCGGTCGTAGCTCATGTTCGAAGTTTGTGTTCACAAGGAGAGTGTAACTGAGAAGACGTTGCGCTAACGGCCAGCAAACAGTAGCGCGCCTGCACATGGCAAGAATGTGCTATGCTCCGCTACCGTCCTGCACATACGTCCTTCGGCGCATGTGACTTGAGCCTCGTTGCCGGCTTGTTTCAGCCTCTTCAGGGGCGCACGTACACAGGACAGCCACCCGTACAAACGAGGTCCCGGTTGAAATGCAGAACATCCAAGCAAGTGAAAACACCGAAATTTGTGAGTGACTGCGCAAAATAAACGGACTGAGTGAAAAGGACGAAAATAGGACCTAAGGCTGAACAGATGAACTCTGAAACGATCCGCAAAAAGCAAATAGAAGAGGCGGCCCCTGTGCAATAATCAGTCAAAAGTCATACTGCCTCACATTGATAAGCGTTGGATCCTTGCATTCTGCTCCTTTTCTGAGTTGTGATGCAGAGCGGCAGAGCTCGTTTATATACTTGGCACGGAAGGGGGTGGCAAATGGCTGCAAGTCTGCGGGGCGGCTACGCGCCTTATAAAAGCCTCCTCAGTACCCGCGAACGCTGGAGCTCGCATCTTCACGTGCACGGAATAGATAAGCCAACGGAATTGGCGCATTTACGGAATTTGCTAGCGCAACAAATGGGTATATATGGACGCGGGGTCGTTTGTCCGCTCGCAAACTGAAATTTCCGGTCCTTGGCCTTTTCATTACCATTGTGCTGACCCAACCACCGATGCTTGCGTGGATATTTGCTCTTCTCGTGCAGGCTTCAGCCCAGAGCGTGATAGAGGCTCCAACTCCCGAATCTTTCATCGACCAACTCTATGGAGAGCTCGTTGAGTCAGCCGGCTCCCAAGCTTTCAAAGCCAATTTGATACAAAGCGGCGAGGTGGTGGCCCCTACCGAAGCTGAGACAGAATGGGCTTCATTGGAGCTCCATACCGATCATCTGAAAGCTTTGCTACAGTTACAAAAGCTACAGAGAAACCACGCCCAAAGCTTGCGGAAAGCTTCTCATGACGGGTACTTAAGAACCAAACAGAGGTACAGCTTTCCAAATGACGACGAAACCGACGATCTCAGCGGGCGCAATTTGTTTGGCGGCATCGTGACTTTTGGCGGGCTCGACACAATGGCGTGTTTTGACCCGCAACTATTTACGTCACCTATTGATATTGCCATCGTCGGTGCTCCTTTTGATACCGGCGTGTCCTACCGCCCGGGCGCCAGGTTTGGCCCCGATTCCATCAGGCTGAGTGCAAAGCGGCTTGGCGGCGGCATTACTCCTGTGAGAGGCAATGGTAAAGACTCCAAGTTGGGGAAAATTGACCCCTACGACCCCAGCACTCACAATCTCACCATCATCGATTGCGGAGATGTTCCGATGACGCCTTTCGACAACCGTATTGCATTGAATCAGCTATACCGGGGCCAAAGAGCCATCCACAACCATACAACGACAAACGGAAAGACGCCCAAGATCATCACCATGGGTGGAGACCACACAATCACCCTTATGGCGTTACGTTCAGCCTACGAAAAGTATGGCAAGCTCGCCGTGTTACATTTTGACAGCCACATTGACACCTGGAACCCAAAGGTCCTTGGAGGCGGAATTACCGATTACATGTCATTAAATCACGGTACTTTCCTTCACTATGCTGCCGAAAATGGATACCTCAGCAAGGATCACTGCTTCCACGTTGGGTTACGTGCACCATACATCCTGGCCAGCTACGATAAGAAGCACGACGCGGAGTGTGGGTTCCAGACTATCCATGCTCGAGAGATGGACCAGAAAGGAATATATGGGATCATCAATCAAATAAGGGAGACTGTGGGTGAGCTTCCAGTGTACATCTCGGTGGACATTGATGTGCTAGACCCAGCCAATGCCCCTGGTACAGGAACCATGGAGATCGGTGGCTGGACCGGGCGTGAGTTACTTTCAGTGTTGGACGGATTGAGTGGATTGAATGTGGTGGGTGGCGATGTGGTGGAGGTGAGTCCACCTTATGATACCAACAGCGAGATCACGAGTTTGGCAGCCACGGCGGTGATTGACTCGATGCTTGGCTTGGTCATCGTGAGGCACCAGCATAAGTAGGACACAATTGATGAAGCAGCAAGATTTCTCCATCCCATCCTTTTTCAAATGGTTTCACACGCGTTCCAGTATATCGAGGAACACGGTGAGCAGAGCAATGTACATAGAGCAAAAGACAGTCTATGAAGTTCCACATAGTACCCTTCCCGTTACCCAACGATAGCGATAAATAAAGAGGTGCCTCCCTTTCGTGGCAGCGCATATAGTCACGATAATCGTAAAATTCCCGTGAGGGCACGTGGTCTAGTGGTATGATTCTCGCTTAGGGTGCGGGCGGTCCTGGGTTCGATTCCCAGCTTGCCCCTCGTTTTTTGCACTCCGCTGAATCGGAGGACGTGCGCTGCCTATGCGGCGGCTATGGCGCCCAATCCGGGCACTTCGCCGAAAACGTTTAGCGACGCATGTAAACCGGCCGGCCGGTTTGTCGCGTTTCCGCACACTTCTCCGAAAGTGGGGTCCACATACTTCAACCTCTTCCACTATTTGCCGTCGTCCCAACCAGAGGCTTATTCCTGTTCAGCTGACCCTCGATTCCAAATATAGTGATCACCTCTGCAACATCATACTGCCAACTCAGCGCAGCAAACACTGCCTCTCAGCCAGAAACGCCTGAGGAAGTCACAAATCAATTCAAAAAAGGGATAAACGCAGTAATTCTGTCCCATCAATCTGCCACGAGATCAATTTCGTCCAAATTGTATCAAGAGATATCCAAGTGTCAATCCCGTCCAAGGCCCTATTCAGCAGCCATTTATATCAATCCGAATGACGAGCTCATCAGAATCAAATGCCACTATCCTCGACAGACCACAGGATCTCGAAAAAGTGGAGGCGCAACCAGAACAACTCGCCACCAATCACGGAATCGACAATATTCCCGACGGCGGCTACGGGTGGTTTGTGGTGGTGGCGTGTTTCATCCTCAATTTCAATACGTGGGGCGCCAACTCCGGATTTGCCATCTACCTCTCCACATACTTGAACCACGGCACGTTTCCCGGTGCTGATAAATACGACTATGCCCTTATTGGTGGAATGACGTTCGGGGTTGGGTTGTGTTTTGCGCCCGTTGTTAACTTCGTGCAGGGCAAAATCGGCATCAAGGCCACACTCATCGTGGGAATGTGCTGCCAGTTTGCCGGACTAATGATGGCGTCATTTGCCGTCCTGCTCTGGCAGCTTTATCTTACGCAGGGTATGCTACAGGCGTTTGGCCTTGCCTTCATGTCGTTGCCAGCACTTTCCATTTTGGCTCAGTGGTTCAAGAAAAAGCGGACCTTTGCCTCTTCCATCGCTGCTGCTGGTCTGGGCTGTGGCGGTGTGGTTTACAACTTGGGAATGCAGAAGATTGTGGAGACTAGATCCGTTCACTGGGCATTGCGAGCTCAGTCCATCATGTGTTTTGGGCTCTGCTGGATTTCCATTGCCTTGATTCGGACGCGTATGGAGGTGAAACTGACCTTCTTCGATTCCAAAGTCTTGAAGAGCGCCGGCTTCTACATCTGTGCTTTTTACATCATTTTCTGCATGTTCGGGTACGTGGTGGTGCTCTACGATATGGCTAATGTGACTACTTCCATGGGCTACTCGTCTTACCAGGGCTCTATTTCGTCTGCGATGGTTCAGGTTGGCTCCGTTGTCGGAAGACCGCTAGTGGGCATGTGTTCTGACCGCTTCGGCGCCGTCACCGTCACCTGTGTGGCCTACTTTCTCTCGGCGGTGTGGGTCTTTGGACTCTGGGTGCCTGCACGCAACTATGCCACCATCCTTATCTTCTGCCTCATTGAGGGCGGGCTCATGGGCACCATTTTTGGAACCATTGCGCCCATTCTTTCCAAGAACTTTGGGTTGAAGCGTGTGAATGTGTCGCTCTGTATGTTGTGGGTGCTTTTGGGTATGTCCGGGATTGCATCTCCTGTGATCGGCCTTTCGCTTACAACCGGCCATGCTGGCGAGGTCTCTGCCAACCAGTACTTGCATTGCTCGTACTTTTCGGGTGCTTCTTTCTTTGCGTGTTCCTTCACCTTGTTGATCATGAGAGGATACTTGATTTACAGGCACTCCATAGCGGACGTGGAGGCTGACCACGGCCACTTGCATTTGCGTGTTCCGATCTGGGAGCCGTTGAAGTGTGCATTCAAGCCGGTTGGGCGTATCTAGCCGTGCGTGAGGTCACGTGCCGGCCCGTGCTTATAGAAGGCCGCTGCCAAGACCTTCGCCGGGGCACGAACGTAGTCAACACAAGAGTGCCTGAAACCATCCCGCGAATGCTCCTCCACTTGGGAATGGCGGTGTGTTTCCGGGGATCACGTGACACCCTCGCACCCGCACCCGTACCTCGCGCCCGTACCTCCGATCTTGCATACAGTGGGATGTACCACAAGCGGTCCAAGTGGGCCCTGCATACAAGCACAGCGCAGGCCACCGAAATCTCAGCTCCACCCCCGTTCCCACCATGGACCCCGGGCTAGAACCGCCACCCGGCGTCAGCGACGACGGCGCCATGCAGGCCGTCAAGATGGAGTCGCACGTGACGAATGCCGAAGTCCCCAATCCCGAAGCCCCCGCCGAGCCTAAAGCAGCCGCCGCCCCCACCGCTGATACTGCTGATGCTGCCAACCCAAGCACACTGCACGTTTTGCTTCCCAAAGAAGTCGTGGCGGTTTCTCCCGGCCGCAGCGCCGTTTCCGCCGAGAATCAATCGCCCAACACCACGTCCAATATGAGCCCCGGAGAGGAGTTGGATACGGCGATTCTTGCCAGCAAAATCGGGCAGTCACGGGCCAAGGAGGCCCGTCTCGTGATCTACAACACGTTGTCCCCGGAAATCTCCGCCTACTTGGATAGCGTTGGCGGGGCCGTCAGCAAAGTGCACGTCCTGCAGGTATCCACGGCGACTGCAACGTTCCACAGCATTGCCATGGCCCTTGTATACGACGGGGAGTTTGCCGCCAATCTCCAGGCGCTACAGGCGTTTCTTGGGCTGCGCACAGCCGCGGCCGCCGACGAGTTGGTGTACTTTTTGGTGTGGAGTCGGAAATGGGCCGATGTGCCTGAATCCGACAAGACTGCATACCACCAATGGCTAGAGGGCGTCTCCAAACACGCCGACAAGGTGCTTCATTGCGCCCTCGTACGCAAGTACGACGCCAGCACCGTCTATATCACCGGAAAAGACGAGTTGGTGCAGCTCGGCAAGGAAATGCAGAGCGATATCGAGCGCTGGCTGCATCTTCGTGTGTTGGACTATTCGTGCAACCTGATTCGGCTTGTTCCGGGAGTCAAGTTCCCCGAGTCCTTGCAGGTGTTGAATCTTGGCGGTGGGCGGCTGCTTGAAACGCTCTCGGGGTTCAAAATGCCGTCTTCGCTCGTTAAGCTCGATGTTTCCCACAACTTGATCACGTCCATCGATTACGTGGCGTTTCCAGGCAGCCTCAAGGTGCTCAATCTTCTGCACAACCGGCTCTACTTCCTCAACTACGTGGAGCTTCCCGCCAACCTCAAGGTTCTTGACGTTTCAGAGAACTGCATCGACAACTTGAAAAACGTCAACTTTCCACGGGGCCTCACGTCGTTGCTGGTGTCACGGAACCCGATTGAGTGTATCAAAGGAGCCCGATTTCCCGAACTGCTTCGATACCTCGACGTATCCTGTATTCCCAATGAATCCATGACCGGCATCAAATTCCCCGACCACACGGTGGCCCTCAATCTCCAGCTGTCCATGACAAATACACGTGGCTTGAAGATCCCGCCATATGTGAAGGAGCTCAATTTGGGCGGGAATGGAGTGAACAGCATCAACCCGTTGAAACTACCCAATGCGATCGAGCTGTTGTTCTTGGCCAACAACAACATCAAGACGTTGACGAAGGTGCTGTTTCCCACGAACCTCCGGGAACTTTATCTCGGGAACAACTTGGTGACCACCTTGAAAAACGTGCAATTTCCACCGCTGTTGGAGGTGCTAGATATGGAAATGGATCCACACGCAGAAGACAATGAGAAGTACATCACGTCTTTGAAGGAGGTGGTGTTTCCCGAGAGTCTCCGCGTGCTACGTCTTGGCTATCACCTGATCAAAACCGTGGAGCTGCTCGAGTTTCCGCCGCTTTTGGAGCAGTTGTGCATCCAATACAACGACTTACGAGTCTTCCGGAATGTCAAGTTCGGCATGCACCTCCACACGCTTGATGTTCTGGGCAACCCGGACCTTGGATCCTTGGACAATGTATTTTTGCCACGAAGTCTCCGCCTTCTCCGAATTCCCTCTGGTCTAGTGGACAATTTGCCTGCGTTGGTGGTGGAGCGGGCTAACAAAAGGGAGTTGGAGATTGAGCAGTCCATGCCGTTTGAGAAGGAATAGGGGTTCTATCTAATTGTGTGTGCATCTGGGAATGGAGCAGACAAGGTTGCGTGAACATGATGAACATGGGGTGATCAAGATACAGAAATGGAGCAGTCGACCTGAACGATACAGAAATGGAGCGATCGACCTGAACGATACAGAAATGGAGCAGTCGACCTGAACGATACAGAAATGATGCAGTCGACCCGAACGATACAGAAATGGAGATCTGAAATAATATGCGTGTCACGGTGAATTCCCGTTTGGGTGTTTCAATTTATGTGCCAGAAGCGGACTAAACCCCATACCACATTATATACAATTATACTACGCTACCCCATAACTATAATGCGCTGGAAAATCAATAACAGTATGCCCCTCTACCAGAATTAGCCATGTAATCTGCCTTCACCAAGTTTCAAAGCCCAAATCCTCTATATAGGCAGAGGGCACAGTATTATCGGCAGGCAGAAACGTCGTATCAATAGAGACGAGGATAGTAGATGAGTCACGTGGAAAGAGGAATCAGCCCATTTCTGCAAATTCATGGTTTTGAAAACGTATGTCACATTCATCACTCAAACTGGCAGACCAAAAACAGTCCATATATAGGGCAACTTTTGTAGTGTTCATGCTGAAGACTTAAGGTGAATTGCATTTCTGAGTGCCTTACACGAGCAGGCGGGGCATCACCCATGGATCTCTGGAACTATCATGGTGTGGAACACTGCTAACCTAATACCCTGCACCTATTGAAATACACACTAGGTTGTTCAAATGGCAGAGATTTAGCATCTTTTTTATGATGTTGCCGGTGCATCTTCCTTACTTCGTCTTCTTTATGATGTTGCCGGTGCATCACTCTTCGTCTTCTTTATGAAGTTACCGGTCCATCACTCTTCGTCTTCTTTATGATGTTGCCGGTCCATCACTCTTCGTCTTCTTCGTCGGAGGATTCCTTGTCGTCAGCCTCCTTGCGCTCCAAAAGCGCCTGCAACTCGGCATCCTCAGTGGCAGTCACAGCCTTTGGCGCCATGGTAACCTTAAGGTTTCCACCAGCAGCCTCAATAGATGAGGTCACCCTTTCAATGGCCTTCTCCAACAATGCAATTCCCTGGTTCTTATCCAAGGCCTGGGTCGAAATCACATACAATGGAGCTGCCACCAACTTGGCCTTGATCTGCATCTGCTCGGTGCTCTCCGCCTCCGCGGCCTTCAACGCCGCCTTGATGGCGTCAATACCCTCGTACAGGAAGCAGGAAACCTCCACATCGGCACGGATCTTGATGGCCTGGGGCGTCAATCTTCTGCTGATGTACAACTTCAACTCATCCAAGATTTCCGCAGATGGAGCCTCAACATCGTTGAAAATCGACAGGTCCGTGATCGACAACTTGAATGCGTCGTAGGCATGGCCATACTTTCTCAGCAACGGCCAGCCCACCGTCAGGTACAACTTCTCGAGCGACACGTTGTATTTCTCGGCACAGTGTCTCAAAATCGAGTGCACCGCCTTGGACTTATTGTATCTCTCGTCACACTTGACGATATCTTCGGCAGACACCCTTCTTTTGGAAAGATCAATGTAGCCCTTCTCCTTGTCCACTCTCAAAACAACAGCAACCTCGTTTTTGCCCACACGGATCAATTTTTGGATGGATCTGATTCTTCTTCTGGACAACTCACTGAGAAGCACCATTCCCTCGATGTTGTCGTACTCGAGCAACCGCACGTAGGCGCCCATCTCGGCGATTTCCTGGACGTTGACCATGACGACCTCGTCCACCTCGGGGTACTTGTTCTCATAGAACCTGCAATTGGAGCTGCTCATAGTGTGGTTGGTGAAAAGAGGATGCGACTTCGCTTTTTCTTTTTCTGGTTCCCGCACGACCCCCGTTGCCGCCGCCGGGGCGGCCTGGCTCGGGCGAGGCGGCGCCGGGCACGGCCGCCCGTGGCGGCGGGCAGGCGGGGCTGGCGGCGGACAGGCGGGGCAGGCGACCAAGTCACGTGACACCCGCCTGCCTAAACGGGCGCGGGAGGCACGGGTCCGGCCGCTTTTAGCTGCGAAACCACAAACTGCAAACACCATGACCGAGTACCAAGTCTTCAAAGAGGCAAACTTCTACCTTCCCAAACGGTACCAGGTGCAGAAGGTGTTGGGCCGGGGCACGTACGGCATAGTGTGTCTGGCAATTGACACCCAGAGCCCCGACTCCATGAAGCTAGCTGTCAAGAAGATCCTCAAGATATCCCACAAAGAGGTGTTGATCCGACGAGCTATCCGGGAAATGAAGCTCATGAGGTTTTTCCGGGGCCACCGAAACGTACGTACTGTTCTGCTGACAACCGCCCGGCCGCTAACTTTAGATTGTGTCATTGGTGGACGTGTATCTCATCACGCTCTACCCCTACGAAGGGCTTTATTGTTTCCAAGAGCTCATGGACTACGATCTCGCCAGAGTGCTCTATTCGCCGGTGCAATTCTCCGAGTTCCACGTCCGAAACTTCCTCTACCAGATCCTCTGTGGGCTCAAGTACGTGCACTCCGCCGAGGTGATCCACCGAGATTTGAAACCAGGCAACATCTTGGTCAGCTCCAGGGGCGTACTCAAAATATGTGATTTTGGCTTGGCACGGTCGATTCGCCACGCGTCCCGCGTCCTGCCCCCCGATCCCATCACCAATTACGTGGCCACTCGATGGTACCGAGCGCCGGAATTGATTCTCCGCCTCTCCGAATACGGAAAGCCCGTGGACATGTGGGCAGTGGGGTGTATCTTGGGCGAGCTCTACGGGCGCCAGCCGTTGATGCCGGGAAAAAGCCTGATTCATCAAATCCACGAGATTGTCAAGTACTTGGGTACGCCACAGGAGGAGTTTGTGTTACAGAGCCCAAGATGGACGCCACCTGCGGGCCACGCCGCTCCGGTAAGCTGGGCCAAGATTTACCCGTTTGCATCGGCGGAGAGTTTCGATTTGTTGGAGCTGTTGTTGAAGTGGGATCCCCAGAAACGACTCACGGTTGAGCAGGTGCTCAAGCACCCGTTTCTTGCCAGCATCCGAGACACCGGCGCCGAGCCTCGCAACACCACCTGCTTCCGGTTCGGGAGAGAAGAAGCGGAGAAGGACATGGCGGTGCTCCTGGCGTTGTTGAAGGAAGAGGTGGCTGCGTTCCAGACGGAACGGTGGAGGTGACGCGCACGTGACTGCATCCTCGGCCTGTTCCCCACATTCCGCACTATAAGTAGGGTGTGCGCCCTTCTCGCCGCTGGTGAAGCAAAAATGGGCGTGGACCATCCAAACCTCGAAGTACTCAAGTTCTCCGTCAAATACGACGACGGCACCACCTACGAAGTGGACGTCAAGGGCAATGACGACATCCACTTCAAGATCCCCGAAGACACAACCTACCAGATGACCATTCATTTTTTGGTCAAGGAGAAGACGTTGACGAAGCTCTGCTACAAGCAGGATGTCAAGAAGTACTCCATGGTGGTGCGCAGCAGACAGGTTGAGATTGGGGATGAGTTTGCTGCTTCGGAAACGCCCTACACCGTCTCTTTTGATAAGGACACGACTCCCAAAGGCATGATGCTCCGGGGTGACTACGACTGTGTTTCCACCTATATGGCGGATGGCGAGACTTTGTTCCAGGTGCCATGGAAGTTGAGTGTGATCAAGAAGTAATTGGTGTATAGTGCAACAATGAAACTGAGTTGTGAGTTGGAGAATTCGTGCCGGAGTCCGAATCGCTCAGCCGGCAGTGACGCGCAATGTGCAGTGCGATATGACGCGTATGGGTGCCTTGTGCAGCACCACTCCAACTCTACTCAATAACAGATTCTATACACAGCAACGTAGTGCACGAGGAGCAGGACTGCATACAACCCACACCCCGGCGTGGAGAACCCGCCCCGTGCAGCAGCGCTCGGGTCACGTGCTCTGCAGACCACGTGACTGCCGCGTAGCCGCGCACTCCTTCCTGCGTTTCCCGCCAACACCCCATGATTCGGCCAGCCGCCCACGCCGGCTCGTGGTACCCCTCCCAAGCAGCCGCGCTTTCTGCGCAGGTCAACGAGCTCCTCCTGTGTGCAGGAGCCAGTCAAAGCGGCGCACGTGTGCTTATCGGGCCGCATGCAGGATACGCCTACTGTGGCCAGCAATTGGCTCAGGCATACGCCGCCTGGGACACCCGCGGGGTCACGAGAGTGGTGATACTCGGCCCGTCACATCACGTGTACTTCAAGGACCGGGTTTTGCTCTCCCGCTATGAAAGTTACGCCACGCCCCTCGGGCCGGTGCAAATTGACCAACAAGCGAACGGCAAACTAGCGGGCGGCCCAGTGCAGTACATGGACGAAGACGCAGACACTGAAGAGCATCTGTTCGAAATGCACTTGCCGTTTCTCGTGGCCCGGTGCCAGAACGACGGCGTGCCTGTGCCAAAAGTCGTGCCCATGATGGTGTCGTCATTGAGCAGCAGGTGCCGGGAGCAGGTGGTCGAGCGGCTCCGTCCGTTTTTAGCCGACAAAGCCACCACGGTGGTGGTGCTGTCGGATTTCTGCCACTGGGGCAAGCGGTTCGGATATACTGCGTATGTGCCAGACAACGAGCTTTCGGCCATAGCGCCATATTCGGCAGCAAATGCGACAAGGCCCATTTTCCGCTCCATTGAGTATTTGGACCGGGTGGCCATGGAAATCGCCAGCTCCGGCTCGCTTGAGCGCTGGGACGCTTACATATCCGAGACGGGAAACACCATTTGTGGCGAAAAACCCATTTCTATTGTTTTGGCGCTCTTGCAGGACAAGAAGCCGGCACTTGAGTGGCTTGGCTACTCGCAGAGTGGTCGGGTGACACATCCTTCTGACTCGTCGGTGTCATATGCTGCGGGGGTTGTGAAATTGCCATGAGTTTCTGCCAGATTGGTATAACTTATTGGTAGATTATGGTCAAGTCCAGTGTATCTTGTTGATGAACTGCTGATTTAAGG
This sequence comes from Metschnikowia shivogae, assembly GCA_002374645.1. Classification (NCBI taxonomy): domain Eukaryota; kingdom Fungi; phylum Ascomycota; class Pichiomycetes; order Serinales; family Metschnikowiaceae; genus Metschnikowia; species Metschnikowia shivogae. The sequence goes on along the minus strand of NLAF01000272.1, from coordinate 437,897 downwards.
GGGTGTTGAAGCACGTGCTGCAATCATTGTAAGTGGCACATGCTAGTACTCATCAGTGGGTGATGCTAGTGGCACGTGATACTCATTAGGGCACGTGATGCTAGTACTCATCAGTGGCGTGATACTAGTATAGTGGGTGAGCTAGTAGTGGCGCGTGATGCTAGTATAGTGGGTGATACTATAGTGGGTGATGCTATAGTGGGTGATGCTATAGTGGGTGATGCCAGTAGTGGCACGTGATGCTAGTATAGTGGGTGATGCTAGCAGTGGCACGTGATACTAGTACTTGATACTAGTATACTGGGTGATACTATACTGGGTGACACTATACTGGGTGACACTATACTGGGTGATACTGGGTGATACTGGGTGATACTAGTATAGTGGACTATAGTAGCATCACGTGATGCTAGTAATAAACGCGCCACCCGCCAGTGTCGTATTCGGACTGAATTTGGACAAGTACTCCCAATAGCACCGCGCAACACCCACACCATCATCCTTCTACGCCACGTTCTTCCATTTCGCCACATCACGAGTATTAAGCGCAACACCTTCCTGCGCGCTCTACGCCCTACTACTCCTTCTCCTATAACCGCAGCGTGGCACTGGTTTCGGCCCGATCTACTGAACCCCCAAGCCTTTCCTCATACAAACCTTCCTTTCCGGTCCACAGTCAAAAGCAATCTGCGCCTCCCAGCCAAGACTGCCGCACATGGACCAGAAGTACTTCGGCAAGGCCAAAGCCGCCGAACTCCAGGCCGAGTTGGAACAGGCCCGCAAGAAACTGAAACCGCAGCAGCGCGTCAAGATGGTGCTCAAAAAGATCGTCTCCAACATCATCCTCAACCGCCAGGACCTAGCGCTGTTGATGTCGGAGGTGGTGCGGCTCATGGTGATTGACGACTACGAGATCCGCCGGCTCTGCTGCCACTACGTGGTACATTACGCCGAGGCCAACCAGTCGAGTTTGGAGGCGCTTGAATTCTACCGCCGGTTTCTCCAGGACCCGGAGCCCATGCTCCGTGCGCTTGCCGTCAAAACCGTGCTGTCCGTTCCCCTTCCCCAATACGTGGACTTGGCCGTCAGCTGCGTCAAAACTGCGCTACTGGACCCCAATCCTCACGTGAGAACAGCGGCAGCGTTTGCAGTGGGGCGGATCTTCCACCACGACCCCAAGCGGGCCCTCAAACACCAGCACATCGAGGCGCTAAACGAATTGCTCTACGACGAGAGCCAGGCCGTGGTGTGCAATGCCTTGGCGGCTTTGCACCTGATCACGGAAAACTCCGCCACGCTCAATCTCAAAATCAACAAGGATCATTCGTTGGCCTTGGTTCGCAGCGTGGCGCTGGCCAATGAGTGGCACCAGGTCTACTTGCTCAACGCCGTGATGCTGTATGTGCCGGACCAGAGTGGGGACGCTGTGCATGTGCTTCATCTGGTGTTGCCGTGTCTCCTGCACGAGAATCTGGCGGTGGTGTTGAATGCAGTCAAGGTGGTGATGTATCTTTCCAATTACATCGAGTGGCAGGAGCTCGCTGCTCAGCAGCTCTCTCGGCGCCTCGGCTCGGTGATGGTGTCGCTTCTCCAGAAGCCGCCTGAGATTCAGTTTTTGGTCTTGAGGAACGTGATTTTGCTTCTTCTCGGTCGCAGGTACATGCTTCTGGTGGACGTGCTGCTGTTTTTCTGGAACTTGGACGACCCCATCTACATCAAGGACACCAAGCTTGAGATCATCTACCTTTTGGCCGACCAGTCCAACATCGACGTGGTTTTCCGCGAGTTGGAAGAGTACGCCACAGAGGTTGACGTCAAAATGGCCCGCAAGGCCATACGTGCCTTTGGAAATCTCTCGGTCAAGTTGCTGGAGGCGGCGGAACGGTGTGTGGAGATTTTGGCGGATTTGCTTTCCGAGGGTGTTTCTTACGTGGTGCACGAAGCGGCTGTGGTTTTGAAGAACATCTTGAGAAAATACCCGGGGCGTTTTGACTTTGCTCTCGAGTCGCTTTCTCGTCACTACCGCATGATCGAGGAGCCTGATGCAAAAGTGGCCATTTGCTGGATGTTGGGTCAATATCCTCACCAAATCGCCAATGTGGACGAGGTTTTGGGCTACTTCGTGCGGGGCTTTGACGAAGACCCCTTGAATGTGCAATATGCGCTTTTGAACGCCGTTGTCAAGTTCTATGTCAAGTTCCCGAAACGGGGCGAACACTTTTTGTTGGCGGTGTTGAAATCGGCCACCGAAGAATCCAACAACCCAGATTTGCGGGACCGAGGCTTCTTCTACTGGCGGCTCGTCACCCACGCTCAAAACAGCGGCTCCGGTGCTGAGTTCCAGGCCAGAACAAAGGAAATTGTCATCAACATCGACCCGGATATCACCTCCGACAACGAAAACATCGACCCGTCTATCATCGAGGAGTTGGAGCTAAATATTGGCTCTTTGGCTTCCATCTACTTGAAATCCGTCAAGCATGTGTTCCGTTTGGCCAAGCGCAGACTGTTGGCGCCTTCGGCTGCACTCCAGCCTCGAACAAAAGACCAAATTGAGGAGATCAACCGAGCCACTGGGGAAAGAGCAGAGTTTCCCCGCGATTTTGCCCTCGAAGTCCCCAAGGTGAAAAAGAACAAACCGCTTCCGGCCATTGGCACGCCGGATCGTAAGATGCTGGTGTTGTCGCGTACTGCGTCTATGCTTGGCCGAAAGAAGAGTTTCCGTGCTTGAGATGCTGGAATAGGCGGTTCTGTCGCAGCTTGGCCACGCTTTATGCGATTCTTTGCTCGTCTGGAGTAACCAATCTGCACTAGTGGGAATTCATCATCTTTTGATTCTGGAACCATCTTTTGATTCTGGCCCATCGTCTTTTGATTCTGGCCCATCATCTTTTGATTCTAGAACCATCTTGATTCTAGAACCATCTTGATTCTAGAACCATCATCTTTTGATTCTGGAACCATCTTGATTCTAGAACCATCATCTTTTGATTCTAGAACCATCATCGGTGGCACCCATCTCCACCACAGAGCATTCCGGTGACCAGTTAGCGGCCCAATAAACTGCACCCGTCTCTGCATCCGGATCACTTGCGCTTCTTTGGTTTCGCAATCTGCACATTGGGTGCAAATTTCACCGCCGTAGTCTTTGTGGCCACGGACTCGGTAACAATTTCTGGCATATTGCCCTCGGGGCCCTCCAAAACCTTCTCCAAAAATTCCTCCGTGGCTTTTCCCAAAAGAACCGCAAAAATCACTAACGCCGCCGGTTTTGACATCACCAACATGTTCTCCTTGCAAAACGTGCCAGCCACACACAACGGACAACCCCATGCACAGTCGCATTCGGAGATTCGTTCAAAGGCGGTGGCTAGAATTTCGTCGATATGCTCAAAGGTCTTTTCGGCCATTCCTGAGCCAGACTCGCCGCCTTTCGAATCATGGAAAACAAGCCGCGGAGGTCTCTGTCGGAGGGATTGCCGTTGAGCAAACTCCTTCTGCGGTGCCTTGCACTCGGTACTCAATTCCGAATCTCCACCCACGAATTTGGCGTTAGGGTTGGTGGTGGCTCCACCGGTGATGAAAAGAGGTAATATGTTCATGAGGCCATGTTGAGCTGCATGGATGCCTCCTGCAGGACTGAGCTTCTTTCCTTTGATGATGTCGATTGCCAGGCTGGGAATGTCGATCCAGAAACCCTTTGAGCGGAGAATGACCGGCGGGTTTTTGACCTCCACCGCCTCCAAAATCTCGCCCGCGCGGTTGACCTTGAAATATCCAAAAACGGTGATGGTGGTTTGAATTTTTCCGTAAAAAACGGGCACATCTGAACCCCGGTCCTGCACGTGGAGCTGCTTGACCAACTCAATTTCATACGGGTCCACATCGGAAAAGTCCCGTTGCTGCGTGGTCCACGACACCTGCACACGCACCACCTTGGCGTACCGGCCCTCGGGATTGAACTCCTTGACCAAATACGGAAAGCCCTGGTGGAGGAAAATCCCTCCTTCATATAGCGTGAAGCTTGTACGCAGTTCCTCCACCTCCTCGATCACGCTGTTTCTGTTGTTGGTGATATCCACCACGGCGTACATGTTTTGCTCGATGGCTCGCAACGACACCTTCTCTGCAGGCCACGGCAAATAGGCCGGGTGAGTCCGAAAGTTGCCGTTGTCGTTGACAAGTTTCTGGCGGGCGAGGTCCACAACCAGGGCTTCGGTGACGTCATGAGAAAACCATCTAGCGTCGTCTTCCCGAAATGGCCACTCAAACGCCGCACACTGTAGGTGCATAGAGAGAACCATTTTATTGGCGGAACCGTCCAAAAACCCGCCGATTCCAAGATCTTCATATGATTTCTCCACTAACTCCGCCAGGTGCCGGAGGTAATAACGGTCCACCGGCGAGTTTCCGCACACCAAAATGGCCAAGCTTCCTTTGGACGATTTTCCTCGCCCGGCACGGCCAAACTGCTGATGCAAATTCAGCTTGGAGATGGGGAATCCACATGAAATCACCACATCCAAATCGGAGAGATCAATGCCTAATTCTAGCGCATTGGTGGCCACAATGGCCCGAAGTTTTCCGCTAAACATCTTCTGCTCGATGGCCCGCCGATCGCTTTTGGAATATCCGCCTCGATATGCCATGACGTCATGTTCGCTGATGGTGCATTTCTGGTCGCTGATGGTGCATTTCTTGTCGCTGGTGGTGCATTTCTGGTCGCTGATGAGTTGCTTGACTTCTTTGATGAGAAGTTCGCAGATGGCCCGAATGGGACAGAAAACAATAGCCTTAATAGCAGGTGACTCCGCGAGAAGGTGCACAAGAATCTTGGCCAGCTCGCCAATCACGCTCTCCCGCGGAATGAAAGCCGACTGGAGGCCTGGCTCTGCTGGCTGGGTGTCGGGGGCCTTTCGCTTGCGCCCTATCTGCAGGTCGCGCTGTCCGTTCTTGTTCATCAACATTGGCGGCTCCCAGATGACCATCTGCTTCTCCAGGCTGGGGCTGCCGTCTTCGTGCACGTGGACCACGGCGCTGGTGCTGGGGAGTGCACAGAGCGTCCGGAAGCTCTGCTCGGGGTTCTCTATCGTGGCCGAGCACGTGATGAACACAGGGCATGCGTTGTTGGGCGCCAAGGCGGCCCGGAGCCGACCGAGCCGTGCCATCACGTACGACACGTGCACGCCGAACGTGCCACGGTACACGTGCAACTCGTCCACCACCACGTACCGCAAGGCGTGGAGAAAGCCCCGCCAGCCGCTTCCCTGCATATAGTCTGCGTCCTGCAGGCGGTCGTCCTGTCTGCAGGCCAGCGGGAGCACCGACGCGTGGATAGCGTCGGGGTTGGTGAAGATGATGTCGGCGGTATTGCGGATGAAGGCGCGGTCTTTGGCGGGCGTGTCCCCGTCGTACGCGTCGACATAGATGCGTCTTTTTTGGGGAAGATACGAGATTAGCTCGCGAAGACGTCTCATTTGGTCCTGGGCCAAGGCTTTGGTGGGAAAAATAAGCAAGGCAGTTGACTTCCTTGAAGAGGTGTTGGTTCCTGCATCGGAGTCCCGAAGAATGGCGTTCAAGATGGGCAACTGGTAGATCATCGACTTTCCGGAGCTGGTGGAGGTCAGTGCGATCACGTGCTTGCGGTCACGCATGACGGCGGTGAGGGCCTGCGTCTGGTGAACATAGAGCCCCACGTTCTCTGCATCCACGCCCTGGAAATGCCAAAGAGCCTCGGACAAATCCGGATGCAAAAGGCCAGCAGCAATGGGAACCACGCGGGCCGCCCGCGCCGCCGTTAGCACGTGTGTCAGCCTAATCTGGCCCTTAAAGAGCGGCTCTTTTCGAAGAAACCCAAGCATTTCCGGTAGCCGCGGCTTCTCGCCGCTAAAGGGCGTCGTCTCAGTGCCTAGCAACGAGGCAGGGTCGGCGAGTTCCCGCCTGGTCGGGATCTGGGCCAGACACGACTCCACAAGCGCCTTCATGGCGCCGGACTCCTCGAAGTCGCCGGCGATTCCCGCCAAATACGCCTCCACGCGCTCCGCAAAGAGCCTGCTGCGTGCCTGGATAATGGCCATGAGCTGCAGGTGGGATAGGCCATCGAGAGTCATTTTGCTGGAGGTGGAGAAAAACGGCAGCGGCTCTCTTCCCTTTTCGGCGTTTTTCCTCGGCTTTTTGGCCCCCTTGAGGGCCCCGCCAACACCCTGGGTCCGGGCATCGCAAAACTCAAAGATTAGCACCTGCTTTTCGGTGCTTTCTCCGCCATTCTCACGCGACGCAGCCTCGTACGCGTCATCGAGCGTTTTCGGCTGGCGCTGCTCGTATCCTCTCAGCCAGGAGTATTTGAGCTTTTCCACGTGCTCGAGAAGAAGCTGGTTTTCATCGTAGTAGTCGAAATTCACGTCCCCGGGAGGTAGTAAGCGCTTGATGATCTGGAGATCGAGAAGCGTGAGTTCTGGCACGGCTTTGAAGAGCTGTTCGGCCGTGGGGATGGTTTGGGGGGAGAAAGCCTTGAGGAAGGTCACGTGCGTGTTGATCTGTGTGAATTTCCTGTGGAGTTCGCTGAAGAACGGGGGCCACATGGCACGCAGGGGTGGAGCACGGGTGCGATGTGGTGTGCTGTGTGCAGGACGCGGTGTTGGGCAAGTTACATTTTGTCCATACAATCCGATGAAGACTGGGTATATATTGGGATTAGCAGACTTCATGTAAAAGGATTTTACGTGAGAAATCGGAGGGATTTATATAGAGAGTAAAGACTTGCTCCATGTGTACTGTAGCGACTTTTGCGATCGCTTCCAGAACCTTTGCATTTTCTTATAATCTCTGTTCTCCTTGGTCCCGTGGAACCCGTGGAACCACGTGTGATTTTCCGGCCGGATTAATTGCTAACTAATGCACAGCCAGTATGCAGAGCCATTGTGAAGCAGCGCATTTCTAGCCATTGTGAAGCAGCGCATTTGTATGGTACCTCTGACGTCGTCATATCTCGTTACGTGAGATACGGTGCCTTTTCGGGCCGTCTCCGAAGTCGCCACGTGACACTGGTCACGTGAGAATCACTATGCACTCCCACGTGCTATCAGCATTGGCGGCAACCGCGTCCATGGCTTACAAACGGCCTGGCTGTATCCCAGATTGCGCGCCTCTGCATACGTGGGCGTCAATGCAGCAAGCTGCAGGAATATCACCATTTTCGAAATGTACGATTTTGCTCCATTTGGAACCTTGGTTTCGAGCCCGGAGCAGAACCGGCTGGCGTAGAACCACGCAATCTGGCACTTCTAAACCGGCCGCTCAAGTGCCGGGCCGACTTCCGGGGTCTATGTGCAGTTCCGACCTATCGAGAGGGGTCGTTCAAACCGGCAAAATCAGCAGAAAAAAATGCTACTTTTCCCACCAGTGGCTTCAGACCTCTACCCCCAGCGGTCGTCCGGGCGGGCGCCGCATCACGATCGCTGCTGCCGGCGTCACACAACCACCCTCGGAACTCATAGTTGTGTACTGCATATAGCACCCGGCAGGCACTGGGTGCTTGCTTCCTACGCCCGGACGCTGTGGCTGCCGGTGGCCGCGGTAGTGCAGGTGGGGCATGTTGCTCCCATTCTGGTCACGTGACGGGCACGTGCTGCAGCAACCATGCCATTCGCATCCATATAAAGGCAGCCCCTTCACCAGCAACTCCCACTAGAAACGGACTGCACCGAATTTCACTCACACCCCGTCAAAGTACCAAACACCAAATCATTCTCCTCCTGCAGCTAACATGGGTAAACTCTCCGCTTTGGTCCATAAGCTTGAAAGCCACTCGATTTCCGGCCTTGCCGCCGCCGACGACGCCGTCTCCGACAAAATCACCCAGAAGCAAATCATCCAAAGTCGTCTAAACTTCGGTGTCAACTTTGGCAGCACCTTCGTTCGTGAAAAGTGGATTTATCCCTCCCTCTTCCCCGACGGAACTGAAACAGAATTGGAGGCCACCAAAAAAGATTACGCCAACAACAAGGACGAAGCTCGCCAGAAGTTGGAGGACCATTGGAAATCCTATGCCTCTGACGACGACTGGAAGTGGTTGCAAGAGCACGGGGTCAACTCCGTTCGTCTTCCTATTGGCTACTGGAATGTGGATGGCGGTAAGTACACCAAAGGCACCAAGTTTGCAGACGTGGCCAGTGTGTACGAGAACTCGTGGAAGATTATCAAGTCCCATTACATTGAGCCAGCTGGTAAGCATGGCATCTCTGTGTTGGTAGATCTACACGGATTGCCAGGGGGTGCCAACAACAGCGACCACTCGGGCGAGTCTGCGGGCGGAAAAGCGGAATTCTGGCTGTCGTCCTCGTCACAGAAGTTGGCAGTGGATGCTTTGCTGTTCATTGCCAAGGACTTGAAGCACTACGATAACATTTGCGGCATTCAGATCGTCAACGAAGCGGAGTTCTCCAATTCCGCCAAGGACCAGAAGCTGTACTACGCGCAGGCCGCCAAGGCCATCCGTTCGCAAGACTCTGCTATTCCAATTGTGATTTCCGACGGCTGGTGGCCCAACCAGTTTGCTGAGTGGGTGCAAAAGGAGCAAGGTCTGGACTGTGCTGGCATAGTGGTGGACCACCACGCTTACCGGACTTTTTCGGACGAGGACCGGAAAAAGGACGCGGAGAAAATCATCAAGGATTTGGACGGCGATCTTCTCACCAACCTCACAGATGGTGGCTCGGGGGTGGACTTTATGGTGGGCGAGTGGTCGGTTGTTCTCGACGGAAACACCTGGAAATTGACTGGGTTGGACCCCAGCGATTCTGGAAACCAGAAGCGTTTGGACTTGGGTGCTAAATTCGGCCAGGAGCAAAGCCGCTTGTTCAGGGAAAGAGCCAGTTTCGGCTCGTACTTCTGGACCTACAAGTTTGAGTCTGGTGATGGCGGCGAATGGGACTTCAAACAACAATACGGCGCGTTCAAGGCGCCGCACGTGGCTGTGCCGGACGAGAGCAAGTTCAAGGAGGCGCTTGATAACGAGTACAACGGACACGTGAGCTACTGGAAGAAGGAGAGTCCCGACGGCAAGTTTGACCACGACAAGTTCAAAGAAGGCTTCGAGACTGCATGGAAAGACTCGGTTGAATTTGCCAAGGCCAAGTCGCTCGTGGGGCGCAAGCAGGCAGTCAAGCTTGCGAGAAAGCGCCAGAGCATCACGAAAAACGGCAAGTCCGACTTCTTCTGGGAGTGGGAGCAGGGCTACGACAAGGGAATCGAGCAGTTTGCCTGCACGCAGTGATGCCGCCTGTGCACGTGACTGCGCACGTGACCGGGTGGATGACCCCTCTCCTGCACCCAGTGCAGCAACCCCAGCACTTTACCCTGCACGCTTTGGTCTGCTGCAAACGGCAAGTAAGTCCTGAGGGTGCAATTTCAGCTCGGTTATCTAGTTGGCCGCCGGCTTAGCAGCATGGAAGCAATAAGTCTGCTTTGCTGTCCCGTTGAAACTGTAGCTATGCTGGGCTATTGCTTATGAAGTGCACTTGCGTCAATCAAGCGCTGCAAATGTTAGTATACATCACATCCCAAACCGGACCCCCTGCAAAACTTGCAACCTTGTCCCAATTCATCCAGTAGCAGACCAAAACGAGAATCGCATCCCGTTCCGGGCCGCACATGCGTCACCCCTATATAAACCCGCGCCCGCCACCCTATCTTATCTGCTCTATTTCACCGGACTACAAAACAGCTTCCCTGAAATTGTCCATTCAAATTCCGGCAGTCTATTCCATATTCCTGCCATTGCAAATTCGTGTCAGTTTCCAAGTCCCTCAGTTTCTCCGGCAAGATGAAATTCTCCAGTCTTTTGGCCATTGCTGTGGCGCTCCTTGGTGTTGACGCCAAAACCTTCTCCACCAACTTGAACAAAATCCCCGTCGAGGAGTCGCTTGACGCAGCCCGCTTCGACCAGTACACCTCCTCTTTGGCTGACAAGTACTTGAGCGCTTTTGTGCAAGCAAACCCCCAACACGCCCAGCAGGTTGCCCAAATTCCGTTTGTGGAGATCAGCTCCAACCACGAGGCTCCCTTGACCAATTACTTGAATGCGCAGTACTTTACCGAGATCCAAATCGGTACCCCAGGCCAGGCGTTCAAGGTCATTTTGGACACCGGCTCGTCCAACTTGTGGGTACCGTCACAGGACTGTGGCTCGTTGGCCTGCTTCTTACACACCAAGTATGAACACGATGCCTCGTCCACTTACAAGAAAAACGGCACCGAATTCAAGATTCAATACGGCTCCGGGGCCATGGAGGGCTACGTGTCGCAGGACCTCTTGGCCATTGGCGACTTGGTGATTCCCAACCAGGACTTTGCTGAGGCCACCTCCGAGCCAGGGCTTGCTTTTGCCTTTGGAAAATTCGACGGAATCTTGGGCTTGGCTTATGACACCATTTCTGTCAACAAGATCGTGCCTCCAGTGTACAATGCCATCAACCAAGGTCTCTGGGACAGCCCCCAGTTCGGGTTCTACTTGGGCGACACTAAAAAGGATGAGAACAATGGCGGTGTGGCCACGTTCGGTGGCTACGACAAGTCTTTGTTCAAGGGCGAGCTTACTTGGTTGCCTGTCAGAAGAAAGGCCTACTGGGAAGTGAGCTTCGAGGGCATTGGCTTGGGTGACGAGTACGCGGAATTGACCAGCACGGGTGCTGCCATCGATACCGGAACTTCTTTGATTACCTTGCCCTCTTCCTTGGCCGAGATCATCAACGCCAAGATCGGTGCCACCAAGACATGGTCGGGCCAGTACCAGGTGGAGTGTGACGCGCGTGACAACTTGCCTGACTTGACCTTGAACTTCGGCGGCAACAACTTCACCTTGTCTGCCTACGACTACACCTTGGAGGTTTCTGGCTCGTGCATCTCTGCATTCACGCCTATGGACTTCCCGGAGCCTATTGGAGACTTGGCCATTGTCGGTGACGCCTTCTTGAGGAAGTACTACTCTGTTTACGACTTGGAGAAGAACGCCGTGGGTTTGGCTCCTGCCAAGTAAGCGTTAGCTTGAAATAGAATTTCCATTTTCTCGATATCGCTTTGCGTAAATCGTCTACGATAGTCGTCTAAATAAGCCCGTCGACAATGAACATCGTCTCTAAGCATAATAGTTCATCCAGAAACCCGCACAGACGGAAATGAGCATGCTAAGAATAGCATCCTGCACTCAGTGTGTTCCTGCACACACTGGCGCAGCCAGCCAGCTATTTTGCAGACATGGGATCCAGATAGTTTTGCACAGTACAAGCCAGTACTCGAACCGTCGAATATTTTGAATCATCTTATCTGTTCCTGATCTTAGTCCTCCTTCAGAGCCACCATGAGCCAGCTGTCCAACGAGTGGCGCCACTACATGGCCGACAGCACGTCACCCCCCGAAAGCCGTTTCGCCAACTCCCTTCCTGGAACAGAAAGTACCAATCAAATCCAAGACAACCACAATCCCAAACCACAAGTTCCGGAGCACGACTATCCAGCCCCAAATCAGTTCCTCACAGAGGAAAGCTCCAAAAAGTTGAGTGGCTCCTCGTCGTCGGATATTCACACCTCTCAGCTTCTAGCCAGCCCATCGGGGCCTCCACCCGGTTTCAGACCCGACGACTTGCAGGCTTTTTCCGAAACCTCCAGACACAAGAACACACATTCGATGCAAAGCAACCAGTCGCCCAATCTGCTCATCCACACTGACTCGGAACTATCGCAACTGGGGGGTGTCTCAATTGCGTACTATAACATGTCCAACTATAGTCAGCTGGTGAACACTTCCAACATGCTTGCAAAAATGGAAAGCAAAACACCACACAGCCAGAGGCTGGCAAACTCTTGGCGTGTGGATCTGCAGAGCTCATCCCGCAAAAACTCCCACAAGGACATGTACAGGAACTCACATCAGAACTCCTCTCTTAATCAGGTCCCACCTCGGTTCTCGCAATTCATCTTGGACCAAAAAGCCCTCGGTGCCAACAGTTCCGTACACCACACCAGCACGGGCCAGCGGGACATCGGAAAACGGGTCTCTGCAAACCGCCCCAACAATGACTGTTTGCAGCGAAGTCTGTCGCGAGACATTTCCAACCTGATGGAGTCTCAGGTGACCATTTTCTCCACCAAACCGGAGGAAATGCGCCAGTCAGCAAGCTCTAGATGGGCCGGTGTATCAGTTAGGCGCCGAAGCGTGAAAAACAAGTTTGGAAACGACCAAAACAGAACCACAGCCGACGCTGACAATGTCAGCAACGTTGCTAATGAAACCCCCAGCACATTGAAACGAACAAAGGCCGTCAAGTATTCCGGTGCAGGCCTGCGGCTCCGCACATACTTGCGCCGGTTATACTATCGGCTCAAGAAGCGACTTGCATTCACCTTTTCTGCCGGACCCAAGAGGGCCTCGTCAACAGTCAAGATGAAGCGCCAAAGAACGTTGGTTCGCAAGAAACGGGCCAATCCTCGGAACAAGTCTGTGCGGCGCAATTTGGCCAGGATGGCGGAGATTTCAGGGCCACTCGAAAACCCAAACTTCACCGGCGCTGCCAGAGTCGATAATTTGACCGACGACTTGAAACGCTCGGCCGGTGCAGACATCAACCCCCAAATTACCGATATCTGTAACGAACGCCTTGGCAAGTACAATCACTTGTCCAACTTCATCCAAGAGCAGCGCCACTTGTCGCAGAATGATGCCAATCCACCACTGACTGTGTTTTCCGAAACAAGCTGTGCCCCACCTCCGCCTCCACACGGAAAAAGGGAGAGGTTAGATCAGGTGCAAGCCGCATTGGGCCCGAATGTGATGGAGAATGACGTCAAGGGCGCAAAAAGGTCGGGCCAGACTACCATGGACCAAGCGAAGTCGGATCCTGTTGTGGAGGCCGCACTCAGCGAGGAAGAACGGTACCGTTTGCAACGCACTTGGAACTCGTACCTCTCGAACGTGGTGCTGCAGCGGATTCGCTTGAGACAAGAGATCTTCCTCTTCCAAGCCATTCTTGCGCAGCAGCCCGTTCCAGACTTCTTTGTGCGTCATTCAGACGCCATCGCCTCGGACCTATTGCTGAGATCCTCCACCAGAAAGTCGCTTGATGTCGCTAGAACACTGTCCATGACACAGATGCCTCACTTGCCTGCGGCAGTTCCACTGAAAGCCGAGGCAGAAGTGATCGAAACGCCCGAATACGAGGCTTCCATGTATTCTTCCGAGGCAACCTCAATTAGCTCCATGTCTGAAGGAGGCAATGTGCTGGAATTCCAAAAGGTGCTCAACAGACGGTCAATGCTCGGCGACATGCTCAGTTATGACTCCGAGGAGTTCGACTCGGAAGACACCTTGGACATGACAGACTCGAATACCGAAACAAAGTCTGTATACACCAGTTCCACTTCTCCCTCAAGATCCACCGCTCCCAGTTCAAAAGCGGCTTCCAACATTGTCGATTCCTTGATCCACGTCGAGCGTTACGGGACGGTTAGTCGCCACTCCACCATGCCCAGAAGAGCACCCACAAAGAGCTCTATATATAGCTCCAGTGTTCAGGGATCCACCTATCTCATCACACGGTCTCCTGGTATTGCTAGCAACCTCTGTGAGCAGGCCTGAGATTTCCCAAGTAGCATTATAATTCCATTTCTAATTCCCACTATAGTTCTTTCTATGATTCACAGCAACGATTTGGAGCCACTTTTCGGTGTCTGAGCTTTATACAACAATTTTCGAGCCACAACTTAAATATTGCATAATATCCCAAAAGTGAACAGAATTCACATGGCACGTGAATGAGCCTGGCGAAGGAATCAGTCAGTGTTGATTTGGGAAATTTGGTATGATGTGAAAGCTATTTTGATCTGTCCAAAATTGTTTGTAGTAATGTTTCAGAACGGTTCGTAGTATTGTTTCAGAACGGTTCGTAGTATTGTTTCAGAACGGTTTGTAGTATTGTTTCAGAACGGTTAGTAGTAATGTTTCAGAACGGTTAGTAGTAATGTTTCAGAACGGTTAGTAGTAATGTTTCAGAACGGTTTGTTGCAGGCTCGCTATTTATGGCCTAAATTCATTGTGTCTTTGAAGATTCATGGTTATTTAAAAGTAGTTGATTGAAGAGTTTTGAGGACTCCGTTTTATATCAAATGAAGCCCGTACATCCCTAAAATACGTCGCACTCTCGATTTGCAACCACCACCAAAAAACCCTCAAAACTTCAAAAGTCTCGCATTCGCCAAAAGCTAAGATTTCCAATGCCGCCAAAAATCGGAATTCGTCAAGTCCTGAAACCCAACTTGGTGATGGTTAAATTTGTGAATACCCCTTTATCAGAAAAATACCACTGTTATCGTTGAATGTACTTGGAACTCAAGTGACTACGAAAGCTTTTGTAAGCTGAGGTCAATCAAAAAGGTATGGCTTTCTGGCGACAGGACGGGTTTGAAAAAAGATTGCAGCACCACAATTTCACACATGGTCTCCCACTGCATTACTCACTGTGGCCCTAAGTGGCTTGACTAACGTTGATCGGACGGGAAACAGTATTTTCCACTTGGTATGGCCGCAACCAAATGTTAGGTTTCCAGGAGTATCCCGATTAGCAAATACTATTGCAAACCCGAATCTTACTCCGTATCTAACAAAGAGTCAATGGCACAAGAATCACAGCCAGCGGCTCAGGATTCAGAGCCTACCGAATCCAACAAGGAGAAGGTTTCGTAGCCAAGTTGCACCCAGGTTGCAAGTGTGCATATAACTTATCTCCATGTTGCAAGTGTGCATATAACTCATCTCCATGTTATGCAACTGCATGTGCGGGTTTCGAAAGTGGGCCTCCCACCCCGAAAAGGGGTACACTTTTCCCGAAAGGATCACATGAAACTTACGAGGTTTCATATCGCGCAGATCCACAAACTATATAAGGTGCATTGATTCGCGGCCTAGCTAAGGCTACCAGGCGATTTCTCTAGGCTCTGCACTTCGAATACACTATTCAAAGTTATCTTGAGACATCGGGCAAAACACCATTCCTAACGATTGTTAGTGCAGCTGGAACTCGATTGCTGAATCTGTCTGTCCCCCTTCCACCCGTCCAAGGGGTCAAAACTAGCTGTTTTATGTGCAAGGAAAACCTTGAATGACTTAAGCGTCCAAGTGACCCAGATCATGAAAATGATGCTGGTGCATTCGAAATCCATTGAATCAATCAATGAAATGAACGAGCTTTGGAGATTCACGATGTCAGTACGGTTGTCTCAGGGGCAAATTAAAGGCCCGAAGGCCTGGCACCAACGCCGACGTCCTTGAGGAAAATGCAGCGTCCTGACAGGTTGTTGAGTGGCATGTCCCAAAGAGTTGGGATTATGGCTCGAAACAGCACACTCAAGCAAAGGAGCGGTCCCTTTGTGCAATGGACATCATGGCGCAGGCCTAGGTCCAAGACCACGACCGGTTCGAGCTCTTCAAATTGAAAGCGGTTCGTGCCCTGGTTGAAAAATGGCGTAAGAAGCGGGACTCGGGATACTGATTCTTACGCCGAGATGAAAGAAGACTTCCTACTGGTCAGAAAAGCGAACGCCCGGCGTGCAGCCCGCACGACTACGAGTTGGTATCTTTAAGGCATCATTCGACCTTAGAGGCCTACCACGAGCGCTTCTAAGAACTTCTTAAGTGGCTGACACATCACAGGTAGCGTTGTCCCTCTACCGAAGTGGCTTGAAGACACCCTCTGTGAAGCAATCTCCGGTCGTCTACAAAGACCATACGGAAATGCATAATGCTTTGGCAGATCACTCGGGCCAAACTCAAGGACGAAGAATCCCGTCCGCCGAACCAGCAAAAGCGGAACGATCGGCCCCAATCAGATGCTGGAGCGATAAAGAAGTCAAAACCTCAAACGGCTCGATTAAGTAGTCGGAGAAGGGTCATCAAATTTCAGGGCCGTTGAACTCGGCCACCAGTGATCCAAGAGGTACGCTCAAGTCACCTCCAATTTGCTAACGGTGGCAGCCGAATTCGACTCGGAGAACAGGTCGACCACTAGCCTGACGAGTCGAGACAGCTCTAGCCAAACGGGAAGAAGGTTAGGAATTCAGGGAAGCCTTTGTGGAGAATAACAAAACTGGATGGGGCAGGCCTGCACATAAGCATATCCGCGGTATATGCAGTTCTTACACACTTCGAGCCAGAGGGTCTATCTTTACACCGGATGAAAGGTCAAACAGATGACGCGGGAGTTTTTCTAACAAAAGACATGTTTAGCAGTGAAGGCAGGTTCAAGTTTCGTACCCAAAAGCTACTTTACTTTGGCAGTAGCACCTTTTTCTTGATAGTTTCATGTACCAGTTGCCTCAGCGCAACCCTTATGTATTGTGCTGATTACGCAGTCGGGCGTAGCTACTTTGGGACAGCATTTTCATTCATCGTGATTGAAGATATTATATACAGGAAGACCTATCGCCTCTAGTTCTTTGGCTCGGAAGATTCCTCAGAGTTGTTGTTCTCGTTGTTCTTGTACAACTTCTCGAAGGCCTTCAAAGACTCATTCTGCAAGTCCTCGGTCTTGGTCTTCAACTCAGAGGCGTCAACCTCCTCACCGGCCTGGGCCTTAACGGCGATCTCTCTCAAAGAGGCAATTTGCTCTCTGAGTTTGTCAGCGTCAGCCTGGTCGATCTTCTCCTTGAACTCGTTCAAGGAGTTCTCGGTGTCGTTACACAACTGGTCAGCTCTGTTGGCGTTCTCAATTGCCTCTCTTCTAGCCTTGTCAGACTCAGCGAACTTCTCAGCGTCCTGCACCATCTTCTCGATCTCGGCATCAGACAAACCGGAGGAGCCAGCCACGGTGATGGAGGCGTCCTTGTTCGAGGCCTTGTCACGGGCAGACACCTTGATGATACCATCAGTGTCAATGTCGAAAGAGACCTCGATTTGAGGAACACCCTTTGGTGCTGGTGGAATGCCAGACAAAGTGAAGTTACCAATCAACTTGTTGTCTCTGGTCAACTCTCTCTCACCTTGGAACACTCTGATCTCGACGGAGGTTTGACCGGCAGAGGCCGTGGAGAAGATTTGCGACTTTTTAGCTGGGATAGTGGTGTTTCTGGAAATCAATCTGGCAAACACACCACCCATGGTCTCGATACCCAAGGACAAAGGAGTGACGTCCAAAAGAACGACGTCCTTGACCTCACCGGCCAAGATACCACCCTGGATAGCGGCACCCATGGCAACAGCCTCATCTGGGTTGACAGCCTTGGATGGCTCCTTGCCGAAAATGGTCTTGACAGTCTCAACAACCTTTGGCATTCTGGACATACCACCAACCAAGATGACCTCGGAAATGTCGGAAGTGTTCAAGCCAGCGTCCTTCAAGGCCTTCTTGCATGGCTCAACGGTTCTCTTGATCAAAGGCTCGACCAAAGACTCGAACTGAGCTCTGGTGATCTTCTGGTTGATGTGCTTAGGACCGGAGGCATCAGCAGTGATGAAAGGCAAGTTGATCTCGGTGGAGACAGTAGAAGACAACTCGATCTTAGCCTTCTCAGCAGCCTCTCTAATTCTCTGGATGGCCATTCTGTCGTTCTCAAGATCGATGCCAGAGTCCTTCTTGAAGGTCTCCACAATGTTTCTGACAACAGCAATGTCGAAGTCCTCACCTCCCAAGTGAGTGTCACCGTTGGTGGACTTGACCTCGAAGACACCGGCGCCGATGTCCAAAACGGAGATATCGAAGGTACCTCCACCCAAGTCGAAGACAGCGACGACCTCACCGTCGTTCTTCTCCAAACCGTAGGCCAAGGCGGCGGCAGTTGGCTCGTTGACGACTCTCATAACGTTCAAACCAACAATCTTACCGGCGTCCTTGGTGGCCTGTCTCTGGGCGTCATTGAAGTAAGCAGGACAAGTGACCACGGCGTTGTTAACTGGCTTGTTCATGTAAGCCTCGGCAGTCTCCTTCATCTTGTTCAAAACGAAACCTCCAATCTGGGGAGGGGAGTAGGACTTGCCTCTGGCTTCGATCCAGGCGTCGCCATTCTCGTGCTTGACGATCTTGTATGGCACCTGGCTCAAGTCTCTCTGGACCTCCTTGTCCTCGAATCTTCTACCAATCAATCTCTTGGTGGCAAAGAGAGTGTTCTCGGGGTTGACAACAGCTTGACGCTTGGCTGGAATACCGACCAAACGCTCTCCTTCCTTGGTGAAGGCAACAATGGAAGGGGTGGTTCTTCCACCCTCGGAGTTCTCAATGATTTTTGGCACCTTGCCCTCCATGACGGCAACGGCAGAGTTGGTGGTACCCAAATCGATACCGATAACGGGACCGTTGGGGGCGGACGATTGGAAACGCACGAACCGCTTGGCGGCGTTTTGGCAGTTGTTTCTGGCAGCCAACATTGTAGTAGATGGATGAGAAATTTTCGGGCGCTTCGCAGTATAACTAGAGATTTTTCGCGGGTTACCCGCCCGCGCCACCGAACCTTCTAGAACCTTCCGCCCCTGCCCAGCGACGGGCGGCGGCCACTCTGGGAACGGCTGCGGACGGCATGAGTCGGCCGCCGCCTTGGAACGACGCCGGTATAGCCCGAGCTCCGGAATTGCCCTCGGTTGCGAAAATGTCGTAGCAATGTCGGAACCTGGCGCGACATCTTGGCGCAGAATGAGGTGTGGTGAGCAAGTTTGTGGGACGGCACACTGACCGGCACCAGTGCCGCATCACGTGGCACGTGGCACGTGGCACGGTACTGGTGCTTAGATTGCCACCTCTGGCCGTTATGCCACGTTCCACCGGCTGGCGGTGTTGTGTCGTGTGCAGTCCTCTAGACTTCTTTCTCGACCACGCATGGCCACACCAACTCCAGTACGGTGCTGTTGACAGTTGACTTTACCTAATTACCGTTTCTGCCTCCCATAACTGCATACCCTTTCCGACCGCTGGAGCACAAGAGCTCCGCATCCGTAGTCCTGCCAGCTCCCAAAGACCCACGCACGTGACCATCTATTCGAGGAGATCGCTCGGTAGGTGCCCGTTCATGACCCAGGTGAGCGATTTGTCGCCACGGAACTCCTCGATATAGTTCATTATCTCCTCCTGGCTCTTGCCATACTTCTCCATTCCCCGCTCTATGGCGTTGCACAACTTTTTCCGGCGCTGAAACCGCTTGGATTCCTTGGACCGTGAGTCCCCCCGCCACTGATGTTTTCCAAACCGCTCATCCATTTCCCGAAGCGGCGGTTGCCCACGAAACCCTTTGGTGAACTCGTCGTAGATGTCCTTGACAGTCATGGGATTGTGAAGAAAATCAATTTCCACTTTGGGGCGCTTGCGCCCGCCGATCTCGTTGATGTTGACCACTTCAAGCCCAGGCATCATATCTTTGTCGTTGAGCTGCTCGTCCTGTTTTGGCGGGAGCTCATTTTGGAGCTGCTGCTCTAGCATGGGAGGGATGTTGAGGTTTCTGTTCTGGAGGTCCATGCTCCCGTTTTCCATCATGTTTCTGTTTTCCATCTGCATGGGTCTGTTTTCGAGGCTCCTGTTTTGGAGGCGCTCATTCTGAATTCCGTTTTGGATTCCGTTGATTCCATTCATGTCATTCTGGATATCACTGATCCCGCTGTGGTTCCGGTTCCGGTGCCCTTCGCTCTGAAGACTTCTGTCCTGTAGGCCTTCGCTCGGCAAGCCGTCGCCCTGGAGGCCCTCGTTCGGGAGACCGTCGTTCGGGAGGTTCCGATTTTGAAGGTGCATGTCCTCCTTTTTATAGCGCCGTTTGCGCTTCTTGTCCGGCTTCTGCGCCTGCACCGCCGCCGCCGCCACCTGGTGGATTTGGCGGTCCATTTCGCCCGCCATCACTCCCTGCGGAAGCACGGTATCGTCCAGCATCGAGCCCACCGACCCGGGGTCGTCCACGTACGCGTCACGTGCCTGCATTTCCTGGAGCAGCGCCACAATCGTCGCCACGTCTTTGTTGTGGAGGAGATCTAGTAGGAGCTGCGTGAGTTTGTCGATTTTCTGGTTCTGGAACTCAACCACGTGCCGGAAGTAAACCATGTCCTGGTTCATCGAGGCCATCTCGCCTTCCACCTTGTGGACGGATTCTGCAAGCTTCTCGGGATGCTTTTCCGCCACCTTGAGCGACTCCTGGAATGGCATGATGCCGCTGTTTTGAAACGCCTCGCTGTCGTGTGCAAGCTGTGACATGCGGTGGACCTGCCGGTGGTTGTTGCCGCTGTGGGGGATATGCAGGGAGAGCCCCTGATTCTGCGGTAGAGAAGCTTCTGACACGGACTCGCCACGGGGAGACGCCGTGCCCGGAGTGCGGAGTGCATGTAGCGGCTCGAGCGGCGACCCGACGAGCGAAGCGGTCTGCATGCCGTTGGTGTTCATGTAGGGGTGGTTTCGGAGCGCTGCGCTCATGTAGCTGCGCTCACGTGACCCGCCCGACCGCACCCGTACCTCCGTGCTTGCCGTCCGCCCTCTCCACTCTGGCGGGGGTGACCGGTTGGATGCTGGTCAAGATTCTAGCCGTTGTGTGTGAAATCTTGGTTTGGAGATGTGTGCATACAGCTGAGTGCATATAATACTCGACCGGCCCTGTACCGGCCTCGGCCGACCGTCTCTCGTAGTCTCTAGGAGCTAGCTCCGATTGCCAAGTACTGGTCTGCTGTGTGTGCAGGCGTAGAACCTTCGATTACTGTACAGTCGGTTGTATGCCGGATCGCTTCTCGTATTCGGCTTCTATATGCCTGAGCGCCAAACTACCAATTCTACAAAGGAAGAGGAGTTTGAGTTTCTCGGCCCGCTTGTCGCGCCTGGTATACTTCAAGAAAGCAGACACTGGCGAATACCGGGCCGAAATCAATGAGGTGGTCACGTGACCTGGTCCCAATTCCGAGGGTACTGGTCCAGCACCCGCCACAGGGCCGCTGCAGACTATTCCGCCGGAAGGGGGCTTCTGCGCGCATGCAGCTGCGCATAGAGATAGAAAAACGTCATTTTTTTGGCGGATTTTGACGGTTTGAACGACCCCTCTCAATAGGTCGGAACTGGATATAGAGCCCGGAACTGGAGCCAAGTCACGTGCTAGCCCTCGGATCTGGCAAGAGCTGCCCGTGCGCTGGGTAGGATGAAGGATGCAGTCTTGATCGTTCAGATTCAGGTCTTCACGGGCCAGTCATATGCAGGAATGCTTCCCCAAAACAAGCTAGCTCATGATTTACCAGTGCTTTTTGTTTAATATGCACGACCAAGCCAAATGTACACTCCCCTTCGATCAGTGGAAGCTCCAGCGGTACCCATCTTTTTTGTTCATTTTAAATTTTGCGGTGAATTTTAATACAGTGATACTCTGTAGTAGTAATTTACAATGGCATTAATTAAAGCTGTAGCTTGATAGCGGTGCCGCAAACCCGTACCCCAAAAGAGGCAGCCAAAGCACTTCTCCTAAAACCACTTGACATTCTTGGGGTGCCTCTCTGACGGCACGCTCCTATCATTCTGGGCACGAAATCTCTCCTCCTCAGCGTCCGCCCGTCTCTGTATGTGTGCAAGTCCACTCATCCACCCCAAGAAATTTGGTCTTCTTGATACACTTGTAGCCAAAGTAGGCAATGAAAAACACCGGGAGCACAATGTATCCCGTGATGAACGTCTTGAAATCCACCCGAGCCCGGCAAAAAGACGGTGTAATTCTTGAAAGAATGATGAATACAGCACACCAAAAGCAGGTACCGTAAGGCTGGAACGGAGACAGTAGGTGAAGATTTCCGAAGCGGATAGTCCGTCATGAAGGCCAAGCAGCAGAAGAGTAATCCAAGCAAAGACCGTAGTATGGACACCCATTCTGTTTGTCCTGGCAAGGAATTTCGGAGCGTGTCCAGCAACCGCTAGCCCATAAATTGTTCTGGAGAAATGTAGTGAACGCGGGGATAGCTGGAGTAGTGTGTACTGCACACGGGGATACCATGGAGTAGTGTGTACTGCACACGGGATACCATGGAATAGTGTGTACTGCACACACCGTCAGTCACAGCACGTTTCGCCGCCAAGAAAACAAGGCCACAACCGCACCCATATTCCCCGTGCCAAATAAATTTGCTCGGTCCCGTCTCACGTGCGCAAGGTCAGGCGGAGCGCAAGTTAGGCGTCGAGCCGCGCACGACCCGAAAGTTTTTCCTTCACATTGCACGACAGCTATCTCCAGCTCAACCTCAGCACTACTATTCCGCCACCTGGCATTGACATTTGCGCCCAGCTTCCCACACACAACGGCCCACGCATATAGCAGCCATGGATATCGCCAATCTCTTGGAAACCGCCATGATGGGCCACGACGCCCAAACAAGAAACACCGCCGAGCGCCAGTTGCTGCAGCTTGCTCAGGACTCGTACGAGCAGTACATGAAGTACTTGGCGGACGTGGCGTACAGCAACGAGAAATCACAGAACCAGATTCTTGCCACGTTGGGATTGAAAAACCAGTTGACGTCCAAGGACCTGCGCAAGAAGAACGAGCAGCAGCACAAGTGGGTCACATTACCTGCCGCCACCAAGGCGTACATCAAGGAGGTTGCCATCAAGATCTTGTTGGGCGACGATAAGAACATGACCACGTCCATCTCGCAGTTGGTGTCGGCAATAGCGCTCATTGAGTTGCCCCGCAACGAGTGGCCGGAGTTGATTCCCATCATCACGGAAAACACCAAGCTGGACAAGTCGCTCAACATCAAGCGTTCGTGCTTGTTGGCCATTGGCTACATCTGTGAGAGCGCCGACGCGTCGGATCCCCAGATCATCGCCCAGTCAAACGGCATTCTCATTGCCATTGTCCAAGGAGTGCAGAGCACTGAGCCCTCGGTGCAGGTGCGCTTGACGGCGTTGAATGCGTTGATCTACTCGTTACAGTTCATCAAACTCAACTTCCAGAAGGAGGGCGAGAGAAACTTCATCATGCAAGTGGTGTGCGAGGCTACGCAGGCGGACGACGCCGAGTTGCAGGCAGCGGCCTTTGGCTGTCTTGCCCGCATTGCCCAGTTGTACTACCAGTACATGTCCTTGTACATGGAAAAGGCGCTTTACGTGTTGTCGATTTCCGGCATGCAGAGCTCCGACGATCGTGTGGCATGCATGGCTATCGAGTTTTGGTCGACCATCTGCGAGGAGGAGTTTGAAATCGGCTACCAAATCCACGAGTACACCGAGCGCGGTGAGCAGCCCACTCCAGAAATGCAGTTGTACAACTTCGCCCTCCTTGCTTCACGTGACGTGTTGCCTGTGCTCTTGAGCTTGTTGACGAAGCAAAATGAGGACCCTGAGGACGACGACTGGTCCGTGGCCATGGCTGCAGGCTCGTGTCTCCAGCTCTTTGCTCTGACCACGGGAATGTATGTGGTGGAGCCAACTTTGAAGTTCTTCGCTGCCAACATCGAACTGCCCGAGTGGAGAAATCGTGAAGCTGCAGTCATGGCTTTCGGCTCCATTTTGGAGGGCCCTGACGTGGATCAGCTAAAGCCAGCTATCCAGGAAGCCTTGAAGCCCATTTTAGCTTTGATCAACGACCCCACCATCCAAGTCAAGGAGACGGTGTCGTGGTGCTTGGGCAAAATTGCCGAGGTGGCCATCTACGCGTTGGATTTGGGCTCTGACTTGGAGCCGTTGTTGCAGGCATTGCACCAGGGCTTGAACGACCACCCCAAGGTTTCGGTCAACTGCTGTTGGACATTGATGAATATCTTCGAGCAGCTTTGTTTCGACGCCAGCCTGCAGGAGACCAGCATCATGTCTAAGTACTACGACACCTTTGTGCCGGCATTGATCCGCCTCTCCGATAAGCAGGACAACGACTTTAACTCCAGGGCCTCGGCCTACGAGTGCTTGTCTGCGTTTGTCGCCAACAGTGCCGCAGACACCATGCCCATTTTACAAACCATTGCTGGCGAGGTCTCCAACAGACTAGAGTTGACCATTGTTCTTCAGCAGCAAGCCCACTCGCTGGAGGGCCGTGCTTCGTTGGAGGAGTTGCAGATCAACATCTTGTCTTTGTTGACTACAATCATCCGCAGGTCCAGCGGAGACCTTCACGGCGCTGCCGACAGCTTGATGACTATGCTCATAAAGCTCTTGGACGCCCAAGAGCCAAACGCCATGATCGAGGAGGATATCTTCATTGCGATTTCTGCTGTTGCCAGCGCTATTGGCCCCGACTTTTTGAAGTACATGGACGCGTTTGTTCCGTACTTGACCAAGGCGCTTACCAACGTGCAGTCACCTACATGTGTGACTGCAGTCGGGCTCGTGGCAGATTTGGCGCAATCGTTGGGTTTGGCCATCGGCCCGTATCTCAGCGGACTCATGGACATTCTCGGGGCCACGTTGAACAACAGCGAGGCCAAGCGTGAATTGAAGCCTGCCATCTTGTCGTGTTTCGGTGACATTGCAGGAGCCATTGGCCAGCAATTCGAGCCATTTATGCCGGTGGTGATGAACATTTGCTCGCAACTTGCTGGTGTGGTACCCGAGGAGAACACCTACGAGGCCATGGAGTATGTCACGTCAGTCAAGAACGCTGTTTTGGACTGCTACATCGGTATTGCCAGCAGCTTGAGCAACAACCCGCAGCAGCTTCTCAACTTCCTCACGCCAATCTTCCAATTTCTCCAGCACGTGGCTGCCAATGTGGAAATGACCAGCAACGAGTCCACGGCTCGTTCGGCCGTGGGGCTTTTGGGAGATCTTGCGGCTTCGTATCCCGATGGTCAGTTGAAGGAGCTCTACTCACAAGAGTGGGTGAGCAGCTTCATAAAGAGAACCCGCAGCAACTACAGTTTCTCGCAGCAAACCAAGGACGCCGCCAGATGGGCCCGTGACCGCCAGAAACGCCAAATTGCGTGAGCCTCTTTGCGTCTCGATCTCTCATCTCGTTTCATCTCAGTCTCTCTCATCTCTCATCTCTCATCTCTCATCTCTCATCTCTTTACTATCTCACTCTATATTTTAATCCAACTCTGCATCTCTCACGACTCCTAATGTTATAAGCATTCACTCAGGTGTAGAATTCAAAGCTCATACCTAATGTTGATGAGACCAGATCTAGACATGGTATCCATACACTGCTATCAATATACACTGCTATCAATATACACTGCTATCAATATACACGACTCTCCAATATACACGATTCTCCACTATGCAGTTCTCCTTCGGGGTACCGAGGGAAGCCGGCGTTGTTGTTGAAGGGAAAAGCCGGCTACTAGTTGGAGCTGGGGCTGTGCCTGCATATAGGTGTTTTGTGTGCAGACCCGGGTCACGTGGGCAGGCGGTCTTCGGCCGGCACAGAGTACTTTACTAGCTACACGTTTCTGATTGACACAGGGCCTGGCTGCACAGGCTTCGCAGTTATTGTTATCAACTACCCATCGCTGAAAACACGCATTCACAGCAGCAAATTACATCCTTTACTCCAGAGACCGCTACACCAAATACACACTGAAACACAATCGCTGGCCAGAACAATTCACCAGAATACAGCATTCACGAAAACAAGCCAAAACCCAGCTTGCAATTATTGTTCTCCACATCCAGAACACGAAACATATCAGGAAGAGCGGAAAAGATCAGGGTACATTCCCATTTCATCTCAAAAAAACCCTCCACTCATACTTGAGTCCATCTGCCCCGATCCAGAACTGATAACCGAAAACCGGCACAGAACTGATAACAGAAAACCGGCACAGAACACCTGATATCAAACCACAACCGCTGCAGTCTCATAAAAGGGCCGTTCCACATTCTAGCAATCCCCCTAGCCGCTGTCCACGTGACTCGTCATCCTGTTCCACACCGGCCTCACTCGCCAAACATGACTACGGCCGTGCCCTTCGACCACACATACATTCTCTACGATCCCAGCGACATCTTCTCGTGTGTATGTGTGCAATTCTGCCTTCTTCCCATCTACATCATGGTGTTTTACGCGTCGTGGTTTCTCTTGACGCGGGAAATCGAGCCCGTGATCATTGTGGGCGGCCATCTCTCGGGGGAAATGGTCAATAAGCTCTTGAAGCGGGTGTTCCAGCACTCCCGCCCCGATTTTCACCGCGATTTCGGTAGCAAGTCCTTTGGTTTGGGCTACGGCATGCCGTCTGCTCACCTGCAGTTCATGGGCTTGTTCATGGCCTATTACACATGTGTGCTTATAACGCAGATTCCCATGAAGCCACGCGCTAAGGCGGTGGGCTCGTGTGCTTTGGTGGCTATGGCGCTTGCGGTGGCTATATCCCGGGTCTACTTGCTTTATCATACGTGGGCCCAGGTGGCGGTGGGCTTTTCCGTTGGAACGCTTCTCGGTCTCGGGTACTTTTTGGTGATTGTTGTTGCTCGCGACGTGGGCTTCATAGATTGGATTCTTCTGTGGCGGCTTCTTCGTGTCTTGGCCGTGAAGGACCTGTATCACCATTGCTACCGGCTGTTTCAGCACGAACGCGCTGAGTATGATGCTGCCATCGGCCAATAAGAGTACGAAGATGCATAAGCAGCAAAATACAAGCAAAAGGCTGCAAGCTCAGCAAAAATACAGGTGCAAGCACAAGCAAAAGGCTGCAAGCACCAGCAAAAATACAGGTGCAAGCCCAAGCATAAAGTCAAGCAGAAGCCTCAGCAGCTTCGTGTTCTCGCAGTTTGGTCAACTCTATTTCATTCATTTTCTCAGAAATCGTCCCAGTCGTCGTCCTTCTTCAACGCATCGCTGCTGACAGAAGACAACTTGGTCTTCTCCTTGGGCCGCTCAAGCCCAAACGCATTGTCGGGCTTGCCGCCCGAGATGTTGGAAAAGAAACTCTCCACGGTGCCATTAAAGCCCTTGTCCTGCACGTCGCGGGTGAATGTCTGGAACGTCTCTTGGCCGTACTTGCCGGTGTCCTGCATCTTCTGTCCAAACTGGGCCATGGCCCGCTTGGTTTCGCTGCCGATCCCGCTTTCCTGGATCTGGTTGAATCCTGGCTTGATCACCGACTCGTGCATGTCGCTAACCGACTTGGCCACCGAGGACGAGAAGAAGCTCCAGCCCTTGCTCAACGTGGCTAGCGGGTCCTGCTGCAACGAGTCCACGGAGAACCCTGGCGCCGTCTCCGCGTTATTGCCAAATCCACCATACTTGCCGCCCTGCGATGGTGGCACGTTGTCTGGTCTCTGCTCGTTTTGCGCCCGCACCCGCTCAAAGTAGGCCTCTGTTTTGGCCTTTTCAATGACAGGAGCTGGGGCTCCCGCCTGGGGCAACTCGACCTGCGTGTAGTCGCGTGGGGTGAACGGCCGGCCCTCAACTTGACACGTCAACCGCTCCTTGTAGTCTTCGGCAACGATGTTATCGTACTTGGCCTTCTGGGGCAAACGAGCATCCAAGCCGTTCTCCTGGAGATATGCATTGCATGCAGAATTGCCTCCCTTTTCCATTCTGAGCACCTCCTCGGGCTTGAACTGGTCCATGGTGATGGAACGGACAAACGAAATGTGGACCCCAAGGCCCCGGTGCACACCGGCACACTCGAGGCAAATGAAGATCCCAAACTTGGGCAGCGCCCACTGTGGGTTGAAGGCTTCACAGTCACAGCACTTTTTGTTGCCTTCGTTCTTTTGTAAGAGCAATAGCTTGCGGCGTGTTTCGGGATCGATAGACATGAGGGTGGAGTTTGACGTTCGTGCGCGTTGCTAGTGCCATGCGCCTGGATGCAGGACCACCTCCGATTCCCTATGCTGATGACTGGCGTGCTGGGGCGAGGCGTCTGATTAGCTATAAATGTATCTGGCCAAGTGTGCCCTCCTCAGATCCTGGTAGTCGTGTACATGCCAATGCCTATTTATCTAGACACCATCAGATCTTTCTGGTCTGTAGTCGGGCCTAGAGCTTGGTCAATTTCTCGCTATTCCGCTTGGTGAGCTCCACAGGATACAAGTGTTCCGTGGACAGCTGGCCATTTTGCCACGAGGCTCCATCAACGACCTGCACCGTGCCGGTCACGTAGCTGGCCGCAGGCGAAAACAAGAAGACTGTGGCGTCGGCAATGTCTCGCGTAGTCCCCATTCTCTGGATGGGTATCTTCTTGATGTAGTGCTCCGGATCCTTGACCAAGCGCTCAAACCCTTCTGTCCCCTCGATGGGGCCTGGCGCTATACAATTGCTTCGGATACCCAAGGGTCCCAATTCCACCGCCAAAGCATTGGAAAGCGCATCCACTCCAGCCTTGGCTGCACCCACGTGCACCTGGAAGGGCACACCATAGTAGTGCAAGGTGGCAGAGACAAACAATATCAGACCCTTGTTCTTGCGGAGCTGGTCGAACGTGGCCTTGACTGCATTGTAAGACCCAAGCAAATCAATATTAACCACCGAAGCAAATGCGTTGCTGGACAAGTGGTTGAAGTCCGACAAGAAGTTGCCTGCAGCGCCAGCAATCAAAAAGTCGATACGACCCAACTCAGCCACAGTTTTCTCCACAGCTTGCGCTATGGACTTCACATCCCGGACATCCGTATTTGGGCAGCTGACGACCTTGGCACCTGGCCTCAAGGCCTGGATTTCCTTGGCGGCTTTGTCTGTTTTTTCCTGGTTTCTTCCCACAATGGCGGCGTTGGCGCCAAGTAGAACAAGCGCCTCCGTTTGCACCCTGCATATGGTGCCTGCTCCGCCAGTCACGAAGACAACTTTTCCTGTGAATAAATCCGGCTTCCACACGGAGTCTTGTAAAAACGATTGGTCCAATCCCATTTTGACGCTAAAACCCTGGGGAAGGTTCGCTTTTAAAGCGCGGGCTGCGTGCAGGCCGCTCGTTTTGCGGGGTCGAGCCGAGGTACACACACCAAAAGCGAGCCACGCGTGCTTACCGCGTGCAGCCCAGCTCAAGTATTCCTGGCCTTCTTGGCGTGGTCTAGGTTCTCGAAAAGATTCCGCTTGGTCTGTTTGTAGTCGAAAGCCTCTGGATCCTGCACAATGGGCGACGAAGGCGCCATGCCATTCTCAGACTCGATATCCACGCTGGTGGTGGTCACGTCTTTCTGGGGCTCATTATACGCTTCGGCCAATCGGAGAATGTCGGCGCCGCAGGAAACGTAGCTGATTTTGGTCTCGAGAAAGTGCAGGAACTGTTTTTGCAAGTAGAGGATCAACACCTTGAAGTTGGCACTCAAGCAGTGCGAAGTAATCACCTCAAGCAAGTTCAAGCACGCCGAGTTCGCCATGGTGTTTTCGTCAGCCACGGTTGCAAAGAACCCAAAGTAGCTTTCAAGAACGTTGTGCTCAACAATCTGGCCAATGACCCGCAGGTCATCGAGTTGGATCAATACCCTGAGACACCGCATCACCGCAAGTTTAAGCGACACGTTCACCGGAAGCGTGAGTATCTTCAGCATTCCCTCCAAGAGACAATCCTGCACTATGAAAGGCACGAATATCGCAGTCTCGTGCTCCTGGCAACAGAAAGCGATGATCTCGCAGAGATGCTGGAATAAGTGCGGCTCGCGGCGCATCTTCCTGGTGGTTTCTTCGAGTAAATCCGGATTCAAGAGGTCCACAAAGTCGTGAAACAACCTCTGGGCGTGTTTTGCGTAGAAGGTCCGAAAGTACTCCAACGCCACATCCTCCTGTTCGGGAATGTGCTTTTCGTTGGCAGAATTGGGGAAGAGGTCAAATGCTCCAGACTCCATGAAACGAGAAGACGAAAGAAGCGTTTTCAAAGCCTCGCCTGCTTGGAGCTTCAATCCCGCGTCGTTCTCGTTGATCAAGAGCTCGATGAGGACCCGGGTCAACGAAGCATTGTTGATGAAACGTGCGTGGTACACCTCCGGCTGGGCATTTCTGCCGAGCTTCTCCTGCACATGTTCCTGGTCGTGGGGGCTGTCCACCTCATCAATCTCGTGGGTGTTGGATTTCTGGAACGGCTGTGCTAGTGTCACCACCTGATCAATGACCGTGACAAGAATCTCGGTACCAATGCTGCGTATAGAACGATCAGAGTCATAGACGGCAAACTTGACTAGGTCGAGAAACTCGTCTTTGGCGAGCGAGCTGAAAAACTCCGGTTTTTGGTCCAATGAAAGGCCCTTGGCCACGAGCACGTACTGATGTAGTGTGCGGATTCCGTCTCGTTTCATGGACACGCGGTCGTCCGCCTTGTAAATGCCAAAGAGGCGCCCGAGAAAGTTGTTATTGGCCAGCGAGTCCCGGAGGAAGCTGATGATTTCTGCCTGGTTGGAGTGGATCATTCCCGAGAGAAAGCTGGCGGCCTGGTCGTCAAGTGCACGCGCCAATACCACGTTTTTGAGGTAGTTCAAGTAGAAATCCTTCTTAAAGATGTTCAAGTGGCTGTCGCTGGAGTCTGACGGCATCGGGATATCCACAACACACTTGAAGCTGGAGTTGCTGAGCAAATGCTGGCGGTGACAAGCCCGTAACTCGGGGTAGTCGCGGTCGTACTCGAGAACACCCACGAAATCAAGCACTGTGCTTTCGGACGCCACCAAACTCTCAAAAACATGCGCCTCGTTGTATGAAACGAGAACCTTGAAGATCTCGCTGAGCTTGTGGAGGCTGCGCAAATCACGCAGCAGTTCGCTCTCGTGGAAAACGGCAAAAAGTTTCTGGAGATAGGCGCCGGCGGTGATATACTTCAGGATCTTGTACCGCGTGTAGAGAGAGCTGCAGCCCTGCGTGACAATGTCAAGGATCTCATCCAACGTGGCGGCCGTCGGGTTTTCCGGCGGATATGTGATGGGGCCGGTGATGAGCTCGGTGATCTCGCGGGGCACGTCTCCATTGGACTCGTGCATGGCGTTTAGCACGTAGTAGAGCGAAATGGCCGGGCAGAGGTTCTCCTGCTGCACGCGTACAATGAAGTCACAGAGGTCGGCGCAGCCCTCGTTTTCCTGGAACGAAAGCGCCAAGTCCTTGCCCTGCGAGTCCGTCCACACAATGAGCGTCTCCTGCTGGCGCTGGTACTGGATGCTTCCCTCGAGATACGACCGTAGAATCACGGCCTCGGAGTTGTTTTCGTTGCGGACAATGAAGTAGGGTTTGCGAGACGCCTGGTCCACCTGGCCCATGCAGTATCCCGTGCCATTATCTAGCCAGTCGTCTCCTTGGAGCAAGTACACCTTGACGCGTCGCGGGCTCTTGCTTTTTATTAGTAGCACTTCGTCAGGATGCGAGGCCTCTGGTGCTTCTTGCGCCTGGCTGGCGTGCTGTGGTTCTTGGCCTGGCGCTTTATGCTGGGGTTGGCGCCGGGGGTTTTTGTGGTGCTCATAGGGCTGTGTTTCTTGGCTCGCTGTTTGCGTCTCGCTCGCTTCGGTTTGTGTTTGAGCCGGGTCTCTATGCGGATTCGCTGAACCGGCCTGTTGGGACATGTGGCAAGCACCTAGCGGAAATGGTGTTGGTTCACTTAGGCCTTGCGCGTGCAGCGCGTTGGCTGGGTGTACGGGTTTCCGGGCGTCCCCGAGCTGCCGTCCGTTTGGCGGGGCCGTGGGGTGCTCTCTGGGCGTGGGGTTGTTCGTGGCGTTTTTGGCGTTTTTTCGCCTGTTTTGGAATTTTGGTGACTGACATGTGCAGTGTGGATGAGAATCTGAGATACGATGTGAATGACAAACTGATACGGAGAAGTTAACCAGGACTACGCGGAAGACACCACATTCTCTCGAATTACACGAATGCATCTATAGACATTCTTTCGAATTACCCGAATGCATCTATAGACATTCTCTCGAATTACACGAATGCATCTATACACATTCTCTCGAATTACACGAATGCATCTATACACATCATCTGCACACGAGAGCGGCGCTGGCAAGGCTCCTCAACCAGTCGGCCTTGTCCACGTCGTGAGTATCCTCAACCTCACCCCACTCGGCGGTCTGGAAAATGGTCTCCAAATTCCCCATCTCCACCACTTCGTCAACGCTCTTCTTGTAGTAATCCTCCGGCGCCGACTTGTTGATCTGGTACAAATCACGTCTTTCGGAATCGGAGCCGTTGGAACGCAAGATGGTGGCGCCACACAAGAACGACTTGGACGAAAGAATGGCCTTTTCCAAAGCAACAAGGTCAAACACGGGCAACTGGTCCAACCACAGTAACACCACATTCTGCGTAGTGATGCCCTGGCCAGTTCCCTGGAGCCCGTCGGTCTCACAATCCAAAGTGGTCAACTTGACCGTGTAGTCTTCAGAAGGCAACAAACCCTTGGAGCGGCCATAGGCGGTGAAAAACGACTCGAACTCAGCAATGAGCGGAAGATAGAGCTCGTCCTGGCGTGCACGCAAACGCCCCTCGTTGTCATCAAGCGTGGTGAAGATCAAGCAAGTGTCGGTATCCAAGTAGCGCAACATGTTGTGCTTAATGTCCAGCAAGTCACCAATTTTGGACACCAAGTTGGCGTCCACCTCACCAGCAAAGTGCACGTTTATGAGGTCCACGGCCCGAGAAACCATGGACGTCAAAGGCAACAGATTAGGTTTGATCTTCAAGTCCGCAAGACTATCCCACTCATGGGCCACAAGAGCGGCAAGCTGCTTCTTCTGCTTCGGGATGTGGAGCTTGTGACCGAGAGGCGTTTTGAGCGGCTTCAGATCGAGCCCGATTTCGTAGTGGCCCGTTTCCGGGTCGAGGCTGGTGTTGACCAGAGTCCAGAACTTGCTGAGGGTCTTTTCCAAGCGGTTGGTTTCGGATTGCACATTGTTGGTGTCCCCGCCGACGGCGGCCTTGGATGCAGGAGTCGACGTAGCCCAGCGGACGGTTCGGAGTCCGCCTAGCGTTTTGGGCAAGAGGCGAGTAAGCATGCTAGGGAGTAGTTCGCGAGTCCGGGAATATAGCGCACATCGGTACCTCCTGGGTCGCACTCCTCCCACCCACTTTTCTCAGGTCCAGTTACTCAGTCAGTTACAGTCAGTTACAGTCAGTTACAGTCAGTTACAGTCAGTTACAGTCAGTTACAGTCAGTTACAGTCAGTTACTCAGTCAGTTACTCAGATCAATCTACACAGGACCGTGTCCAGAGGCTCTATCCAACCATAGCAAGTCCGAAATGTCGCTAGATCCACAGGCTTTGCAGAAGCTCTTGATTGAAATGGACAACCAGTTGAACAAGTCCCGGGCCGAGTTGTCCATGTGCAACGCCCAGTTGGACCGTGTGCTGACCAATGTCAGGATCGTGGACTCCAGTACGGCTCGTTTGAATAAGCTTACTCAGCCAGGCGACTCTGTGTGGAAAGGTGTGGGCCGTGCGTTTGTCCGCAATGACGTCTCCGACTACTTGAAGCAGATTGCTGAAGACAAGAAGGAGTTTTTGCAGACGGAGAAGCTGTTGAAGACCAAGCAGCATTACTTGGAGACCACCTTGGAGAATACGCTTAAGAACATGACGGACATTGTGGGAAAGAGCAATTAGGCCATGGCGAAGACGCCAGCAATGGAAGCTTGCGAGAAGCAGAAGCAGAAAACAGGGCAGAGGTGTTGATTTGTTGATTTGTTGATTTGTTGATCGGTGTTGATCGGTGTTGATTTGTTGATCGGTGTTGATCGGTGTTGATTTGTTGATTTGTTGATTTGTTGATCGGTGTGCATCGCTGTTGATAGAAGGGCAGATGGACGTTGGACTAGAGTCGCACTTCTGTGGTAAGGCGAGAACAGAGGCATACCGAGATAAGCATGCCACAGTGGAAGGTGAGTCTATACCGACGCCGTGATGGGCTTAGTGCTAGCTTGTCTTTCTGTTCATGCATAGCGTCGCCATTATCGTACAGCGCAACCGGATTGAAATGGCTTCAAGGCTTCGAATTCTCGTATCATAATCATACTTTCAATGCGACAGGTTAGCCTCTTACTCGCGAATATGGCGACTTGTTCCATCTCAGTTGCGTTCCAGTGAAGCTTTCTACCCCTCTGTTAACACACCATTGAATGGCCCCTTTCACTCGCTGTCCTCATCAACTCCGTCGTCCAAAATGCGCTTTTCAAGATCGTCATCCACAGCCTTTCTCTTCATTTTCAGCGTCAAAAACTCATTGAGTTTATCCTGAAGAGTGGTGAGGCTAGCGCGAAGAGATCCCAATTCCGTGCTGCTGGCTTCACTAGGCCGGTCTCGATCACTACCGCCTGCATTGATGACGATGTCGGAAATGCGGGTGGTTTCACCGTTGGTGGAGTGGGGTCCGGATCCGGGAACAAAAACCACTTCTTTGGGCTCCGAGGGTGAGATGTATGTAGCCGAGGGTAACAGCGACATGGTGGGGAGCGGATGTACTCAGAATCTTCTTTTGCGTAGTAAATAGGCGTATCTAGAGTCGTTGTTAAATAGTAGCGGCGCGCACCCTCCATGTCGACCGGCATACAAGCCAGAGAAGGTCGACAAGCCTTCGTCATGGCATTCGTGTGGGGCAATGTTGATCCTCACTTCCCATTTATTGACTCAAACTTCTCGATGGGGATGCGGCGCGCAGTGTTGGAGTAGGCGTTGAACTTGACCTCGATGATGTCGTCCGTGGAAAACTCCAACCACGGAATATCGTAGCACGAGCATGCCATGAGGTAGCCGTGCAAGACCCGCAAGACAGTCTCGTCGGCAATGATCAAGATGTCACCGCTCATGCGCTCCATCTCAAGAATCAACGGCTCGATCTTGATTGCGAGGTCATGGTACAGCTCCGAACGCAGGAACCGGTGGTGGTAGGGGTCCTTGAGATACAGCTCGTATTCGGTCGGATACTCCTCCTCGATCCTTTCGTCACTCATGCCAGCCACCACGCCCGGGTTTTTCTGCGACAATTGGATGCGGTGGCGGATCTTGACTCCAGCTTCTCGGAAGAACTTGGTGCTCTCGATGGTTCTTCTCTTGACCGAAGTCCACACCACAAAAGAGTCCTCGTCAATGCCATCTGCGCCCGTGGGCGGATGCTTGTCGTCGGTCGACAAGGTTTTCCGAAGCGGGGGAGCTTGGGGGTCCACATCCGGCCGAACAGGCGGCAATGTGCGACCCTTTGAAGCCATGATCTTCAACATCGTGCCACTGAGGTTTTTGGAGTACTGCGAACCAGCCTCGTCCAAAGGCGGGTCCTTTGAGTAGTCCCAGTCGTTTTTGTAGCAGCGGGCAAAGTACACGGAGCCCAGTTTGATGCGCAGATTCATGAGGAAAAACACCACCTTGTTGATGAGGTAGCCGTAATTGGAGTTGTTCAACTCAATACGCTGGCCGAAATTGATCATTTTGATGAAGGATAACGCCCCGTCTGGACCATCCGCCTTCATCTCCTGGTAGTACGCCGTCAACTGCAGGATTTTGTCAGCATAGTCTTTGTAAGCCTTTTCGTAGTCCCAGTTCTCGTAGTCGGGCGACAGCCGCGCAGCCAGATCGATGTTCTTGGCCAAGATCTTGTCGTCCGTAACAATGGACTCGATGAAGATGCACTGCACATCCGACGCGGTGAACTTATCGTTCAACTGCCTCCGGTACTCGGGCAACGCATTCACAGCCTCGTAGATTGCCACCTGGCCCTTATCGTTCTCAAAGAAGTTCAATATGTCGTTCAAGCAGTCGTCCACGGTCTTGTTGACAAACTGCGACATGTTTCCATCCGCCGACACCGTCAACTCGTAATCAGGGTCCTCGTCTGGAGCGTTGGCCCGGCGGTAGTCGCTCAAGTGGAAACTGTGGGTTTTCACCCCTAACCACCGCAAATACCGCGTGAGAGACACCGATAAGTGGGTTTTGCCGCGTCCTGGCAAACCTGCCAACACAATACAGATTTTGCCGGCGTGAAAAAGACGCCCGGACTCGGTGGAGTAGAGCTGTGCCGGGGAGATATGATAGGGGTCGATTTCTTTGTGCACACGGTCGATTCCAGTGACGTCGCTGAGCCGGCGCCGGCGGTTGAAGCTAATGGGACGGGAAACCAAATCGGGCTTGGTGTTGTTGTGGAACGACCACCGTTTCTTGGTCCGCCGGCCAAGCGACACGTTGCGCTGTAGATGGTTCAATTTGGCCGCCTCGGGCTCTTCGTGGTCGGAGTCTATGGCTGACATGGTTAAGGAGAGGGTGTGTGACGAGAGTTTACCCCAGCCGCGCGTGCAGACCTGGGCGGACTGCATACTGCGCGCAGCCGTGGTTGGATGCCTCTTTGCCGGGGCGCTGTTTCCGGGGGGTTTTGCGATTTCTGCTGTCTGGCTGTCACAGCTGGCCATGGTATGTGCTTATTGGTGGTGTGGATAAAACGGACTCCGGACTACTAGTGGAAACAGTGCAACCGTCGGTCACGTGGCATCACACCCGTACACCGGCCACCTCCGACGAGCCAGCAAGAATCTGTGCCCTCAAACTCAGTCGCCAACTACACGTGTTCGTTCAGATGTGTATTTTCAATTAGTACATGAGATTTACTCCAACTTGCCACCCTTCTTCTCAATCAAGGCCTTTCTCTTGTCGTCCAAGTACAACTTGGTGATAACAACGTTAGATGGGTGGATGTTGATTGGGATGGAAGCACCAGAAGACTTCTCAAATTGCAACTTCTCGATCTGAACAGAGAACTTCAATCTGTAGACAGTGGAGATCTTACCCTCGGATCCGGTCTTGGAACCTCTGACAACGGTCACCTCGTCCTCCTTTCTGATTGGGAGAGATCTGATGTTGTATTTTTGTCTCAACTCCTTGGACAAAGGAGCGGACATCAACACTCTTCTCTCGGCGGAAGAGGCGGAGAAGTGAGCCTTTCTAGCTTTGGAACGAGAAGATGAAACGTCTGCATGTTAGTAGGTGATTGACGGAGATATGCCAGGGCCACCGGCTCAAAAATAGAATCACGGGTACTTGATGGTGTGGCATTTTCTTTCAGCGGCGGTTTGGCGGACCGTCTCTGGTTTGGAAACATCCATCTGAAATAAGCCGAGAACCGATCACTTTCCGGCGACTGAGATTTCGGTTCGTTCAGCTCCTGGGCGGGCCGAGTATTCACTTGACGTGGTTTCACATACCTTTGCTGATCTTAGCCATTGTGTTTGCAAATAAGTGGGATGAGCGACAAGTTTTTGAAGGAGCCGATAAAATGAGGGTACTCGAAAATTTTCCGCGCATGGTGTGCAGGAGCCGGCATCAGCCTGCACTAGGGCTCCAGCCCTAACCGTGACCCCACCCCAGACGTCGGCAAAGATCTGAGTTAAGAGGAGTACAGCGGCAAAGTAAACGAGTTGAAGAGGTTTCCTGGTGGTTTAAAAAAAAAAAAGATGAAGATAGCGCAAAAAAAAGTAAGCAACCCACGGCGGGACTCGAACACGCAATCGCCGTCTCCGGAGGACGGTACCTTAACCAATTAGGCCACGCGGGCTTCTGCTTGAAAGAACTGATTTTAGGTGGGCCACAACAAGTACATTAATGGCGGAAAAGAAAAAGAATACATTATTATAGAGGCCGTGCTTACCAGCGCCTTTACCGCCCCAAATCGCCAAGGCGTACGCGCCGGAACCAGACCTCTTTTGGCGCTCTGGGGATAGTGAAGCGCGCGACAGACAAATTCTTCACCGTTTCTACTACCACCCCTACAATGATTGGCATCCACTCAGCCAGAATCGCCAACACGTGGAAAAGCGGCGCCCGCCCACTCTCTGCTCTCATTCCCGCAATGAGGCTCAGAAACAACATCAGCCTCAAACCGTCGCGCGGAGTCACAACTTTCAAAGACTCCCAGACCATGAGCTTCAGGAAATACTCCACCAAAACGGCGCCTCCGCCGCCTCCGCCGCCCCCAGCAGACCACAATGCCAAAGGAAAGGCGATTCTTTCACGTATCAGTCGTGTTTTCACCTTCTCCGTCTCGTCTGTGATGGTGGTGGGAGCCGTTGGATTATCAGGGCTCGTGATCTACTTGATTTTCCTGGAGCTCTTTTTGCCGTCGGGAGACACAAAAACTTTCAACAAGGCCGTGAAACTCGTGGAGAAGAACGAGACGGTGCAGAAGGTTTTAGACTTCCAGCCCGGCGAGCGCTTGAAGGCATACGGTGAGGTTGCTGGCGACAAGTGGGTGAGAAACAGACCTGTACAGAGCGTCCGCCAGAAGGGTGCTGATGGCAGAGACCATTTGGCCATGCGCTTCCACGTGGAGTCTGCTTCTGGACATCACGGAACTGTGAGTCTTGAGCAGATTGATACGTCTTTTTGGTCGTCGGAGTTTGCATACATTGCGTTGGACTTGCCGTCGAAGAAACGGATTTACATTGTGGAGCCCAAGTTTGCATCGAAGCAGTTCGTGCCTCGTTCTGGGGCTGGTGGCTTCTTGGGGTTGAAGTGGGGGCCCAAAAAGGACTGAATCGAAGGCACAGAAAACCAAAACTGAGCAAGATCCGCTTACAATGAGAACGAGCTGCGACCGGATCCACTACTTCTACACCACAATGTTCCCGGCCGCCCCATTTGCAGACAACAGAACTTTAATTGGTCAAGTATATGAACGCAGACATCAACACCAACACCATGGCAAACCCGAAGTCGCCTGGGCGTTGAGCAGCGCTTTTGGCGGTCAATTTAGCCGCGTCTTGAGAGAGCTCGTACGTCTCTGGCTCTGGGTCTGGCACGCGCTCGGCCTCCAAGCCCATTGCCACTTTGCACGTGCGGTTGTCCAGAGTTGAAGCATCCAAGGCGTCAGGCTCAGGGACCCGCAATATGGCCCTGCGGTCAAAATCACACATCTCAGGCTTGCGCTGGTTCTTCTCCCAGTACTCGGTCAATGCGTACGAGGCCCGCACGCGAGGCCCACAATCAGAGAAATTCCCATACTGACCCAGCAGGCCGTCGGCTAGGATCTGCAGACAGTCCACTTCGGAACACACGTCGGAAATTAACCTGTTTTCATCCACGCCCCAATAGGGTGTGATTACACACAGGAGCGTGGCCTCGAGGCACTGACACTTTCCCTCGTCTGGCGTCCGCGGAAGCACCAGCAGCAGATTCCAGACGCTGGAAACACCCGGGCACTCTTGCGTCGGATAAGAAGACGCCAGCTGTGGCTTGCTTGAGCCAACCGGACTTGCCTCGAGAAGACGCAACTTGACTATGTTGAAGTCGTCGAGCTTGACCACCTTTCCATGTGCTCTTTCTTCCACGAGGCCGTAATTGTTCTCGTGCTGGAAGAGCTCGTACACAATGCCACCGGACCATACTGTGGCCATGTTAGGGCCATATAGCAGGTCGATTTCGGTAAAGGGCCGCGGCAGTTCCGCGTTGCAGCCAAACTCACTGAAAAACACCGGCACCCCGAGGCGGCCAAACTCATGGGTCCGATCGCGGTACCCGGACATTTCGTACGAGGAGAAGCCACACCATTCAAACATGTTGATGCCGTAGAAATCGACGCTCTCGTCACGTGGGCTGCACGTGAAGTACTGGGCACTGGCCATGCGAGTACGAGAATCGTCGGTACTGGCGTAGCCCACGGGGATCACGCGAGGAGCCGTGTCTTGTATGTACCGCTTGATGTCTCTCACCGATGCCCTGACAAATGCGCCACTATCGGACGACTCCACGTTGTTAACGACCTCGTTCCCCGCAATGAACCCAAGCAAGTTGGGGTACTTCAGCATGCAGTCCACCACCGCCCTGTAGCGCTCCATGAGCGGCACATCCCAATACGGCATTATCCGGTTGATGGAGAGGTCGGGCTCGGGCAAGTCCGCCATCACGTAGATGCCATGGTTGGCAAACGCATCCATACACACGTCATGTGACTGCGTGGGGTCAATCTGGTACACACGCACGGTGTTGACACCAAGCTCCTTCAATAGCTCCAAGTCACGGAGACATTTGGCCGGCTGTGCTAGTGAATCGATGTATCCAGGTTCAGCCTCGGCGTCGAAGATGTCGCCTTCTCTCCTCATGCGCTGGTACGCCACGCCCTTGATGAAAAACTGCACTCCGCTGGAACTGTTGTAGAATTTGTTGCCGATGATTTCGATGGGTGTAGCCTCCTGTGTAGTGAAGCCTGCCTTTGCAAGGACAAAATAGGAGAGGAGGAGAACAAGAGATTTCATGGTGGTTTGTGGGAGGGGAGAAATGGGGCTTTTGGGTGCAAAAAGTGCGGGTTTGCGTGCAGGAGGCTGGAGACGAGAAAATGACATGCGAGTTCGAGACGCTTCAAAAATTCGAAAAAGCCGGCGTTTTGGGCTCCTCTCTGGACCAGCATATTATGGGGACCAGCTTTGTAGTTGAGTTGTGAAAATGGGCAAGGGGTACTCAGTAGTGCACACAGCATATGGCGCCGGGTGCTGCTAGCAAATTCGCTTTTCAGAACCGATATCTGCTGTAGATTTGAGGTGGATGAAACCAGATAAACGTATGGCTGGAGTGGGTCCAGCGACGGTGTGTGAGTTAGCGTTGGAGTAGGGCAGGATTTGTTGGTACTGCATACAGCTCCAGCTTGGGCAGCGGCACGATTCTCCGCCACGGCCCGGTGTTCTTGCCATTGCATTAGAAAGCTCTGCTGCGCTGTACACAAAATGCCACGCACCGTCTGCGTAGTGGGGAAGGAGACGGAAGGGTAAAACCGGAGGTACGGGTGGACTACAATGTCACGTGATATGGCGGATCAATTTCAATGAGGCAAATTTGGGACATACCGGCTCTTCATTGGATACTGTGCCCAGCATTAGTGTGCAACTTTGCAAAAGCAGTGCATCGGTGTATTTGTAAGTAGTTCTGTATAGTAAAGTTCTGTATAGTAAAGTTCTGTATAGTAGAGTTCTGTATGTAACGTTCTGTATAGTAGAGTTCTGTATAGTAAAGTTCTGTATGTAACGTTCTGTGCAGAATGGATTGAAGCTAGCACCAGCATGAAGTGTTGCTTTAGAAGTTTTAGCCGAGTTTCGTGTATCGGTACTTACTTAGGCATATTGTAAGTCCTGGCGATATTGATAGGTGGTCTTTTGGCCATATTGATAGGTGATTTTTTGGCATATTGATAGGTGATTTTTTGCCATATTGATAGGTGACCTTTGGCATATTGATAGGTGACCTTTGGCATATTGTTCAAACCTTCAAAACAAACCCACGAGCCGCTCAAATTCCTTGCGTCCCTTGCACTCGAGCATATACATCTCCAGCTCCGAAACTCTCACCAACATACCGGCCTTGCCGATGCGCTCAATTTGCAGGAGGAGCTTGTCGTCGCTAAAAGCCCACAGAAGATCCATATCGTCGGCGTCGCTTTTGCAGTCGAGATCAAAATGATAGGCACCCCTCTCCAGACCCAGCGAATGCAGAATGCTCAATGAGTACATGGCCATGGTTTCCCACGACGACGGCATGTGGATGTTCTCGTACGACTCTTTCTGCCTGTGTACACGAACTGTCATCCGGTCCAAGAGAACCCTCTCTTTTTCACAAGTATCCAACTGCGTGTAGAGGCTGGACACCGTGGAAGATGCGCTTGGTTTGCTCATGAGCGAAGAAGTGATGGTCATACTAGACTCCGCACGTGAGCTTTGGGTCAACTTCTGATCACGAAGCTCCCTCACCTCGGTCAAGCTGGCAGAGATGTCCTTGGCCAAGTCGCTGGCATTGCAGCGGATCATGATGACATTAGTCTGGCGCGTGATAGCATTGACGGCTTTGACCTCAACGTCCAACGCGCTGGATTGGCGGACCTTGGTGCTTTCATTGAGCTCAAGAATCAAGAGCGGCTTGTCCACGACTTCGTTGTCGTCGTCAACCTCCTCCTTGAAAACCAACATCCAGCTGTGCGTCAAATTGTGACTGACCACCTTAACAAATACGTTTTCGTTAAGCGTCACCAACTCCCACTTGGCAAAGGCAGCTTTCCACTTCGACACCTTAAGCGCCGTGCTGGAAACGGGCGACATGTAGTAGTCGATGGTGTTGTCGGAGTTGATCAAGTCTTTGAGCTCACGGGGAATCGACAAGCTGATCACCTCCGTGTCTTCTGCTCCTGGAAGCGTGCTGGAGCTGTTGTTGACGTATGGCTTGAAGAAGTAGGTAGACGTGGATGATGGCAAGGCAAACGGCAGCGGAAGCGTGCGATTGTTGGACGTGGCGCTGGACGGCTGATTCATGTTGGCATCGAAGGCACTGATTTTGGGGATTTCGATTTGCAACTCGGGCCGGTACCTGTTTTTAGCAGGTAGTGGCTGCTTGTTTGATCTTGGCTCTTGAGCCAATTCTTCAGACGGGGGTTTAGGTTCCCGGGTCTGACTCTGCGGTTTGATCTGAGATGGCTGATGCTGGGCTTGCGAGTTCTGCGCATGGTTTTCATTGTGGGCCCGAGACTCCAATGCCTGGGTCTTATTTTCCTTGCCCGTTTTCTTGAAAATACTGAACAATGATTTGCGCCGTTGTCTTGGCACCGAAGAAAACGTTGGGTTGTGGTTCTTTCCAAATTGGCTCACATCAATAGCAGAGCCTGTAGAGTTGTGGTACACGACAGGAGGTTGTGCAGACAAATCTGGCATAGACTTGGTGGCATTTTCGTTTTGAGCATACTCCGTTTTGGGAACAGTAGCCACGATATCAAAGCAGTCAAGACTGGATGGTGAATTGGCAACTTCTTTGGGAGCCACGTCGTCCAGTTTTTCTTTCTCCAACTTCACATCCTGGTCGTCTCCTGGGCCAGCAAAATCGTATTGCGCGGTGATGGAGCTTCGGCCCTGCGAGGCTGGGATCACGGTGAGCTGATGATGTTTGACTTCCGGCTCGATTCCGTCGCCCAGAAGCGACTTTTTCATGATTTGAAACAGGTTGGAGCTGCTCAATTTCGAATGTTCATAATTATCATTGCCAATAGGCTCGTCGGCGAGCGGCTCTTCGCTCAGCAGGTTACTGGAAACATCAGCCATAGGCGTGTTGATGCCAAGTCCATGAAGCAGGAGGCTCGAGCTTGTGAGCGGGATGTCGCTGGTCGGAAAGATCTTGGTGAGGTTGTGGAACCACTTTTCTAAGAGCTTGGAGTCGCCCGAGATCACAAAGGACAGCAGAAGGTCGGTAGCAAACGCCGAAAACGTGATCAGGTCGTGTGCAAGCGCCATCAGAAGCTCGTTGACGCGAAACGGCGGGTATATCACCGACCGAGGCTGGTCTTGCGGTGGACACGCCAAAATAGCCAAAGAATTGAATTGCTTCTGGTTACCGCCGGACGTCCGGTCAAGGTTCAACAACAACAACTCCACACGGCGGTTTTTCATGAAGATCAGCGCGTTTTCCGTGCGTTTGACGATTTGGTCCACGGTGAAGAAACACGACACATTGTGCCCACTCAAAGAGCGCACGTGATCGAAGGTAATGTTGTCAAGATCGGACCGGGATTTGGCATGGTCAAAATCCGCAAGAAGCTGGCGGACACGCGATGTTGCCTCACCCAATTTGCCCACCACAAAAGGATTTCGTATCAGAGCCGACAACACCTCAAGGAGACGGATGTAGCAGCTGCAATGAAGCACAGTTTTTTCACAGCAAGCATCCGCGAGCTGCTCTTTGGAGAGGTAGGATAGAAACTTCTCGAAAACGACAAAGGTTTGGTCAAACCACATAACCGTTTCGTTGGCAAAGACCTTGAGCGGCTCCAAGTCCGAATCGCCCAGGTCGGCCAAACATTGCTGAGCAGAACGAAGAATTTTCTGGTTGTTGGTGCACAATCCACGGACGATGGAGGCAATGCTGGTGTTGGCGACTGGCGACCGGGAGCCTTTGAAGGAGGCCAATAGGGTGAAGAGGTTTTCCTTCTGTGCAAGCTCGTGGTTGACGAACTCGTGCAAAAATTGTAGATCAGACATGACTCAAATGTAAGCAACCAATTGACCAGAATTGGGACGACCTGAGAAAACTGAAATAGCGGAAAAGGCGGAGGTGATAAAAGATGAGTTGGGCGGGTGAGACGCGAAATTAATGCACGATCGCGACGCGTTTGAAGGAGATGCTGGGGAGCAGCGCTGGGAAGCAGCGCAGCCGATGACACGGGTCCCATCAAAAGGGAAAAACTGGGGTTTTCACTAGTCCGCTTGGGCCGAATCCACCTCCCTTTTCCCCCAAAAACGCCATTTTTCGCCACTTTTC
Source organism: Metschnikowia shivogae (assembly GCA_002374645.1). Taxonomy (NCBI): domain Eukaryota; kingdom Fungi; phylum Ascomycota; class Pichiomycetes; order Serinales; family Metschnikowiaceae; genus Metschnikowia; species Metschnikowia shivogae. Next base: position 393,811 of record NLAF01000272.1, on the reverse strand, counting down.
TGGGTCTGTCGCCTGCACCACAGTGCGCGTGTGGTATAAGGTTACCGCATTAGGCCCGCACTTGGTCTAATTCAGCCTAATTACCATGCACGAACACGCGCGTTGAATGCGCGTGTGCTATTTGCATCCACTGGAAAGCAAGCCAGCAGGTCACGTGGGTAAAGAGCAGCAGACAGGAGCAGAAGCAGCAGACAGGAGCAGAAGCAGCAGAAGCAGCACACAGGAGCAAAAGCAGTTGCCGCTGCTTTTGCAGGGCAACTGCAATGGAGGCCAGACCAGGAGGACAAAGCGGGCGTGAGCCCATGGCTCAATACGCTCGCTTCGATACGACCCAGTCCATAACCTCCTGGAGCCCTTCTCCAGTGTATCCCAGAGCCATGCTGATGGTGTATCTGTCTGCAGGAATCTCCTTTTCCAAGCGGAGAGCCCGAGACACTGCATCCATGACCGGCTGGCGGTCACGCGGAGCTATCACGTCGATCTTGTTGATTATCACACAGAATTGCGTTCCCGCCAACTGGTCCTGTCGGATCACCTTCTCTCGGAGCTCTGTGTACAGTTCCAGAAGCCGCTCCAAACACGTGCCGTCTATGACCCACATAACCACGTCCAGCTTGTCGAAATAATTGCTCCAAAAACTGCGTAGCGTGGTCTGCCCGCCAACATCCCATGCGTTGATGTTGTACCCGTACCACGGGAAATTGAGGATTTGGAAACCCATGGTGGGAGCCACGGAACTGACACTTCGGCCCATTGTCTGGTTGAGGATGGTTGTTTTTCCTGCATTGTCGAGCCCAAGCACAAGTACGCGGATCTCGAGGTCTTTGAGCTTCTGCTTTCGGATCACGCTCAAAAGGCCCATTGTGGCGTTGGTGGCGAAAGCAGGGAGGTGTGTGTGTGCGACGATGTTCCCAGCCGCTTACCTGCAGGACCGAGACCCACGCTGCCCTCGGAGGTAGGGCCCGCACCCGTACCTCCGATTATACCCCCCTCCCGTCGCCTTCGCCGTTTTGGCAGAAGGCGCGGTGAAATTTCGCAGGCAGGACGGCGAAATTCCCACGAAGCCGGGGACCCAGCACCAGCGGAAAAAGCCCGGTTCCGGCGGAGAACCGTGCCCACACGGCCCTCGGATTAGAGCGTGCGTGCACTACACACCACCAATATGCAGGACACTTGGTTTTGCTTCTTGTGTTGTCGAAATTAAGAGAAAGAGTTTTGGATACCCTTACGAGAGCACTAATTGAAGCCCGACAGCAGAGTGACGAGCAAATTGTGGTGGAATTAGGAGAAAACAGGAGTTTCAGTGAAACCAGGAGCCCTCGTTGCTATTAATGGTGCCCCAGTCACGTGAACAAACAGGCGCCGGCGTGACAGCAAGCCCCAGAAGTGGGTTACCCGCTCGGAATCGAAGCGGTTCGTGAGCAGCAAGAATCACCGCCCGTGAAAGTTCGAAAAGTCTGGTCCAAAGCTCGAACAATTCTTCCCCCAAGATATCGGGACGCCCTCCAGTGTGCAGTCATTTCATGCTGTGCGCAACTTAACATCAGTCCACGCCAATCGCATGCCCAAAAAGCAACACCTGCTCTTTGAGCTCTGCGTGGACGGCAGGAAAGCGAAAGAGGAAACGGAGGTGCTCTGTCCTATATGCAGCACCGCCTTGGTGCTGCTTTCCATGTCCCTCCGCATCCAGCACGTGGAGTCGTGTCTTACTCTTCAGTCACTCAGGGAGGCGAATCTGGCGGCGAAGGCACAAACGTCCGGGCGGGCCCGGGAGCCCGAAGAGGAAGCGAAGCTCGAGGAAGGGAACAGTCAGCTACCAGTTGTGCATACAGAAGCGCAAGTGGAGGAGGTTGGGAGAGAAACGGCAAAGCCCCCCAGGAGAAAACGGGAGCTAAGCAGCGTCCAGAAGGAAACCCTACGATACGTCAACAAAAAGCCCGGCGCCAAAAAAGCCCGCCACGCCAAGGTGGAGTCGCCATCCACAGAACTCCTTCCCAGCAGCCGGAAAACCGAGATCCCCGAGCTCAAGACCATGCGGTTTCCCGTGCTGCCGTCGGAAGATTACTGTGTGTCTGTGGATGCATTCAGCTTCAAACCAAGTGCGCAGATGCACCAGTACTTTCTCTCCCATTTTCACCTGGACCATTACGGCGGCATTTCCAAGCGCTGGTGCCGCGAGCGCACGCTTACATCGAAGATCATCTACTGCCTGGAGATCACCGGGCGGCTTCTCGGGATCCGCTACAGCATAGCGCCGGCCTTTATCTTCCCGATGCGGAACGAGGTGCGCTACAAAGTGCATTGCTACGTGAACGAGGGGTTCGAGCCGGAGATTTCCACACTAGAGAGCCCCGGCCTCTATGTCACCACCATCGATGCAAACCACTGTCCCGGGGCGGTGATTTTCCTATTCGAGAGCATCTCCGTGGCCAAAACAAAGACCCACTATTTGCATTGCGGAGACTTCCGCGTATGCGAGGCGATCTTGAGACATCCTCTTCTCGAGCGGTTTTCTCTTGGGGGCGATCTTCTGCTCCAAAAGGTCTATCTCGACACGACGTACATGTCGCCCAAGCACAATTTCCCAAAGCAGCAACAGGTGTGTGCGTCCATAGCAGACTTGGTGGAGAAGGTTCTTATGGACGAGCGGTTTCTGCGCCAGGTGTTCGGAAAATCCACACAGAGCCGAATCACCGACCTCTTCCGGAGCACCCCCAAGAAGAAGTTGCTTGTCTTGGTGGGAACGTATTTGATTGGAAAAGAGCGCCTTGCCACGGCCATTCTGCGCAGAGCAAACAATGCTCCCATTTACATTTCCAACACCGCAAGCAGAGGAGATAAGGAGGAGATAATCCGGAGCTACCACGACGGGTACATTGACTCAGTGCTTTCAAAGGAGCCGGCTCCGCCAGGACTGCACGATGTGGCCATCCATTTGGTACCCATGAGCATCGCAGGCAATATACAGGACATTGCCAATTATTTCAACCACAACCGGTACCACCAGCACTTTGAGCGGTGCATCGGCATTCGGCCCACCGGCTGGTCCTTCCGGGGGGAGCAGGATGCCGAGAAAGGAAACGAAGCGCCTAGCAGGTGTGCAGGTCAAACGGACCCGGGAAACGAAGAGCCTAGCAGGTGTGCAGGTCAAACGGACCCGGGAAACGAAAAGCCCAGCATGTATGCAGGTCAAATGGACCCGGGAAACGAAGAGCCTAGCAAGTATGCAGGTCAAATGGACCCGGGAAACGAAGTGGTGCAGGACCACCACAAATTGGCTCAAGAGGCACGGGACCTACAGAACGTGCCCCAGTACTCGTATTTGGACATTGCGAGCCAAAATACCCCAAAAAGGTACGGCAAAGTGGACAGCTCGCTATATCGGCTGTTTGCCGTACCCTACAGCGAGCACCTGTCGTTTCGAGAACTATCGTTTTTCACCATATTCTTCCAGATCAAGAGCGTGATTCCTACTGTCAACACTGGCAATGAGTGGAGTGTCAAGCGGATGAATGAGATCATCAGGCGCTGGGAGATCATCCGGGAGATGGTTTCCAAGAAAAACATTCCGCTTTCGCTAGAAGATTTCTGACCAGAAATGAATTGGTGATTGAGCGGCTGGGAAGCAAGAAGCAGGTGATGCATCTTGACGGACACGGGGTAGGAGCTCTGTGGCCGAAAGGTGCAACTGAACACAAGTTGTTCCATGGATGTTCACCGTGGGCAGGCTAAGAAGAAAGAAGAAAGGGAAATACAGCGATAGCAAGATCATACAATACCCCAAATCCAAGACAATCTACTCCTGCAGGATATTGAAGCTTCTATAAGGGGTCCACTAGAAAGCCATACGCAGCAAACTTTCCGAAATCGTAATTCGGCACCTGTACATGCCGTCCGAGCATGGGATAACCAGCTATGCCAGTAACCAGGCAGTAACCAGGCCAGTACACCAGGCAGTAACCAGGCCAGTACACCACACCAGCCCTCTTCTCCGCGCGCACCTCAAGTCCCACCAACTATGGCCCGGCTCCTGTGGCGAAGCACGCCTAAATCTACGCGGACCGCAGTGCTGGCGCTTGTGGCAGTCAGCGCCGCAATTGTGGTGATCAAGGCGTCCAGTCCTGCAGACACGCCGTGGCGCCAGATGGTGGTTCCCTATGTGCAGTTGGTGCCTCGGTATGCGGTGTTCTACCCGTGGGTGTTTGTCACGGCGATCTTTGCCGAGGTGTCTGTGTTTTCGTTCGTGCTTTCGCTGGCGGTGTTGTTTGTTTCCACGGGCTACGTGGAGAAATTCTGGGGCTTCCGGGAGCTGGTCAAGTTTCTCCTTTTGGTCGGCTCCTTGACCAACTTCTTGACCGTGCTCATCACCATTGTCAGCAACATCTTCCGGGGCGACGTGCTCGGGATGGACCAGCCGCTTGGCGGCGGAATCCTGTACTACGTGGGCTTTTTGATTGTGTTGAAGCAGCTTATACCGGAACACAACGTGGTGCTCTTCCAGGGTCTCATCAACTTCCGTGCAAAACACCTTCCTTTTATTGTGTTGACGGCGGTTGTGGTGTGGTCGCTTTTGACAAGGTCTCTTTATCCGGCGGTGCCGTCGGTGCTTTCGTTCTTCATCGCCTACACCTACTTGCGCTTCTACCAACTGGTGTTTTCCGACCCGTTGCTTCCTATTACTTCTGCATCCGGCGACAACACCAACACGGGCATGCTCTGCGGCGATGCATCCGATGCGTTTGCGTTGGTGGAGCTTTTTCCGCCCATTTTGCTGCCATATTTGGGCCCGGTGTTTCTGGCTGTGTACGAGCTCAGTGTGTTGCTTGGCATGGTCACGCCGTTCAACGACGATGCCATAGAGCAGAGCAATGCCCGTCTGCAGAAGTTGTCGTTTCAGTTGAAACAGGCCAACCGCCTGCTTTCGAATTCTGTGGCTGAGCGCCGACGCCAGGTTGCACTTCAGGTGATTGAGGACCGTGGCCTGGCATAGAAGGAGCCAGCGAGGACCTTGTCACACCCGGGCTGAAGGACTCATGGGTTGTTTCCTTACACGGACCGGCCATAAGGGCCGTGGCTCTTTCTTACGGACCGGCCATTAAGGGCCGTGGCTCCTTCTTACGGACCGGCCATTATTGCACGAGCCATGGACTACCCCCAACGGCGGCCTCAGCACAAATCACACAAGGTTGGCCATGCAGGAAACGGTATACTACGGATGCTGGCAGATGTTCGGGTTTCAATGTCTGGCCACATATAGCAGGAAAGGACTGGCATAGAACGGCGTGGCGTAGCTGGTAGTGCGCTTTCTTATCGGCCACGTGTTCCCAACGACTAGCTCTGTTGTACACCTTCATGCCCAGCACCAGTAGTGCATATAACGAGCTCACGGAAGCCTACTCACGTCTCACGCTCGCACGCTTTGTTTTTCCGCCACCTCCTTTTCCCAGCAGCGCCAAAAGGCATGAGATTCCGCCCCAAAAACACAGCCAGCGGGCCGTATTCGGCGGCGCCGTTTGCCCCTTCACCGCCAAAGTTCCGCACCTTTCGAGAAAACAAAGGAATTGTGTTGCTCGCGGTGCTCTTCCTCTTGTGGGTCAGCAGCCCCGTCAAGATGGCACGGGCGCTTTTTGGCTCGATCCCCAAATACCCGCCGGCCCATCCGTTGGGCAGTCTTTATGTGGAGGAAACCAGCAGCAGGTTCATCTACCCAGCCATCGAAAATGTGGAAACGCTAAGGAAAATCGGCGTGGACGGACTCTTTTCCATGGACACGGCCAATAACGTGCGGTCGTTGAACTCGCTAGACGACCCGAAACCACAAAAGCAGAAGGCCAAGGAGGAGGCCGAAAACGCCGCTTCCGAAGTGGCCCGTGTGCGCAACCAGTTCAAGAACCACGAGAAGTTGGTGTTCCGGCCAAAGTCCAAGAAAGACAGCCCCAAGGTGGTGATTGTGAGTGCGGTGGACTACGAGAAATACAGCGCGGAAGCGTTGGCCAAGATCGTCCAGAACAGGGTCAATTATGGCTACGCCAACAAATACGGTGTGTACGTGCGGTACCACCAGGAGTTCTGTGCGGCCATGAACCTGTTGCAGTTTTTCTCCGAGCCCGAGCGCAAGAAGTGGGCCCGCATCTTCATCATGAGGGCTGCCATGTTTGCGTTTCCCGATGCGGACTGGTTCTGGTATCTCGATGAGGATGCGCTCATCATGAACGGAAAGGTGGATCTTACGTCGTATCTTTTGAACGGCGAGCCCTTGCGCAGGGCCTTGTTGCCTGGGCAGCCCGTGGTGCCGCTGTCGGGCGCCATCAGGACCTACCGCAACTTGAAGCCGGAGAATGTGTACCTTCTCTTTACGCAGTCGGCCGAGAAGATCGAAACAAACTCGTTTTTGGTCAAAAACAACGAGATTGGCAGAGGTCTTTTGGATATCTGGACCAATCTGCTTTACTTGAACTACAACAGTTTCCCTTACGGACCGGATCTGGCCATTTCCCACATCTTGCAGTGGCACCCATTCCTCTTGAGCAAAATGGGTATCATCAGGGGCAGAACCATCAACTCGCTCAACAGCGAGTCTTCATCTTTGGATCCCAGCTCCGATCATACTCACTACTTTACTGGTGACTTGGTGGCACAGTGGTCCTACTGTTCTCCAAAAGACTGCTCGAGAATATTGGAAAAGTACTCCAAGAAGGAGTAGCTGAGAGGCGAATCAGTGCTTCTATGCACTTGGCATTTACCATGATCTTACTGCATCCACATCGTGGTAGATCTGTGGGTTTCACTACAGGTCGTTACTACAGATCCCGGCTGAGAAGTGCTATGAACCGGTGCTTGCCTGCTATTATAGCATGAACCGATCAAGCATGCAGGAATGGTTGAACACCGATTACTGAATCTACCAAGCAGTTTCAAGTGCCCTGTATATAAATCAAGTGAACATGATACATAACGGCAATCGAAGCACCACGGGCTACACACGTTCTGAACAAATCTCTTTCCACAAACTGCTCTATACAAACCAATACTTAGAAGGCCTTCGACTTATATGGCGTCGCAAGCGATGATGGGGCGTAGGACCAGAAAGTGATCTTGATTCCATCAGTCAGCCACCAAGAAGAAACCTTTCCGGTATCGTTGTGGCTGGTACCTCTTGGCTGGAAGATACCCTGCAAAGTACCTTTCAAGGTGGTTCCCACATGGTCGGGCACGTGGGTGGCGGCAATGGCTGGCGCAGCAATGATGATCACGAAGAGCACCAACACCATAAAGTACAACGTGCAGTACTTTCTCACCATTCTCTTTCTCAACTTAGCCTGCTTCAACGAAAAGATAGGAGGTCTGATGAGTCTGGAAGGCTTCAACCAGAACAACATGGTCGAGTGCCATCTGTCGATCAAAGGCACAAGGATCACAGGCAACTGGATGAAGAGAATCACGTGCGCCAAGATGAAGTCTCCGGCAAACTCAGACATTTCGATGGTCTTGGCGCAGAACTCTCTAGCTGGCTGCGTGAACGCCATCCAGCCCATTCCGGAGCCGTACCACTTACCAGTCCAGAAGGCGGTGTTGGACTTGTCGTTCTTAAACTCTCTGGTTAAGAAGAGCAAAGTCATCAACTTAAACAACAATCTCTGGATATAGATCATGGTCACAACTCCTAACAACATTCTGGCGAAGTTGAATCCTTCCAAAACCCACATCACAATAAAGAAAATCAAGTGGACAATCACCGCAACTCCGTGGGCGACACCGGCAATCACGGCACCGGTCTTCTTGCAGCACATGCCCAACAATGGACCTGCACAACATGCCAAACCGAGACAGACTCCCAAGCATCCCATGTCAATAGCCACTGGGGCCAAAGCACACACAAGCACTCTCGCAGTGGAGTTCACCGTGATTGGGTCCGTGGAATCTCTTCCAGAAACAGTGTACTTGGTCACACCGGTTTGAGCATTGATGAAAGTGTAGCCAACGAACAAAGCAGCAGTGTAGATAACACATGGGAAGAAGTCAGCAAACAAAATGTTGGTTCTGTGGGCTCTGCTGGCATCTCCCGCACTCTTCTCAGAAACGTCGCCGGTGATCTTTCTCTTGAAACCAGTGATTCTGGATCTGGAAAGCTTGACGTATCCAATCCACGAGTTTCTGTGCCACTTGGTGTTACCACGAGAGAGCCATCTGATGAAGTCACGGTAGTCAATGAAGAAGTCCTCCCAAGCGAATTGATGGGGGTTAAAGAGGAATGGCGAAAACATCAACGCGGACAAAGACGCCCAGAACCACAACAACGGAGCCTGCCAATGGGCAACGGAACCAAAGAGAATAATCAACATAGACCTAGCCCCCATGTAAATGGAGGAGTCGGCGAATCTGGAGAACAAAATGGAAAATGGAATACGCGACGTGGCGAAACCTCTTCCGGTGGAGATGTATCTGGCACCACCAACAGTCAAATCGGTGATCAAAGAGGTGGAGTAAATCTGAGCCACGAAAACCTCGAAAAATGGAGACAAGGAGATGAAATGCCTGCAGAATCTTTGGGTAGCTTTCCAAAGACCCCTCTCAATCAATTCCTGGACTGCCAATGGGATAAAGGAAATGAAGAAAACAATAAAGATAGACAAAGTGTAACGTCTGATCCAGTCAACGGCTGGCGCCAAGTTGTAACATCCATATGGCTTCAATCTGTCAGTGATTGGAACATTCTTATTGTAGTCACACAAGATGGATTCGTGGGCCAAAGAGTTCAAGTTGGCCAACACCAACATGAAGGTCTGCAAAGATAATTGAATGAACAAGTTGTTGATGTGGAAACCTGGGTGTCCGTAGTAGAACGACAAGAAACGGTCCAAGGGCAATTGGGTAGACAAGTAGTAGTACTCTCTGGACAACATTTGTTCTCCCATACCAGCACCAATCTTGGTGGTAAAGTTACAGATGGAGCCGAAACCCATATCTCTTCCCTTACCACACTGGTAGTACTCACAGTGCTTGATTCTTCCACCTCTCAACATGGCAGTCATACCAGCGTAGATATCCTCGTTCAAGTGCAAACCTTTCTGAGCTTTAGACACACCACCTCTGGTCAACATAAATGTGGCGTTCAAGAAATCAGGGTGACCATAATGCAACTTACCTCCGATCTGGGCCAATGTTCTGGCAAACAAAGTACCGAAAGTTTGCTCCTTACCAGCAGCAACATCACCCAAAACACCAGAGTTTTCAGAGAAAATATACTCTCTGGCACCCAAAATGGCAACCGGCGATGCTTGCACATCTTCCGACTTAGACAAGTTAGGAGCATATGGGTTCACGTGCTCGACATTAAGCTCCTCGAATTCGGCCAAAACAGATCTAATCTTCAAACACTCCTCAAGGTAGTTGTCTTGATTGGCATCAATCAATTGGATGTACTCACCTCTGTGGAAAACAATCGAGTGGTTCTGGTTATCAGACTTACCATCACCCAAAATAGGGTTACCGGACAATTGCACTCTGAACTTAGGACGACGTCTGCCGTTTTCTAACACCTCACAGTGACCATCAATCAAAGCGGAATAGACACGTGGTTCTTCGTCCTCAGTTAAGGGTGGTTCTTCATCCAAGAATGCAATTTGCAAGTCTGGGTACGCTCTCAACAAGAACTCAGCATTTTCCATTTCGTCCTCCTTGAACTTGGCTAATCTTTGCATGGCAACAACGAACTTGAATTTTCTTCTGGCCATCTTTTCCAAGGCCATTTCCAAGCCCTCTGGGTCTCCACCGAAGTATTGAACCAACTCGGGATTTTCAACACGGTACAACAACTTGATAGCTCTAGCGTAGTTCATGAAACCAGACACGGTACGGTACAAGGTTTGAGATCTCAACGAGGCCCAGATTCTGGTTCTCAAAGTGTACTCTGGAGCAGCAGACTTGAAACCAATACAGTAGAATGGCAAGTCATTGATCTTGGACTTCAAGCCATCCTCGTTCTCCTTCTCTTCCTCGTCTCCATTTTCAAAAGCTGCGGTCTCCTCGGCCAAGATCTTAGTGTCTTTGACGAAGCAGTCCCACTCGACAGGATGCAATTGTTTCAAATACTCCAACAATGTAACTCTAGAAAATTGGTCATCCTCTCTGATGATTTCTCTCAAAGACAAGAGAATCTTTTCGGAGTAGTGAGGTGTAAAGACAGTGAAGGTGGGCATGTTGTCAACGGGCAATGGCTCCAAAATTGGGGTGGCCAAAGATTGAGCGAAAAACGAGATACGTCTCTCAGCTTCAGAGTTTCTGGGGAAAAACTCCGTCTCAAAATTGTTGTCATCTTGGGAAACAAAGAAGGTTGGAGCTCTAAGAGTTCTCTTCCCTTCGACTTCTGAAGCAACCTGATGGTACAACAACTTCTGGACATGGTCAATAGCCAACAAATGCTCTCTGTACATGGAGATGATGATGGCGTTCCACACCTGAGAAATCAAAACCTTGGGCTTGTACTTGATCTCCATTTCGGTGGTGGCCAAAATCTTGGAGTAAATTCTCTTTGGCAATCTCGTAAAGATGTTTCTCCATGGAGTTAAAATCGAGATACCCAAATAGAAAGAACGGCCAACGGAGAACACACAGTTACACACAATGTACCACATGTAAGTATCCAAGAAGAACAAAAGCATGTCAACAAGGATCATCAAACCCAAGACAATCTTAGCTTGCTGTCTGCACAATTTGTCACCGAACCAGTAGTCACCATTACATCTCATAGTCATGGTTGACAAGTTTCTGATTGGATCTCTCAAGGACAAAGTCAAGAAGAAATAAGATTCAGACAACTTAGCAGCGAAAACCACGGTCCACAAGAGATATGACATCCACATGTCCAAACCCTGCAATTTGTAAAAGTTGGCAGTGAAATTTTGCTGAGCCAAGAAGGCTCTCGACTTCTTGTTTAGGTATGGAGTAAACAAACCACCTAAAGGCATAACAGCAAAGAAAACCAAAGTTGCAACGGCAATGAAGAATCCAACAATCGACAAGATATGAGCGGTTTTGGAGATGGACGAAATTCCGGCCCAGTAGAAGGTGAAAACCACTGGAGCAAGGTTAATAACGAAGATACCAATCAAAAACATCAAACGACGTGTGAGATGTTGGGCACCCGCCCACTCTCTTGGCACGAACATCCATTCAAAACAAGTGGCCAAAATTTGGATAAAACAAGCAATGACACCTCCGATAGCTGGAGCAGCCCATTTAGATGATGCAGTTGGCTGGTTGTTGAGGGTCTGAATGTAGTTTCTGGTGTACAACGTTGGTGCGTTGTATGCAGTGTACATCCAATAGATACAGATGTGGATGACCCAGATTCTGTTGAAATTGGTGATAAAATGCAACCAGGTTCTAATCTCTTTGTAGGTCTTAAAGAACACGTTTTTCCAAGCAACCTCTCCCAACCTAAGGTATCTTTCCTCAATGGGGATATCGACCAATCTTGTTCCATCTTCGAAGATGATTCTGGAGATACCCTCAGGGTACCAGAACAATTGATTCACATCATCATAGCCGATGACGTCGTTGTGATCTTTCTCACGCTTGACGAATCTACCCTCGTAGATTTCGTAAACTTGAGAGCGAATGAATCTGTAGATTGGAGTAATGACTCTGTTCAAGAAGTCACCCTCTGGAACAGGCTCCTGTCTTTGTTGACACTGAGGAGACATCAAGTAGTCCTGAGCAGTCTTGTAGATGTAACAAAGACACTCGGGAGTGAAACGAACCTGGTTGGCCTCGCCCCACACAAGCAAATAAAGAGCAATGTCTCTGACTCTTTCTTCCGGAGTCAAGACGTTCATCTTCGCTTTCCACTTGATTTCAGCAGCGTCCAAGGAGTAGTCACCTTCTAGCTCAGAAGCCAACGCACTCAAATCTTGGCCATGCTCCTCGGCGGCTTTTCTGGCCTTCTTGGACTTCTTGGAGGCCTTTCTGGCCTTCTTTCCAATCTTGCCCAAGTTCATGTTGGCAAAACCAATGGACTCGTCCAAATCCTGCTGAGATGCAAAATACCACTTTTTGTAGTTTGCGTTGTCGCCTCCAATGTAGTCGGCGTGCAAAGATAACAATGCTTGGGCAGGAGACATACGAGAAGATCTGGAGTCCAACAAGGTCATGAAGTAGTCAAACATATTTCTCATGGAGTCTCTCTGGAAACCAAATTTGTTTGTCAAGTCAATGAACACATCCTCAATGTGCTCAATTTTGATGGGAGCTTGAGGGTCCGCCGACCATGCTGGGTATGGCAAGCTGGAAGACAACTGGAACTGCGTGGGATCGTAGTTGGGGTTTCCTCCGTAAATGGGCGTGGAGGCACCAGAAGACCGGGCGCCGCCGTAACTCATTTGAGAAGGAGTGTACTGCGTTCCGTATTGGTCGTAGCCGGTTCCTGGGTTCTGGCCACCGTAACTGAAGTCAGAAAAAGCTTCAGGGTCGGCGTTGTAACCGGCGCCCTGTTGGCCGTAGTTCTGGTAGGCATCCATGTCGTAGGCTTGCTGGTCGTAGGGCTGCTCTCCATCATAGTAATCATTCTGTTGATATTGACCAGCATGGCCCCCATCGTTGTAGGGACCCTGCTGGTAATAACCGTCCCCCTCAGCAGCTTGCTGCAGGTTCGGATCATAGTAGTTGTGGTTGTTATCGTAAGACATCTACAACGTTAGTAGGGGAGCTAAGAAAGCAGGTGAACGAGTGCGGACTGCAAGGCGAAACAAGTGTTCTCTGCACGCGAGGTAGATGCAGGGCACTGCAGGAAAATGGTCGGTGCACCTTGGAGTGCCACGAAAATCCCCGAGGCCCCAAACCCAGCCCCACTTTTCATCTGCCGACACCACCCGGCCTCCTTCTGGCCTCCTGCTCGGGTCGCCGGTGCCCACCCGCTGCTCCTGCTGCTGCGCCCGGGAACTGCATACAACGCGCGAAAAAGAAACGGCGTCACGTGCCGCTCCTTGTCCCGAAGAGGGAAATTGATTGAGAAAAATGCCCGCGCTCTGGCTCCGAGGCGGTGCACCGTCCCGTGGCCTCACGGCGTTCCGATCACTTGTCCGAGAAGCAAAGCTGAAACGCCCTGTAAACCCGTCGTGCACAGGGACAAAGTGTGCACGTGCAGCGGGGCAAGTCACGAGACTCGGCGGTTCGCTCACGGGGCTGTGTGCTGTCATGGAGCCATTGGGCAGGTGGAGCAGGAAAGACGGGGTTTTTGCCCAGTAGGAGCAGGGCGTGCCAGGGGCGAGCGGCACAGCACATTTGGCAGACCAAAACGGAGAAGTTACATACCTTGCGATAACGAACAGCGACTGATGAGGAAAAGAAGAAGCAGTCGGAACACGGTGCGGTGTGAGATCAAGTGGATCGAAAACACGAGGCGCGCACGACCGGCATTCCATTGCGAGGCGCGTTGCAGAAAGGAGCGGCCGGAGCTTCCGGTGTACAGACGCGCGGTGCGCGCCTGTGTGCAGTACCCGAGAGTTTTCCCGGGTGCGTGTTTCAGGCTGGCGCGAAGCGGCGCCCGGAAGGTTTCTGCCTGCATACAACAGCGATGGGTGCGTCTCGGCTGGACATTGCTACGTCAAGCACCGCGGGTCACGTGGCCGCAACGTCGTGTGCACGTGACTGGATACGTGCGTGGCATGGGGCCCAGTGTCTTTCTATGTGAATCTACGACGACTCGGACCAGCCCAAAGCGGCAAGCTCCGAGGTGATCTCGTCCTCCTTGTTGATCTTGCTGACCTGCGTGGCCTCGAGGGTTTCGCCGCTGGACTGCTTGGCCTTCAAGGTCTCGATCGCACGAAGTTTCTTCAACAACGAGCGGATTTTCTTTTCGTCAGGCATGGCTGCGGCCGCGTCAGCATCCTCGGGCTCGGCCCCGGCCTCGGGCTCCTTCTTGCCCGGCTTCTTTTTGCCCTTTTTGTCCTGCACGGCCATACCTGGAATCACTCTTCTGGATCCAGGTGCATACGACACCGGCGTCAGCGCCATGGAGGACTGCATCTCTCTCTGAGACAAGGATGTGGATGCAGCAGAGGAGCCACTGGAACGGGCGTGGGGCGGCCTGTAAGCACCGGCTTTCTTGACCACATCGCCGCCGGACTGGCTGGCTCTCTTGGCAAGATATTCCTGGGCCGAGGCAAGCGGCTCGGGACTAGCCTCTAACTGCCTCAAAGCGGGAAACTTGTCAGCATTCTGCGGCTTCCACGAGATGGTAAGCAATTCCGGATACTCTCTGAAGTAGATCAACTTTCCAGTGGCATGCCACACCTTCAAGCCGTTATCCACACGCAAACGAGGCGAGGTTGTCGCCGTAAGAATGAAGCGGCCACAGGGGGACCACTCACAAACCGAGGTGTTGGAAGCCTCAAAGCTGCAGACCTTCAGAAACTTGTTTTGACGGTCGTACACATCCACGGTGCCCTGCAAGTTTCCAAAGCCCGCCACGAGAACAAAACGCCCGTGTGGAGAGTAGAGAATGGTGTTTCTGGGAGCCGTGGGCAACGAGTGGATGGAGTTGCCCCTGGCATCGAAAAATGTCGTTTCCGAAGGCATGTACCCGTAGGAAACAGCAAACTCGCGGGCCAGCGGCGACCAGGTGATATCATGGATCGGCCCCTCTTTGGCCAACTCGATGCGCTCGTACGAGCCAGCAATGCCGAGCAAGTACAAGTTTGTCTCACCGTAGTATGATTTGTTGCTGGAGTCGTGGTCGGTGGAGGCCAAGGCTAGCAAGGCCGTGCCCAAGGCATTCCAGCGCAAAGAACACTTGTCAGCCTTGAAGAAGGACTTCACGCAAACCGCCTGCAGGAAGTTTGGAATGCTGTAGATAAGCACCTGGGCCGGCTTGCCGCCCTTTTCCGGAACAAACACCGCCACGGCCGCATTCAACCCCGGGCTGATCTGGAAGCTCTGGAACGACGCGCCTGCCGGCGCAGACAACCGGTGCGTGGGCTTGCGGATATCCAAGTTGGCCGCCATCTCGTAGAAGTGGATCTCCTTGTTGTGCATGCTCTTGGCCAAGTAGCGGCCGTCCTGCGTGAACTGAGGCTTCCAGCCAGCCTGGTGTTTGTTGGACCAGCGGGTCACGAGCTCACTGGCGGTCACGTCGTACACAAGCACGTTTTCCAGCCAAACGCCGCTCTCCTTGTTGAGCAACTGTGGCTTTGTCCAGAGCGCCAAGTATTTTCCGTCCGGCGAGAAGTGGAGATCAAACGTCTCCTTGATTTCAAGCTGCGCCACGATTTGGTCGTTGCTGCTGTTTTCGCCGGTGTTGACCACCGTCACGTGCGTGGGCTGAGTGTAGGCGAAGTAGGCGCCGTTGGCGGAGTAGAGGGCACATCTCACCTCCTGAGACGGTTTTGGAAACGTGGTGATTTCCGAGTAGTCTTGGAAGAGGTCGATGGACTTGGGTTGCCGGCCTGGGGTTAGTAGCGTTCCTTGTGCGCTTGTCGCCATACATACAGAAGAATTGTGTGCTTTTCGACATGGGGGTAGGAGTACGGGACTGCCGAAAAATTTGTGCGCGGTTGGTGTAGACAAGGTGGATGTGTCTGTGCAGAACCGCTGCCTACGGTTTGAGATGGAAACCTCGTTGGAGGCACGGGTCTTTTTGGGATGGGGTTTCCAACGGCGTGGTCGTACGTCGGTGGTGCATATAGCCACCAGTCGTGGTGTGACAGACCAGGCACGCCTGAAGCATATGGTGTGTATTGTCTGGCTAGTGGCCGTGGCCCAATCTTTGTTGGGCCGCCTGGTGTCCCAACTCTGCCGCCTCTTGGAAGTACAAATTTGGGTTTCCCGACGCGTATCCGTCCTCGGCGTACACTCCCATCTGATAGAGCGCCTCTGCCGACCCAAACTCCTTGCACGCACGCTCACACCATTGCACGGCCATCTGCTCGTCCTTGAACGGAATGTGCTTGCTTTCGGCATCGGTTCCCCGCATGAACCACCGGCTGACCCCCAACATGGCCTCTGGGTGACGCTTGAACTTTAGAGGCGACGTGGCTGCCTTGATATACCACTGGATCGACTTGACTGCGTTGAATGGCCGGTTCAATTCGCCCTGCTCGTACACATGCCCGAGTTTGACCTGTGCCTGGACACACGAGAGCTTGGCGGCACGGTTGTAGTATGTCAAGCTCTTAGCATAGTTGACTGGAGCAACCTCCAACGAGTCCACCACAAACTGGTCCTCGATGGTCAAGTCGCCAGGGTAGATTCCTTCGTAAATCTTTCCTAGTTGGAACTGGGCTAATCCCACCACCTGTTCAAGTTCTTCGAGGTCGATACCGCCGAGCTGAATTTCCTGCGACTCCATGTCGATATCAGCTAAATTTTTGAAGTACCGAAAGAACTTTATCAGACGCACCTTTGGAACAACCAAGTAGATGAGTGCCACTTTATAGATGGCGCGATTGTAGCCGAGCTTGGCGGATTCCTTGTAATTTTCCAACGCAAGGTCAAACTTGTCTTCCAAGTCTTGGCTCTCGTACAACTCTCCCAATTCGTAGTAGGCTTTGAAACACAATGGGTCGTACTCGATGGCAAGATTGAAGTAGTGTTCGGCCTCCTCGTTATCTCTCTCGTACCCAAAGTCTTGGTAGAATCTTTCTAAGTACGAGTGCAGAGAGAGACAGCCCTGAATGTAGCAGACTTCGGCGTAAATCTTATCTTTCCCCTTAGAAACGCCGCTGTTGAAATCTCTCAAAAGCTTTTGGAGATGCGTCTGCGCAGACTTAATGAAGAACTGCTTGTTGGCTGAAACCTGCTCCAGGGAAATGGGCTCTCCTCGGATGTTAATGTAAGAGAAGAGTTTGTAGTTGACGGCACACACCAACATTTTCAACCACTCGAGACGAAACTCAATGGTCTTACTGCCTGAAGCAATGGCCTGCCGTAATGCGATAAAGTCTTGAATGCGGGCGTTGATGCGTGAATCGCTGGAAATTGCATTTTTGGGTGTATTGGTGTATTGTGGCTGGAAATGACCGCCATTAATCTGCTGCATCTGCTGCATTTGCTGCAATTGCATAATCTGCTGTTGTATTTGCTGCATGTAAGCATTATTAATCGAAGGATCCACCATGCTATGGCGGTAGTCCGGGATAGTAGTATTCTGGGGGTTTCTTTGCATGCTGGGATAATTGGGTGGTGGGGGCCCGGACACAGGTGGATTGAAGGTGGACTTTCTTCTAACGGGCTTTTGTTGTTGTGATGGAGTGGCGATTCTGCTGGGATGCCGTCCAACACTGAATTTTTTTTCGCTTTGCAAGGAGTTGTATGAGCTTGCAGAAGCAGTTGAGCTTTGCCGACTCACTTCATTAGCTTTTGGTGAGGTAGATTCATTTTTAGTGTTTTCTTCCTCGTCGTCATCGTAGAAGATGTATGCGGCATAATCAGAGATTTGACTGACGTCTCTTCGAGGCTGCATATTTCTATCATTGGAAGGGCACATTTGCTCGTTTTGAGAAGAATGGATCACCTCGGGACTTTTGGCAGGCTGGTTCCCGTCACTGACAGGAGATTGAGAGCTTTGCTTCGGTGGCTGTGCCGTCTGGGGTGGCACTTTATTTTCTTTAATGATGTTATTGGGGACTGTGCCATGATTCATATTGCTCTCAGGACCACTTGCCATGCTATCATGCACTATGTTCAGCGGCGTTGCCGTGGACAGAGTGTTAATAGAAACGGCCCGAGATCGAGGAGCTGCGAGCGTATGGCGGAGGGAAGGAACGGATGCAGAGCGATTGGACTTGATAGTGGACTTGCGAGAATTCAAAACCAAGTTATCCTGATCTTTTGTTTTCGCTTGGTTGAGAAAGTCCGAGCTGATGTTCATTTCTGGCTGGGCCGTTTGAGCCGGCGCATTTGGCATTTGCTGAGCCATCACTGCCTTAGGATCCAATTTCTGTTTTGCCAAAGTCTCGTAGTATTCTTTCCATTGGCGGTAGTATGGATGCGATTCCTGAAGGGTTTCACTCCCCTCATCCGAGCTGTCGCCAGAACTTCCAGAGACACCGGAGATGTCGGCACTGGACACTTCAAACAGCGAGCTGGACACGCCAGAAGCCACCCTCTGACTGAGCGCTCTGTTGAGCGGCGTCCGGCCATATGCGGGATGCCCCGAATTCGGGGGTGCAGAGGAGTTATGGGCCTGATGGGATTTGACCTGTTCGCCCGCGTGAAACCCGTTCTGGCTCAAGCCTGGGTTCTGAAGACCCTTGTTTTTCTTGTCTTGTCCAGTGGAACCACTGCTGTATTTGTTCTGATTTTGGCGGTGCACTTCATGAGGATATGGCTGATGTAGTGGAGACGACGGCACAGCCGGCAAACTGTGTCTGTTATGAGGCAGGACACGACGATGTCCCTGTGGCCGCAAGCGATGTGCCTGACTGGTCACGGGGTCAGCCATACGTGACTTTTCGACCGACGACTGTGACAGCGTGGACATAACCAGGAACTCACTGCCCCCAGAGGAAGATGCAGAGTGTTGCAGTTGAGAGAGTTCTGGGAGATCCTGAGACTTACTGCGGTCATGACTCCTGAGTCTTGTCAAAAGCCCCATGTCCAGAAATCTTGGATGCGATAACTCTTGGGTTTGGTGCAATGGGGTGGGGGTAGACGCTTAAAATAGGTTTCGTGGTTGTAGAAAAATAATTCGCTTGACGAAGGAGCCGCAATGCACAGACGGCTGGCGACGCATGCTCCCGCTTGGCAGTGCGTTATTTTCGGGCATATAGGCTCGCGCATTTCCAAATCCGGCGTCGACATAAATACCGTACCGCTCAAGCCCCGTTTGACATACGCTAATCGGTCTAGTGCAGGGATGAAACCGAACAACCACATGTACTCATGCAGCTTTTATGTTGCAGGTGATGCAACGGTTGCCTTGGAACAGAACCCCTGCCACCAGTGCAACCGCATGCCAAGGATTATATACGATTATATAAAGACCTTGGGTATTGCTGATTTATTTGCGTAATGTTTTTGATGGTCTACTTTAAGGTTACGAGCGGGAAATCTCCGAGTCTAGCTGCTGAATATTTGCGCTGTGGGTAAGCCCCTGGCGCCTCTTTTGGGTGTCAGTGTGGGCACTCAACCCCGGTCTCTTGCGCTATAAATAAATAGGCTTCCTCCACGCCACATGATTTGCGACTCACTTGTGACCCCTTTGTACAGTACCGAATGCACTGCCCCCAAATGTGCATTCGCTTCTGCTGCAACTACATACGATATGGTTGTGGTCAGTGGCGTTACTTTTACGGAAACCAACCCAGATTTGCGCAAGGCGCTTTTTACGACCAAAGCAGAAATCGATCCGCTGCAGCTCGGACCAAATCAGGTCTTGATTGCTGCTTTGGGACTTCCCATTAATCCCTCCGACTGCTTACAAATCAAGGGGTCGTACAAGACCCCCATCAACTTCCAGCATTTGGGCCAGGACCCAACCCAGCCAAAGGTTGCTGTTGGGGGCAACGAGGGCTCATTTAAAGTTATAGCCACAGGGAAGGATGTGGCCATTTACAAGGAGGGTGACTGGGTGATTTTGAAACTCACCAGCTTTGGTACTTGGAGAAGCCATGCCATTGTGGAGATCACACCGGAGAACCCCGACCCGCTTATTGTTGTTTCCAATGACTTGGACTCCCGAATTTCCGTGGAACAAGCCTCGACAATATCCACCAATCCCTGCACCGCATACCAATTGTACCACCTGTACATCAAGGACTGGCAATCAGGCGACTGGATCATTACCAATGCGGGAAATTCGTTTGTGAACAAATATTTGTTTCAAATAGCCAAACATTACGGTGTTAGCACGTTGGCGGTGATCCGGAACAAGCCCAACTTTGCAGATACTGTGGCGGAATTGACGGATTTGGGAGCCACCAAGGTCATTACAGATGACGAATTTTTGGCGGAAAACTTCGTGACTGAAACCTTGCCTAAGATTGTGGGTGCGAACGATAATTTGAGACTTGCTTTGGATTCGCTAGGGGGCCCAACCACACCCAACTTGGTGGCATCGCTTTCTCGAAACGGCATTTTTGTCAACTACGGCGGCTCCAGTGGTCAAAACGTGCTGTTTTCACCTATGGTACAATTGGCTAACAATATCACGTTGAAGAGTTTCTGGCTTACACGCAACACCAGGGAAAATCCTCAAACGAAGATCGATACGGTGAAGGCGCTAGTAGCGCTATTTCACTCGGGTGTGTTCAAGCCTGTGAACTTCAACCACCTCACTTGGGATGGGAAGTCGGACCTCACGGAGCTATTTCTTGAAGGCATCACTGCGTCAAGCGGGAAGTACGTGGTGATGATTCCAGGGAACTTGGGATGACCAGCCAGTATATTCACGCAAAAGAAACCGTTTTACTTTACGTGGTTTACATTTCTTCACTACTGGGTGCTTCATCTGTGAGTTCTCGTTTGCAAGACTTGGTTCACCATGCTTAGTTACTATTATAGTTACTGTGATGACTATGATTGTTACTGTGATGACTATGATTGTTACTGTGATGACTATGATTGTTACTGTGATGACTATGATTGTTACTGTGATGACTATGATTGCTACTATGATAGACTATGATTGTTACTATGGTAGACTATAATTGCTACTATGATAGTCGCCGGAATCTTACTATTAAAGACCGTCATAGACCAATCAATGAGTCGTGGGATTGGGCTCGAAATCTAGCCAGTTCCAGTTCCTAGACGGGTTGTGTGGCTCGTCAATGAGGATCTCGTCAGTGGCTTCAAGTCCCCTGGAGTTGTAGTTACCCATACTGAAGTCCGGCATCTTGGAGGCCCCGATAACAAAGTTCTGCAGCTGAAATAGGTTCATATTTAGAAGCTTGTCGATATCGTCGGCGGTGTCGGCCTGCGATGAGCCTGCATGGAAAGACAGCCCCTGGTTGTGGTCAAAGTCAACGAAAGAATTAAAATCGGCCATTGGATGCGATGGCTCGGGCATTGCGGCCGGTGTGCCCATTTCGGCAAAAATCCCCGTGTTGGAAGAAGAAACCATGGAGTCGGTGGGGTTTCGGGGCTTGGGCCCGCTATAAGGCATCTTTCGCTGCACTTGAGTGCCTCCTGTAGGACGCAATGTGCCGTGGAGCTTATAGAAAAGCCCACAGGCGTTGCACAAGGTATCGCCATGGTTGGTTGTTCGCCAGAGCGGCGTGGTTCGGGTGTGGCAGTTGGAGCACGCCAACCCAGTGTTTTTCGACACCGGCTCGGTGTATTTGCTGGCCGACTGGCGATGCGACGTCGGAGATGTGGCCTTGGAGTCCCCCTTCAACGTTGATTCAAGCAGGCTGATGTACAGCGACAAAAACAGACCGTCGCTCTGCAGAAGCTTGCTCAGAGCCCGCTTGTCACCCGAGGGAAACTGCAGGAGATAAGGGTCCACGGGCGGCGCCTGAAATGCCGAGACCGAGCTTTTCGGCGTGGCACTGGCCTGGGAGTTGGAGCTCGGGGACATGAAGGAGTTCCGAGAGTTGTGTGAAGGACGCACCAGCATCGGATTGGATTGTGCCACCAGCAGCATGGAAGCCGCCCTGGCCATTGGAGTGCTCCGGTACTCCTCCTGGGAGATCTTGCGGATGTGGGCCACGTAGTCGAACTCGTCGACGGTGGCGGCGGGGTTGACGGAATGCACGGGTTTTTCCACCTTGGCCCTCTTTTCGGCGGCCCGGACCCGGTTCATGAGCTTCTGGTTTTGGATTCGCCAGGCTATGTTTGACACTCGTTCGTTATGGGGCAAGTAGTTCTTGTTCTGGTACATGGAGAAAATGCGGAGCGATGAGTCATCTAGGTCGTGGATGAGGTCTGCGATTTCACTGGCGTTCTTTTTCAGCATGGTGGCGGTGGCGGCAGAGGCGGCTCTGAAACGGCGGTGAAACGGCGGTGAAACGGTGGTCAAGGGGGCGGCCCTAGTGTTGGGTGGTAATCAAGAAGGGTTGATTGGATTTCGCGCGGGTGCGATATATGCAGAGGTTCGACCGGTATCGGGCGCAACACTGAAACACGGCTCAAACGCAGATGGACGCCCGGGCTCGTGGGTCGGCTCGACCGGCGCCGCCGCCAACACTCCAAGTCACGTGGCGCTGCAGATTCGCCGCCGCACCGGCCACAAGCACTGTGTGCAGGACACCATTACATCTGCCATACCAATCTGTCTTACTATAGCGGACGGTACAATATGCCGCACAGCACTGCACACTGCCCGGACGTACAGCCAGTCCGGAACCAGCGAGACTGCATACAAGACAAGACAAATCGCACTCTTCGCCCAACTGATCCCCACATGGCAGACAAGGTCCGGGAGTCTCACCAGTACCTCGCACAGAAAGCCAAGTACGTGGGCGTGGGCAACCCCGACACGTCACGTGACGAGTTCATCACGAACATACACCGGGACACGCTTGCCTCCTTGGCCATGCACGACAACTTGCGTGCATACAACGCCGTGGCCACGAACTCCCATCCAGAGATAGTCAGGCAGAATCTCATTCGGAAAATGGCCGATCCGTTGAATGTTTCCGAGAAGCTGACAACGGAGAATTGATGACGGACAACGGAGAATTGATGACGGACAACGGAAAATTGATCACTGACGGACAAAATCGGTGCCATGGGCGATTGCGATGCGACGACCAACAGAAGAATTAGGGGTTTCAGTTGAATGAATCCTAGGTGAAGCCGGTGCATCCCTAAGATCGCTAGTCATCGAGGCACAGACGATATAGCACCAGGTTTGAACCACTCTGCATCTGTGATCATTGGCTGGGATGAGTTTGGCGTGGAGATGATCATTGGAACTTGTGGAATGATCGGAACTTGTCGTGGAGATGATCGGAACTTGTGGAGATGATCGGAACTTGTGGAATGATCGGAACTTGTGGAATGATCGGAACTTGTGGAGATGATCGGAACTTGTGGAATGATCGGAACTTGTGGAATGATCGGAACTTGTGGAGAATATGATCGGATCTTGAATCATGCCCCAACTCATACTCAGCAACAGAATATCTTGTCAATGTTAGCCAGCGTCAGAACATGTCGTTTTCGTATGGACAGTGGAGACTGTCATGGCCATCCCTCTCACACAAACCACACCATTTTGGGCGGCCACCGCTGGGATCCGTCTTTGTTGGCGGCATGTATATGGGCAATTCTTTGGGCTCCTCCCGTGGCGGGCCAAGACCAGTGTCTGGATGCAGTTCTTCGTTTTGGCTGCTTCCAGCCCCAACCCGATCTCCCAATTTGGCAAGCCGCTGGTGTAGCTCTGCGTTCTGTTGGCGGGTCTTTTGCAACTCCAACTGGTGTTCCTGCACCTCGCGCACATGCAACGCTTCAATATCCTCCAATGACGCCTGGAGCTCGGTCAACTCGTCGAAAGAAGGCCGCATGTGAAGCTCGTGCTCTAGAGTGTCGATTTTGCGGAGCAAGTCGTTCAAATGCAGTCCGTCGTCACTGGGCGCTTCCTGTGCAGACTCCAACATCTGCAACGACTCAAGCCGCTTTTCGCCCTCCAACTGCTTCTCCAAGCGCTGGACCTCAAGAACCTGTTTCTGTGCATGCTGCTCCATTTCGTCAATGCGTTTGTTCATGCGTTCTTCTTTCTGTTTCCACTCATTCACTGACATGCTCAGCATCTGCGCCAGCAACTCGTCCAAGCCGGCGTCTCTAGACGCTTCGCTGCTTCCTTTTTCGGATTTCTGCGCTTCAACTCTCGCCTCGAGCTCCTCGATCTGCTCATCCTTGGCCCGGAGCTGCGCCTGCATGTCGTGCACCACTGTTTCCATGGACGAAACGTCCTGTGTCAACATGGCCACTTTTTTCTGGAGTTTCTCTTCACTTTCGCCGGACCCGGCGCCCCCGCTACGCCGGAGCTCCTCCTTCAAATCACTCACCTGCATCTCGTACAAGTTCTCTGTCTCCTGTTGAGAGCTGATCATGAGCTCTAGGCTCTGGCGCCACTCTTCTCGCGCCTTTTCGTACTCGTGCCGCTGCTTTTTGATTTTGCGTTCCTTCTCGTCCATGCTGAGCTCATACTCCTCCAAAACTGGCTGGAGTTTGTCGACGGTGGCCTGTAATTCCACGAGAATGGCTTCTTTCTGCTCCAATTCCCGGCACTTGTGTTCGTACCTGGCTTTCCAGTCTTCGGTGTCTCTCTTGCTTCCGTCCATACTGACTTGCCGGCTGCCCAGCTTCCGGTTGTCGCTGCGGGATTCGGATCTGCGCATCGAACTTGGCCTAGACCCCTCCGATACAACCCGACTGGCCCTTTTTTCCGGTTTTTCGTGGTTGATTCTCGTGGGCGTCGGCGTCCGTGTAGATTCCCGCCTGCTTCGGGACACGCGGCCTGTCATTGGGACGAGCTGGGGATTTGCCTGAACAAGTCTCTCCCACGGGAGAAAAAGCCCTGTTTTCGGCACACTGACGTCGAAATAGAGCGTGCCGTCGACGTCGCCGTTGTTTTTGCCACGTACTTGGGCCAGGGGGCCCTGGAGCTCGATCCCGCCAAAGAGACCCTGCTTGCCGTTGATGGATCCGACGTATTTGAGTATTCCGCTGGCCGCCACGGTGCCTGGAACACTGACGCTGGTGCCCAAATGGTCGCTCATTTTGTGGCTGTCTTTCGGGTGGTTGGTGATTGGTGATTGGTGTTTGGTATTTGGTATTTGGTGTTTGGTATTTGGTATTTGGTATTTGGTATTTGGTATTTGGTATTTGGTATTTGGTATTTGGTATTTGGTATTTGGTGTTTGGTGTTTGGGCGTGCTTCTGGCAACGCCTCGTGAGCTTGCCTGTGGATCTATTGGGACCGTGACGATCGGCGTTTATTTGATGTATGGGTTGGTGGCTTGCACGACGGGATGGATGCGAATGTCCTGTTGGCATCCTGCACATAACCGGAGTGCCGCGCTGCTACTCAATGAGCTCCGGCTCCACTACCCGGACGCCTGGAGTTCCGCCCAAGAGCCTGCGCTCGGCAGCCACTGCCCTTGTGGACATGCTTCTGCGGGGCCCAAGCGTCAACGCATCCAAATCGGGAAGTGCAAGCGCCTCGACCTCGCCGCGGAGCTGTTCCACATGACGCTCATAGTCGTGGGTCATGTAGTGGATTTCATGAGCGATGTCCACAAATTTGCTGATGTCTCCGAAATTGGCGAGGATCCCGAGGGGCACGAGCTTCTCGCTGGCCTCTGTTTGGAGTCTCTCAGCACGGGCGAGTTTTTGGCGTAGTTTCAACCGAAGTGCCGACGCTCCTGCATCCAATGGATTCTTTTCAAGCGTTTTGTTCTCCAAGGCTTGGCTGTATGCAGCAAGTTGGCCAAGCAATTTCTCAATGGCTTCTCGTTTTTGTTCTTGTTTGCTCACTTGGGCCATGAGTTCCTGCACCTTGTCCTGGCGCCGTCTGGCTTCGTGAAGTAGCTCTGTGGCTTTCAACTGGCGGTCGAAAACGACTTTTTGCAATTCTGGTATGTGGTGCATGGTCACGTTGTTTCCCTCTGCCATGTCGTCATATGTATCTGAGCTGGCTGCCTCGAAGACTTCCTCCAATTTTCTGACGTTTTCTGATAAAATGCTGACACTAGCATCTGTAGTCAAAATGAGCTTGGTGGCGTAGCTCTTGTTCTTATCTTTGGGGAGCACAGGATCTTTGGAAAAGCCGCCGAATTTCTCAAACTGCGTGTTTTGGATAAAACCGGCTATGTTTTGGCCCTCGTAGGGTTTCAGTTTCTGAGTTTGGGGCTCCAAAACTGCTTCTTTAACAAGAGTATGCTCATGAACACCCTTTGGAATATCGACTTTCCCAACGTCATCCTTCTTTTGAGTTTCGGCTTTCTCGAATATGCCTTTTTTCTCGGTCCTGATGCTTTCAAAAGTATTTTCCTTTCCAGTTTCCTTCAGCAACGGCTGGCTAAAAAGAGAGGTCGGGTTCGATTTCAAAGAACTCTGTTCAGCTTTAGCCGTTTTCATCGACTTTTCGCCTAATGTGGCATTCAAATCCTCACCGAGCTTATCGACGCTCTGTTCGCTGCACTCGGAATCCTCTTCAGTATATTCATCGCCTGATTCTGTCGCAGACTCATCAGATGCGCTCTCAGATTTGTTTTCATCTGCTTTTGTGGCCTCGGCGTTTTTAAGAATGTTAGAAGCACCAATGGAACTTTTGCTGGGGTTTAAAGCAGCAAAAGGAGATGGTTCCTTGACAGAAGATTCCGAACCTTTGTTGAATAGTGCAGAAACACTGTCCTTTTTTCCAAACATATCAGAGAATGGCGAAGGCTTCTCTGGTTGCCCAAAGACACTAGAGTCGATTCCTTTCTTGGATGCTCCGAAAGTGGAATTGTTTTGTCCGAGGGAAGCTGAATCACCATTTTGTGTGGCCCCGAAAGATGGGGTATCTTTTTTACCAACGGTCTCGGTTTCATTCTTGGATGCTCCAAAAGGCGGGGCATTCGCCTTTTGTCCAAAAATACCAGTAGGATAGCTATTTTTTGTTGACGGGTCAAATGGAGACGGATTATCTGTTGATTTGATGCTTCCGAAAGGAGACAGCTTCTCTGCTGATTTGGTGCTTCCGAAAGGAGACAGCTTCTCTGTTGATTTGGTGCTTCCGAAAGGAGACGGATTATCTGCTGATTTGATGCTTCCGAAAGGAGACGGCTTCTCTGCCGATTTCACGCTTCCGAAAGGAGACGGCTTCTCCGCAGAAGTACTCCCAAAAAGACTCGTAGAATTGTCGGCCTTGAATGACAGGCCGAAACTGCTTTGACCGAAAGGATTTGGCTTTTCGTTTGCATTTTTAGAAGCACCACCAAAAATATCACCTCCCCCTTGCGTCAATTTGGCGAAAGGAGAGTCCGAAGCAGAAGCAGCAAAACCTGAAGAGCCGCCAAAACCCAGCCCGGTTGTGGAGGAGTTGGTTACAGTTCTTCCAAATGAATTTTGACCAAATGCCGCATTGCCAAAACCAGTCGCTCCAAAAGTGAGAGCGCCGCCAGAGCCAGAACTGCCAAATGTACCGGCAGACCTGGAGCCAAAACTTGTTGGACCTTGAGAGCCAGAGCCGTTTTTTTCTGAATCACTCTTCTGTAACCCAGCAGATTCCAAAAAATCTTCTGTTTTTCCATATTTTTCGGGGTGCTGGACTTCTGCAGAGCCTGTAAGATCAGGTTCTTCGATCGATTTGGGCAACAGTTTCTGAGCCCGTTCAAGGCTGGCAGTTCCGTTGAGAACACCAGAAACATCAAACACGTTCCACACCAAAAGATGTCCGCTTGTATTCAAGCACAAAAGACGCGGAAGAACGCCTTTTGCTTCCTCAATACGAACACAAGGAGCAGTAACCGTGGCCTGCGTGCCGCTCAAATCCAAAGCCAACCCAACTGGCAAAGTATCTTCGCTATCATCCATGGGCAACTCAGCTCGGTCAGTATCATTGAGCTGCAGCACAATCTCCACAGCAGAACCCAGAGAGACGGCGGATATTTCGGTGGTGAACGCATATGTGATGAATGCAAGGGATTTCTGTTCGAGCCAGTCGTAGGCATTGACACAGTAGGATGCAGGGGCACGCAGAACGTCGGCGAAACCAGGGATGAGCGGAAGCGCCTGCGCCACGAGATTGTTGGAAGAAAAGTCCACTATGGTGTGGAGCTCGTCTTCTTCTGCGTCTTCAGGCAAGCCAACCACGTAAAACGAGTTCTTGGCGAAAGCGGCTATGGAGATCAAACGGCCACGTTTTTCAAGGGAGTACTTGGCTTTTTCCTGGGACTCGTCAGAGTAGACCACCACCAGCAGATCCTGCACGGCCGCAATCAGTGAGCCGTCAGCAGACCAGCAGGCAGCGTTGATTCCGGCCGAGTCGGCTTTGGACATGTTACTGACGTTTTCTCGGCTGACGTAGAGCTGACCCTCGCTCACAAAGAGACATGCGTCATTAGACGAAATCTGGAAGCTTGAAATGTTGGCAACTTCTGAGACCTTGACAAAAGAAGGGTTTGCTGCCAAGAGATCAGCCACGGAGGCGCTGTATAGAAGGCCCCCTGACAACACATAAAGCCGCGAGCCGGATATATCGAATTGGAGCTCCGAAACGCCGGGAAAATCAACCAATGTGAAGTCGTGGGCTGCGTTTTCGGCATCGAACTTGTCGAAAGTGCTCAAATGGCCGACGCCCACCTGCTTTGTGTTGGAGGCGGCGTAAAGCCCCTTGGCATGAGAAACATGGAGTAGATGCAACGGCTGCAGAAGGGAAACATCCACCGGCTCGGGAAAAAGTGCTATGCCGTCACTATCGGAAAGAAGACGGAACCCGAGATCCTCGGACACAACTTCCTCGATCTCGTTCATGGTGTAAGAAGATGAGTGAGAAGTTGTTAGACAGTTGTGCGCAGTCTGCGGACGGGCGCGACAGCGTAGTACTGAGGTCGCAATGGCGCACGTGCCGCCACCCGTACCTCCGAAATACCGCCCTCGACGAAGCTTCCGGCGAAATTGGGTGCCAGGCGGCAAGTAGTCTATTTGGGCTCTGGCGCAAGCCGTGGGATACGGGCGGCAAACCTGCCCCCATGGAAGGTGTATGCAGTACTTCTACCCGCTACGGTGCAGCACCCGTAGGAAACGCACGAAATAACCGTTTCAGACTACCTGCCCCCGATAACAATGGCGGTGTATGCAGGACGGCGACGGGCGCAGTCGCATCGAGACGACCGACAGAGCCGGGGGCACGCAGCGGCAGCGAGTGGCTGGGTGAAGCGGGGCATCCTGCACACAGGAGCCCAGCCTGTTCGGGCCGGTCCCAAATGCAGTGACGCTCTGCGGCGTTGCAACGGCGTGTAGCAGTGAGCACGCGCTATCAAGGCGCGCTCTCCACACGGAAAATTTACCCCATTACTCCATTTTTTACTCCCCATTACTCCATTTGCCTCCCCATAAAAGCGCCATCCCAAAACACCACCCAAATCCAGCAGCACGGAACAGCACAGTCTCAGCATAAAGCAGCTCCACAATGTACGGGTATCCTGTACGCGGGCACGGGAACGGCGGGCTCCTGGCGCCGTCGCAGTTCAGGGATTCAGCCAGAAACACCATCTACCAACAACTCCCCGTGATCGCAGGCCACTCCTCGGCCACCTCGGTCCGGTCAGCGCCGCTGCAGCTCCGAGTGCCTCCCCAAACCGTCAAGCTGCGGCAATCTCTGGCGCTGAGTGTGTTTTCGTGGGGAAAACGGCTGGTGCGTTCAGCCCCATCCATCTACTCATCGTCCACCGCCACGATTCCCGAGGATAGCGAGCCAGTCTCCACCACGGTTGAACAGCTCATCAACGACATCTCTCTCCACGAAAAATACCTACAGGAAGAGCTCCTTGAGTCCAAGAGCAGAGACCCTCAGCACGCCGGCCAGCTGCTTGCGGCGATCGCAGCCGCCGTCCAGGACCACGAGTATGAAAGCGTCAAGATTTCCTTGGGGGGTGAGCTCCAGTACCAGAATACCCCGGAACTCCTTGTGGGCTGGAATCTCAACGTCACACGGTGCAAGCTTATGCTTACCGATATGCCGCGAGTGTCGTCGTCGCCGGACCTCCACTATTCGGCCACAGCATTGCCCCAGCTAGTGGGCGATTTGGCGCAGGTCTGTCAAATCACGCTCTTGCTGCCAACCATCACCGACTCCGAGCTCATATACACGCTCTTGCTG
Source organism: Metschnikowia shivogae (assembly GCA_002374645.1). NCBI lineage: Eukaryota > Fungi > Ascomycota > Pichiomycetes > Serinales > Metschnikowiaceae > Metschnikowia > Metschnikowia shivogae. Next base: position 364,059 of record NLAF01000272.1, on the reverse strand, counting down.
TCTAATTTATATGCGGAGCACGATTTGGATGCCAACTTCAGGAAATCTGTGGCTGAGATCTCTGTCAAGCAGCTGCGCTTGCTTCAGATGAAACAAGCCCAAATCCACCTGCCCATCACGCCGGATCTGGCTCTTCTATCTTTCCGTTATAAAGAAACCGCCGTGCGGAACTACTTGGTCAATCTTGCGGCGGCAGCCACAACGGCCCACGAGTATAAGGCTCGAAGCGATGTTATGAAACAGGAGCTCAAAGCCCGGCTGATGCCGGGCGAGAAATTGAAGCTCACCAAGGACGAGAAGAAGCAGCTATGGGTGGCTGTGCGCTCGGATGTGTTCAAACGAGCGGGACTTGAGGAGTAATTGTGGTTTGGTAAGGCTTGAACGGAGCATGCTTGTCGATGGCCAGGGGAAGACTGAGGAGTGGATGATGCATGTGAAGACAAGAAAGATGGAGATGGGTGGACTTGCTAATGAAGTTGATGAGTATTGAAGATGGGCATTGTAGATGTGAGGATTAGGAGATGTAGCTGGAGATGATGTCATGTAGCGCTGTGTAGATGTAGAGCTGTGTAGATGCAAAGCTGTGTAGATGTAAAGCTGTATAGATGTAAAGCTGTATAGATGTAAAGCTGTATAGATGTAAAGCTGTATAGATGTAAAGCTGTGTAGATGTAATAGACGTAATAACACACCATCCATCCGGCTTAGTTGATGGTCGCCGGAGCCTGCATCACGCCTAGAACCCCCGTCTCTTGGCCATCAACTTCTTGTAGTGCGCCTTTCCTCCGCTGTTTTTGGCCGCCTGGATCTCGGAGTACTTCTTGTCGAAGTAATCCACCGCCTTGTCGTCCTTCAAAATCTGCTCGGCAATGGTTCTGCCTCGGCTCTTCTTGCTCATCCGCGATGAGTAGAACTCGGTATTTCCCTCCACAATCGTGCCCATCTGGAAAAACTTTGGGATTTCCCAGTTGTCCTTCTTGTAGTGCCGTTTCGGATCCAAAACGCTTCTGTTCTTGAGAATTAGGAGATCCCTTTTGATTTCGGGGGTGACTTCCAGCTTCTGCATATTGAACCACTTGGCCCCGGAGTCGGTTTCCTCGCCCTTCTTTGGCTTGGCCACTTTGTGGGTCACGGGATCGTTGACCCGAACCACAAGACCACGCTTGGCTTTTTTGCGCTCGGGCTGGTCAAGTTCCGACTCGATTTTCGGGAGTTGCTGTAATTCCTGCTGGATTTGCTCGGGAGTTTGTGGGGACGCGGGTTTCTTGGCCGTTTCTGCGGCGAGGTCCTTGAAAAGCTGATCTAGCGATTTCTCGTCTTCTGCCTGCACTTTGGCCGCTTTTTGCTTGCTTTTTTCCCTTTGCTGGTTGTGTTTCTGTAGTCTGGTTCTGGCCATGGAGGTGATGAGATGGGATGTTTTTCGCGCGTGCGCTTTAAAGGCTTGGTGAGCTGCTTTGAACTGTGCACTGGTAGAAGATTGTGGATTTGTGGATTTGTGTTTTCAGATTTCTAGATTTCTAGATTTCTAGAATTTTGGTTACAAATTGCCAGCTTGTCTGACCACGGCACGAAGCAGCATCTAAATCGTGTTTTCGTTTTATCGAAGTCGCTGTCCGTTGGTAATACGTAACACATGGTTCTCCCACGTCTCTATCCATTCCATCCTTCCCCACCTTAGCCTTCTCGCCGTCACGGTTTTTCATGGGTGGCCGGTGGAAAGCGAGGGAATGGGCTCTCTCAGCTCCGGCCCCTCCCGGATCCCTTCCAGAAGTATCTCCTTGTCCAAATCGCTTGTGCCAGTGCTGAGTCGCACGTTTGCATCGAGCAACAGCTGGTTGACAGCCCAAAGAAGCCGTTTTTGGCGCAAGGCAGCCGCCAAGTTCTTGTCCAAAATGGCTTTGAGCCGGTTGGCAGTTTCAAGCTCGCATTGTAGGTCACTAAGCGTCTTCGCCCGCTTGTCGGGCTGCTCGTCCTCGTAACGCGCCACCACGTCTCGGCTGCGTTTTCGAAACGCCCCAAGATCCTCGGCATCGAGGCCAAACATGTCGCTGCTTTTGCCATCTAGCAATGCCTTGTAGCGCAGATTAGCCAAGTCATACTGGCGAAGATCTAACGGGCGCTGGAGCAACGTATGGAGCGTGTGGCTGCGCTCCGCCAAGCCATCGGTGAAGTCTTTGGAGAACCACCACGGAACTCGGAGCTCGTAGTCCTTGTTCAAGAGCTCCAGGTATCTCTCATCCGACAACGTCTCTAGCTCGCTGTCAGTTGGATCAGCCGCCTTGCCCTTTTCCACTCGGTAACGCATGAGCGCAATGGAATCCCGATGCTGGTGCAAGTCATGAACCCCCTTGACGTGTTTGGCCAAAGCGTCAGACCGCGTGAAGTGCTTTTCACATTCGGGGATCGGGCAGAAGTATGGCTTTTCTCCGGTGTGTGTTCTGCAGTGGGAAAGGAGAGCAAACCGTGACGGCTGCTCCACGTCGAATCGGGAACACCCCTCCCAGAGACACGCATATCGGACACTCTGCGATAGACTGAGTGTGGACAGGGCCAAATGCATGTTGTTGACGTGCGTTACAAGCGCCGCCAAAGAGGGGAAGCTTCCGACATTGCACCCGGTCCATTTGCACACGTGTTCGTCTGCGGGGCGGTTCGCTTTTCTGGCCAAATTTGCGTCCATGAGTGAGGTGGTTGTGGGCGATTGATGGCTGGTGCTGGTTGCTTATTGATGGCTGATTGCTGGTTGCTTATGCCGATAGTTGCTGGTTGCTTATGCCGATAGTTGCTGGTTGGTGGATTGGGTCTTTGGTGCTTGTGTATTGACCGGCTTGGATGAGTTTGGGCTGGTGACGTGATAAGAAGGAGTAGTAGGAGTGAGTTGGGTGCGCGCTTGAACGCTTCTCTGATCTACACTACGGACATTGGTTTCTTGAGGACAAGACGTGGGGCTGGGATCAGAACAGCCGTTTACGAGGCAAGGATTTGTCATAATGCCTTCTCAATTCCCTCCGTTGCGAGAACTATGTACTCATCCGACCAAATCTTCATCCAATCTAGCCGCAGGATTCGTTTCTATGAAATCAAGCGACACCTTGTGTCCCAACAACTCTCTGATGTTGGACACGCCGTACTTGATCATGGTAGGACGTTCCAAGGAAAGACCCCAGCCCAACACTCTGAGGTTCGATGGCAAGCCCATTGGCGCCAACATCTCCGGACGGAACATTCCCGAGTTTCCAATCTCCACCCATTTGCCCAAGCCTTTGTGGAAGGCAAAGATCTCCATGGAAGGCTCGGTGTAGGGGTTGTAGGCAGCTTTGAATCTCAATCCGTCCACACCCATCTTGGAGAAAAAGTCCTCCATGAAGCCAATCAAGTCACCCAAGGTGATGTCGTATCCGGCAAGAACACCCTCAACCTGGTGGAACTCGGCCAAGTGCGTGGCGTCGACGGCCTCGTTACGGAAGACTCGGTCAATGGAGAACAAGCGTGTGGGCTTGGGGTCCTCGGCCAACTTCTTCAACATGGCGGCGGAAATAGCCGTGGTGTGAGTTCTCAACACCATTCGGAGCGACTCCTCCTCCTTCCAGGGGTATCTGTAGCCGATGGAGCCGAACTTACCTTCCTGGTGAACAGCCTTGATGTCCTCCAAGTACTGTTCGTCTTCAGGTCTGCGGGCAGACACGGGGTCCTTCAAGTAGAAAGTGTCTTGCAAGTCTCTGGCCGGGTGCTGCTGGGGAACAAACAAGGTGTCGAAGTTCCAGAAGCCGGACTCGACGTATTGGTTGGCGGGCATCTCAGTGAAGCCCATGGAGAAGAAGATCTGGCGGAACTCCTCACGCACCTTCATCAAGGGGTGCAAGGCTCCGGAGGGCGGGTGCAAGCCCTCGGAGTTGAAGTTGTAGGGTTTGAACGAGGCGTCCTTCCAGCTTCCGGACGTCACCATGTCCAGGGTGATGTCGGTTTCGTAGTTTTTGATGGTCAAGGCGAACTTGTCAGCCTTGTCCACGCTGTAGCCCACGATCTTGGTGAGTGTGATCAACTTTCTCTTTTTCAACTCGGCGAGCTCTTTCTTGTCCGATAAAAGACCACTGGCTTGGATCTCCTTCAATTGCTCCACCACCACATCCGTTGGCAAGTCTTTGACCGTGGCCACCAAGCGATCGCCGTCTTTGGAGATCCATCCGTTCTTGAATGCCTTGCCCTGGCCCAATTTGCCGACCTGGCCCAACTTGGCGTTGACGTCGGAGATTTTCAAGCCATCCATCGACTTCAAAACCTCGTCCAAAAGACGAATTTCATGCGACCCCGACTGTAAGAAATCCTGGGCTTCCTTGGTCAAGACGTAGAAGTCTTTTTCGATTTTCTTGAAGTTGATCATCTCCTTGGCCCATAAGGACGTCAAGGAGGCCTGCAAAGTGGCCACATCGACGGACCTGAAGTCGTCCAAGTCCAACGTGTTCTGGATCCCGTTATGGACATCGACGGCTTTTAACAATTTCAAGGATAAGTCGGACATTGTGAGGGAACAGAGGGCGAGTGCTTGGATGTGAGAAGTTTTTTAGGGTGCTGACGATTACTCGGGGTGGTGTGAGCGAGCGCGCGTAAATTTCAGCACGGCCGACCTCTGCAAGCTGTTGGTGATTTTGTGCTGTTGGTGACTTTGTGCTGTTGGGCTCGTGTCAGGGAAGTGTGTTTGAGAGGGAAGCGCTTGGCACTTACGGTGAAAAGTGTCCGCATCTGGAACAAATACAAACGTTGGTATTTGTCACTAATCAGTAGAATTAATAGATGAATAGATGAATAGATGAATAGATGAATAGATGAATAGATGAATAGAATAAATTGAATGAATAGATGAATAGAATAAATAGAATAAATATAATAAATAGAATAAATAGAATAAATAGAATAAATAGAATAAATAGAATAAATTGAATGAATAGATGAATAGATGAATACAGACTTCGCTTACGTAATCCAAATTAGGCATTGTGGAGTCCAGTGGACGCAGTCAGCAAAATGGCGTTTTGGATAGGCACGATGGCTACTCGAACAGGCTTGTATGCATGGTTCCTAAGTCACGGGACTTCGCAGAACTAGGTCCCAGGTCAGAAATCCAGAAATGTACACGCGGAGTGAGGGAAAGGAGATGGACTACGAACGATATAGGGACTAGGAACGATATAGGGACTAGGAACGATATAGGGACTACGAACGATATAGAGATGGACTACAAACAATACAGAGACTGAAAGAAAAGATGGACCGAGATGGACCGAGATGGGACTGACATAGGAACGATTGGAGATGGCACCAGATAATCAACAAAGACCAGACTACGAGACGAGACAAGGAGCAAAAGCTTCTACGGAGCCAAAACCACAAAAGCCCCAAACACCGCTTTTCAGAGATGCTCTCCCGGGGGCTAACCCGTGGGACCCGTGGGACCCGTGGGACCCCGGGACCCCGGACCCCTAGAGCAATCCCTGGCCACTTGGACCCAGGCACGTGCACAGCACAGCCTGTGGCGAAACTCAGCTAGTACAAGAAGCAGTTCCAACTCTGGCGAAGATCTTGACTTGCCTAGAATTGATGGGGAAGCGAGGCTGAACTGTGACTACAGTGGCAGCGAGTGCTGTCGATACTGCATCCTGGTGAAACATGCAGTCGATCGGCGGACCCACCGCTTGCCCGGTTTCGTTGGTTTGCACCTGCCACTCTCCGAATTGCCTAGCTTGCATTTGCAACTCTCCGAATGCCTAGCTTGCACTTGCAACTCTCCGAATGCCTAGCTTGCACTTGCTGTGCCTGATTAGTCGCTGTGCTTCCTGCGGTGTTCCTAGCACTTGAGGGAGGAACGGCTTCAGGCGTCATCACGTGAGCGACTTGTCCGTTTCACCTCTCGTCCAGGCAGTTCCTTCAGGTGCCTTTGAAGCTGCACTTCCCGCATCCGGCAACGGTTATTGCTGTTCGCGGCGCGGTTGCTGTGCCTGGGTGCGTGCGGCTGCGCACCATCATGCGCCATGACTAGCAAGCTGAAAATGGCCGCGTATAAATAGAGGGGTCTCCCCAGCAGAAGCACCACCTCAAATTCCATCATGGTTTGCGCTGACATCCTCAAAATCATTGTTGCTATTATCTTGCCTCCATTGGGTGTTCTCTTGGAGTGTGGCTGTGGAGGTGCTTTCTTCTTGAACATCATCTTGACGATTCTTGGTTACATTCCGGGAATCATCCATGCACTTTACATCATTTTGACTCGATGATCGGCTCTGACCTTACATACAAATACACCTATGAACCAGCTCTCGTAAGGTCTATCAACCTCAGCACGTAGTATTACACTGGGAAATCTACAGCATCGATTCCTATTTTCCAACTAAGCATGGATCGGCTTGTCGAAGATGCAACTAAGCATGGATCGGCTTGTCGAGGGTGCAACTAAGCATGGATCGGCTTGTCGAAGGTGCAACTAAGCATGGATCGGCTTGTCGAAGGTGGCCATGGCAGCTTCCTTGAAGGCCTCGGACAACGTAGGGTGGGCGTGGCAGGTTCTGGCAATGTCTTCAGTGGAAGCTCCGTATTCCAAGGCCAAGCCGGCCTCGGCAATCATCTCGCCAGCATTAGGACCAATGATGTGGACTCCCAACACTCTCTGGGTCTCGGCGTCGGCAATGAACTTGACGAAGCCCTCGGAGTCGAGGTTGGTCTTGGCTCTGGAGTTGGCAACAAATGGGAACTTACCCACCTTGTACTTGATGCCGTCAGCCTTCAATTGCTGCTCGCTCGCACCAACCCATGCCACTTCGGGGTGGGTGTACATGACCGACGGAATGTTGCCATAGTTGACGTGTCCGTGGCCGTGCTTGATGTACTCGGCAGCAGCAATTCCCTCCTCCTCGGCCTTGTGCGCCAACATGGCGCCAAAGGTAACGTCGCCAATGACTCTAATGTGGGGCTTGGCGGTTCTGAACTGAGAGTCAATCACCAATCTGCCCTTGTCGTCTTGCTCCAAGCCAATGGCCTCGTGGTTCAAGCCCTTGGTGAAAGGTCTTCTGCCAATGGCCACCAACAACACATCGGACTCGAGCTCCTCGGTCTTGCCGGACTTGACTTCTTCGATGCCGACCTTGACCACGTCGCCCTCTCTGACACCCTTGGTGACCTTTGTGCCGAGCTTGAACTTCAAACCTTGCTTGGCCAACAACTTTTGCGATTGCTTGGCCACCTCGCCGTCCATGCCGGCACCAATGGAGTCCTGGAACTCGATGATGGTCACCTCCGAGCCCAACCTGGACCAAACGGACGCCATCTCCAACCCAATGATACCACCTCCAATGATGGACATTCTCTTTGGCACCTCCTTCAAGGCCAAGGCCCCCGTGGATGTGACAATGCGCTCCTCGTCCACCTCGATGCCCGGGAAGGGCGTGGGCTCGGATCCAGTGGCAATGGTGATGTTGTCAGCAGTCACCTGGTACTCATCTCCGTCAAGGCCCTTGACGCTGACGGTCTTGTCGTCCACGAACGAGCCTGTTCCCTTCAAGTACGTGACGCCGTTTTTCTTGAAAAGCATCTCGATACCCGACGTCAAGCCGGTCACGGCCTTGTCCTTGGCGGCCTGCAACTTGCTGACGTTGACAGACACGTCACCAGCAATCTCGATACCCCGGTGCTCGGAGTCGTGTTTGATCTGGTGGTACAAGTGCGAGTTGTTCAAAAGGGCCTTGGAGGGAATGCATCCGACGTTAAGACACGTGCCACCGAGTTTGCCTCTGGACTCGATACAGGCGGTTTTGTAGTTGAGCTGGGCCAACTTGATGGCGTGCACATAGCCACCGGGGCCTCCGCCAATGACGACGGCGTCGTAGTGGCCTGCTTTGGAAGAGTTGAATCTGACAAACTGTCTGATGTTGGATCTCAACATTTTTAGGAAGTGGTTGTTGTAGCGAATTTGCTGGCTTTTTTTCCGTGCGCGGAGGAGCTGCTTGTGCGGATGTGGATGCTCCGAGCGCCCGGGGCCTCCGGGTGGTTGGGCTGGCCCGAAACGGCAAGAACGTCTTAGAATGCTGGGCGTCCACTGCTTCTTTGGCGCCTTCCCTGCTCGCCGCCTGCAGTGGGTGCTGGGAGGGGCGCACCCCGGCACTGCATATACCCGGGGCCCAGTACTACTCGGGTGGTGTGAGTTGATACTAATCAAGCTTGTGTGTATCATTGTGCTGTGGATAACACGGCTACTGTTGCAGTGATTTCGGTGCAGGCTGAGGCCTTTTTGGATCGGAAATGCTCGATGGGTTGCTCGGCGACCGGCGTTCCCCATCCGTCCGTATTCCGGAAGCGTGTCAATTGCGGAAAGCCATCGCATCTCCTTCTAGGAGCCATCGCATCTCCTTCTGGGAGCCATAAATGCCTTTGACTATGGGGCCTCGTCCCAATCAAATCTTAGCCAAAGCTGTTTTTGTCATCTTTCAGCTCCAGTATCCACATCTCTAGTATGGTTTGCAGTGCGTGCCGGAAGCACTTAGCTCTCCTTCACTCCGTGGACCACACCCACTTCAGCAGCCTTCTCATCATTCGTACTCTCCCTCAACTTCTCCACATATTCCTGCTGTTTCCGACACACGTCGGCCTGGTTTAGCCCAAACGAAAGCCAGAATTCGGGGTCGGCAAAGGCCACACACGTGCACCACGCGTTGATGGCCTGAAAGCGCAACTCCCAGTCTCGCTTGCCCCACGCGTACTCGTGGGCCCCGATACTCTTGAGGTACCGCGATGAGTAGTCGTAACGCGATTTCTCCAGCATCTCATTCGACAAGGTGTTGATTTTGGGATCGTTCACGTGAAGAAAAAAGGCCGTGGGCTGCCGCACCTTGTTGTTGTCGGTGAAGAAGCTGTAGCGCAAGTCCTTGGTGTAGGGGCCATTCTCGTTCGGGTCAAGACGCAGATCCATGCCCTTCTCCCGGAGCCAACGGCGCCAAGAAACCAAGTACCGAGCCGCTTCCGCCGGGTCACTCTGCACAAGAACGCTGTTGTCAAAATACTCCTCGTCAATGTGCACTCTTCGGCGAACCACTCCCCCCGCTGCCGCATTCCACTCCGTCACATAGTAGGACTCACGCATCACCTCCAAAGCAGGGACAAACGTTTCCCGGTCGCCACTACCAAACAGACCCTGGTATAAGAGCGGATAGTAGTAGCGCGGGCCGTTCAAATTGTAGTAAAGCGCCAAGAAGAGCGCCCGGAAGTGCTCGCTCTTCGACACCACCATCTGGCCCAGCTCCACGCTTTTGGAGGACGGCATGTTGTCGAGGTCGTGCCACGCAGCCTTGCTCTTGTCTGAGATGTAGTCGCTGAACGAGCCCTGGTTGCCGAGGCCACTGCGCCGCACGGGTTCTCCCGGCGACATTCCTGCAATCTCGTAGAACTTGGGCAGAGCCGTGCGGTGCCATAAGTCCGGCCAGAGAACACAGTGGCTGTTGAGGTATGGCTCGGAAGAGAGCAAGCCATCCACGTTTTTGATGGGAAACGTGTCTGCGTCGAGAAACACCGTGTTATCGAACGACAGCACCACAAGCGCAAGCACCTTCAAAGGAAAGCCACCGTCCTTGAAATTGAGATACTCGTAGAGCTCGCTGCCCACCTCTGTTTCGGCCACCACACAGCGCCCGTTGAGTTTGGGAAGCTCCACCTCACAAACGTGCTCGTGGTAGTCGTCCTTGGTGTTGAGCACGATTTCCGCCGGAAGCTCCGACCCTTCTTCCCGTGCTTGCACCAAAACATTGAGCGCGCCCACGAGGTCCTTCTTCCGTGCGGCTATCACGAGCCCGTCGCCGTGGTAAATTTCTTCGGGTGGACGGGGCAACTCCCGGAGCTGGCGCACCAATTCGCGGTGCTTGTCCTGGAGATCAAGAAAGTCAGTGATTTCCAACCTGACACGGTTGTTGGTCAACTCCTCTTCGCTAAGCACCGGGTTTGGCGGCAGGTCCACGGATAATCCGTAGAAGCCGTCTCCTTCATCAGCCACTCCCGTGCCGTACGGCGCATGGCGGCCCAAAATGTCTCGAACCACGTAGTGGAAGTATTTCTGGCGGTCCACCGCGAGGGTGTCCAAACGCTGGACTCGCAGCTTCAAGTCGGCGTCGGTGGTGTTGCTCAAGAAGTCGTAAAGAATGAGATCTCGGAGCCGGTCTCCGTTATGGCGGAGGTACTGGGCCCGCAAATCGTCCAACACCTTGTAGCTCTTTTCGGACCTGTAGAAAGCGGCGGCCGAGACCTGTTCACGGAGCTCTGCGTTGATCTGCTTCCGAATGCTGGCGGTCATTTCGTCCTGGAGGTTTTCCCGGAGCTGGGCCTCGATTTTCTCCATCAACGGGCCGTTGCTTTTCAGCACGTGGTCCACCACCTGCTCCTGTACCTCCGCTTTCGAGAGGGGGAGTTTTTGTGGCCGAAGGTTCATTTGGGCGGCCCACTCGGAATCCACCACATAGAAACTGGAGCTCTCGTACCGCCACACGGGGGCGTCGGAGCGTCGGCTGACCCAGAACACAAACGTGGCGTTGAAGACGAGGAGCGTGGCTAGAACGGCACGGAGGGATGCCATCTTGCGCTATGGAGTCGGGGCACTGGCTGTTGATTGGGCGATGTAGCTGAGTCCTGTATCGATGCACAGAATTGGGTAATTATGTAGCGAGAAGGCGGTGAAGAGCGGTGAAACGGAGGAGCGGTGCTATAATCAGATCCCGGGATGCATTTGCTGACGTGGTGAGATGTTCGAGTAGCCACGCAGCTGGGATGCAGGTCCGCCGAACTCGCAGCATGTGGACGCTCAGCCAAGCCAAATCGAAACTGAGAAATGGCCGCAGTCACCAGATTTCACTCTTTCGGACACGAAGGACTTCCGCCCCTCGGTTATCGGGAGTATCTGGGACATCTGCGGTGCCGGTTTCCGGACATCACGTGGACTCAATCTTCGGCAGCAACGGAGTCGGGGATCTAGACGCTGTAGGCGGCCAGTAACAGCCACACATTCACCACACTTGTAGAGGTGGACAACTGAGCCAGTGCAGCACTAGCTTCACCTCCACATGCAGCACTCCGACTCGGGAATCCGACACCAAGACTTCAGACTTCGCTTTCTGTTTGGACTGCCAGATGTTCCTCGCGAGGCTCTCGCTCGTTCCAAGTCTTTGCTGTGGATCGAGTCCATCCTCCCATCTCCATCCTCCCATCTCATCTCCGGCCCAGATTGATTCTCTCACTTCCGGATCTGGTAAAGCCCCAACAAGTAAGCCATGCGCGTCACCACAAGATCAACGGCCATCTGAATCAGGTCCTTGGCCAAGTCCACCTTCGAGCCATCCACCTCATGCCACGACACAGGAATCTCGCCAATTGGAATGCGCTGAAGCTCACTCAACAACAAGATCTCCACATCGAATATCCACCGCTCCGTATGCATGTGCGGAAAGATCTTGGCCACGGACGCGCGGTTGAACATCTTGAAGCCACACTGCGTGTCTTGGACGCCGCGAATGCCAAACACGTATACCAACGTGTGGAGCCCATACATCAACAAATTGCGCACTGCCGACCGCTTCACCACCACATCTGTATCCACCATATGAGCACGTGAACCCACCGCCACGGCCGGCCCGCTCTTCTTGTCCATATACGCCACAAGCTTGCTGATGTCGCTGAACTTGGTGGCTCCGTCCGCATCCGCAAAGAGAATCAACCGCCCGTTGCCGTGCAACACTCCGTGCGTCACGGCCCCCCCCTTGCCCCTGTTCTCCAGAAGCGTCACCACCTTCAACACCCCCGGCGGGAGCAGGAGCCGCAGAGCCTCCGCTTCCGCATACGCCCCCGTTCCATCCACGCTGGCGTCGTCCACAATCATAATCTCGTATCGCCCCTGATACTCCTTCTCCAAGTACTCCACTGCCTCCAGAAGCATTTTTCCAAGCCGCGCTGTTTCATTGTAGCTGGGAACAACCACCGTCAAATCCAACAGGCTTTCGTCGTCGCGGGCGAGCCGTTTCAAGGGGTGCACGGCTCCCCTTCCGTCGTTGGTCGAGTATCTGGTCTCTGACGCGGTGGCTGCACGCGGGTAGTGGGCTAAGAGTACGATAGATCCGTACACCATCGCTAGCAATGTGAGAAGACACGCCACGGCACTGACGACCCAATTGCCGAGTGCAGACATGAGTTTGTGGAAGAAGTGGTAGGTGACGGTGCAGGAACGCGGCACGTCAGCTACACCGGCCCATGCAGGACGCGACTAGTGCCACGGCCTGCAGGACTTGCGGCTGGCACGTCGTTGCCAGAGGCAGCTACAGGACCCGCTAGGCCGGGGCTTGGGGCTATGTACAGTACCAACACATTGCCGGCGCCGGTTCTCACCAACGCGACACGCGGCTACTTCGAAGCAAGCTTCGTCACGCGGTTGTTCAAGCACCGGGCGTTGTTGAGAAAGATCTCCACCAATTCCTCGAAGCGGATGGTGTCGGAACCGTCGCGGATCTTGTCGAAACCACGGAAGATCTGGAAGGTGTCCATCTCGAGTTCCAACTCGCGCGAGCGGTCGTTTTCCACCACGGTCTTGCCAAACTTGTTTTTGGTCTTCTTGGGCATCAACACCTCAGTGAAGTCAAAGCGCGTCACGGTGGGAGCATGCGAGAACGAAATGCGTTTTTTGGCCCGCTGAAGCGACGGCCTCTTCTTCATAAGCGGCTCGATGCTGGCCTCGTTGACGGGCATTTCGAGCGAGAGCGAAAGCCGGAGATCGTACACAGACAGCGGGCTGTGGATGTATATGTCCGAGAGCCGTTTCTTCTGGATCCCAACGTACCGCGGCGGCACGAGCTGATTGTCCTTGGAGATTCTGATTTTCTGTGGCTTTTCGTTGCGCTCCGACACGTGGAAGAAGTAATCTGTGGTGTCCAGCTCGGTGGTGTTGAACTTGCGCCGCGGCCTGGCGGGGTTCTTCTTGGCCTCGTCCACATAGGCCCGTTCGAGCTCATGTAGAAACTCCCTCATGTCAGCCCAGCCTGCATCGTGCACGCCCATCTCAAACCGCATGTCGGCAGTGGCAGTGTAGATACACTCGGAGGAAACACCAATGTCGAGCCGGCTGCCGGAGGTTTTGTTGACGATGGTACCGAACTTGAGCTCAAGCTCCACATACTGCCTGTTTTCAAGCAGAATCTCCACGAAGTTGGCGTAGAGCCACTCGGCGATGGTGCGCACCGTCAGCTGGGGTGGAATGACCCCAGTAATCAGGCACTCCAAGTCGGCCGAATACATGGATTCCCGGTCGAAAACAGCACCCTGGGCCGCGGCAGGCGCCGTCTTGTGTGCAGCTTCCCGGGGGGCCTGGTGCGGCGGCTGGTACTGCTGCGCCCAGATGGGCGGTTCTTCGTAGCGCTTTGGCTTGGACCCGGCATTTTTGAGGCGGTGGATTTTCTGGAGCTCGTTGTCGACTGTGGGCTTTGGATTTGCCGTGGGTATGGCGCCGCTTTGCGCTTCTGGCTGTTTCTGTTTCTGCTCTGTGTGCGCTTCCTCGTTGACATTCTGCTGCTTGGCGTTGTTTTGGGGCGTTGTTTCGTTGTCGTTGGCGTCGTTGGCCTGGCCGCTCTTTTCTTCTTCTTCCTTCATGGCCTCGTTGATTTCCCTCTCCGTGGCCGACTCCTCGGAAATGGAAACGTCGGAATCGACGGCCTTTGCGCCGGGCGCGTCGTTCAAAAGGTTGTTGATGGAGTGACGCTGGTGAAGCGGCATGGCGGGACGCACGTCGTTGGACTCAGTTTGCGGAGGCGACTCGCCGTTGAGAATAGACCCGACGTTCATACGGAGTAGGTAGGGAGGATGCGCGCATACAGGACCATGGGCGTCCTGTGTGGAGCAGAACCTAGCTGCTGTCCGCCAGTGCATGTCCAGTCCGTCAGTGCATGTATTACCAATAATGTGGCATGTATTACCAATAATGTGGCATGTATTACCAATAATGTGGCATGCATTACCAATATTGTGGCAGGTGCTAACTACTAGCGGCGACGCAGAGCCCAAGCGTAGTCTGAGCACGTGGCGTCTCCTCACTAAGCCTCCTGAAGGGCTCACAAAGTCTGCTCCAATCTCTTCTGCACCGCCTCGATAAACTCCTCCGTCGTCACGTAAGACGCCCTGTCAGTTCTGCCTTGAGCCAAAGCCAAGTCTTTGGTCATGATGCCGTCCTTGGCCACCGTATCCAAAACGGCCCGCTCCAAATTCTCGCCGAATTTCACCACCTCCGGCGTGTTGTCCACCTGCCCACGCTGGATGATGCCTCGCGTCCACGCAAAAATCGAAGCAATCGAATTGGTAGACGTCTCCTTACCCTGCTGGTGCTGTCTGTAATGTCTGGTCACGGTGCCGTGTGCAGCTTCGGCTTCAAAGGCCTTTCCATCGGGCGTCATGAGGACCGAGGTCATGAGGCCCAACGAGCCGAAGCCCTGTGCAACAATGTCGGATTGCACGTCACCGTCATAGTTCTTCATCGCAATCACATATCCACCCTTGGATTTCAACATCTGTGCCACCATGTCATCAATGAGACGGTGCTCATACCAGATCCCAGCTGCCTCGAAGTCCTTGCGGTACTTTTTCTCGTACATCTCCTCGAAGATGTCTTTGAAACGGCCGTCGTATTTCTTCAAGATCGTGTTCTTTGTTGACGAGAACAAGTTCATCTTGCGCAGGTATGCAAACTTGAACGAAGACTCCGCAAACGCAGTGATCGATTCATCGGTGTTGTACATGGCCATTCCCACTCCAGCACCCTGGAAATCAAACACAGGGTACGTTTGTGTCTCTGACCCGTCTTCCGGCTCGAAAACAAGCGACAACTTGCCCGCTTTGGGAATCACAAGGTCCGTGGCCTTGTACTGGTCGCCAAACGCGTGACGCCCAATGATGATGGGTTTCTCCCATTGTGGAACAATCCGGGGAATGTTGTCAAGCACAATGGGCTCACGAAACACCGTGCCGCCCAAGATGTTTCTCAACGTGCCGTTCGGCGATAACCACATGTGTTTCAAGTTGTACTCCTTAACCCGTTGCTCGTCGGGCGTGATCGTAGCACACTTGACGCCAACTCCATACTCCAAGATGGCCTTGGCTGCGTCGTGCGTGACCTGGTCATCCGTCTTGTCCCGGTACTCGATACCGAGGTCGTAGTACTTCAAGTCCACGTCCAAATATGGCAAGATGAGTTTGTCTTTGATGAACTGCCAGATGATCCGCGTCATCTCGTCACCGTCCATCTCCACGATGGGATTTTTGACTGTGATTTTTTGTGCCATTTTGACTTTTCTCGCTGTGGCTTTTCGTGTGGGGATCCTGGTATTTATATCTACCGCTGCATTATCATGCACCCCCGCATGCGCATGGGGCTTCGGGCGGGTTTTCCGTTTTTGGCGGCTTCGCTTTCTGATCATGTGATCGGCTATGCCGCTACTTTGGTTTTGTAACCGCCCTCCCGCATAAGTTCTGCACGCTTCCTGTTTCATCTCGGGTTTACTGTATTTAGCTGCCATCACGTGATATCCTACGCAACCTGTGCACCATGGCTGTTTTCGGCACAGCTCCATTCGGATCACGCTCTACTGACAACGATTTCTTATTGCTTTTGTAACCCCACCAACCCGTTGGTCTGATGTCGTGCCCTCGGCCCAACGCGGTTTTTTCCGGGTGTAGCCTGAGCCCGAGCTACGGTTACCCGCCCGAGCCATCGCATAAAAACTGAGCGCGTTGTTTCCTCTGCACCAAACAAGGCATAATCGAAAATGATCGACACTTTTCAGTATGTACACCCTGTGTTAATGATGAAAACTTAACTCAGCTCACTCAGAGTGAAAGCGATGCTGATAAAAACCCTATCCAACAAATAATTTCTGATACACAACCCGAACCAAACTAACATCTCAGGACTTCCACCGCGTTTAATCTTGAATTTGCACGTCTCCAACTCCGCAGCTTGGCTGACATGGTGCCTGTATCGTTGACACTTGACTGTAAAAAGTAATTCTCTAGCCAGTTCACCGCTTCAAGAGGGGCTCTTGGGTCTTAATGAATCAATCTCCGAGGTTTGAGGGACCAAGTATTGAGGTGCCTGCTTGTGACTGCCGTTGGTGGTGACCGACTTGTACTTGACCAACGACCTGGAGTGCAACTGCATTTCGTACTTGAGGGGGTCGAAGTTGTTCAACAATACGTCGGGCAGCATGATCACCCAGCCCTTTCTCATTCTCACTGGCAATTTGTAACCTGTCTTGCACGGAATGATGTGCAAACGCCGATTCATGTTGGAGAAGTTCTCGGCCACCTTGTAAATGGCATCTGGCACAGCATTGTTGTAGGGCTGCCCTCTCTCAAGAGGCAGCTCCATCTGCAAATCTGTATCGATGTTGCAGTGGATCAAATCGGAGTCACTGGACCGACGTACTGTACCGGTTATGCACATCCAACAATGCCACTGTTTTCGCCTGCAAAGTGAGTTGCACTCGCCGTTGGCCTTGTCGTAATAGAATCCATCATTCACCCCGCTCGGGAAGTAGGGACTGTTTTCGTCAACTGGAACGAATACCAACTCCTCCGACCGCCGGAATTTTTTGTTCCACCTCTCACCATTAAGAAGCGATGTGAGTTGCTTGATATTGGCGGTTGTAGTCCAGATAAATAGGAATCCCGGTTTGGCACAAAGCTTGTACAAGGGCAACAGATTGAGAAGAGGTAACAAGAACTGATTTTCCACCAATGCCCCAATCATAATCACATCAAATTGAACCCCATAGTTGTTTACCCACAGGTTGAGCGTGGGCACGATCTGGTTAGTTTCCACGTGCACTCCATAGGGCTTTGTGGCGTGTTTGGCCACTTGTTCCCGCTTTAACTCCTTTAACTTCAGTAATTTAGGGTATCCTTCAGTGGGGTTAGTGACGTTTCGGATGAACTGCGTGGGAAGCTGCCCTGTGTGCAAGTAGTGGTTGGGGTAATCGTTCTCAAAAGGCCGCTGTCTCAGAGAAGAGCCCGAATCAAAAGCAGAGCTCGTGCTATTGGATTGTGAACCGCCCTTTTTGACCCTCATTTTGGAGCTGCTCTCCGAGGAGTTGCTGGCAGAAGATGATCCTCGATTGCCGTACTTCGAATATGTGTACATTTGATCTGATATCTGAAATGATTTTGGTGTAATTCTGGTGCTCAAAAATAGTTATGTCAGAATTCTTTCTCCTGGAGAACGTTACTTTATATGATCCGTTTTGCAGTCAAGTTTCAGCTTTACGCACCCTTGTTTGAGACTTGCAGCTCCTGCACAATCTGCGACGCCATGTTTCATTAGCTGCACTTTGCCGAAACACTGCTGTTTTGAGCGCCTTCTTTACATATGTTAAACTGTGGCACCCCCTTTTTGTACCCGCCGTGCGCAGTGTACTGCTGGGTTTCCCGCTCGTAATCGTAATAGCCGCTTGTGTATTTGCAACCACATCTTTTCATGAACCATCAACAAAAAACTATAAGTATTGGCTTGGAGACTGCTACAAGTGCCCTCGAAAAATTCCTTGCAAGTGGTGATTTGCCGAATCACTGTATCGATGTGTTTTGTACAATCAATCGGGAGTTCAAGGCGCCAGCGTCTTCGCTGCAAGACTTGGTGCTTTCATTTCTCGAATCCAAGCTCTTGGTTTCAGCCTGTGACACGTGGACCAAAGAGGGGGTTCCACCATTGTTGTTGGAAGTGATCCTGGAGTTGTTTTTCTTGGTCACCTCCAGTATATTTGTGGAAAAGGGTCAAATCAGCACGAGCTTGCTGTATCGCAACAACCGTGTACACGGCTTGGTGTGTACGTTCTACCAGTACTTTTTCGAAAGTGCCCTCAAATCGAAACTTCCTGTGTTGTTGGAGCCTGGCAATCATCGAATACTAGAGGTATTTGTTGCTGCTATCAAGCTGAATCCAGTCTTTGCAGATGAGTTCGTAAAGCAAGATAAAAACTTTGCCCCGTTGGCTTTTTTTGTGGAGAATGCCAGTTTGTGCCATAGATACGTGGCTGATTGCATGCAGATTTCTCTGTTGACGGACAGTTTGGAGGGCGCTCGACTGAAATTGAAAGAGAAAATATTTTGGGGTGATGCTGATCCTATGGAGCTAGAGAAGTCTTGGAAATTCCGGTTTCTCTGTGAGATACTCAAACCGACGCCGCTCAATGAATTTTCCTTGACTTTGTTCCATAACTTCCTCGAGCTGATCCAAAGCTGGCAGAGTTTGCTTTTCATGTGCATCCAGTTGTTGAAAAATGTACCGCAAAATTCACTGGTGGACTCCATAATAGCTGAAGCCGTGAATTGCCGTCTAGCTCTTTTTGGCTCGATTCTTGGTGCTGGCTTATTTGACGACACCGATGAAATGATGGTGTGGTGTTTTCTTGATACTGTGCTCAAGGGTGGTAGTTTTGACTTGGTGATGGGTTTATTCTACGAGCCTTGCAGTCTGCCAATTGATTTAGAGCCGGAAAGTGCCCAGAATCTTCGCCGTGCAATCTTCGAATTTGTGGGCGACAGCGAATACTTTGCACAAACATTTGCAAAGGAGCTCAAACAAATATACAGTCGATCTGGAAAGCAGCAGGAATGTGCTATTAAACTTTCTACAAAACGATCTTTATTCGGGTTCTTGATCTGCCGCTTGCAGAACTTCTTTGCCAATTCTACCCGAGTGAACCGAATCATCCGAGTTGCCTTGTTTAACTTATGTGTTTTCCAATGCTCTCATTCATCGTCTCATCCCGCCATCATTTACCGTGAGTTTCTAAGCTTGGTCGAGGCAATTCATTACGAAAAACCAAAGGAAGGCGAAAAATCATGCACACCAATCCTATCTACTCTGGACCAATCGATTGAGAACACAACGTGCTCAAATACGAGCGCAGCAAACTCCATGAATACGTTTATTGTGCCAGACTTTCTTGATATGGAGTTGGTGAAGGATGAGGGACACCGCATCAATGTGAGATTGTTCGAGTCGTGCCTTGCAATCGTCTATGCCGCAATCAAGACCCGAGAATTGAGAAGGTTGAAAAAGAGTCTGTGACGGCTGTGCTAAAAAAGATGTTCAAAGTATTCATTGCTTCTATTTATATGCATCTTTTAGTACATCAGGCTTTGTAAGATCTAACACCCACGTTGGATCTGAAGATGGCATCACCCTCGGAATAGCCTCTTCCCAAACCGAAGCCGATTCCGACCCAGACTGGGAAAGCTCTTCTTCTGAAAAACAAAACAGAGGCCAAAACACCACCGCCAAATCCAAGCGAGGTCTTTATCAAGGTGTTGGACAAAACAATGTCCCACTGCAGGTTAGTATTTCCATGGCAACTGGAAAATGGGAAACATACCTTATCGTTTAACAAGTTTTGAGAATTCGAGGTGGCGAGTTGTTGGTCAGACATGATGACTGGAGTTAGTACTTAGCTAATGTGCAGTTTGGCGCTATAGTTCTGCTGGCTAGTGGGGTAAACGTACAGTCAGAATAAGTGAGAGTACTCTGGTGGACGAGTATTTCAGGTCGCACTTGGTTGGATGGCTGTGTGCAGTACTTTGATTTTCCAGGCGAAAGTACTTCATTTTTGCAGTCGGGAGGCTTTTGGTCCAGAATTCTCGTCAGGAAAAGAATTACTATCAGGTTAGTAATGGGCTTGCCGAGAGCAGCTGGACTTGGAACTAGAGCATTTGGCTTTTTGGGCTTGAGCCACTACTGCCTTGAGTTGCTATTGCGTGAGAACCTTCCACAATAGTCATACTTTGGTCGTGTGACAGGCGCCACCATCATGCGCTTGCCGGGAGTGGTGTGAAATTTTGGCGCCAAATTTTGGCGGCCTTTGCTGGTGTTTTGTTGGGGCGTGCGGTGACCAATTTGCTGTGCGCCCATGTACCGAACTACCGGCACCGTTGGGAGTTCGTTTGGATAGACTGCTCGGGCAACAATAAGCGAAACCCCGCATCCGTGGGCCAATTTAAGGCTTCGGTGAGCCTGCCTAATCAGGCCAGCCGCAGTCAACACCGTCTCATGGCCAAACTACACGACGTGTCTGTGTTTGTGGTGATGGCAAATGGTGTTGTCTGGGAGGGAGGTACAGGTGTGGCATGCTCGAAAGCCGAGATGATCTGGCCACGCGGCTAGGGCCGCGGTTTGCAGTGCATGGTCTATACGCGGCGCGGAATTCTTTCCCCTATGCGTGCAGTCTAGGGACCACAAAACACGTGGTTCCGGTCGCCGGTTTCTCGTGGCTCGAATGCCGAAAAAGTCTTCTCCCGTCTCCCGAAATTCCCCGATTTTTGACCTTCTGGCGCCATTTGCTTGCACCCCCACCATGTACTGTACCCAATAACATCGCAAGATTCCGATCTGACTGCATGCAGGTGGCCATTAGCAGATGCACATTCTAGCCTTGTGCACCCACACACCCACAGCCAGGCCCCGCATATACAGCTGCCTCCAGTTGCCCCACCGCCTGCACTGTCGAGCAGAAGCCAGATCAGCGCAGCGGGTCTTACGTTCACACCATTGTTGAAGTCCTGTCCTGCATCCCGCGCGCGCGTGCACCAAAAAAATACTTCATACTCGTTCTCACTACAATAACAACACCTCCACCCGTGCCTCGTCTGCAACTACCACCCACCTTCTGTACTATACATTCCTCGATCCTGCATCTGCAACCAAGTCGTTTCCCGTTTCCATTTTCAACTTCCGCTTCTGCGTCCCTCGTTTGCTCCCCTTTCCCCTGGACTCCACACACTCCTTAATGTCCACGCCTCACCATGATACCAGTGCCCTGGTGGTCCGTGTACAAACCCCTGATCCCCTGAAGACCCCCCACCTCCCACAGCTGCCTGTCACCGAACTTCACCGGGCCTTCTCGTTTGCAAACTCGCGCAGTAGCCATGGTGCCTCCGACAATCGGAGCAGTGCGGCAAACTCCGAGCCCGACAAGTCGCCAGACAGTCTTTCGGCCGACGTACAGACGTCTCCTTCGGGCCTCCCACGGATGCCTGGAACGTACAACTTCACAGGGTTGAAAATTGATGATGTGTCGACGCCAGCACTAGATGCTGTCAGTGGGTTGTCTCTTGAACCGGAGATGACGAAATCAAGGGCCACGAAATTCAGCGACACCGAGGCAAAGGAGACCAAATCGAAGGCGGCTGACTGCTCTCACCAAGACAAATCAGTGCTGACTAAGTCGCCCGAGCTTCTTGCTGGGCAAAACGCAGAGCTTCCCGAACTTCTGCTCGACCAAAAGGAGACAAATATGGCGCTGCCGCTCCCTGGAAAGTTCCCAGAACCGGGGGAATGTTCTGAGGCTGAGACCACGCAGGGAGCATTCCCAGAAGAGCCCATCGAGGGTGAGCCGGAAAGAAGTGACCAACATGCCGACTCCAACACACCCCCATTTCTGGGCTCCGAGACTTCCGACGCCGATCTACCACCACGGGCTCCCAGAGCGCTCCCCAACCACGACGACGAGTCCTTGGAGATTCCCGTCCGCGGCGATCTCTTGAACGGCGACGTTCCCTCCCCGAGATCCTACCTCCCCTCACCGGATCTCGCGCAATTCAAATCTCTGCTTGACCCAGGGGTCCCCAAAACGGAGTTGGAGCCTGCCGTCGATATCGAGAAGATCCTCGACAACCGCAGCATAGGCGATACCTCTTCGGCGCTGTCGCGTTCTGGAAGCTTGCCCAGCAGAGAACATGGCGCCATCAAGTCACCCAAGCGAAACGAACCCCAACCATACCAATACGTGGAGTACGCGGCGCCCCCTAACGAAGGATTGCTGGGGTTTGCCATCGAAGTGCCCGGCAGCCCCACCCAGCCGCCCAGCCGAACCGCATCGTCGCTGACTGTTTTACACTCGCCTGGAAGAAGCCATGCTCCGACGCATACCCCAGCTGCCCCCATTGCTTACAACCAGACGTCGCACGTGACACCGGTGATGGAGCAGTCGCACACATTCAACAACGCCAACCCCGATTCCCGCAGCAACATCAACAGCCACATCAACAATGCTGGCTCTATGAACACCAGCTCCATCAGTGTTCCTGTGCAGACGCCAAAACAACCCAGTGCACCGGCCCTGGCCAAGAAAAAGAGCCGCGTCAAAGAAGTCTTTAGTTCGATGTTCGGAAAGTCTAAAAACAGCACGCAAAACAGCCCCACGCCAGCTTCGCCGGACCTCAGCATGAAAATCAGCACGCCGTTCAATGCAAAGCATGTGGCGCACGTCGGAATTGACGATGACGGCTCCTACACCGGTTTGCCCATTGAGTGGGGGCGGTTATTGAGCGCCAGCGGCATCTCCAAAAGAGAACAAGAGCAACACCCGCAGGCGGTGATGGACATTGTGGCATTCTACCAGGACTCCAGTGAAAATGCCGATGATAATGCCTTCAAGAAGTTCAAGCAGATGGACCAAGAAGCCTCTCCGGTAGCTAACAACAAGCGCTCTTCTGCGGTGCCATCTTCGCCCAGCACAACCGCAACAAACTCCGATAATCTGGACGATAATCTGAACCGTGTCAGAGTCAACTCTATCGCTGCGGCTTCCAGCCCAAAGAACTCATACAACGCTTCACAGCAGTCGCTCCAGCTGCAGGGAATCTACGGAACCCCCAACTCCAGCTTCGACGGACAGTTCATTCCCAGCAGGCCTGCACCGAAGCCACCCGCCTCCAACGCCTCGTCCATTACTATGGCGGACAAAAAGATGGGCGACATCAAAGGAGATTCCACCAAGAGGTCAGGCTCGCGTCGGTCAGTCTCCTCCAAAACCATCAAGTCCATTAAGCATGGTCGTGACGAAAATGTGCCTGAGCTACCGAAGCATTTGGGACAGAGCACGATTCCAAAGTCTCAGTCACATAGCACTTCCCTTGCGGCCAAAATCCAGCCCCCTGCAGCCCCCTCCACGGCACCGGTTGTGTCGGCGCCCAAATTCAACCTGTCGGATTTCAAATCTCACCGGCCAGCACCTCCTCCCCCGGTAGCAGCACCACGCACACCGGTTCAAACTAGTGAGGCCGAAGCCAAACCGCTTAAGGTGGAACCGGAGCAAAATGCCGAAAAGGAGACAGAGCAGGAGGCCAAGGAGGAAAAATCCGTGAGCCAGAAACCAGTCCGCGATGCCAAGATGGCCGCCTTCATAGCGCAGAAAAAGCGCGAGGAAAAGAAGCGGAAAAACAGACAGGTGGTCCTGCAGCTTCAGGAAATCTGCTCCGAGGGAAACCCCAAGGAATACTACAAAGAATTGAAGAAAATCGGACAGGGCGCCTCCGGAGGCGTGTATATTGCCCGGTCGCTCAGTTCCAATGGCGTAGTGGCCATCAAGCAGATGAATTTGGAGCAGCAGCCCAAAAAAGAGTTGATCATCAACGAAATCCTCGTCATGAAAGACAGCCAACACGCCAACATCGTGAACTTCATCGACTCCTATCTCCTCAAGGGCGAATTATGGGTAGTGATGGAGTACATGGAGGGAGGCTCTTTGACGGAGATTGTCACTCACAGTGTGATGACGGAGGGCCAGATCGGTGCTGTGTGTCGGGAAACCTTGAACGGATTACAATTTCTCCACAGCAAGGGCGTGATTCACCGAGACATCAAATCCGACAACATCTTGCTCAACACCGATGGTCATATCAAGATGACGGACTTTGGCTTTTGTGCGCAGATAAATGAGCTCAACTTGAAGAGAACCACTATGGTGGGAACCCCGTACTGGATGGCGCCAGAAGTTGTTTCTAGGAAAGAGTACGGACCCAAGGTCGATATCTGGTCTTTGGGTATCATGGTGATCGAGATGATTGAAGGTGAGCCACCATACTTGAACGAGACGCCGTTGCGGGCGTTGTACTTGATAGCCACCAATGGCACGCCGAGATTGAAGGAGCCGGAGGCGTTGAGTTACGAAATCAAGAAATTCTTGGCCTGGTGCTTGCAGGTGGACTTTAACAAAAGAGGAACGGCTGTGGAGTTGCTCAAGGACCGCTTTATTTTGGAAAGTGACGATGTCTCATCGTTGGCGCCTTTGGTACGTATTGCCACCATGAAAAAAGCCTCCGAGTCTTTAGACGATTGAGTTTGAGTGATACATGGACTGTGGATGGGTCGGGTGCACTACAATAAAATGATACTACTATAATCAAACAGAACTACTACTGTTCCACGCCATTGAGTCGTCACAGCATTCATCTCGTGACACGTGGTTCCTATGGAGTCCCATACCCTCTGAATAAGCATTTGGTGATGTTTTGCCGTTCTCTCCTGATATCTGCTCTGAATCTCTCCGGATATGTAAGTGTAACAGATCAGAACCCCCCGGACATATCTCTGATACGGTCCACCTCTTCCTGGAGAGCCTGCAAGTCATCTAAGATGTTGGCAGTGCTCGAGCTGCTCTCGGAGTTCTGGTAAACCAGATTGGGGACTTTCTCCGGAAGTGGTGGCCCCGGCTCCGGCGGCCTGGAGAACGAACCGGCAGTTCTCCGAGATCTGGGAGGTGGAGGCACGGGTCTCGGCGATCTTTCGCTGATCCGTGGTGGAACGGGTGGCCCCGGACTGGAAATGCGTTCCTCGTTATGGTGATTGTCGATGGGCATGGGGCTGGGCAGCGATAATGATCGGGTCCGCCTGCTGGGCACCTGAGGCGCCAAGTTAGCGCCAGAGCTTGGAACTCCCCAATTCAATCCAGCGGCCGGATTTGCCAGATTCTTGGAAGACGTGTTTTGCCCGATTCCTGAGTTCTGGTGGGTATTTTCAAGCGTTTTCCCCGTCATCTGGTCAGAAAACGACTGGAGAGAAATGGCCGGCTCTGACGGCGACAAAAGACGCGCCATATCTGCGGGGCCCGTCACATTTGGCTGGAGTGGCGAGTTCCAGTCCCTAACGGGCTTACTGTAGCCCATCAGCGCCATCTGTGCCGGACCCGTCATGTTTGGCTGGAGCGGCTGCGGCAGTAGGTCACGTGGCAGGCTGAAGCCGGGGTTGCTGAGGTGAATGCTAGAGGGAACGCCGTCAACAGAGATTGTATCAACGGAATTGAGGTTTTGGAAGTGGTTGATCTGCGGCTCCATTTCTTGAAGAAGCTTCTTTTCCTCAGCGTCCGGTGGCTGTGCCTTCATGCGGTCCATAAGCTGGTCCATCAGCAAATAGTCTTGGGACTCGTGGTAGTCGTAGGAGGCCGCATCGGTTTTGATGTCGGTGACAATCTGGTCGGAAAACTTGACGCTTTTGAGCTTCTTCAGTCGTTTTTTCGGCTTGTCGTCGGGCCGTTGACCCGTCAACATGAACTGCGTGAACAGATCCAAGTCAAGAGCCGCAGGGGGGTTTGTGGGCGGCTCTTCATCCTCCTCCGGCTCATCCTGGAGTCTTTTCTTGGATAGAATCGACGGCGGCGTGGGAACTCGGGTTTTCACCGCGATAAGGGGCCGTTCGGGCTCTTTACCCTGGAGCGCATGGGAAATGATGCGTAGCAACGCAAAGAACTCGCCGATATTGAGCAGATGCAACAATTTGGCAAATATCCGATTGGTTTTTTCCTTGATGGCCGGCGAGATCTTGAAGTTGCTCAAGAACTGGTACACATCGGAGATCAGCACGGTTCGCGAGTTGGTGCGGGCCAAGATGTCCAGGTACCAGCGCATGTAAGTTTTGGACTCTTCGAGGGTTAGCTGCTGAGCCTGGAGCGATAACGGAATGCTGCTGGTTTCGTGTGGTGGGGGTATGCTGTCGGTGGATGTGTTTGTGTGTTTGTAGTTTGCGTAGGCGTTGTGGGAGTTGGGGGTTGGCGGCAGCGCCTGCGTCCAGAAATCCATGATTGAAGGCCTGGGAAAGGTGGCGGTCCGGGGTGTTTCGGGGTTTTCAGCGTGTCCAGTTTTCAGCGTGTCCAGTTTTCAGCGTGTCCAGTGTTTCAGCGTGTTCAGTGTTTCAGCGTGTTCAGTGTTTCGGGTTTTGGCGTTGGCTTGCCTCAACTTGCCTATGGCTTGGTTCCGAAGCTGTTGGCGCTGGCCTGGGTCTCGACCTCGAGTGTTGATTAGGGCGATGTGCTGGGATAGTTACACACCGGGCTGTTTGCTGGGCGCTGTGTTGGGGCGGCAAAAGGAGAACTGGTTGGCTTGGTGGAAGAACGGGATCAGAGTGGTGAGCGTATAATCTACAATTCTGCAGGACCGCGCAAGAATTGTATGCTGAATAGTTGACCATAGATTTGAGGGGAGAAGAGTCGAAATTGAGAGAATTGGATCAGGAAAACTGGGAGGGTTGTAGTTGTGTTTTCTTTTTGAACTCCTTTTCAAAATTAGTTTCAGTGTGGTGCACGTCGTTCTCGCGGTGTCGAGAAATGGCCGCAACGGCAAAAAGTAGAGATTGCTGGGGAACAAAAATTGACGCATATTAAAAGTGGCTTTCAGGCCAAGCCGTTCTAGAAACTGGCGGGGGCTCCTAAAGACACTGGCCAACAGTTGGAATGGAAAGCTCTGAGTCCAGTCACGTGACCCGACTTCCGAGGGCTGGCCCTGCGTGCCCAGAGCCGCTGCAAATCCGCCGGGGGGAGCCTGCAAGCGCGTGCGGGTGCGCCGGCAGGCAAAACGCCCTTTGGCCGCTTTCGACGGTTTAAACGCACTCTCAATGGTCGGAGCTGCATATAGAGCCCGGAATTGGGGCCGGGTCACGTGCACACCTCGGATCTCATGGAACTAGAAATACCCCGAATAGCAGCCGTGGGTCAGTAAATAAGCCTAAACGAGCTCTACATCATTTGCCAGCGGTAATGAAGTGTTCATGGAGCATGGACCAAGTATTAGCACACCATAGAAAGAAGTCTATCGCAGTTTCATAATTATTGAGCATGAAAAAAAGTCAACATCTAGCTAGTCTCTGAACGCCTCTTGCATCAGAACATTGTCAATTATCAGCCGCTCGCCGCCATTTGCAAACAGATCTTGGGCCGCCGTACCGTAAGCAGATCCACTTCTCTGCTGTGAGTGGACAATCTTCTCGATGGAGTCGGCGCTAGGCATGAAAATGACACGGGTTCCTGGGTTCCGACTCATGTTTTGTAAGGCATCTAAGTAGCGGATCTGCAATGCTGCTGGTGAAGACAAAATGTCCGAGGCCTTCCGCATCTGCTTGGCACTTTCGACCTCAGCCTTGGCGTTGATAATTTTGGCCTCTCCGATCCGCCGGGCCTCGGCGGCCTTGGCAAACGACTCCTGTACGGAGGGCGGCAACGTCAAGTCTTTGATCAAGATCGACTCAATATTAACACCCCATTCGGCTGCGGTCTTGGCAATGATGGCTTCAATGGACTCAGCAATCTCTTCTCGCTTTTCAACCACGTCCTGTAACACGCGATTACCAATCACATCTCGCATGGTGTTTTGTGTTCGCTCGTTGATGGCTGCGTGAATGTCGGATATGGAAAAGATGGCCTTTTGGGGGTCGATAATGTTGTAGTATACAACCGAAGTCACCTGCACCGAGAGATTGTCCCGAGTGAAACACGCTTGTGGGGGGAGCTCGCGTGTGTTGATTTTGATGTTGACACAGGTCAATTCTTCGGACCACGTGTTCACATACGAGTTTCCTGGTTCGATGGTACGCGCCAAAGCACCGAACTTCTGTACCAATCCGACCTCTCCCTGGCTGACGGTCTTGTAAGGATTGTCACACAAGAAGCAGAACACGCCACAGCACCCGAAAATTTGTCCCATGGCCAGAATGAAATTCTGGTAGAAGTCTTGCGGGGGAGTCGGATATTCTCGGGCAAAATTCTTGGCCACCATTTCGGGTTTGATGTAGGCATTTTGCTCCTTGACGATGGAGTGTATGGACTCAGACATGGCAGGTTAGCTGAGGGTTCAATCAATAAGATGTCTTTTGGAAAAGTTGGAAAAAGCAGGGCCGAGATCTAGACTCCTTTATGTGATTGGCAGAATTAATGGATGGATTGCAAACTCTGGGGCTGTGCCTGTTTTTATAGTTTTGGCTGCGTCACGCGTGCACGATGGCATGCATGCGCCGCGAGGCTTACCTTTTTATGAGATCTCGCCTGGCGTCAAACTACCCTGGATTTCAGCCCAAAACGGTAAATGCTACCTTAACACCCAGAACATCTCCACATGCTCACTGATCCGTTCCGCATACCCAAATGAACCCGAGCAGAAACCGCCGCTAAAACAACCGGTGCAAGCCGCGCATGACGCCTGCATACAAGCCGCGCATGGGATCATAACCGCGACACCCGTCAGCCCACATACAAGTGCCAGCCTTTGCCAGCTACGTAATCGGCCCAGTCTATGCAGGTGTCGCCATCTGGGTTGAGCTCCCAGACCTCCAGGAGGGTCTCCTCGATCCGCTGGAGATTTCCCAATTCGTACTGTTTTCGATGCAGGCGAAAACGCAGGATCATCCGCGTCTTATCGTAGGATGTACTGCATGCCATGCCACACACCATCAACAGCAAAGAAAGGGACACCTTGAAGCGGGTGTCTTGCAAGATGTCGAGGAGATCCAAGCTTTTCATGAGCAAAAGTTGAATCTTGACGGTTTTAGGCGGAAGCCGCTCGATGGCCGTGGCCAATTGGATCTTGCAAACGTGCCTGTATAGATCAAATAAGTGGAGGTGGAATGGCTTGTCAGCAGGAACAGAGTCGAGAAGCACCATGTGGTGGCTATGAGGCTGGCAGGCGTCGATTTGCTCGGCAAACTCGTCCACACGTGCCTGCACCTTCTCGAAGTGGGCGGCCCTCATCAGATTGGCCTGCATCGTGCCCGCCCGTATGAGCCCGTCAATGCGTTGCCAATCCAGGGTAAGCTCTGCTTTGGTACTCCCAATGCGGCACATGAGCTTATATAGCGGACCCACAATACCCTGGAGGGGGTCTAGTCCGTACAGCAAGCCGAGGTCCAAAGCTGCGTCGTATTCGGCCGTCGGAAACATGGGCCCCGAGGCAAGCGAGTTCAGCGACACAATGTCGTGGAACTGGAAGTCCAGAATCATCCACTGGATGTCGTTGCTCCGGGAAAACATATCGCTGACCGCGGAGAGCCCCCCGCTTGAGTTGATGAGCCGGGCACACTGGTACATGAAACTGCGCCAGTTGCGCACATCCCCGGTGCACACCTCTATGCCTATGAAGATGAGGTAGAAGGCAAAAAGGTGCAAGATCTCTTCCTTGCTCGTTGGCTGCAAGTTGTCCCCTAGCCGCTGGCACATGCACCGGGCAGCGTCCTGCATGTACCGCCAGGGCCCCAGGAAGTCACTCTTGTCTTTCCTTAGCTCGAGGTAGAACCCGCCCCACGCCGCGAGCGCATAGGCAATGCTTTCGTTTGTTTGGGCGAACCGCAAAAACGTCGATGCAAAATAGTTCAGTGACGGAAGGCCAATGGATATGAACGCACAGTACTCTTTTTGGTAGTAGTTGAGGTACGCCACACCTTGCGCCAGCAACTTGGGTGCGTGGGAGAAATGGGCCATAGAAAATTCGACCATAGAAAAGTCGACTGTGGGTGGCCGGGGAAGCGGCAGGCCTGGCACTGCGGTATGTGTGCCGGGCTTTGCTTCCAGCCGATGGTCCTCCAATTCAGTCTGAAAGCTGGCCAAATCGTCTTTGAACTCGTTGAGATCGTGTACCACGGCGTCGAGGTCAAAGAAGATCTTGTCGTCGTCCATCACACATTCGGGCTGATGGGGCTGATGGGGCGGAATGCTGGCTCTGGCGGGGACCTCCGGGCTCTGGTTTGTTCCGGGCCACACGCAGGCGCCGCTTCGAGCCTTGCACCGGGAACAAACGGGATGGGTCTCGTCACACTTTTTCCTGCCGTTAGTCGAGCTCGGCCTTGCTCAAGGCGGCATTGGTCCTGCCGCTGTTCTCAGATCAATACGTACTTGCGCCGGCGGCAGCTCAAACAGCCCAGGGTGGAGCGAGCACGTGACCCTGTGAACCGGGATGTGCGGGACGTCGGCACCTGGGGCCCTAGGGGTTTTTGTGTCTGTTGCACGGTTTTGAAGCGCCCATTAAGCGTGTGGAACATGTGGATGCTGATGTGCGCGCGCTGGAGTCACCTGACCGGGCTTGGAGTGCATGTGGTGCTTTCTGGAGAAGCGGGGGCAGTGCCCCGGGTCGTATATGCAGGATCCACTATATGCAGGGCCACATAGAGCAGGGCGCCCTCGATACGCGCCCCGGCTGGCTCAAACGGTTCCTGCAGACAATCCAACGTTGTCTGCACTGGGCAGTTAGCGCCGCCTGCAGACAAGCCAACGTTGTCTGCACTGGGCAGCTAGCGCCGCCTGCACAGACCGCCGCGCATATATCCCCATACTTCCTAGTCCTGGCGCCCATGTCTTTCTCCATTCTCCTTATAGGCTCCGGTGGCGTCGGCGTGATTGCCGCCTACACACTAGAGCTCAACCCACAAGTCGCTCTAACCACCGTGGTTCGTTCCGACTACAACACCGTCAAGGAGTCAGGATACCACATCCAATCCGTGGATTATGGAGAGGTCAGGAATTACCGCCCCAAAACAATTGTTTCCAGCATCCAGGAAGCTGCAAGTCCCAATTACGACTATGTCGTGATCTGCACCAAAAACACCCCCGATATCTTCTCAATGGAGGAGATGATAGCACCGGTGGTGGGCGCCAAAACCGCCATTGTGCTCATTCAGAACGGCATTGATATCGAACGGGGCTGTTTCGAACGGTTTCCTCAAAACGTCGTTTTGAGCGGCGTTTCTATGATTTCCTCCACAAACTTCAACGGCGCCATCAAGCATGTGGGAACAGACCATCTTTCAATCGGCGCCTTCCACAACCCCAACCTCCCGGTGGACCTGCAGACAGCCGCCGCCCTGCAGTTTGTGAAACTTTACCAAACAAAAAAGAACAAGTGTGTTTTGGACGAGAACGTGCGGTACAGTCGGTGGAGAAAGCTCGTTTACAACGCAACGCTAAACCCAGTATGTGCGTTGACCAATGTGGACACGGGCCGCCTAGAGATCTTTGGAGGCACGGATCTGCTTGTGCGAGGCGCTATGCAGGAAATCTTGGCCATTGCCAAAGCGGATGGCATTGACTTGCCTCTTCTGGCCGTCGATGCAATGATCCGCTCCGACGACGGCGTGTACTATGCTCCTTCCATGCTCGCCGACGTCCGCAAAGGCAACTACATCGAGCTGGAGGTGATTTGTGGAAACCCGGTACGCATAGCCCACCGCCTCAATGTGCAGGCGCCTACATTGTCCATAGTGTACGCGTTGCTCCAGATCGTGCAGAAACGGACGGCTGAGGAACGGGGGCGTATCACGCTTCCGGAAACGCGGCCGGGCGCCCTGTTCCGAGTTTAGCCAACACTGGCCAAATATCCTTACAAAGTGGCGAGGAACAAAGCAAAAGACAATGTGGCACTGGAGGCGTGCAATCGCCCAATGGCTTACGAAGTGAAAGGGGCAACATGGGCCTTTTCATTAGGAAGATTGAACTGCAGCTTTTGGGAAACCAGAGCTCGATGACATGAGGTGCATATTTGGCGATGGCGAATCGTGGCATTCGAATTGCTTTTGCAAAGTGTTTAATCCTGGTGCTGCCACCCTTGACATGTCCAGGAAAAAGAGACCGGGATGGCGGGCAGGAGCTCATTGCAGGGTGAAACGTCAACGAGGCAGTCGTGGGCAGGATTTTCCCGAGACAATGTGTTTTGCCGCGATTGCCATGCTTACCATATTCGGAACTCGTCTATGGGAAATGCTCGTGAGTTATTTCTCGGGGTGCATGCGCGTTTATACGTGCAGAGTCTGGCGACTACAGTTAGCATCAGCACGTCTGGCCGGTTTCGCTCGTTTATGTGGATTGGCACTGCACCAAGCAGCCGGGAACAGGCGACGATGGGTTTCGTGCTGTGGTTATGTTCAAAAAGGCCGAAAAATGTACAGGTGTCGACACGGACGCGCAAACGGTGATGCGCCAAGCATGCATGCATCCAAACACCGGAAGCATGAGTTGGAATTGCCTGACTGAGCACATTTTCTTGCTTTCACAGAGCCCTCGAAGCATGCACGCCCAAGCGCCTTCAGCCGGAGTGAGCATGGCCACCAATCCGCCAGGAAGTGAAGCTAGTGCTCCGCCCACGTCGTTTCCCTTTGGAGAGAAACATGCATGCAGCATGCATGCTGCATGCATGCTGCATGCCAAGGATACGACGTGTGCGTAGTAAAATTTGCAAATCTCCGCGCCGTTATCTCATCAATCAGATCTATTTAATCAATCTCATATCTTGATCATCTTCTTCTCTGATCACCATGAGCAACCAGCCCGCCTCCGCCCCTTCGCAGGCCTCGACCGGCGAAAAGGAAAAGTACCCGGAAACTGAACCCCACCAAAATGACTTTGTTCCCCCTCCTCCAGAGTACGAGCCCATCCACGTGAATAGCCCCCAAAGCTTCTTCCGTTACATGGTGACTCAGCAAACAGACAGGTCCTATGTCACGTCGACGGCCAAGTCCTACGGTGTGCAGATGAGCGAGTTGATGACGGCCCAGTACAACCGTCCCATCTTGAAGGTGGCCTACTACTTTGCCGCCTTCATCTGTGCCTACGTATACGCTTTGGATGGCACTTTGAGATCCAACTTCCAGACCTACGCCACTGAATCTTACGCGCAACACTCTCTTTACACCACGGTCACGGTGATCCGTTCGGTGGTGGCCGCAGCAGCGCAGCCCACGTATGCCAGATTGTCGGACTACTTCGGTCGTTTGGAGTTGTTCTGTGTGGCCATCGTGTTATATGTGGTTGGCACAATCATCGAGTCCCAGGCCTATGACATCCAGAGATTCGCCGGTGGAGCGGTGTTGTACCAAATCGGGTACTCCGGTATCCAGTTGATTTTGGAGGTGGCGTTGGCCGACATGTCCAACTTGAACTGGCGTTTGTTTGCTTCGTTCATTCCCGCTCTTCCGTTCATCATCAACACTTGGGTCTCGGGCAACATTGCTGCCGACATGTATCCTGCACACTCGTGGTCGTGGGGCGTGGGAATCTGGGCCGGAATCTTCCCTGCCGCCTGTGTGCCGTTGCTCATCTGCATTAGCCACCAGAGATGGAGGGCCTTGCAGACTGCACAGTGGCAGGTGATCAAGAGCCAGCACGGGGAGAAGAACAAGGGCAGGAACATCTTCGTGGACATGTTCTGGAAGCTCGACGTGGTGGGCATTCTCCTCATCATCTGCGTGTTTGGCTTCATTTTGGTGCCCTTCACCCTTGCCAAAAACAAAACCGCCCTGTTTGTCTCGTCCAGTACTGCATGGAATCAGGCCCACATCATTGCCCCATTGGTGGTTGGAGTGTGCTTGGTTCCTGCGCTTGTGTTCTGGGAGTGGAAAATGGCCCGCTTCCCCATTATCCCATTCCTGCTTTTGAAGGACCGTGGTGTGTGGTCTGCGCTCGTCATTGCCTGTCTCATCAACTTCATCTGGTACATGCCAAACGGCTTCATGTACACGGTGTTGGTGGTTGGTATGAACACCTCCATCAAGGCTACCACGCGAATCATCAACTTGTACTCGTTTGTTTCCGTCATCACTGGTCCTCTTCTTGGCTTCGTGATTGTGATGGTCAAGAGAACAAAGGCCTTCATTATCTTTGGCTGTGCCACGTGGTTCGTGTCCATGGGTCTTCTTTTCCACTACCGTGGCTCGAATGACGGCATTGACACCGAGAGCATCAAGAAAGGTGTCATTGGCGGCTTGTGTGTGCTTGGTTTTGGCGCTGGTTTCTTCACTTACACCACGCAACTCTCCATCCAGACCTGCACCAACCACGAGTACATGGCCGTGGTTCTTTCTCTCTATTTGGCCTCCTACTCCATTGGCTCCGCCCTTGGAACCGCCGTTTCCGGCGCGGTTTGGACCCAGCTCATGCCCAGCACCATCTACCGGAAAATGGCCCAGTTGGGCGCTGACACCACTCAAGCCACCACCGCTTACGGCTCTCCATTCACCTTTGCGGACTCCAACGTGTGGGGCAGCCCGGAGAGACGCGCCGTGGCCATGGCCTATGCTGACATCCAAAAGAAGATGTGTATTGTTGGCCTCTGCTTGTGTGTGTTGTTGATTGTCATGGCCTTCTTCTTGAGAGACCATCGCTTGGCCAACGTGCAGTCCTTGGACGAAGAGATGGACCACGACATGGGCAAGCACATTGACAAGCCTGCCGTGGGCGACACCATTGTTGTCAACGACTACGACAACGACCCCATTGCCATGTTCTTCAAGAACCTTCTTCACCGTGGCGCACGATAATAGAGCCACGTGATTGGTAGTATCTGACTGGCATATCCCGTAATAGTAACTGGATAGACCGTAGTGTGTGGATAGACCGTAGTGTGTGGATAGACCGTGGTGTGTGGATATCCCGTAATAGTATCTGGATATCCCGTAATAGTGTCTGGATATCCCGTAATAGTATCTGGATATCCCGTAATAGTGTCTGGATAGACCGTACAGCCTTGGGTTGATTGAGCTACACTAGCTCAACAGACCAAGCTTGGGTTCTAGCTGCGTGCGTAGTAGTTTTCCCATCCACGGATCTCACATTCAGCCTGCTCTAAAATCCTGAAGTTTCTCCCTCATCCACGGATCTCAGATTCAGCCTGCTCAAACATCTTGAAAGTTTCTCTCACCTCGTTCTTCATTTCCTTGGCCATATCCACCAACGGCGTGGACGATTTGTTGAACATCACACAATTGGCAAACATTAGCATGATATCACGCTCCAAGTCCTTGACCGAGTCGTAATTGCGCATGGAATCTTTGTGCTTGATGTTTTTCAAAATGGACTTGAGGTCCTTGGGCTCGTACACCACATCGTTGTAGTTTTTGGCCAGCACCGGCGCGAGAAACGGAGACGAGAAGCGGTGCTCCTCGATGGTTTTGACGAGGTTCACGGCGATGTTCTGAAACCGCTTGCGTTTCTGGCCCAGTGTGAATGGCGACTTGGCACGTTTCAATCTCTCTCTCGCCTCGTCCTCAGCTTCCACCGAATCTTCGCGAGGCGCAGCTGAAGGCTCTTTGTCCGAGGCTTGTTCTGCTCCGTCGGCTTTTTCTTTGTTTTTTTCCGGCTGTGCCCGTTTTGCTTGATCCGGGTCTGTGTGCAGTGGGTTCTGCACTTCGGCTGGATGCTCCAGTATCTCCACTGCTTCTGCTTTTTCTGCTGCCCCCGGTTCCCCAGTTTCTGCCCCCGGTTCCTTAGCTTCTGCCCCCGGTTCCTCAGCTTCTACCCCCGGCTCCACTTCCCCGGTTTCTGCCCCCGGCTCCTCAGGCGCTGTGGCCAGCCCTAGGCCGTTGCTGTTCCGCTCGTCGGGCCCGGCCGATTCGGGAACTTCAAGCGGATCCACCGGCGGACGAGACTGAACCGAATGTAGGTCCTCGGGCGCTTCCCGTTTCTCCACGTCGCCACCTTCCCCGGAGCAGTCCTCCACACCGCTCTTCGGCCCGCAGTCCTTCTCCCCCGTATCGTTCTTCCGCATATACTCAGTCTTCAAGTCATCAAGCTCGCGAAGCAACACATCGGTGTAGTCCATGGAACACTCGGCCACGATTTCCGGGGCCACGGTTTTGGCGTGGAGTAGCCAGCGCTCAAGTGAAACGCAGTCGTCCTCAATCAGAAGAAGCCGCCGGAGCTCGGTAGACGCCACCAAGTAGCGGAATTGTACTTCCAGCAAGGGCTCGTCTCGGGATGGGTAGTGGTGGGCGGACTCGTAGTCTGCAATGGCGCTGCCGAGGAGCGGGAGCACTTCCGAAAGCGGAAGCGAAGGCGACTCTGCCGCCGCCAAGTCAACGCCGTTTCGGAGCGCCTGGATAGTCAAGAGCACGTATAATGACTTGCGTGTTTCGTCCATGGAGTTGGTGTGGCCGCGCACCCAGACACCAGAAAGCGGGAGAGAGAGAGAAGAAGAAAGAGAAGAAAGAGAAAGAGAAAGAGAAGAAGAAAGAGAAGAAAGAGAAAGAGAAGAAAGAGAAAGAGAGAAAGAAAGAAACGAGTAGGAATGGAAAGGCATATCAAATACAATTACACTGGTGTAATGGTAAAAAGTAGTCAGTACATGTGCCAAGGCCAAGACCAAGGCCATGGCCAAGGCAAGTGCCGTACGTAAGCGATAAGGCGTCCAAGGGCCAGCCAGCAGAAAACCTGCAAGTGCCAACGCATGCGCTGGCTCTTTCCGCTTCTCTGTGGCCGTGATGCTGACTCACCATTTCCCGGACGCCGTCTCCTTGTTCATGTCGAGTTCTTCGATTGCATATATACAATGGCTGCTATAGCCGGCTCCCTCCCTTAGCGCTTCTGCATGTTTTGCATCAACAACGCACTGTAGTTAGTATATGTTCCGATGGTTGCCCCAGGCCTCTGATACATACTTTTGCTCCTGGAATCTCTGGCCAACCCGTTCACTGTGCTTCAAAAACTTCTCGGAGCACTTGAAGATACAGCCCGATTCCTTGGTGGTCAAGTTGGCGGACGTGAAGTCATTCACGCAGTCCTCGAAACATCTGGACACCAAGTTCGAGTATAATCTCATGAAGTCCTTCATTTGCTTGGCCTCCACGACCTGCTGGAATTCCTGTTGTTCTTTCACGTTCAATTGGTCCATGTTGTTGAGTGGCGTAGTTGGTGGCCTCGCTGTTGCTTTGCTCGCTTTAAAAGTTTTTCATCTGAACCCAACACGACCGCGAAATCTGGGGTCTTGCAACCTTGCATCTGCAAATCCTGGAAACCACGAAGCCGGCCACATTGGTTGCGTTTCGGGCAATGGCACGCCACCCAGACCCTGGATTTCTGCCCAAAAGCTGCATCAAAACGTCTGGACTCCGTAGTCCCACAACGCGTATCTGCCAGGAAAGGACCTTGGAAAAGCACGAGACTTGCGCTTCTTCAACTGCTGAACGTCATTTGTCTTGCTTTCCGCTGCTAAACGTCATTTGTCTTGCTTTCCACTGCTGAACGTCATTTGTCTTGCTTTCCACTGCTGAACGTCATTTGTCTTGCTTTCCACTGCTGAACGTCATTCGCCCAGCTTTCCACTGCTAAACGTCATTCGCCCAGCTTTCCACTTCAGAAGCCCTCTCCCTCTTCCGCCCGCTCCTAACAGGGGCAATTGTTCGGCGAGCGTGGAAAAGCACTGATATCCTTGACGTTCTCCAAGTTGGACAAGAAGGCCAAGAGGCGCTCAAAGCCCATTCCAAAACCGCCATGTGGAGCCAGCCCGTTCTCGCGTGTCGACAAGTACCAGTCCATGGACTCGGTGTCCATTTTTCGGCGCTTCATTTCGCCAACCAACGCTTCCATCCGATGTTCTCTGAGAGAACCACCGGCCAACTCGCCAATTCCAGGCATGAGCAAATCAAAGCATGCCACGGTGACCGGCTCGGAATCCTTCAGCGAGACGGGCATGTAGAATGGTTTCTGCTCTATCGGGTAATCGGTCACGAAAACCGGCGACTGAAAGTGGACGCCGGAAAGCCACTTTTCGTCCTCGGTGGAAATGGAGTCGCCCCATTGCATTTTCGCCCCGGCAACGTCCTTGTTTTTGACGTCATTCAAGATGGCCAACGCTTCGGCGTACGGGATGCAGGGCCAGCGTTGTGCACCAGTAAGGGAGTCCCAGATTTGCGGGATCGGCGAATTGGTCACGTACTGGGATCGGATAAGGTCGTCCATTCCCCCCGTCGCTCCGGCACCCACGGCCCTCAACCTGTGCACCAAGTGGCGAAGCAAGTCTTCAGTAAAATGGACAAGTTGGCGGAGGTGCTCCACATGATTGATTTCGGCTTCGAGCATCCAGAACTCGCTGAGATGGCGGGACGTGTTGGACTTTTCTGCCCGGAAACAGGGGCCAAGTGACCACACACGGTTGAGCGACGAAGCAAGCACCTCCAAGTGCAACTGCGAGGAAACCGTCAACGAGGCAGGCTTGCCGAAAAAGTGCTCGGGTGCTTTTTGGTCGCTGGCTGGCTCGCCACTGGGTTTCGCCAGCGCCCCCTCAGACCCACTGGGTTTCGCCAGCGCCCCCTCAGACCCACTGGGTTTCGCCACCACCGCAAACTGCTCTCCCGCTCCCTCGCAGTCTGCCGACGTGATCACAGGCGGAGCAACCTTGGTAAACTGGAAGTCGTCAAACACCTGCGCCAACACCATCTCTGTTCGCGACCGGAAACGGAGGATGGAGCCCAACGTCGACGTGCGGTGCCGGAGCGTGGGCAAGCCACGGAGGAACTGGAGCAGCAGCTCCTTCTTTTGGAGCGGGTAGCTTTCGGGCACGTCGCCAACAACTGCGAGTGCCTGGTCGGGGCTTTCGGTCACCACAAGCTCCAGCGCCTGAGCCCTCTTCGATTCGAGCCATTGGCCTGTGGCCCGGACAGTCTGGCCCACTTTGAAGTGGAATTTCTCCAAGTCCTTAGACGGGCTCTTGATGACCACCTTCAATGTCTCGGCACACGAGCCGTCGGCAAGGTCCACAAACGTGATGGTTTTGGAGGTCCGGATGGAGCGGATCATGCCCCGTACCGTGGCCTGGATATCCGTTTGCACCAGCTGCATGAGTTCTTTGTTGGTGGCGTTGAGGCTCTCTCTCTGGGACGATAGAAATCGGCTGCGGGCCGCTCTTTTTGGCGGACACCAGCGGAAACCTCTTCCAGCGTGCGTTAGCATCGGAAGTAGGGAGGGTTTTGGGTGCACGGCGTGTGCAGTGCGCGGTAAGGTGCGGTGGGTGCCTGTGTGCAGTGCGCGGTAAGGTGCGGTGGGTGCTTGTGTGCAGTACGCGGTAAAGTGCGGTGGAGCCAGTGTGCAGTGCGCGGTATGGTGCGGTGGAGCCAGTGTGCAGTGCGCGGTATGGTGTGGTGGAGCCAGTGTGCAGTGCCGACAGAGATACCACACCGTCGCGCCCACTCAACACCATGCACTCACACCACTCCCACAGTGGAGAGTATATCCTGCATGGACACGGCCTCCTAGAAGACGTCGTTCTGGCCGCGGCCGCCCGGGGCTTCAGCCACTACTGTCTCACAGAACACATGCCGCGGCAGAACGATGCCTATCTATACCCCGAAGAACAGGCAAAGGGGTACACGCCGCAGCATCTCTCGAGAAACTTCCACAGCTACTTGGAGCATGCACGGCGCATCCAGCAGAGCAGCTCGATGCACATCTTGGTCGGCTTCGAAGCCGAGGGCGTGGATACCCAACACATTCTAGCCGCCAAACATTTGATGCTGTGTACTGACATGTGTGTGGGAAGCACGCACCACGTGCATGGAATCCCGATTGACTTTGACCGGGCCCGCTGGCTCGAATGCCAGGCAATATCCGGCTCCACCCGGCGTCTCTTTCTCGACTACTTCCTGCTCCAGGGGGAAATGATCCGCGAGCTCCAGCCGCACGTGGTGGGCCACTTCGACTTGGTCCGGCTTTTTATGCCGGAGCTGGAGACGCCGCTGCTGTTGCGCCAATGGCCCGACGTGTGGGCCGCTGTATGTCAGAATATCGAGCACGTGGTGTCGTATGGCGGGCTCTTTGAGCTCAATTCCGCTTCTATTCGGAAGGGCTGGCTGTCGCCGTACCCGCAGGCTGATATTTGTCAGCTAATCGTGGACTTGGGCGGCAAGTTCTGCTTATCTGACGACGCTCACTCTGTGGAGCAGGTGGGCCTCAACTATCGCCGAATGTGGGCCTTTTTGCGGGACGAATTGAAGCTCAAAAACATCTATCATTTGGAAAAAAGCCATGGGAGAACTGTGGTTATAGAGGATCTGGTGGCCGATCTCGATCAACGTGAATTTTGGAAATGACCAGACAATGATGGCGCATGCAGGAATATTGGCTTTCCGAGAGTAACGCCATTTCAGACTGGTACATAGGAATGACCAGGAACTCGCAGACTGGCTACACGAAGAATAACCAGGAACTCGTCTATTATTAAGGCCAAATCACTCATGTACCATAAGCAGATGAGCATCGGCTGAAGATAATTGAAAGTGATTCGGTTCTCCTGGCAACATACATTAGCCCTAACTAGTAGGATCTTCCAAACATGGTGAAGTTCACAGCTGGCTTGTCACATCTAACACACTTCTGGTTCTTCTTCAACTCAGGCTGTTCGTATGGAGTACACAAAGACTTGGCACCCATGGAAGGAGCACGCTCGTCCTGCTCCTCGTCCTCACCGTTGTCTTGCTTGGCTGAAGAGTCCTTGATGTCATCCTCACACTCAGGAACTCCACACCATGGAGCCAAAATCACGTTTTTGGCATTCAAAGTGGGCACGAAATCCTTCCACTCGTCCACGCGCACACGGTGCTGGTCAAACACCTCTCTGGCATTTTCCAACAACTCCTTCTGCATGGTCTCCAAGATCAGCGAGATCTCATTCAACTCCTCCAACTTCACCTGGTACTTCTTGTTGTTGTCACGTCTGACGGCAGTGACAACTCCGGCAGCCAAGTCCTTGGGGCCGAACTCCACTCTCAAAGGCACACCCTTCAACTCGGCATCGGCAAACTTCCATCCGGGCGAGTAGTTGTCTCTGTAATCACCAGAAACTCTGATGTCGGCATCGCGTAATGCCTGCTCGACCTTTTTAGCTCCGTCGTTGATCTCATTTCTCTGTGCATCGGTCGACTTGGATGTCAAGCCAACAGGAATCACCACCACCTGAGTCTGCGCCACACGAGGAGGCAACACCAAACCACGGTTGTCGGAGTGGGTCATGACCATGACACCTATCACACGTGTCGACAAACCCCACGAGTTCTGGTGTGCGTACACTCTCTCTTTGTCTGCGCCCTCGGGATTCTCCACGGATATATTGAACATCTTGGAGAAATTAGTTCCCAAGTGGTGGGAAGTGGCACCCTGAATACCTCTTCCGGTTGCTGGCACGAAACCCTCCACAGTACTAGTGTACTTGGCTCCGGCAAACTTTTCGTTCTCGGTCTTTCTGCCCTTCACCACTGGCACGGCCAACAACTCCTCGTAAATGCCTTTATAGAAGTCCAAGATGCTCTCGACTTCCTCTGCTGCACCCTCCTGGGTCAAGTGAGCAGTGTGTCCTTCCTGCCACAAAAATTCTCTGGTTCTCAAGAAAGGCTGCGGGTGCTTGAACTCCCAACGAACCACGGAGTTCCACTGGTTTAACTTCAAGGGCAAGTCACGATGCGACCTGATCCACTTGGCGTAGTATGGGTACATCACTGTCTCGGAAGTAGGTCTAATAGCAATGTGTTCGTCCAACTCCGAGGAGCCAGCACGGGTGACCCATGCAACTTCCGGTGCAAATCCCTCAATGTGGTCTTTCTCCTTTTCGAGCACACGGGACGAAACGAACATGGGGAAGTAGGAGTTCTGCACGCCGAGCTTCTTGATATTCTTGTTGAACCAAGTCTGGATCTCCTCCCACACAAAGTAAGAGTTTGGGCGCAATATGTAGCACCCGGAAACATCGTAGTAGTCCAACATCTCCGACTTGACCACCACCTGCGAGTACCACGACGAGAAGTCCTTGGCCTTATCCACAGTGATACCAATGAGTTTCGCGTCGTCCAATTTAGCAGCCTCCTTCTCCTTTTTGTAGGCCTCCTTTCTGGCGGCAGCGTTGGCGGCAGGAGCGGCAGGAGCAGAGGCTGTGGCCTCCACCTGGAAGTCGGTGGTGATGATCTCAATTCCGGTAGAAACCAAAAACTCATTCACGGTCTTGGCAGAGAGGGCGACCTTAGCCAGTGCCGTGGACAACTCGAAATCAACCTCCTCCTTGGCGTACACAATTGACAGGTCCACCACAAGCTTGATTTTTCCCGCAGAAGCGGGGCTCAAATTAGCAATGGAAACCTCCTTGGCGGAAGTCTGGAAAAATTCCTGTACTAATGCGTCGTTGGCCAAGCGGGGCTCCTTGACGCCGGCAACTTTGGCGATAGCACCTGCAGGGGTGGCAGTGGAAGCCAAAGCAAACACCACAACCGGAACAGGGGTGGCAGTTTTTGCCGTTTTAGGCTTGAAAACCAAAGTTTTCGTGGGAACGGCGTTTTCGCCCGAAACCGTGGCCATGGAGAGGGCCGCTATGCTTTGTTCAAGTGCCATGTAGGGAGTAGAGAGAAAATTTGGCCCGCGCATTGAGATCGTGTTCCAGCTCACAGACCCGTACACCCAGGTGTGCTGGAATGAAGCCAAGTGCAGGAGCTGGAGAGCTGGGAATTTTCCGGGTGTTTCGAGTGGGGTTTCAAGCATGTTTCGGGTTTCAAGCATGTTTCGGGTTTCAAGCATGGTTCGGGCTGTTTCAAGGTGACCTGTGCTGCACCTTTCATTCTAGTTGAGACCCCAGCTTTTTCATCACTCCTCGATGTTCTCATTGACCTTCTTTCATCAATTTTGTCAGGAGACAGAAGAGACTAACAAAAGCCAATATGAACCTTCTCCCGGCCATAGATTTTTCTCCGCTGACTCTGCAACGACCTGCACACAGCGCGAAACCGAAAAATTAGTCACTCCTCACTTCTCAAACGC
The DNA here is from genome assembly GCA_002374645.1 of Metschnikowia shivogae. Classification (NCBI taxonomy): domain Eukaryota; kingdom Fungi; phylum Ascomycota; class Pichiomycetes; order Serinales; family Metschnikowiaceae; genus Metschnikowia; species Metschnikowia shivogae. Next base: position 321,424 of record NLAF01000272.1, on the reverse strand, counting down.
CAACACCATGTCACAAGTTTACGTCAACGAGACCTCCGGCACAGACGTCGCCGGAGCAGGCAGCGAAAGCTCCCCTTTCAAGACACCAGCATTTGCTCTCCTCTCGGCCCCCGAGGCCAAGGTGCTCGTGCATAAAAAGAAAGAAGACAGCGAGGAGTTCGAGTATGTTGAAATCTCGGCATCCGCTTTGAAAAAGGCCAAAAAGGGTGCCGATGGTTTGAGAAAGAAGCAAGAGAAGCAACTCAAACAGGACGAGGAGCAAAAGAAAAGACAAGACGACGCAGCCAAGAAAATGGCCGAGTTGGACTTGATCAAGATCGAGGAAGACAAGTCTTTGCCCGAGGCCAAGAAGATCAAGTTAAGATCCCTCCAAGAAAGTATAGGCCTTCGTGTGACTGTTCAGGGCTGGGTGCATCGGTTCAGAGCCCAGAAGGGTCTTGCTTTCATCACATTGAGAGACGGAACCGGCTTTGTGCAGGTAGTGTTGACCGGCGACTTGGCCAAGGCCAGAATCACCCACGAGTTGACTTTGGAGTCCACCGTGCGCATCAAGGGTGTCATTGAGAAGTTGCCAGAGGGTAAGTCTGCTCCAGGCGGTGTGGAGTTGAAGGCTGACTTCTATGAAGTGGTTGGTTTGGCTCCTGCGGGCGAAGACTCCTTCACCAACAAGGTGCCAGAGAACTCGGACCCGGCTTTGATGTTGGACCAGCGTCACCTTACCATGAGAGGTGATGCGTTGTCGTCTGTTTTCAAGGTCAGAGCTGCTTTGTTGGGCGCCATGAGAAAGTTCTATGCTGACGAGGGCATCACTGAGGTCACCCCACCATGCATGGTGCAGACCCAAGTGGAAGGAGGCTCCACCTTGTTCAAGTTGGACTACTATGGCGAGGAGGCTTACCTCACCCAGTCGTCGCAGTTGTACTTGGAAACATGCTTGCCAGCATTGGGTGACGTTTACTGTGTGCAAGAATCCTTCCGTGCAGAGAAGTCTCACACCAGAAGACACCTTTCTGAGTACACCCACACCGAGGCCGAGTTGGCTTTCCTCTCGTTCGACGAGATGTTGGACCACATCGAGCGTCTTTTTGTGCAGGTTGTCGGCACCGTTTTGGCTGATCCTGTGGCTGGACCTTTGGTCAAGAAGTTGAACCCCAAGTTCGAGGCTCCCAAGATGCCCTTCAAAAGAATGCAGTACATCGATGCTTTGGAGTGGTTGAACGAGAACGGAATTCCAAACGAGGAGGGTAACAAGTTCAAGTTTGGTGACGATATCGCCGAGGCTGCCGAGCGTAAGATGACCGACATGTTGAATGTGCCCATTTTGTTGACGCGTTTTCCCGTGGAGATCAAGTCCTTCTACATGAAGAAGTGTGTCGACGATCCAAGAGTCACCGAGTCCGTTGATGTGTTGATGCCTAATGTTGGTGAGGTTTGTGGAGGCTCCATGAGAATCGAGGACTTTGCCGAGTTGCTGGCTGCTCTCAAGAGAGAAAACTTGAACGCTGACGACTATTACTGGTTCATGGACTTGAGAAAGTATGGAACATGTCCTCACGGTGGTTACGGTTTGGGAACCGAGAGAATCTTGGCCTGGTTGTGCGACAGATTCACCGTCAGAGACTGCTCTTTGTACCCCAGATTTTCGGGCAGATGCAAGCCATAGGTGGGATGTAGCATATAGATAAGAAACCTAATGTCAGAAAATCGCGTATCACTTCCTAGCGAGGGTTCAGATTGGTCTGCTCCGCGACTTGCTGTCAGAACACTAGATGGCCTATCTCAGAACTCATCTACAGCCAGATGCTGAGGTCCGCCCAGATACATCCGGCCTGGTCCTGCATCTAAAGTGTGCGCCAACCAATTGTTAGTCACCTTCCGGATTCGGCAACCAGCGCCCATAAGCGCGGTGATGAATCAGAGCCTCGTTTAAACCACTCTTCCTTTCAAATTCCGGAAACTCAACATGTCCAAACCTTCCGAAGCCAGATTATGGGGTGGTAGATTTACCGGCGCCAGTGATCCATTAATGGATCTTTATAACGCCTCTTTGCCTTACGACAAAGTCATGTATGATGCTGACTTGACCGGAACAAAGGTATACACTCAGGGCTTGGCCAAGCTCAAACTTATCACCGAAGACGAATTGAGCGAAATCCACAGAGGCTTGGAGCTCATCAGGGAAGAATGGAAGAAAGGAGTTTTCCAGGAAAAAGCCGGCGACGAAGACATACACACCGCCAATGAAAGACGCTTGGGTGAGATCATTGGCAAGCATATTGCGGGCAAAGTACACACTGGCCGTTCGAGAAACGATCAAGTGGCTACCGACATGAGAATTTATGTCCGTGAGTCATTGACCAAACTTGTGGAGTTTTTGGGCCAGTTTATCAAGAGCATCTTGAAGAGGGCGGAGTCTGAGATCGACGTTTTGATGCCTGGATACACCCACTTGCAGCGGGCCCAACCCATCAGATGGGCACATTGGTTAAGCTCGTATGCCACATATTTCACGCAGGATTACCACCGCTTGAAACAAATTTTGGAGAGAGTAAACCAGTCGCCTTTGGGCGCAGGAGCTTTGGCTGGCCACCCTTACGGAATTGACCGTGAGTTTTTGGCAGAGGGCTTAGGTTTTGACAGCGTCATTGGAAACTCCTTGACGGCAGTGAGCGACCGTGATTTTGTGGTTGAGACCTTATTTTGGTCGTCTTTGTTCATGAACCATATCTCTCGTTTCTCTGAAGACTTGATCATCTATTCCACTGCTGAGTTTGGCTTCATTCAATTAGCTGACGCTTACTCGACTGGCTCGTCTTTGATGCCTCAAAAGAAAAACCCCGACTCGCTTGAGTTGTTGAGAGGAAAATGCGGGCGAGTCTTCGGTTCTCTTGCGGGTTTCTTGATGTCCTTGAAATCCATTCCATCCACCTACAACAAGGACATGCAAGAAGACAAAGAGCCTCTTTTTGATGCCATGACCACCGTGGAGCACTCGATTTTGATCTCTACCGGTGTGATTTCGACACTCAAAATCAACCAGGAAAAGATGGAAGGCGCTTTGACAATGGATATGTTGGCCACCGATCTTGCGGACTATTTGGTCAGAAAAGGCGTCCCATTCAGAGAAACTCATCACATTTCTGGCGAGTGTGTGAGAAAGGCCGAGGAGGAGAAGTTGTCTGGTATCGATCAATTGTCTTTCAATCAATTCCAGGAAATTGATTCCAGATTTGCCAAGGATGTGGTGGACGTGTTTGACTTCGAGGTCAGTGTGGAAAGAAGAACTGCCACCGGTGGAACGGCCAAATCGGCTGTCAAGAAGCAGCTTGACAGTTTGGCGTCTCAATTAGATTAGCGTGTAGAAACATCAGCCGGCTAGTACCATTTCATTTGTACTGCGAATGGAAATCCCCTTTCTCGGGTGAATTTAGTGGATTTATATATTCTGTGTTTGCAACCCCACCCGCATGTTTCAGCTGCGTCGCATACACGCCCCCTTCCCGCAGCCAGGGTTGCAGCTTCAACGCTACCCGAATATAAAAGACTCCGTACCCCGATTTCAATTCACAACTTTACTTTTTCTGAATGATCAAAGACAACACCCAAGTTTTACAGCTTGCTATACTTTACAAGCAAGTCACCGAGCTCTCGAACAGAGAATTTACCAGTATCGAGTGGGAGAAAGAGGCGATTCAAGTCATCTCCAAGATAGTTCCCCTAGTACCGCTGTGTGTCACATCAGAGTTTTGTTTTCTCGAGCCATTTGCAAAGTTGGTGGCAAAAAGCTATCCCAAGGAGACATTTCAGCCCTGTTTTCTCCACTTATTATTGTTGCATTTGTTCAATCTGAATTTATATCCTATTTTGGCGAGTCCAGGGAAAATAGAGCAGCTCCAAACAATACTTGCAGCCACCGAGAACGTGAGTGAAGCACCAGGACTGGCTGTGCAGCTAGTCAGTCCCTTCGATTATTTCTTTGATTTGAAAAGATTTGCCGAGACAAACAGAAGTCAGACAACTGTTTTTCTTGCATCCCTCGCCCAAATTCTTCAAATAATGAAGCTACTTCATGAAACATCAAGCCCTTCTTGGCAAATTTTTGGAGAGATAATGCGATACATGCTGCAAAGCAAGGGCCATCGTGATCTAGTGACCTTGATGTTTTTCCATGATGAGAAATCGGTAGCGCTCGTGCACCGGTCCTCGCTTTTGGCATCCTCGGGCCTTGTCCAGAAGCACTGCCAGCTAATAATGGAGATGCTTTTGTTAAGACCATCTTTGGTTGCAACGTATTCAATGTTGAAAGCGTTGCAGGGTGCCTCTCGTCTTATTCCAATCTATCCGCCACAACAACACGCCGCTTTCGAAATTGCCCATAACGTCCCCTTCCGCTTCATTCTTGATCTTTTGAATCATTCTCACACCAAGATTGACTTTGTTAACAAAACCATCATTGCATGCGCTTCCATTGCTTCGCAGAGAATGCTTCTTCTTTCCGCCTCAAAGCAAAGACTCTATAGTGAGTTCAATAGCGTTTCCTCGGTTCGTTCTTTATATTACGTCATGACTCAGTTTGGATGTGTTGTTGCGCATATCAATCTTCAACGCATTGGTTGCAGTTCAGTTGCCAAGTCCTTATTCAAGCTACTTGATCCCAGAGCCCTGGCATTGCCCCCAACTTCCAAGCCAAACTATTTCTTCGCAGAGAAGAAATTGGTTAATGAAGACGAAACTGTGGTCATGATGCAGACCATGGAAGAATTCAATGATTTACAATTGACCTTGTCTTTGATCTTAAAGTCTGTTGGCAGAGCCATTACAGACGAGCTTCAACAAGTTCTTGACCTCACCGACTCTAGTGAGCTTACAGAGAAAATGGTCGTGCGGAACTTGCAGCACACATTTACGTTTCTTTTAGCAGCCAAGCGATGCAACAACGCATGCGAAGAAGCAAGCTTTGTCACCAAGGACATCGACGGGTCAATCCTTCAAATTATCCGCAAAATGTTTCAGGTTTTGGAGAAACACGCTAGTCTTGTGTGGGTAACTTTGTACAATTTTGCCAATGACCTATGCTATGCTGAAATTTCAATGGTACCTACAGTTTCGGGGTTCCTCAAGCAAATTATTGAAAACCAAAACGACGAGAGCCAATCAGCCCTTATTAATAGTGGAATCAGAGTTTTTAATGAGACTTTCGGGGATTTGACTTCTAAGTGCGATGAGGAGAATGAAGGATGGGTGGAAATTCCACGGAGCGAATATGCGTTTTTGTACAAGAAACCACATGTGCTTACAAACTACTCGGAGGAAAAAACTGTCAAACAGAACCAGAACAATTCGGGAAGGCAGCAAAGCGTGCACGTGGATAAGTACAAGAAGTGAGGCCACATCTGGTCACGTGCGCGAACCCGCACTCTTTTCTGCTGAAAAATTCGAGATGATCATCGCAGTGATTGTCACACCATGGTCTTAAAGTCTACCTCTGCCGGAGATGTGTCCGTGTACCAAGTCGCAGGATCCAATGTTTCCAGGTCTCTTCCTGATTGGATTGCACGCAAAAGAAAGAAGGATTTGAAAAGAGATGCTGATTACATGAACAGAGTGGAGTTGATCCAAGATTTCGAATTCAGTGAAGCATCTAACAAAATCAAAGTCTCGCCCGACGGCCAGTTTGCCATGGCTACAGGTACTTATAAGCCACAAATCCATGTGTACGACTTTTCAAACTTGTCGTTGAAATTCGACAGACACACCGATAGTGAAAACGTCGATTTTGAGATCATCTCCAACGACTGGACCAAGTCCATCCATTTGCAAACAGACCGCACGATCGAATTTCACACAAAAGGAGGAATCCATTACAAGTCCCGAATTCCCAAGTTTGGCCGCAGCTTGGCTTACAACCACTCCAATTGCGATGCCCTTATAGGTGCCTCGGGAAACGAGCTCTACAGACTAAATTTGGATCAGGGCCGCTACCTCAGTCCGTTTGTTTTGGACACGGAAAGAGGCGTTAACTCTGTTGACATCAACTCTGTTCATGGGTTGATGACCGCCGGACTCGAAGACGGAACTGTGGAGTTCTGGGATCCCAGAAGTCGGCAAAGAGCTGCCAAGCTTTATGTTAGCGACACTCTAGGCGAATCAACTCAGGTGACCGCTACCGTGTTCAGAAATGATGGATTGAACTTCGCATGCGGCACCTCGTCGGGAAAAACGCTTCTATACGACTTAAGAGCAGCCACACCTACCATCGTCAAAGACCAGGGCTACGGGTTCGACATCAAAAAGATTCTTTGGATCGACGAAAATAAGAGCGATTCTGACAAGATCATGACATCTGACAAAAGAATCGCAAAAGTATGGAGCCGACTCGACGGCAAGCCGTTTACGTCCATGGAGCCCAGCGTGGATATTAACGACGTTGCGTACGTCAAAGAAAGCGGAATGTTCTTCCTCGCCAACGAAGGAATGCCCATGCATGCATTCTACATCCCTAACCTCGGACCTGCTCCTAAGTGGTGTTCTTTCTTGGACAACATCACGGAGGAGTTGGAAGAAAAGCCATCGGACTCGGTTTATGCCAACTTCCGTTTCATCACACGCGACGATGTGGCCAAGTTGAACTTGAGCCACCTCATTGGCTCCAACGTGTTGCGCTCTTATATGCACGGTTACTTTATCAACACCGACTTGTACGAAAAGGTGAACTTGATTGCCAATCCCAACTCGTACAAGGACCAAAGGGAGCGGGAGATTCGCAAAAAGATCGAGAAAGAGAGAGAATCGAGGATCCGCAGCACGGGTGCCGTTTCCGGCACCAAGATCAAGGTCAACAAGGATTTGGCCAAGAGATTGGCCGGCACCAACGAGGATGTGGCGAGCGACGATCGTTTTGCGGAATTGTTCGAGAACCCCGATTTTGCAGTCAACCAGGAGTCGCTTGACTTCAAGCAACTTAATCCCGTGCGGGCTCAAAAGGATATCAGTGACACCGTCAACGTTGAGCGTCCTCGTGGCTTGACGGCAGCAGAGGAGTCAGACGAGGATCGGTTAAATGGAACCAAGTCAGAGTCTGAAGAAGAGGAGCTGGAGAAAGAAGAGGAAAAGGACATCGAAATGTCCAAGAGGCAATCAGAGAAGGTCCAAAAGCAGCTCGCCAAGTTGCGGGAAAGAAAGAAGGAGCAACAGGAGAGTGATCGGTTCATGAACGAGTTCAGTGCCGTCAAGGAAAATGAAACAGATGCCCGTCAAGAAGAAACCCTAGGCACACAAGCCACCAGACTCAACAAAGTGGCCAAGGCCCAGGCAGACAAGAAACAGCACTCGCGTACACGCAACCATGGAAAGGGCGAAATGGAGCTCACGTTCCGGCCTAAGAGCGAGAAGAAGGTGCAGTTCCGGGCCGACCGGGAGGATGGCGATGAAACTACCAAGGGCCGCACAAAGCAACGATACGCCGGGCGGCGTGCTGCATCCAAGAACCAGTTCCGAGGAATGTAGTCGATGAAAGTTGAGGACGGAGTACAGGTGTACGAAAGGAGTCATCGGTGGGCACGAATGATGTCTTCACTGAGGATACTATCGTCACCACATTTGCATATCGCTTTTCACTGCATTAGTACAGGCACTACTGGAATCGGCTACTGCAATGCACTGCCACCTACAATCGCCCGACACTCTTCCACCTGATTATTTCTGATAAAGGTCGGAGGTGGTAACGGCCACTCCTGCATGCAGGTACAAGGCATCGGTCGAGGCGTCAGCCAAAGCATCCACGCTCCGACATAGATCCTTCAACACGGAGGTACGGAAGCCCAACCGGGCGCAATCCACAGCAGAGTTCAACACGCAGTAGTCGTAGGCTATACCAACGAAAACCACGGCCTCGGCGCCGTTTTCCCGCAAAAATCGCTCCAACTCCGTCTGGTGCAAGCCCCAAATGTCCCCAAAGGCCAGGTAGTACTCCCGATCCTCAAGCATACCTTTGTGGATGTAGCGGGCATTCACGGAGTCCAAGGCCGCCCTCAACGACGCTTCCACCCGGGCTCCAGGCGTGTCCTGCACACAGTGCGCCGGCCAGATGTGCAGCGTCTTGCTGATGACGTTGCCGGCCCGATCCCGTGCCTTCTCGGGGTGGGCGAAGGCTTTTTCCGAAAACGGAGCGTGCTGCGGCGTAGCAAACAGACAGTGGTTTGGGGGGTGCCAGTCCATGGACGCCGCCACACACGCCCAGCGCTGGCGGAGCAACTTCCGGATCCCGGGGATAATCTCTCGTCCACGTGACACGGCGAGTGCCCCGTGTGGTGGTAGAAAGTCCTCCTGCACGTCCACGACGACGAGTGCAGTGTTCATGGAGATGGCGCCCTGCATAGGGGCGGTGATGGCTGCGGCGCTGTATGTCGGAAAATGTTTGATTATTGACAGTTGTTACAATGGTTAGCTGGTGCGCTACACTGACATAATGCGAATTAGCCATTGAGTACAGGAACGGACAACTGTAGTAGACTAGATTTTGTAGACTGTAGATTTTGTATACGTTTTAGATTTTGTAGATTTTGTAGACTGTAGATTTTGTACTGGTAAAATCCCGGCTGTCCAAAGCGTATCAGTGTGGCTCGGCTGGGCAGCGTCAGTGTGGCTCGGCCGGGAAGCGTCAGTGTGGCTCGGCAGGGCAGCATCATGCCTCGTCGTGTTTCCAGCTGCCCAGGAACATGTGCTGCACATAGGCCAAGTCGTCGGCAACGGTCCCTGCACCCATCTGCCCCACGTTCGGCGAGAACGACGTGATGGGCAACACCATCACGTCCTCGATGGCAATGGGTGCACGCATGCCGGTAAAGAGCTCCCACGTGATCACCGGCCGGGACGTCTCGCCCAGAAGCACGTGGTTCATGTACTCAAAAACCTTGTCGGTGAAAATGCCGGGCCCCGTCCAGTCCATGATATCGCCGCCCTCGTCCTTGCCCAAAACGGCCAGAAGCTGGCCTTTGCGCTTGCGCTCCAACGTGAGCGAGGCAATCTCGGCAATCAAGTCGAGAAGCATGGGGTGGCCCTTCTTGGCCATGATGGTCCACTGGCAGAACTGGATGCGGCGGGCGTACCAGTCGTGCCAGTCCGGCCGGTCGGGGTCCGCCTCAATTCCCACCACAAGCCCTGCAATGTTGGTCTTTCCGTACACCTGTTTTTCATTGACCATCCACGTATCAATGGGCTTCAAGCCCTGCGTGTCGATGTCCGAGTATACGCCTCCCTTGGCAAATAGAATGAGGTAGCGGAAGAAGTCCGCCTTGAGGATGCTCTTGGGCATGGCATTCCATGCTTCCGTGACGGCCGGCACCGCCTCGAAGAGCTGGTTGACCATGACGTCACACTGGTCGTCGCTGACCATGTAGTGGTTGTAGCCGTCATTGCCCTGCTCCCATTTGTCGTGCAATCGCCTGTATCCGTGGGGGAAGGTCTCATCGTCCATGGCCACCTTCCATGTCTGCCAGATGTTTTTCTGGAACGCTTTGTGCGGCTCGTAGGGAAACGCGGCGCTGAGTTGCTTGTGGGTGGCCGACGGGAGAGGCGGCGCCGAGAGTTGGTGGCTCTGGAAATTGAAGCCCTGCTGCTTGTAGTCTTCGGCGGCTGCGAGCTGCTGCTGTAGTAGCGCCACTTTGCTGGCGCTGTTGTTTTGGGGAAGGCTGATTGTGCGGTAGAACACGTACACGAGAACCACACATGCCACGGCGACGGCCCGGGTTTTCCGTATAACTGCCATGAGTGTTGCAGAGAAATGAGTGCGTGTTTATAGCGAGGTCCTGCAGATAGCGCCGTTCTGGATGTATGCAGAAGGCCACTGGTTCGGGACTTGGAATGCTGCTGGTTCGGTATGGAATTTTCAGCTGATTTCAGTGGAATTTTCTGGTTGCAGTGGAATTTTCAGCGGATTTCAGTGGAATTTTCTGGTTGCAGTGGTGGTGTTACAGTGACTGAACTGCCTACTCGATGCGCAACAATTTGCTTCTGTTAAATAATACACCTCTATAGAACACCAAATGTCTCAAACATAGCACGATATTAACCCAATAAGAATGAAAAAGATAAAACATTCAATGAAATCTATAATAAATAGAGCAATATCTTGATCCCATTCTCCTTCTTTTTTTTCCACAAATAGTATATCGAATGAACCCACGTCAAACGGTCCATTACCGGATGGACAAAAAAGAAAATAATATGCAACAACACAGGCTGGAACTCCGTATCTTGCATCTCCTCGAGTTTTCAGACATCCAGAGCAACAAGCTCAAATTAAAGGATCCCTAAAGCCTTTTCTCTAACCTTGTAAACAATCAAACGCATCATTGTAACATGAAGCAATCCAAAATCAGTCTGTGGAACCACCTACCACCACGAGGTGTTGCTAGATTGGTTTCCGTAGCTGGAGAACCCTCCGGTTCTGGAGCTTCCGCTATCCGAGCCCCAGTTGTTGCTGGAGCTCGATCCCCACGAGCTTGCAGATGAGCCACCGTAGCCGCCTCTTCTGACGTCTCTGTTGCCACCGCCCATACGGCCGCCGCCAAGAGCTCCGCGTCCTCCACGTCCACCGGCACCGCCGCGGCCGAAGGAGGACTCTCTGCTGATCTTGACCAAGAAGTCTGGCACCTCTTGGTTGGCCTCGGTCAAAAGAGAGATCATGTCCTTAGCAATATTCTTGCTGTTTCTGTTGAAGAACGAGGTTGCGATACCAACATTACCAGCACGACCGGTACGACCAATTCTGTGAACATAATCATCGATGTCGCTGGGCAAGTCGTAGTTGATCACGTGTGCGACGTTTGGAATGTCCAAGCCTCTGGCGGCAACGGCGGTGGCCACCAAGATGGGCGCTTGTCCGCTCTTGAACGCCTGGAGAGCCTTCTCTCTTTCGTATTGTGTTCTGTTTCCGTGAATGGCCGTGGCGGGGAATCCTTGGTCGTACAAGAAGTCGGCCAAGTAGTCGGCCATTCTCTTGGTCTCGGTGAAAACGATAGCCAAAGAGTTGTCTGCGGCGCCCAACAAGTCCAAGATGACAGATCTCTTCTCGTCGTCCTCCACCAACAAGATCTTTTGCGTGATGTTGGCGGAAGTGGAACCGACTCTGCCGACCGACAAGAAGATGTACTCCTTCAAAAAGTCTCTGGCCAACATCTGGATGTTTCTGGGGAAAGTGGCCGAGAACATAAGGGTCTGTCTGTCCTGAACGTCAGGCATGTCACACTCCTGGACAATGTGTCTGATTTGAGGCTCGAAACCCATATCCAACATTCTGTCGGCCTCGTCCAAGACCAAGTACTTGATGTTGCGCAAAGAAATACGGCCTCTCTCCAACAAGTCAGTCAAACGACCGGGAGCTGCAACCAACAAGTCACATCCTCTTTGCAAAGTTCTCATCTGCTGCACAATGTCCACACCACCGTAGGCCACAGCTGGACGGACCCACGATCTGTATGTGAACTTCTTGGCCTCGTCGAAGATCTGCGACACCAACTCTCTGGTAGGGGCCATGATCAAGATGGTGGGGTAGACAGGGTCGAAAGAGTGACCGGAGCTGGCAGGAACGGGAGCAGGTCCGGTCATGTAGCACTCAGACAACACTGGGAACAAGAAACCACCAGTCTTTCCGGAACCGGTTTGCGCACAGGCCATCAAGTCTCTTCCGTTGGCCACAATGGGAACGGAGAACTTCTGCACCGGAGTTGGCTTGACGAATCTGGACAACTCGATGTTTTCAACCAACAATGGGTCCAAGGGAGGAGAGGTGAACGAAGTAATGGCCTCGGGCACATCGTCTCCATTGGCCTCCACAGGAATATCGTCGTAGTTGTCGAAGTTGATACCGGAGGACTGGTGAGCAGGGTCCTCAGCAACGCCGAACAAGTCGGTTTCCATTCTCTGGTCACGCGCAGCAGGAACGTGCTTGCCGTCGACCCAGCGGCCAACACCACGAGGAGTAGGACCGTTTGCTCTGCCGCCTCTGGCGCCGCCAAAACCGTTCGAACGACCTCTGTTGCCACCGAAGCCGCCGCCAAAGCCGCGGGATTGGCCGCCAAAGCCGGACGACTCACGGGGCTCCCTGCGAGGAGCGTTGGCGCCTCTGTTTCTGAGGTGGGGAGGGACAAACACGGCCTTTTGCGGCTTGGGGGGATTGTTATCGCCACCGTTCATCGAGAGGTTGTTCATTTGATTGGATAAATCAGTCATTTTCACGGAGGAAATATATTTGTGAGTATACAAGTTTTTCCTAAGAAGAGTGAGTTAGTGCCAAAAGGGCTTCGATTTTTTCTCTGGTTTTTCGCGGCTGCGTGCAGGCCGCCTTCCTTTTTCTGCGCCTTCTCATTGCGGCACGTGACGCGGGTCTGGTCCAGCTCCTGCGCGTCCCTCAGTCGAAATTGAACAAGCCCTTCTCGCGCTCGGCTGCGTCCGAGTGGCCGACCGAGTCTTCGTTTATCAAGACCGTGGCGTTCGGATGCGCGAAGCACGTGCGGTTGTCCACAAACGAGCTGGTGGGCGTGATACTCTGCAGGTCTGGCGCCGTGTAGAAGGGGATCAGGCTGCGCTCGTACGAGTCCACGTCAAAGTCGTCTTTGGGCGAGCTTTCCTGCTCCTCGTCGCTGTAGTCGATGTCGAAGTCGTCGTCGAGCTGCAACTCCGCCATGTCGTCGAGGTCGCTGATCTGGTGCTTCTTTTCGAACGCCGACTTGTTGTGTCCGGTCAAGTACTGCGTGAACGGCTTCTGCTGCTCGCGCGCGTTCCAGTTCAAGTTGCGGCTGACCGAGTCAATGTACTCCGTTTTGCTGGAGCGAACCGTGGGAAACGGAAACGGGCTGGCCTGCACGGTGACGTAGAAGCCTTTGTCGATCAAGTGGCGGGCTTTTCCGTCAAAAGACGCCCACGCGTTTGCGCGGCTCAGAGACGGCACCTTCACCTTCAAAGTCATTCCGTCCGGCAAGAGAATTGGCCGGAACGATAGCGTGTGGGGACAGATGGGCGTCACGCTGATGGCGCTGACCTGGGGGTGCACCAACGAGCCGCCTGCAGAAAGGGAATATGCAGTGGACCCAGTGGGCGTGGCAATGATCAACCCGTCTGCCTGGGCCACCGTTAGTAGCGAGCCATCGCCATACAACTCCAAATTGGTCACGTAGGGGCTCGGCCCCCGGTCCACCACCAACTCGTTCAAGACTTGCTGCTCACGCAAGAGCTTGTGGTCGGCGTTGTAGACCCGACACGTAAAGCGCATTCTCATGTAAGCCCTGACCCCCGAGTCGAGCACGGATGTTAGGCGTTTTCGGAACTGGTCGAACCGGAAGTTGGTCAAGAACCCAAGCGATCCGAGCGCAAACGAAATCACCGGCGGCACAATGGTCTGAAACAAGTTTGACACGTGCAACACCGTGCCGTCGCCGCCAAGCGTGATGCAGAGATCGAACGTCTGCGGGTTTTGGCGGATCATGCCTTTTGTCCAGAACTTGAGAAGCGTGTTCGCTCTGGGATATGTCTGGGTGATCTTGGCCAAATCGAACCGGCTCAGCTCCTGCAACTTGTGGTCCACATAGATCAAGATGTCGTCGTGGCGGTTGAGCAAGAACTCCACCACCTCACGTGTCAAGTACACGAGCGAGTTGTCGCGAGCCTTGGTCACGATCATCACTGCCTTGGCGTGGAGCTGGATATTGGCCTTGCCCAAGTTTTTGGTGAGCACTCGTACACCGTTGGCGGTTTGCGCCAATTCGGTGTGGGATTTGACCTGTTTCAATTCGTCTTTGTTGAGCTGCTTGAGCATCTTGGTGGGTGCCGGGCTTCCGTCTTTGTGTCGGCTATCTTTGCCTTTTGGCATTTCTTTGGGCTTTATACTTCTGTTTCGGGAGACGGGGCTGCTGGCGTGGACTGCTGGCGTTCGGGGGTGCGACATTGGTGGGTTTGGGGCTCCGGAGTGCTGGGCTCCGCTGGTGTGTCGTTGGGCGGTTGTGCTTTGGGGCGCTGTGGAGTGGATGGGTCCTGGCGGACTGGACAGTGGTGCGCACGTGACGTGCACCCACCCGGGCTGTACACAGGCCGCTGTCCACCATGGGCTGCTGTTGCCAAACATCCCTATTACACGTTACTAGAATACTGGAGCCAGCGGCAGTGGGGCTACCGTATCTGATTGGTCACTCTGCTCGCGCCACCTAGGGCATCACGAGAATGCCGGACGACCATAGACTATGCAGATTCCGAAACCCTGCATTTCCAGCCGCTTTCCTTACCATCCAACAAAGGCAACGAGGCGCCAAGACACCAGCCCAACTCGTTGTTGGCGATAGTCTTCGCAGTCTTCAACTCTCTGTTCAAAGGAATGTTGTAGCCGGTGTGAAGCATGGCAGTGATGAACGACAAGTCAAGACACCAGTTGGGCTCCTCCTCCAACTGCTTGACGCCGTCTCCCAAAAGAGCGTTCTTCCAGAACTCCAGCCCGGCACACACGGTTTTGGTCAAGTCCCGCAACTCTTCGACGGTAAACGACGAGGGAAAGCCTAATGGGTTGGTGCGGTCGTAGAAGTACGAGAAAACATACATCTCGGAGTTCTGGTGGAAAGCCTTCTGCAACGAAGGCTGGTAAACGCCGTTGAACGAGCACGACTTGGACGTGCACTCGGAGTCCATGTTCAACACTTTCTCGGCGAGTTGTCTGCATTGGGCGCCGGACGCCTCCGAGGGTCCCTTGAAGTTGACCACATAGAACTCCTGCTCGCCAGCTTCCACAATCACGTCCTTGATTTCTGCGCCCGGGGCCAAACATGGGTTGAGGATCTTGCCCGAAGCCGAGGCTTCCTTGGCGGCGGCCTTGGACGCGTATTTCACCAACGAAGCGTCGCTGGTGCTCTTGACCACCAAGGCGTTGATCTTGTTTCTGCCTTGCATCAAGCCGTAGCCCAAATGACTGTACTGGTATAGCACAAAGTCGCGGTCACCGAAGGAGAACTCGTACTTGTGGTCGCCTTCGGCCATTTTGCCGGCGTTGGGCATTTCGGGCTCGAAAACAATCTGCGTGGAGCCTCCGCCCAAATCAAAAACGGCCGCCGTGGGCGTCTTGTCCTTGGAGCCAATGTTTCCCAAAAGATAGTTAGCGGTGATCCATGCGTACACACCCTCGTCCTTGCCTTCCATAATGGACACGCCGTTGCCGTCAACCACAGCAAATGGGTAGTCGGTCTCCAAGTGCAGGCGCACCGCCTTCAAAATGGCAGCGGACTTTTCAGTACCAAGCAATCTCAACCCGGCTGTGGCCTTGACTGCCACCGGCGTGCAGGCCTGCTTCTCCTTGGGCACAAAGGAAACCGCAAAGTCCAACAACGGATCCAACGAGACGGCCGCGCCCTTGGTATCGGTGTCAAACAACGACAAGCCCGGCTTCAACATCTTGAACTCCTCCTTCAACAAACGGGGCGGAGACACACACGTGTCAAACGAGTACACGTGCACACGCGAGCCCGTGGAGCCTGCATCCACCATCACCACGTAGTCGGTCTTCTTGCAGTCGTTGGCAGCCTCCTTGGGAGACTCCTTCTCGGCGGCCTTCTTGCGCTCGTCCTCCTTGGCGTCGTCGTAGCCGACTTTGTTGGCCACATTTTCTGGAAGCTTCTCCACTTCATCGACGGGTTTTCCCAGGGGCACGTCGTCGGCGGGTTTGGCGCCTACGCTGAAGGGGATCTTGGAGTCTTGTTTGAGGGCGTTTTCACTGGAAACGGGCACCTTGACACGACCAGCGGATGGATTCGAAAGCGAGTTGGCAGAGAAGGCAAAGTAGCCGAAAATGCCAAAAAGCACGACGGCTGCCACCGCCAAACGGAGGTTTCTCGTGTTCAACATGGCGGAAGAAAAGACGTAGGTGTTGGCGCGAATGCGACAGGCGCGTACTTTTCACTACCGCGATGGTGATGCGAGACTTGATGGCACGAGGTCACTGGAGAGCTGAAAATTGACTTTTTGGGAAGGCCCGGGCGCAGAGCGGGCGGTGAAACGGGGCGGGCCTGGGCCTGCATCCGGGCTCCGGCGTAGGTGGGCGGCATCCGGGGGCGGAACACCCGTACACCAGCCTCTCCGCAGCAACAGCCGGCAAAAGCGCCGTTTCGGGGCATTCACAGGTAGACACGGGAAACGCTGCAATTCCGGAGGCCACGCCGAAACAGCCTTTCCCGCCACAGTGGCATATTTCTCCGCGCCGTTCCTGCCTGTACAGAAACCGCAGCTCGCACTTTTACCTCATCGCTAGCTCCTACAAATATACCCCTGTTATCATCGATCCGCAACCCACGGTGTCCAGCGCTATCAGCATCCACATTTCGGCCTGCACACCAGCATCTCGACCTGAAACTTCGCACCTGGACCACTGAATGGCACACATAAAAAGCAGCCAGACCCGAAATTAAACATGGCCAAGAGCCCTAGAAAATCAGGGTCGCCTCTGGCCAACGGCGCCAAAAAGAGCGTCCCCAAGAAAGCACCGCTAGGCAAACGGCCCATGGCGTCCAAAACCGTGTCATACAAACTGAACCCTTTGGCGTATGCGCCCAAAGTGGGCGGCAAAAACTTGAAGGACTACGACTTCTTCCAGAAACGCAGGCGGCGTTTGAGCTTGGCGTCGTCATCTTCCGAGTCTTCAGATGGTCTTGCAGGCAATTCCAATGATACCTCGCATTTGCTCCCGTCCGATTCTGATACCGAGTCGTCGCTAACCGCCATGTCCGAGCAGGACGAGACTGCGGCCAGCCGAAAGGGGTCCGTGTTTTTCAAAACGCCGCAGAAACACGTTCGTGGCGGCAAATCCACCAAGGCCGCCAAGGCCGCCAAGGCCACCAAAACCAGCCGCTGTGCCCGCAAGCTGCTTGCCGGGAAGCAACTATACGAGAGCGCCGATTTGGATGACGATTTCTATGGCAACGAATCGGATGCCAGCGCCGAACACGGGATCTACTCCATTGGCGCCGAGACCTTTGCCGCTGCGCTGTCGTCTGAATCGGAGAACTCGGCGGACGAGTCCGTCAATGACTCGCAGAATGATACGTCTTCTTCATCAGACGATGAAGGCATTGATTTCGTGCAGCTTCAGTCCGAGCGGCGCAAAAACCTTGCTAGCAAAGGTTTGCCCAGAAGTGGGGAGAAGAAACGGCGAAACAGCCTCAAGTACCGAAAGCGTTCCACCGTGGCCATTCCCGAGGACGTTAACTTCAAGTTTGAGTTCGACAATGCAGTTTCGGAAAGCGAATTGGAAAATCCGGCGAAACCCGAGGAAGAAGATGTCGGAGAAGAGGTTCCCGGAGCGGAGCCAGTGATGGACTTTCATTTTGATGAGCCACTTATCGAGGTGCCCAAGTTCAAGGACGAAGAGTTGGTTTCCGACGACGACTATGACTACGATGACAACGACTTGCTAGCGACGCTACAGGCAGACAACGATCTCGATGAGTTCATCAACGTTGAGGCGCCTACGCCAAAAACCAGGCAGAACTCAATGAGCTCACTCAACGAGGAAGGAGAAGACGCATTTTTGAAGGAAGAGGAGAAATACTTGGTCAACCATTTCGAAACCAACGGGTTTGATGAAGACGAGCTTGATCCAACGCGTAAAGAAACGGCCCGCGTGATGGATTCATTCCATGAAATGGACTCTTCAGCCACACAGCACAAGAAGGTGCTCCAGTACGCGTCCAGTGATGACAATGGGTTCTCTGACTACGACTATGACGGTGAAGACGACGGCGAGGACGATTACGTCGACTTCATTGACTTTGATAAACCTTTTGCCGAGGGCGGCACCGAGGTCCTCCCAATCCGGTCAAAAGAGCCGGCCAGAAAGCCTCGGCAGCCACTCCCTAAGCCCAAGAGCAAGCGGCGGCGGGCACATGACTCCGAGGATGAAGACGATTCATATTTGTGGAACTACTTCTTCAGCTCGGACGCCGAGAGTTCGGGAGAGTCGGAAGCAGAGCAATATGATGCCGATGAGCAGCTCGTGCTAGAAGAGATCTTTCGGCAGAATCTCGAGCAGCGCCAGCAGGAAATGGAGCGTGAATCGAGCATGGAGCCTGTGGAAACGCAGGGCGAAAATGAGTACGATGCAGGAGAATCGACGGACGAAGACGAAACACTCCCGACAGCCTCCGGCCCCACAGTCGGCTCGAAAGTCGCCAAAGAGGTGTTGCTGTCAAAAACTGCAGATTACCGGCCGCCAGTTTTGGGGATCTGGGCTGCTGTAGACAGCAAGCCATTTGGGATCATCGACGGACTCTCCACACGAACACTTCAACAGAACAGCGGCAAAAAGCAAAAGGGCTGGCGGAATTTCAGCTTCAAGAACAGCTCGGAGGGCCTGGCCATCGAGTTGGACGAACTCCTCAACATCAGCGAGTTGGATAACGATGATGAGAACGACGTACGCATTTGGAGAGACTTCAACAACAACAAGAAGCATGTGCCTTTGGGCGCATTCCGCAACAAAAACCACCACACGCCCATGGTGGTGGCGGAGCCAATGGGCTACGGCAAGTTGAATGGAAACTACAACGGAAAACGCCGAAACAGCTCTCAGCAGCTCAAGGCGAAGTTGGCCAATAATAACGCGCCGGCGAGTTTGTCGAAGGACTTGAATCTTCCGTCGAAGCTGAAGTTGCGCAGGGCATCTATAGCCGATGCGGTTTCAGAAGGCTACAGGCCCACAAAGGCGGGGCTTTATAGCGAGAATGTGTTGGCGGACGTGGAGGAAGTTCTTGGCGAGGACCCGGACTTCGTGGCATTGATCAAGGGTCTATAGACAGGACTTGATGAATTGGCGGACTTTTGCGGAGCGTCATCGGTTGTGGTTCGAGGAGCAGCACTGGGCCCATACGACACGTGGTGGTTCTAGGGTACCAGTGTTTTTGTAGACTCTGGTCATTATCAGGGATTCCAGAATGACCCTTAACATTTCGGAAAATCGGCTAGACTTTCTGCCTACTTAAATTGTAGCGGCCATTGTGAGCTCCAAAAACGTGTACAGGTGAAGGTTAAATACCGGAGAAAATTTGGTATCCGAGAAGGAGGTATCAGAACTTATATCAGAACTTATATCAGAACTTATATCAGAACTTATATCAGAACTTATATCAGAATTTATATCAGAATTTATATCAGAATTTATATCAGAATTTATATCAGAACTTATATCAGAATTTATATCAGAATTTATATCAGAATTTGATGTCACGAAGGGAATCAGAGGAGAAGTGAAATCTCTCGGGTGAAATCACAGCTATCTATTCTTTCAATTGCTCATCCTAAAGTAATTCATATAAAACGGTGATATCAGTACCATAAATCACAGCAAAGGAATACGAGATAAACCAAAATTATCGACCAAGGAATTTTCGGGATTCATATTAAAATGTGATACAGACTCACTATTGCAATATTCATCAATAGTACAGGGCATTCTCTGAATACAACTAGTCCAACTACACATTTTCACGACCTAGTATGAAGGAGACACGAGGAGTAGAAACCAGTAACTTATAGGAAATAACGAGTAAAATAGAGTAGAGTAGAATACACTATGCACTAATACACTATGCACTAATAGAGCGTGAAGAAGTACGCAAGGAAAGTAGAGTAAGAGTAAAAAGAGGAAAAGGAGTCAATATTTACAGAATAGCTTTGTCAGAAAAGTAGTTTGAAAGTGACCGAAAGGCTGTGGTCCAAATAAGGGCTTTGTGATTCTTCCACCTGTCTCGGGTGTCAGATCCGAGGGCGCGCACGTGACTTTCGGCCAGTTCCGGGCTCTATATCCAGTTCCGACCTATTGAGAGGGGTCGTTGAAACCGTCAAAATCCGCCAAAAAATGGCCCGTTCTTGCATCTATGCCCAACTTCTTGCCCCGGGAAGCTTACCTAGCGAGAGCCCACGGCTCTGTGACGTGGAATAAGACAGCACCCTCGGAAGTCGTGCCACGTGACCACCACCGAGCTAACGCCGATCCAGTGTCGGATCTCCCGGATACCATACTGCTTCTGCTTTGAGCTGAAGAATCAGAGGGCAACGCTTAAGATACAGTGAACGCCTCCTCTATCAGAAGGAAAAATAAAGGGTGCATAGAGGTGTCCTGCATATAGACCCATCGATTCAAAGAACCACGTCGTTTGCAAGCGGCAGCGGGCTGCTTGCTCTTGCGCAAGGGATTTGAAGCTCGAAGCTGGAAGGGGGCCTGTAAAAGGTCTTCTACAAATACAGAGCAATAGATACTTGAATGTAAGACAATTGAGAGGAAGCTTAGGAATGAATACAAGGAACACTAGAAGAGTACAGCCTGTTGGAAGTTACATTGGCTGCAAAAGGGGGCCCTTGGGAAGTATGGTGCCGAAGCGAAGCTGGTCACGTGACTAGGCCCGAGTTCCGAGGGTGGTGGCCCAGCGCCCCCTAGAGCCGCTGCAGACTACTCCACCCGGAGGCAGCTTTGGAGCGTGCTTGGGTGCTCGTGCAGGTCGAAACCCGCCATTTTCAGGCGGATTTCGGCGGATTCAACCCCTCAATAGGTCGGAACAGAGCCCGGAACTCAGCAAGTCACGTGCGCGCCCTCGGAATCACGTGAACAGACAGTCAGACGGGCGCAACCGCCGAGATCTTCGGGCCAGTGGCAGCACGCCCAAAGCGCCCAAAAGCAGCACCCCCAAACCCTACTACAAGACAAGCAGTCGAAGAAGTTTCGTAAATGCTCGCATGAATGTACAGGTCAGTGAAGGTTATATGCAGTGCGCGCGGGCGATGAAAAAGCCTGCTCCACATCATCACCGCTATGGATATTCGCCGCTCATCTCGATCCAACAAGGGCACGCACACGCGGCGTGCCGAGGAAGAAATATACTACCGGGAAGCCAGTCCTGCAGCCAAGCGCCAGCGGGTGGACAGCGACACCGAATTCGATGCGCAAGACGACGGCCAAGTACGCTGCGACCCCTGTGGCACCACCCAAGCCAACTACGACGAGGACACTGACGCAGGCGGCACAATGATCGAGTGTGATTCGTGCAACACGTGGCAACATGCACGGTGCATGGGCTTTCCTCGGCAGCGGGACATTCCCGACGACTACTTTTGCAACCGGTGTCAAAACAAGGGGGAAACGACGGAGCAGTGGACAATGCAGGCACACAAAGACCAGAGCAAAGGAGCCAAACAAGCCCAGGCCAAAGGCACCGTTGGAGAAAGGGGCATCGGCGGAGAATGTCAAAAAGCCGGCGCTAACGAAAGCGAAAGAGACGCCGTCCAGGCCTTGACCAAAAGAAACAAAACCCGCGGGTCTGTGGCCAAAGCCCTACTAAACGTGATTCTAAAAACAAACAACAGCGTCAAAGACGGCCAGCAGTGGGCCGTCCAGCTTGAGCTCGCCATCCACTCGTGGACCCGCTCTACAGACAAGAAATACATAGAGAAGAGTAGAAGCGTAATGGCTTTGTTGAAGAAACCCGCCGTTCTCGAGCGGTTGGTTTCTGGAGACCTTAGTGCTTCTGACTTTACCACGTTGCCGGCGGAGGAGATTGACCCCGATCTCAAGGAATATGCAGAAAAGGTCCGCCAGGAGCTGATCAAACGCTCTGTTCTCACCGTGGAGGACACGCTGAGCCAGCGGATCCGCAGAACCCACAAAGGAGAAGAGGTTGTGGAAAACACGGCCCACGGCGTCGACGAATACATGAATGTCACTGCACGTGACATTGACCATCGCAACTTCAAAGAGGAGAGCCTGGAGCCCGTGGTGCGTGCGGCGGCGGCCCCAGCCACCTACCAAATAGACGACGACGAAGCCTACTCGGATGGTTCCGGGGCGGAGCACGCCGCTTCGGACGCGGAAGACAGCGACGACGAGATGGCGCTTATTTTGACGCTGAAAAAGACCGAAGCCGCCGCCGAAATGCCCCCGGAGCAGGCCGCGGCCCCGGCCCGTCTTCCGCCGGCCATGCCGCTCGGTTTCTGGGCCGGCGAGGTTGTGTTTCCGGACTTCGCTGCGTTCCAGGCCCAGGCAGAGTTCGTGTCCTGCACACACTACGTGCCTCCCACCACCGCCACTGCAGTCAGCATGCACAACAAGGCCTTGCGTGTCTGCAAAGAAGTCATGGAGAAGAAGACGTATGCCATCGAGGGCCGTCTTGACCGGGCAAGGGCGGATCCGTATTTGGAAAAGGTGGGCCTGCTGAGAGACTTTTACGTGGTGCGGCTCACTGCCGAGCCGGGAAATCACTGCTACTCCAAAATCTTCGACTACCTCTACAACCAGAACAAAGTCGGAGTTCTCTCGGGAAGGGCGGCGTTTGTCAAGGACCTGTACGTGTTTGCGTTGGACTCTGTGCCGGAATACTTGCGCTTTGCGGGGCTGCTCGCCCGGGGCCTCTATGTTTTGTTTGTGGTCAAGAAGGACTACGTGCCTGTGGGCAGGAGCATCTTGAAGCGTGCGGCGGAGCCGGCCCCGCCGGCGGCGGCGCCGGCGGCCAGCCTAGACTCCATTCTCTCGAAGTTGGAGGGGGCGCCTGCACACAGGCCCAGCTTGCCGCCCAAGCCAGCGCCCCACTGGGACATCCAGCAAATGTCGGCTAATCTCAGCCCGGACCAGCGTGGCTACCTCTCCCGACTCATGCAGGAAAACCCCCATGTGCAGAACAACCCCCAGGCGCTTTTGAGCTTGTTGCAGAGCATGCAGTAGTGTGCCGGTGCGCTGGCACGGTAGCCTGGCGGGTCTGTTTCGTGTATACTATGTGTAATAAATCATGCTTTATAGGGTCTTCCTGTCTCGCGCCTGCACACGCGCCTCAGCTCACAACACCTCCACGCCAACCGGGTATGGATTCGCCCACGCAGGAAGACAGCCTCGTCTTCGCCAACGAGTCACATGCGCATGGAAAGCCCGGCTCCCCTTACGAGCCCACACAATTGGACCAAAGCACCAGTCCCGCCGGCCACGACTCGCTAATGTTTTCAAACCTTCCCGCCACACAGTTGAACGCGTCGCCTCTCGCTGCCACGCTAAGTCAGATGTTGGCAGACGAGACTGCAGTTGACGAGACTGCAGACGCCTGGCTGCCGGTCAAACGTGTGCGTGCAGAGGGTGCCGATGATGCCGGAAATGAAGGCGTCAGTTCTATGGGCGCCGACAATGATGAGGGGGGGTCTCTAGGGTTTCTTCAGAAATCCCAACTACGAGACACTCCGGTGTTTCTGTCTGTCAACTACTATGAGCTAGGCGATACTCAGCTGGTGCAAATGGAGAGGGCGGAGTGTGGGGGCGTGAACTGTGCTGAGCATGAAGCTGGGGATTTTTGTGGTGGTAAGGCTGACAATCTCCAAAGAGGCGGTATGGATTCTGGAGGCAGTCTAGCGGAGAAACACACTTTCACACAGAAAATAGGATCTAAGGAGATTGATACTCAGAAAATAGGGTCTAAGGAGATTGATGATACTCAGAAAATAGGGTCTAAGGAGATTGATGATACTCAGAAAATAGGGTCCAAGGAGTTTGGTGATACTCAGAAAATAGGGTCTAAGGAGTTTGGTGATACTCAGAAAATAGGGTCTAAGGAGTTTGGTGATACTCAGAAAGTTAGGCCTCTAATGTTTGGTGATACTCAGAAAATCAGGCCTCTAATGTTTGATGATACTCAAATTAGGCCTCTAATGTTTGATGATACTCAAATTAGGCCCCTGGGGTTTGGTGATACTCAGAAAATAGGGTCTATGGACTTTGGTGATACTCAAATTAGGCCCCCCGAGCCTTTGGGTAATAACCAGGTACTTTCTGACACTCAGGTGATACCCACCCCATCGACATGTCCCCAAAATGACACTCAGGTGATTCAACCCGAAATCCAAGGGGTGTCCCAAGGTCCCGAAAGAAACACTATCGGTGATACACAGTTGATTGGCCAGAAAGACAAACACGACACATTGGGCCACAGAGACGGTAATGATCCCGGCCAAAACAAAAACATGCCGCTGCATCCAGAGAATGGCACCCAGCTGGCACACGCTATAGCATCCAGTTTTGAGCCCCCCAACTTCCAGTCTCATGCTTTGGAAAACAGCGAGCTGCATCAAGAAGTGCCCGGGCTGGAACCCCTCGTTCTGGAACCAAACCCGGAACCTTACATTTCTGAGCCTTCACCGTTCGTCCACCGAATCAACACTGGCGTGGAATCGTCTCAAAAAATGGAGCCCACCACACAGGTGGTCAACACCCAGGAGGAGTTGATCGACCAAAACTACCAGGCCATGGATCTCGCGTGCAAACCCATTTTTTCCAGCAGCCAAAATGAGGAGCCCAAGCGCATCCGCTCAGACCTCAGCGTCATTAGCAATGATGACTCGTTTGTGGACCTTGGGGCTAATATCTATGACGATAGCTTATTTCGACACAAGCGCCAAAAGATCAAAAAAGAGGAAAGCTGGAGCCTGTCGTCATCGGATCTTGAAGATTTCAGCCGTGACGTTTCAAGTCTTGATTTGGGCAAGCTCACTGCCATGGTCCTGGACATATCGGAGACAACAGAACACCGAAATTCCGAAGAAACAGACGAGCCCTTTGAACCGCAACTACGCGCTCCAGAAGCGAAGAATGAAGGGTCGGAAGGCCCAAGCGCAACGAACGCTCAAAGCACAGCCTGCAAACCCAAGCAGGAGCCTCTCCATGAAGAGCCCGACACTGTTTTACTGAGCGAGTGCATCACCAATCCACTGGCAGTATGGGCGTTTTTTCAGTTCAAAATCTTCCCCGCCAAACTCCTCCGCCACGGCGACCCGTCTTCATTGGTTGAATATGCCGATTCCAAGCAACTTCAGACGAAAAACACCGACCTTCATCTTTTGGATATCCGAGTCGGCGATGTGGTAGCAGTAACACTGCGTGTGGGGTCGTTTGTGGTCACAGCTCTCGAGCTTCACGAAGCGGATTCGTACTTCAAGTGTATTCGAGGTTTTGATACTGTGGTTTTGGCAAAGGTGCGGCCGGGACCCCGAAACCACCAGTTACACGTGCCTCTCCACCAGATCTGTATGGAGGCCGACCAGTGGGCTACACACCAGGCCCGGTTTCAACTCGCCACAAAAACCAACTTGGTTCTTGAGAATTTTGCGTTGGCTCAGAATGTGCTCAACTTACAGAAAGCTGCCAGTCCTCAAAAGCCGGAATCCACGCTATATGTGGGGATGCTCTTTTTTGTCACGTCTGTGAACGAAGACAGAAAGGCCTGGCTTGCGAGCGTCATCACTGCCAATGGAGGAACGTTTGTGGATGGCGAGATCATGCACTTCCTTTCTGAAACCTCCTGCCAAGATTCCTTCCGGAGTTCCGAAGTCACGAGCTCCAAATCCGCCCAAACCCCCCGCCATCTCTCCACATACAAGTTTGCGGCATTGTTGTCCGACACCCACTCACGGAGCGCCAAATATCTCCAGGCATTGGCTTTGGGCTGGCCCATTCTCGCAGACTCCTTTATTGAATACACCATCAACGACGCCTCGCTTCTCCAGAACTGGCAAGTTTTCCTTCTTCCGGCCGGATTCTCCATCCATGCAAATGCAGTGGTCAATCTCAACATCTACCGGTTTATGGCCAACTTCCATGAGCGAGCCAACATGGAACAGCAGCTCCTGAACAACGCGCAGCTTCTTCGCAACAAAACGGTTCTTGTGATGAACCGAGGCGACGAAAAGGTGCTTCAGATGTGCCAGTTTGTTTTCCACGCTTTTGGCGCCCACGCCGTTCTTCTCCAGGACTCTGTGCATGACATGGAACTCGCCATCCAGGAAACCCGCCTTCCTGATTTGATAGTTTACGATAGCGGCAGCCAGGAAGTCTTGAAGGGCCAGAGGAAAAGCAAAAAAGGCCGACGCCGTGTGGCGTTGGTTGGCTGGGAGTGGGTTGTGCAGTGTGTCATCAGCGGCCACATTTGGACCCCAGATACATTTATGGACGTTTGATAAGTGGGACCAAAAAAGCGCCAAGAGACGATTAAGACAATGAAAGACGGGGAGGTTCGAGAAAAGAACCAGTTCAAGAGATAAAGTGCTGAAATGAAGGGGTAGAGAAGATGAGCAAAGTGGGAACTCCCTATTTTGCCATGGACAATGGCCAGGAAATTAGCAAAGAGGACTTGCTGGTCAGGCAAGACCATAGCGACTTTTAAATCACGTCTTGAAATCGGCATCCGACTGGACACAAGACGTGTATACAGTCAGGCTTATTTGAGGGAAGTGCTACTGCATATCAGAATTCAGACCAACGAAGATATGGTACCAATACAACTGCCCGCCTCTAGCCAGCTGTCTTTGAATCACTGCCCACCTCTAGCTAGCTGTCTTTGAATCACTGCCCATCTGGTGTGTGGGAGCACGACAAGTTGTGTACTGCATACTGCCGTCTCAACCATGTATCTAGGCGATTGTCAATCAAATAGTGAATTCAGACGTTCAGGCAATCACGTGCCAAGGGTGCTCATTTTCGTTCATTATCTATAAGTCGTAAGTGGTTAATTCAGGCAAACATTCTCCTGAACATCAAACCTGCAGCGGCCTTCACTAAAGCCATGCCGGTATCGTTTTTGACGGCATCGCCGTTTTCCTCCAATCTTCTCAAAAGGTACTCCTTAGTCTCCAAGGGAGGGCCCCATGGCACATACTTGATCACGTTATCCACCTTGTCATGGGTGATCAATTCATGAGTGACACCATCGGCCATACCCAAAAGCTGGCCCAAACACACGTTGGCCTTGTTGGCATTCTCACCAGCGAACTCCCGCTTGTAAACCTTGTCAGTAGCCAACTTGAGCGACTCGTCGTTGTGCGATGCCACCACCAAGTGACCAATGGTCGACAGGTTTCCTGAGTTAGTCAAAATGGACTCGATGCAGTAAGAAATTCCGCGGTTGTAGTTGATGTCCGTGTCCTCCTTGGTCTTGTGGATCACAGTTTGTCTCTCCTTCTCAGAGTGGATGTATGCGCCTCTGACGAGTTTCAAACCCAAACGGTACCTGTTTTGGGCAGCCAACTTTTCTTCCTTCACCAACAAGTCACGCGAGCCGGACAAGTACATTTGCAACGTGCCCACGACAGAAACTGGCATGTCGAGCTTGTTGAACTGCTGGTACAATCTTCTCTGCAACTCGTACACACCTTCCTGAAGGTCGTACTTCTCAGCATCAATTACTCCCACAACGAAGGGGGCAGTTCTTTGGGGGTATATCTTGGCCAATCTCTGGTTAGCGTCGTAGATGGTCTGGCAGATGGCGGCAGCATTGGACACCAAGCCGTCAAAAGCCGTCTTGTACTCATCCTTGTTGTAGTTTTCCAACACAGCCGCGGCGTTTTTCACAAAGCCAGTAGGCTTCAAAGCAACGTATCCGGCGGGAATCAGGTTGATGTCCTTGCCCGAGCTCTCGATGACCGACACAGTGTGAGGGATCAAGATGTCCAACACCGACTGCTGCGTTTGCTGGACAATGCTTTCAGGGTCAATGTGGTCCTTGCCCTCGCAAGCCTCGATGGTCAAGGAGAGCATCATGTTGTTGATGCCTCTCTTAGTCAAGCGCTGGCCAGTTTCTTTGACCTCCTCAATGGTGGAGCCGCCGCAGTAAACCTTGTAGACAAAGGCCTTGATCACAGAAAGCGGAACATAGGGAAAGGCCTTGATGCAGAGGTTCAACAAGGGCTTGTTAAGCGTGGCCATGCCAATGATCATGAACGAAAAGAGCTCGCTGGTGGAGAAGTCCTTCATGTATGCAGCGTCGAAGGCCTTGGGAGCAGCAGGCGGCGCCAAAGGGGGTTCTTGGGACTTGCCGGCTGTCGAGGTATTAGAGAGCACAAAGTTGGTCTGGCTCTGGGAGTTATGGAAGCCCCGGAGGACTTTGGGTGCAAAACATGCGGTGTTAGCTGAAGGGGAACATCTTGGAAGCTGGCGAGCGATTCTGAGCATTCCAGTGGCTTTGTGGTTAAAATCAATGTCAGGAAAAAGGAGTAGTAGGAAATATGAGGTTCTGAAAACTGGGGGAAGGGGATGTTTTATAAATACTGCGAGTGCTGCAGAGGCAGCGCTTCGCGAGCCGCATGCGCACGCAGAAAAGGATCTCGATGGCGAGCTCACCATGGGGTATTCCATGGCGACAGCTCGCGCGCAATGCAGCAAGAGTGCGCGAAACGGCCGCGGATGTACGGGTGTGCGGCCGCGGCCTGCCCCATAGTGACACTGGGAGCGAGAAGCGCGGCAAAGTGCGAGAAAACAGGCGGAAACGTCAGCAACTATTTGTGCACGCTTGGGCAAAAGAAAAGCGACGACAAGCGGTCACGTGGCTGCTTCTCCGCATTCGCTGGTGCCGCTTCCGTGCCGCTCTTGCACGCGCCCAGCGGCTGGTGGCCCGGCAACCACTGACCGCCGTGGCCACGGTGCGTCACGTGCCCCTCACGTGCGCGCACCTACACCGCGCCATCGCACGCTCACCTCCTCCCCATGTTTCATGCCCCGGCGCTTCGGCAGCTCTCGCTGTGTGGCCGCCTGCGTGCATCGCTGCCGGTGCTCGACATTCTCCGGGAGCAGACTCCTTACAAAGGAAAATCGAAAAAGATCTTGATTCTCAGCCCCGAGGACACCAAGGACAAAACCTTGTCCAAGTTTGCCAAACAATACAGCAACAAAAAGGGGGCGGCGCTCCGGCAGCAGGTGCTGCAAATCAACGATTTTGACGTGCAGCCAGTTCGGCCTCCCAGCAACATCAGCGAAGCCATGGAAAACTTCAAAAGCGCCAAGGCCCAAAACGCCATCTCGTCGGATCTCAACCTGACCATGCTCACATTGCAAAAATCCTTCACAAAGGGCCAGCTACTCGAATACGTCAATTCCCACGGAAAAGCGCCGGGCAAAGCGAAAACAAACAAGGCCCGGCTAAGCGAGTACATCGTGACCCAGATATGGAACGAGGCACAAGTGCCGGGCTCGTCGATTTTTGGCACCAAACGCATTCCGTTGACGCCACGTGACATGTTCTTGGTGCTCCTGCAGAAAGGGCTGTTGTTGCGGCTTTTGCGGTCCACGGTGACCAGCTTGGATTTTGACATGGCCAACAAAGAGTTGGTGCTCGTGGGGACGGACTACCAGCTCCAGAACGCGTCCATCAATCTCCAGCACAAGTTCGACAACGTGTACACGGAGGAGTTTGACTTCTCGACCATCCAGTCGCTCTACCAGCAGAAATTCGGCGCCTTCACGTTCAAGGAAATCGGGAAGCTCGTGGAGGTTTACTTCAGTCACGTGCGAGACGACATCTACGAGCTCTGTGCGTTCAACGCCAACCAGGTCCGGCGAATCAAGCGGCTTTTGGTGTGGTTCTTGGACTACAACCTCCACCTGCAGGACGCGGTCTACATTCCTGACGATCTGGCGCTGTACTTGGCTCCCTGCAGCGACATTTACGGCATGGCATGGAAGAAGCGCAACGGAGGACATTTCCGGCTCACTGGCGAAAAAAAGGCGCAGGTTTCCCGCTCGTTGAAGCGGGAGCTCGACAGCTTCTCTGCAGAGCAGTTGAAAAAGGTGTTTGTGGAGTCAGCAGACGACCGCTTCTCCCATACCATTCCGGCGCAGCTTGCCCAGGAGACCTTTGACATTTTGGACTCTTTGGGGCTTCTGAAGGAGGATTTGGGCCAGCAACCGGTTTCTCAACCAGAAGTCGTGCAAGAACAAAGCAAAGCACGCGGGGAAGACGATAAGAAAGCCTCCTTGATTCCGCCGCTGATGAGGGACCAGATCTACGCCCAAGTGACCGATTTCGGGTACCGCCAAAAGCTCCGCGGGCTCGAGAACACCGATCAGCCCATGTTCACCGTGACGCTTGGGCACGTGCTCTTCGAGCAGGACTCGCCGGAACCAGAAACTCCAACCATGTCCAGCCTGCACACCTTCAACACCAACGTCCCGTTGGTCCACGACCGCACGCTCTCCAAGGCTCTAGCAGGCGAGCAGCCCATGAGCTTGGAAACAGACCCGCACATCTACAGCCTCCAGTTCAAGTTTGTGCCGTCTCCCTACGTTGTGCAGCAAGAGTTGGAAAGCCGAATGGAGTACCCGCCCATCGAGATGTGGATGCAGCTCAACGAGAACTCCACGCCCAACGTCGAGTCCATGCAGGTGGTGACGGCCGAGGGCGAGAACGACGCGTTGGTGTGCTTGCCGCATCACGGCTGCGATATGAAGATCACGTGCCAGGTGACCGGGCAGGTGTTGCAGGCAGGGAAAGAGGAGGAGGCGGGCGGGGCCTCGGTGCAGGACGTGCTTTTGGCGCCAGCGGACAAGTATCCACGGCTCCGGGGGCAGAAGGGAATCCGGCGGTTTCTTGAAGAGCTGCGGCTAGACTTCAGCGGGCGAGAGCCCACCAGCGTGGCGGCGTCGATGGAGGTGGAGATGGACGGACAAACCATCGACTACGCCTTCGTTAGTATGAACTACCGGCGCGAGCTTTTTGTGGAGATTGAAGAAAACAAGACGGCGCAACTAAGCATTGTGGATGGTGGGCTGTTGGGAGGACGGCGTGTGGAGGTCCGATTTGTGGGGGACTACGCAGCAGGTGTTGACCGCGGCAGCTTCGACGAGTTGCTAGACTACGCATGCAGGTTTGTCGGTGAGTTGTAATGTATATAGAAGTAACAGAGAAAGGCGGAGAGGCCATGAGGCTTGGGACGATATTCGAGCGAGAGTGGGAGAGCTGTCCGCGAAGGAGCTGCACCCACTGTCGCCTGCACTTCTGCTTGCACCTCGTAGGCACCCTCCTTTCTTTTCATCCTCCGTCTCCGTCCATCGGTTCCTCTCTAGATGGCACTTTCCGTCGCCCATCGTCTCCCCTCCAGATGGCACTTTCCGTCGCCCATCGGTTCCTGGCTTCTCGCCTCTCGCTTGCTCCACTTTGCCGCCTCACTTTCTCTCTTCAATCGACTTGACATGCTGCTCCAACTTGTGCACAGACTCCGTCAACGCCATCAAATCCACAATCACGGCGCTGTTGGTCTTCTCAAACAAGTCCAACAAGTAGTAGTAGGAGGCAGCGCCCGTGAGCGAAACACCCACGAAAAAACCCGTGAATCCTCCGCGGAGCGCTCCGATCTTTTTGGGGGCAGCAGCCACTGGGGCCACAGTCGAGTATTTGCGGGCGGCCTGGCGGATGGCTGAGTGGAACATGGTGTAGTTGGTGGCGGTGTTTTTCGCGCGCACTTGTATGGGGTTGGCGGTCTGGAGGGCCTTATGTGCACTACCCCGGACCGGGAGGCCGTACAGTAGTGCAGTGTATGCGGTTTATGCGGCTATCGGTTTTGGGGTGTTTGCGGGTATGCGTGTTTGCGGGTTGCTAGACGTGTTTCGGACGTGCATCTAGGACAGTTCAGTCACGTGCAGCTGCAAACCGTTCCATTTTCTAGGCTTCCTTCGGATATGCATCCGTTTACTATTTTATCCTGTAATTCCATCCATAATTTCGTGTTACGACTTTTCTACAATACAATTACAATCTACAATACAAGTTACAATTTGCAATCTACAATACAATCTACAATACAATCTACAATACAATCTACAACACAATCTACAATACAATCTACAATACAATCCACAATCCACAACACATTCCACAATCTACAACACATTCCACAATCTACAATTTCTTAAAACCCACAACTTCTTTCCAACAGTGTTCCCAAATCCTCCCCAATCGGCAAACTTCAAACATAATTCCAACACCAAAATTGTCGTGCAACCATGCAATCTACTCATACAACAATTTTGGAGCCCAGACACCAACCTCCTGGTTTGCCACGTGACGTGGCTGGGTTTCCTGGTTACGAGCCCGGCCACTATATCGGGGCACGCTGCGACATTGCTACTACACCATGTACGCATCAGCCACGCAGGTTGTGAAGGGAATTTCCCGGCGGCACCGAAGCATTGCTGCTTTGGGAAGGGCCCCCCGAAGAATTGCCGTTCCGGGACAGCCCCTCCGGACTTTTCTCGTGTCAAACCGCCGTTTCAGCCATGGCGGCTACACGCCCCCTGAAACCCCAGCCGCCAACCAGACGCTGGGAATCCAGGCCAAAACTTCCCCAATCCACGCAGCCACAAAAGAAGGAGACCGTGGCAAGGGACATCCAGGATCAGCAACGCCAGAAGCCACAGCTCCGGTCACATTTCCCGAATCAGAGCCCCAAACAGAGTCCCAAACAGAGTCCCAAATAGAGTCCCAAACAGAGCCCCAAACAGAGTCCCAAACAGAGTCCCAAACAGAGTCCCAAACAGAGCCCCAAACAGAGCCCCAAACAGAGCCCCCCAAAACGAAAACTCCCAGATTTCAAACTCTCCTCCTCATAGCGGCAGCCTCTGCAGCAGCCTATCTTGCAGACGAGCATCTCTACGCCTCCACGCTCCAAAGAAGTGCCCGAGCAATCTACGTGCTTTCGCTGGTGGCGTTGAAATACTACACAACTCCGGGCGGTAAGCATCTAGAGCAGCTCCACGAAGAGGCTTCCGAATCGATTCTAGCCTTGATCAACCACAACAAAGGGCTCTACATCAAGGTTGGCCAGGCCATTGCAAACCAGGCGGCGTTGTTTCCAATGGCGTTCCAGCGGCGTTTCACTGCCCTATATGACGACGCCCCTATGGACCCGTGGGCTCGAGTTGACGCGGTGTTGAAGGCCAATTTGGGTGCCGACTACGAAACCGCCATCTTCTCTTGTTTTGATCACCAGCCTGTCGCTTCTGCCCTGATAGCACAAGTCCACCGGGCTGTGCTCAAGGAACTGGGCCAACAAGTGGCGGTCAAAGTACAGCATCCGTACATCTCCAAGCAGATCGGCGCCGACTTGCTTGTGTACGAGTTGATGTCGTGGCTTTACACCAAGGTGTTTGACATTCCGTTCAATTTCACCGACTACGTGTCGGAGCAGCTCGAAAAAGAGGCTCATTTCCACACCGAGCTTGCTAACTCGCGAAAGCTCCGCCTGCTTATCCAGAATGATCACTCCGCCGACTATCTTAATGTGTACATTCCAGAGTGCTACCCGGAATACTCCTCGGACCGGGTGTTCACGGCTGAGTGGATCGACGGAATGCCGCTTACTGATAAACAGCTCCTCATCGAGAAAAACGTGTCGCTATCGTGGCTCATGAAGCAGTACACGGAGATTTTTGGCAAGCAGATTTTCCACTATGGTTTTGTCCATTCGGATCCGCATCCTGGCAACATGTTGGTGCGGTTTCATCAGGGCCTGCAGCAGCTAGTGATTTTGGACCACGGGCTCTATATCCTGTTGCCAGAGAAGTTCATGCAAGAGTATCGAGAATTATGGAGAAATTTGCTTGGGTTTGAGCTGGCCAAAATTGAGCACATCACCAAGGAGTGGGGAATCCGGTCCAGTGAGCTTCTAAAGGCCTTGGTGCAATTGAAGCCGCCCACAAAGACAAAACCCCAGGAGGCGCCCAGCTCCATGGATCTCATGCGGAACTTCCTTGAGGACGAAACCAAGTTTCCACCGGCTTTGATTTTCCTTCTGAGGACTATGAGAATGATGCAAACGTTGAACCAGACCATGGGCAGCCCAGTCAACCGCATCAATTTATTGACAAGGGTAGCGCTCGAGGGGGACGGATCGGGCCACGGCTGGATGGCATTATTGTCGCTGCTCAAGGTCAGAATGTCGCTTCTATTGAGCGATGTGTTTTTCTTGTACCTTCGTGCCAAACAAGCCTTGAAAGGAGACCGTTACGGCGAACACGGAGAGGGGCTTGAAGATTATATTGACCAGTACTTGCGGGAAAATGCCAAGGCCATGGGGATCCATCTTTCGTAGAGGGATGGCGCAGGATATTTATTAATCAGAAGGTAAGGTGGAATGAGCCAGAGGTAGGAATGAGCCAGAGGTAGGAATGAGCCAGAGGTAGGAATGAGCCAGAGGTAGGAATGAGCCAGAGGTAGGAATGTGCCAGAGGTAGGAATGTGCCACTGCAATACGCCGCTTGGACTGCCACAACCCCACTGTCATATTCAAGCGCCAAGTTTCCGCATCAAAAAAGCCTGGTTAGCTCAATCGGTAGAGCATTTGACTCTTAAGCTCTTAAGGTCAATCAAAAGGTTGCGGGTTCGAGCCCCGCATCGGGCTTTCTTTTTACCCCCGGTGGCATCGCCGCCGCGCGCACCCAAAGTCATCGCACCTCCCTTTTCTCCTTAGTACACCATGGCAGAACCTATCCGCTGCTCCTACACGTCGGAAAGCGTGGCACCTTTTTACGTGGGCGCCACCGCAGCCGCCTTTGCTTCGCAGGTCCCCGTGGTCGCCACGCCCATGGACGAAGACATCTCCATCGTCAACTTGGAAACAAACACCATTCTCCATGAAATCGAGGGCGACGGAGAAACCATCACCGCTCTCGTGATGACCCCTGACGGAAGCCGCTTGGCCGCCGTGTCACAGAGCCAGCAGCTCCGCATCTACAACGTCCAAAGCGGCGAGTTGCTCAGACAATACAAGTTCTCTGCGCCTGTATACATTGCCACAGCCGATGAAACGTCCACGTTGTTCGCTTTTGGCGCCACCGACGGAGTGGTGTACGTGTGGGACATCGAGGGAGGCCACGTGACCCACTCCTTGAAAGGCCACGGCACCACAATCTGTCTGTTGGCGTTTTACGGCGAGCTCCACTCGGCGAAGTGGATGCTAGCGCTGGGAGACACCATGGGCACGTGCAAAGTGTGGGATCTTGTGAAGAGAAAAAGCGTGAGTACCACCAGCGAACACACGGGAGCAGTGAGAGGCGTTGCGTTTCTGGCGGATGGTGAATACTTCATTACGGGAGGAAGAGACGAGATTGTGGTGGTGTACCATACGAAAAGCTTGCGCACGGTGCACACCACGTTTTCTGTGCGTCACCAGGTGGAAAAGTGTGGGTTTGTGGATATCCAGGGCCAATCGCTCTTCTTCACTGCCGGAAGCGGGTGCAACTTGCGGTTGTGGGACCTTGAGAGCGGAAAACCGTTGGGAGGCTCGCCGCAGCCGCTCCAGACGAACGAAGAGTTGATGGTGACTGATGTCGCAGGCACGGAGGAAGGTGAAACGCTTTGGATGGTGTTGAGTGACCAGACGTTGGTGCAGCTCAATTTGGACGACGCCCGCGTGGTTGAAAACCTACTTGTGGTGCCCACGGCCCGCCAAATTGCAGGAAACCACGGAATCATTGCCGACATCCGCTGGGCCGGTCCCGAAAAGAACCTAGTGGCCATGGCAACAAATGCTCCCGCGCTCCGGGTGGTGGATCCAGCGTCTCCGCTCGACGTGAGTCTCTGTGAAGGCCACACGGATCTACTCAACTGTTTGGACGCCAGCGACGACGGAATGTGGCTTTTCACGGGAAGCAAGGACCACGAGGGCCGTCTCTGGACGTGGGATGCCCAAAAGCAGCAGTTCAGCGTGCACACCACTTTTGTGGGCCATGCTGGCGCCATCACCGGATGCGGATTACCCCGTTCGGGCGAGCCCACCTTTGTCATCACGGCGTCGGCAGATTTGACCGTCAAAAAGTGGAAAGTGCCCAAAGTCGCCGGCACGGTCGTCAAGAGCAGTGAGTTCACGCGCAGAGCCCACGACAAAGAAATCAACGCCGTGGCAGTGGCTCCCAACGACGAAACCTTCGCTACTGCCTCGTTTGACAAGACCGCCAAGATATGGAGCACAGGTTCCGGCGAAACCATGGCCATTCTCCGCGGCCATAAGCGTGGACTCTGGGACGTCAGTTTCTGCCAATACGACCGGCTCATTGCCACGGCTTCCGGCGACAAGACCGTCAAAGTGTGGCTGTTGCACGACTACTCATGCACGAAGACGTTGGAAGGACACACCAACGCAGTCCAGCGGTGCCGATTCTTCAACAAAAACAAGCAGATTTTGAGCTGTGGAGCCGATGGGCTTCTCAAGGCGTGGGATGTCAAGGAGAATGAATGTGTGGCTACTTTGGATAACCACAATAACCGTATCTGGGCCATGGACACCAAAAACGACGGACTTGCTGTTGTTTCCGCCGACGCCGATGGATACATGAGTTTCTGGAACGATAACACAGAAGAGTTGCTCTTGGAGCAGGCGAACAGGCAAAAGGAGAAGATCGAGCAGGAGCAGTCGCTTGCCAACTACATCTCGCAGAACGACTGGAGCAATGCGTTTTTGCTTGCGTTGACGTTGGAGCACCTGATGAGGGTGTATCACGTGATCAGGTCTCTGATTGGCGCCAACGAGGACCCGGAGCTGGCCATCGGCTCGTGGAAACTCGAAAACACCATCAAGTCTCTCGACGGGCTGCAGATCGTGACGTTGCTCAAGCGGGTGCGGGACTGGAACATCAACTTCAAGCAGTTTGAGATTGCCCAGAAGGTGCTCCGGGTGATTCTTGAGAGTATTGATATGGAGAATGGCGAAATCCGCAAGATAGTCACTTCCATCGTGCCTTACAACGAGCGGCATTCTCAGCGCTTGGATGACATGCTTGAGGAGACGTACATGCTTGACTATGTTGTGCAAGAGATGGCCAAGGTTTAGATGCAGGTAATAAAGGTTAGACGGTAATGCTGCCAGTGAATCCCGGAGTAGAAAGGACAGCAGAAAGTCTGGAGACTGCACACTGCACGGCACGAAGGGCGATGTCAATATCGTGGCTGTTGCGTTTTCATTTCAGGTTGCATTTAATCTTGATTTCAGATGCATTTTTGATCTTTGCCAGATTTCAGAGCGGATCTGGAAATCTTGATCCGCCCATCAAACTGCCAAGTTGATGGAGGCTGATTTGAATAGAAAAGTACACTGTATGGTGGAGCTGTATGAGAGTCAGAATCAATCATCTGGCTTCTCGTCACGACACGTTGAGTCAGTGGTTAGAGTTGATCAAAGCTTGAGTTTCGGTAGTTTCAGTTTTTCAGTTTCAGTTTTTCAGTTTCAGTTTTTCAGTTTCAGTTTTTCAGTTGCAGTTTTTCAGTTTCAGTTTTTCAGTTGCAGTTTTTCAAGTTTCAGTTTTTCAAGTTTCAGTGTTTCAAGTTTCAGTTTTCAAGTTTCAGTTTTCAAGTTGCAGTTTTTCAGTTGCAGTTTTTCAGTATTTGTAGATTGTCAGGTGGACAGGTTGACAGTAGGCATTGCCACACCAAATACTGCAAAAGTGTAGCGCTTTCCACCACAACAGAAGGCCAGGCAAATGCGCCATATTTGGCAAACAACCAACAATCCACCACAGCCAGAGTGTTCGATTTGCTACCGAAAGTGCCACTTGCACCATCCTGCAGACAGCAGACACGCCAACCACAATCAGAGAACCCACAATGTACAGCCCCTATTGGACAATCAAATGGTATAGATCTAGGTGTAATTGTTATCAATGTGACCCCAGTTAGCCGACCCAGTGAATTGCAATGATCCAATCAATCAAGTCATAAATCAAGTCATAAATCAAGTCATAATTCAAGTCATAATTCAAGTCATAAATTTAAATCATAGTTCAATCAAGTCATAAATTAATCAATCAACTCAAAAATCAATCAACTCATAGTTCAACTCATAAATTCAATCAATCAACTCACAATTCAACTCATAATTCAATCAACTCATAATTCAACTCATAATTCAATTAACTCATAAATTCAACTCATAATTTCAACTCATAAATTCAACTCATAAATTCAATTCAAAAATGAATCAACTCATAAAATCAACTCATAAATTAATCAACTCATAATTCAAGTCATAAATTCAATCAATCAAGTCATAAATTCAAGTCATAATTCAATCAATCAAGTCATAATTCAAGTCATAGTTCAAGTCATAGTTCAATCAAGTCATAAATCAATCAAGTCATAAATCAATCAAGTCATAATTCATCTCATGAATCATTCAACTCATAAATTCAACTCATAAATTAATCAAGTCATAAATTCAATCAATCAACTCAAAAATCAGTCAAGTCATAAATTCAACTCATAAATCAATCAACTCATAAATCAATCAATCAACTCATATTCAATCAGCCCAATTACAGTCCGGAACCCCTGAAAAATACATTCGCAGCAGTCCAGCATGCCACAAAATGACCCCATGTTTCAGCATATTCCTGGCGATACCGCAGATGTAGTAGTTAAGCGGAATTGGCGCTGCAGCAAAGAGCAAAGAGCAAAGAGCAAGAAACAAGAAATAAGTAGTAACAACTAAAACGAGGGCGGCATGCAAAACGCAAGTGCGGCGAACCTACATCATTTTCTAGATCACCACGACAGTCATGTCCAACACAAGATCTCGGCCCTGAGGATTTGACAACAGCGCTGTAAACCCGAAACAGCGCTGATACAAGTGCCTGCAGCGAAGCGGGGCTTGTTTGTCGCCTGCACCGTTGGCAGTGTTGCAGACAACGGCGCAGATTCCCGCTGGAAACATATGACAAATGACGTTGGCCTGCACTAGTACATGTCATGTGGCTGCCGCGCGCAAGACAGTCAGCTCCGACACCTGCACCCAACCATGCGACCAAAGGTGCGAAGCAAGGTCACAAGGGAAGCCGCCTGCACATTGGCCCAGGCCGTTGTGCATATAGACTCCAGCTGGCACAGGCGTTTGCAGACGAGCGGGCATTGCACCACGGGCTTTGTGTGAAGTCAATTAGCGCGGCGTGGGAACAAGCCACGGCGCGGATTTGCGAAGCGGGTTTTCTGTAACGGGCGCGCGCGACAAATGCGACCTTGCGCACAATGCTGCACCAGTGGCGCGAGCCGTACCTGCTACAACCCTTGCATGAAGCGAGATTGTCGGCCAAGAATGCTGGCCGCCCCGGACCGCCACCCACCGCCAGAGAGCCACGCAAAACAAAACAGAAACCGACGCCACGCCTCCAAACACGCGTAGTGTGTAGGGGCTGCGCAATATACCGGACCAGGTTCCAGTGCCCTGGCGACGAGAATTTGGTCCCGTATTCGCGGGTTATGAGGCGCATGCATTGGAGCGATTCAATCTAAGCCAGGTCGCAGGCGTGTGTAAAGCGCCCGAAATATCCTACCGACGGCGAGCAAAAAAACAAACCGTACCCGCAGCACCTTGCATATACTTGAAACCACCTTGCATGTCCCACCCGCTTATATTGCATGTTTCTGCTAGTCGGCTAAAGGCCGCATGGCGGATGATCTCGTTACAGATCCATCGCTACGCTCATATAAGAGCGCCCCATGTCCGTGCCAGCAGCTGCGCTGTTGCACCACCTTTTTCTTCGCTAGCCCGTTTCACTTCGTCCCCTTTTCGCCATCCGTTTGCTTTCTGCCGGCGTTTTTCCTGTCTTCATTTTACATCCATGCCTCAGCTCCCGTCTGTTTCAGAGCTATTGGTCGGGGGGCACATCCAGCCGCTCCGCTCAAGCAACCTGCTGCCCGAGACCCAGCCCTCGTCAGGCTCCAGTCCCCGCCAGCAAGACTCCCACATCAGCATGTTCCACCCCCGAAGCTCCGGCA
Organism: Metschnikowia shivogae; assembly: GCA_002374645.1. Lineage (NCBI taxonomy): Eukaryota > Fungi > Ascomycota > Pichiomycetes > Serinales > Metschnikowiaceae > Metschnikowia > Metschnikowia shivogae. The sequence continues at coordinate 281,849 of NLAF01000272.1, read as the reverse complement.
CCGCATCTAGCCCCACCGCCCTCAAACCTCACGTGGAGTCCACCGGCCAAAAACGCATAGACGCCTTGCCCCTTCCCAGCAGCCGAAGGGCCAGCGCCGAGTACGCTGCCGCCGCCTACGACCGCAGCTACGTGGTGCACCCAGGGCCTGCCAGCGACTACTTCAGCTATCGGGAGCCCCTCCCGCACCGGCCCCTCCCCGAGTCTCGTCAGCACAGCCCCGAGCACCTACCCCGGGTTCCGCTGTACAACAGCGCTGCGTCCAGCGAATCCATCCCCAAAGTGGGGGACACGCCGCCGGCGGTCAGCTCGCCCGACTTCCTCACGCGGCCTCGCCCGGCGTCGTTTCTGCATGTGCCCATCACCAACATCCTCTACTCCGGGCCCAAGGGCCCCACGCCCATGCCCGTGGCCATGGCGGCCAACGTGCCGTTTCCGCATGCTCCTGCCACGGCGGGTAACTCGCCCCATGGCGGAGTGCCGGTATACGGCGTGAACCCGTACCAGTTGATGCCCAACGGGCTTTACGCCATGAACGTGCATGCAGGCCATGCACCCGGAAACCACATGCCCCCAGGCCCAGGCCCAGCGGCCCCCATGCAGATGTACCCTGCGCCGTTTGAGAATGAACTGCGTGATCAGAACAATGCCTTGGTCAACAAGCGACGGGTGACAAAGCGACGGACTCGAAGCGGCTGCATGACCTGCCGCAAGCGCCGCATCAAGTGTGACGAGAGAAAGCCTCATTGCTTCAATTGTGAGCGCTCCAAGAAACTATGTTTGGGGTATGAGCTTGCATCCACCACGCGGCGGCCGGAGCTGGATCTCAAGAGCAAAGCCCGCTTGCTGGTGCAGTCGCTTATGTGAGATTGGCATGAATTGGACTGGCACCGAGTTGGTCGACTGATACAGCGAAGCACAGAAGCCTCGGGCAGATAACGTGTACAGTAAACAAATTCCAGGGAAGGCCCCACGCCGCTGCAGGTACGGGTTGTAGGTGCAGAGAATCTGCGTAGCCAGTTGGGTGTTAAAGCGGCACTTGCAGGTGGTACACGGCCAGATATCCCTATACAAAACCAATATGAAGTAAAACTGAAACGGCCCTGTAACACAATCCCGGAACGTGTATCAAAGTTGCTGGCTCGTCGCGTCGGTAATTTATGCACCATGCGTATGGGCGCGATAAGATGAAACGGTGGACGCAGCGCCTATGCACAGTTGTACAGTTAAGCGTCTGGATGCAACCTCCCCCACCGAAACACATGCCTATTCGCGCGTATAGAGCACCGCAAAGAGAAAATGCCGGTACAGAACCAGACGCATCTCATGCGTCACGTATCACGCTTTGCAATGTGCATTGTAAATGCAAGATAGAAGCCTGGGCACCATGCAGGTCGTGCGTATAAGCCCTTCTGACCACAATTCCCGCGCTACGCTCCACCTCCGGTATCGGGATCGCGCGCCCGCCATCTCCGAACGCTCGCTCCGGCTACAACCTGACGCTCCCCCGGTCCCTCGGAAGAGCACCGCCCCAATACGGCCTTTTCTTCTCACTTTTCTTCTCTCGATGTGCATGCCAGCTGCACCTGCCCTTGGCCGTTAGCAGCTTCAGCGCTCATACCCCGGGGGTCTTTTGTTTCTATGCACTCCCGCCTCCTCACATTCCTCGCTTGTTCGGGGGCTCTTGACGGCCACGTCGCCTGTAACGTCGCCACAAGAATACGTCATTCGCCGAGCAGCTATCCTGCCAGGGGAAGATCGGCTAGCTCCGAGTTTTCTTGTTTCAGGTGCAAGGGGCTGCCCTCGTCACTGCCTCTACTATGGCGTAGTCATTCAGACCTCGCATCGCGCCACTGCACGCGACTAGCTTTACCCTCGGTTCGTCGGAATTCGGGTTGCAGCAAGCCGTAAATTCACCCCGGACAAATTATTTGCAGGTGTTCGTATTGGATCGTGAAGATAGGCGCCCGCATAAGGCGTTATTTTCGTTACGTTGACGGCGCGTAAGTGAGGCTGGGACTATTCCGGCTCGAAAGGCAACTTTGGCCAAAGAGCCGGGGTGCATACGTATGCTTGTATGTGCTTGTTTCACCTCGGTCTAAGGCACGCGTGCCAGTGGCAGGGTTATGAGAAACTGGCTGACGCATGAGGCTGCGCGGTGTACTTTTAAAGGAGCAACTATGAGCCATCCAGCATGATGCGCGCAGTGCGCATGACGCATCGTGTTCTCCTCGACGAAAAATCGGCTTCATTCGGTTATAGTTCTATCGAAAATCTCGCGCATACAGGACAATGCATCCGCTCGATCTCCATCGGATTTAGTTGCCCCTATTGTTGGCCCAACCAGAAAGACGCATGATGAAGTCTTTTTGCTTTGGGAAAAAAGAACGTTCACTCTAATTAGGCCTGTGTACGTACGACGTTCGCTTACCCGAAATTCCACGTTTCGGCCAACGTTTCTTTGTATGTAGTTCTAGCATATATCCTGCTGACACTCATGCGTGAGGGGGTAACCAGGGGGCGCACCTGATGTGCGCGACTGCCACGTGTGTGCCACGTGCGGTATCACGTGTAGTGCCACGTGTGGAGCCACGTGTGGTGTCACGTGCGGTGTCACGTGCGGTGCCACGTGCGCCGTCACGCGACCCTGCTCGATTCGGCATGCCTATCCGCACCCCTGATAAGCTTTTTCTCTACTCTTCACTCCACCACAAACTTTCCCATCGTCCATGATTGCCTTTGTGATTTTTTGCAACAAGGTCTCCATCAGCTTCTTAAACTATTGACGTCGCAATCTCCGCCCCAAAGTCTTGTATCTGTTAGCAGACGAACTCCTACTCGTTTGCTCAGCGAGCGCCAAATCGTGGCACGCTGAATCCCGAATACCACCACAAAATGGAATTATTCCACGTGGCTCCAAAGTCCCGTTTCAACGCCTCCGATCTGGGAAGGCCGGAGTCCCAAGAGTGTGCTCTGAGAATGTCCTTGACCGTCACACTGTACCGGCACATGAAGGACACCTTGTCCAAAATCAATGACAGGAAGCTCGTTGAGTTGAACTTGGTCATTGACGAACTTGCCGCCGACGAGGCAGAATGCTTGGCCAGCATCTCCCGGATGTGCAAGCTCTGCAACTTACGCAACCACAATCTTCAGAAGTTTTCCTTGACATACCAGGCCGATAACACCTGTGGCAACAATAATGCCGCCCGCTTTGTCATAGTGACGGGGTTGTTGAACCAGCTCAACTGGGACACGTGTGAGCGAGTGAATGTCAACTTATACTTCAATTACTTGGACAACGATCCACGCTTGGACTTGTTACAGGAACTTCCTCTTGTGTTGACTGTCAACGGCAAGGAGTCGGTGCTGCTGTCTGCGGACGCACGGCTGCTTCGCCTCATTCAGCAAACCTATTCATATTTGGAGGGGTATCTCTGATGCAAAGTGGAGCACTCGGTGGTCATCTCCAAGCCCTGCGTTTGGGTTAGATCACTATGTGCCACTGAGGGCGACTCTGGCAAAGCCACACGCCTTCCTTTCCCAGCTCTCCCCGGCCCAGGCCGTTTGTTTGGTTTATATATTCGTCGTGGTTCGACCTTTAAATCCCTTCGTCCTGTATGCGCCTGTGTGCAGTCCAGGCCGCGACTACGAGAAGTTCCAAGTAAACAGCCACTTCACACACATGGAGAAGAAACACCTCCCAAGCGGTATGCATTCAACGGTCGCCAGTGGCTCCGCCATACTAACACCAGGTTTTGATCCGCGCACGCTAAAAACAGCCCAGTTGAAAACCTTACTACAAAACCACAATGTGGATTTTCCCGCCGACGCCCGAAAGCCAAAGTTGATTCGTCTTTTTGAACGCCACGTTGCTCCAAAGACGTCGGCCGCTCTGGGACCCAAGAAAGAAAAGAAATCAAAAAAAACAAGTGTCAAAAAAGACTCAGATGTCTCCCACGACACTCTCCAGGACACGGGTAAAGTGAGAAAACCCGAGAAAAAGGGCCGGGCCAAAAAAGCAAGCAAACCCGATTTTTCTGACTCAAAAACGGATGAAACAGCAAGTGTTTCAGGTCCCAAGGTTGAAGATGGAATGCTTTCAAACCCCGAAGAAGCGCCACCAAAGTCTGAAACCGGCTCCAAGAGTCCGTTTGGAACGCCGTCCAAGACTGAATCATTTGCAACAGCAACGCCCACAAATCTGAAACAAGACTCTTTTCCGACACCAACGCCCACAAATCTGAAACAAGGCTCTTTTCCGACACCAACGCCCACAAATCTGAAACAAGACCCTTTTCCAACATCCTCATCCAAGAAGAGGAAGTCAATGCTTGAAAATTCAGACATGAAGGCGGGAACTCCATCCAAAGGCAACCTCTTTGAGATTGAAAGCGGGTCAGAACTGGACCTTCTCTCGCCCAGCGCCAAGAGACTCAAACCAAGCAAATCGCCCCTGCCAACTGCTGATTTGAAAATCTCTTCGCCAAGGCAAGCTGGAGCAAACGAGCCAACAACAGACATCAAGGCGGAAGAACCAATAGAGTCACGTGACTCGTCAAGAGCACCGGAACCCGAGCCCAATGCATCACACGACTCGTCGGGAGCATCGAAACCCGAGCCAAATGCGTCACGCGACTCGTCGGGAGGGCCTGCAAATGTGATCTCCGATGTGGCGGCCAACCAATCCAAGTTATTGGCCCCTGAGGAAGATTCCACCGATTCGAGCGAGTTTGACAGCGCTCTCTTGAAGTTGAAAGCAACACATGCGCCCCAAAAGTCGCCTTCGGCCAGAAACATCGAAATCGCCAAACTCTTCAACATTGATCCCAAAGGAATCAAGCCCAAGCCTCGGTCAGCCCGCAACATTACGCCACGAAAGCCTATCATCATCTCGCAGTCGCTATTGGACCGCCAAAATGATGAGCTTTCGGAGGAAGAAGTGTCTGAACAACGGGCTCGGCATGCCCCGACTGAATTTTACAACAACTCGGACTTCAGCGAATCTGACGATGAGATGGACTTAATTGAGAAAGAGAATCGCCTCCAGAATGTGAATGTGGATGGAATCGAGGATCAGAAGGAAAGTGAGGATGAAAGTGAAGATGCAGGTCATGCTAACAAGGAACAATACGGTGCACGTGGCAATGTGCAGAAGTATAATGGAGTTTCAAAAAAGAAAATCTTAGCATTGTTTTTCCGCTCCGCCTTGTTCTTACTGATCTGGATAACACTAATCGGTACATCACTTTTCGCTTACTGGTACCGTGAACAGACTTTTTACGTGGGTTATTGTGGACAAGAGATCCACAAAACCACCATCCCAGAAACCTCCGAAACTCCCCGATTTTTGGTGGTGCTCGGGGAGTGTCTCGATTCCAACTTCAAGCCCCAGTGTGAGGAGTGTCCACAGCATGCCCGTTGTTTCCCAAAGCTTGAAATGGCTTGTTATGATGATTTCTACCGCTACACACCGTGGTACTTCAATTTGTTTCCCAACGCCCGCTCCCAATTCTGTGTTCCTGATACCAAAAAAGCAGAGAAGATTGAAATCATGATTGACGTGGCGCTCGATTTGCTCCGGGCCCGAAACGCCAATCACGAATGTGGAAAAGGCGCCGAAGACGATATGAGTGCCGGAATTGGCATCACTGATTTGCACGATCTCTTGCTCTCCATGAAAGCCCCCTATATCACGGAGGAGGAGTTTGAGGAATTGTGGAAACGCTCCATCTCCGAACTCGAGAAAGAACCAGAGATAATTGTAAGGCAAGTTACTCATTTTCCAACGCTGCGCTCAGCGGTTTCCAAAGGTATACTAACTTCGCAGGTCGGATTCTCTGGTGCTAACCTTGGTGCCGGATTTGACACTAACCACTCTGCTCCGACGCAGGACTTCTCGAACAAGGTTCTTCGATCAACGGCCTTATCGCACCTCAGTTTCAAGTGCTTGATGTCCAACACTTTGTTGGGGATGTTGGTGCGTTTCAAGCGGACTTTGGCGGGCTGCTTCTTGGTGGCTTTGCTGGCTCTCTTTGCTCACTTCAAGTATAAGGGCTTCAAGCTTCAGGCGAAGAAAGTGGACACGATATATGAAGAGGTGCTTCGCAGGTTGCAGAAACAGGCCCAATTGAGCCATTCCGGCAACGTGCCGGCGTACATCGGGTCCATTCATCTCCGGGACTTGATCTTAAGCGAAGATCAGAATCTCCTGAGAAAAATGAGACTTTGGCAGGCTGTCAGCCGAAAGGTGGACCGCAACTCTAATGTGAGCCATCAGTTGATTGAGGTGCATGGCGAAGTCATGAAAGTGTGGGAATGGGTTTCTGTTTTGGATCACAAGATGGATTAAGTCGGCATCTACCGGTTTCATTTAGTGGAACTGCTAGAAATCAGAAGATGGCGGAAGGCTCAGGGTAATGGTATCAGGGGGTGGAGTCTTTTACACAGTGGATGTGGATGCTTGTACTTATATTGATGGTTGGAATGCTGACATGCTCTTGAATGAAGGCTGATTCGCTCTTCGAACGTTCGTTTCGACGAGGTCTTTGATGCTTATGCAGAGGACTCGATGTCCAATTTGGCTACGCCGTCGTGGACCTCGACGTCCTCATCGTCGCCAGCCAAGCCGGCCTCGAAAATCTCCCGTCCCGTCATCTTTCCGTTGTGCATTTTGGCAAAACGCTCGCGGTCCTTCTGCTCGATCTGCATCTCCTCCCGGAACGCCTTGCGCCAGGCCTTGAACGACTCGGGCGTTACCTTGGTGCCGTGGAATTTCTGCTGCTCCTCTTTTTCCTTGGCCAAAAGCTGCTCGTCATACACCTTCTGAGCCGCGTCTACTTTGGCCTGGAAGAGCGTTTCTGCTTCGTCCTTTAGCAATGCCGCCAATGAGAACACCGACGGAATACCGAGGTTGAGCTCGGCCTCGGCCGTTAGCTTCTTCAAAAGCTCCGCCAAATCTGCTTTTTCAAGCGAAATCGACTCCGCCAAACTGACGTACCGAGTGTCGTCTTCCTCTTCTTCCAGATCCTCGCTCTCCTCGTCGATCTCCGCCACCACGAGATCTAGCTTGGGGGTTTCCTCGGGGTATGTTTCGGGATAGCGTACGTCTAGAAGGACGGCATGCTGGCGGTCAGAAACGGTGTCGAGCTTGGTGTAGATGGTGAAGTGGGTATCTGAAAGGACTGTTAGCTCATCGGGGTAGATGGAACGGAGCACCTCGATCTCCTGTGCTTGTTCTTCCTTATAGTCCATGAACGATTGATGTTGTGAGTGCGCTATTGACGTAGGCTCCCTGCGAAGTTGGTGGTCGTGATGTGTGAGCGTGGTTTTTAGCGTGCGCAGCCCAAACGGCGGTCGTGGCGGCCTCAACCCACTACTAGTCGCGTCTCCTTCCTGGTTCCACCAACGGCCACACTATCGGCAATCGCCACACACCGGCCAAAACCACGTCCAGACCATCGCATCGCTCTCAGTGCCCGCGCAAGCACCAGGTTCCCTTTTTTCCCGCTCGAAATCCGCTTCTGGCCGGACCTGGCGTAACACCACCAACAAAGCGGAACACATCTGAAACAATCAATCATCTGCTGCCACATCCTGGATCATTGACTCTCCAAAACATAATCCAGCCGTTGGAATAATCCCCAGCCCCTGAATTGAAGTGGTGCCCCTGAAACGAGACCCATCACTGATCTATACAGTTCAGGCGAGACACCACAAGTCAATCTGAATCCACGAGGAGACCCAGCGGATCGGAGATGAACCGTTCCATGAACCCCTCCACTGGACTCTGTGCACCCACCACCTCAATCATCGACTTTGCGTACCTAGAAGACCACCCGCTCAGAAAAGGAAATTACCCCACCAGTTTACGATCATCAGTGTCTTCGGATTACGACTACTCGCACGGCCGGCTGCTGGACGAAATCAATCTGCGAGCCATAGCGCTTTTTGACTTCGAGCCCGAAAACGATAACGAGGTGGAGTTGAAGGAGGGCCAGGAAATATGGATCTCTTACCGAAACGGGCAAGGGTGGCTCGTGGCGGAAAACCCGGCCACGGGCGAAAACGGGCTTGTACCGGAAGAGTACGTGGAGGTCTTGCATGACGGGGACGAGGAGCCGACGCCGTTTATGTCACAGGTGTTTCAGAAACTCTCCCCTGAAGACCAACAATACCACGACGACGAGTGGGAGGATACTGACGACGAAGCCGTGTCGCTATAGAATGATTGGCGGTTTGCTTTACAAGTGGACTGCTGAGGTATTGATGCAAGCGGCGAAGCGAAGCAGAACAAAGGAAGAGGCCGATTGAACGAGAAAATCGATCGGAAGGAAACGTGACAGGAAGCTTCAACAAACGCCGAGAGCAGGACGCGTGGAGTCCGAACACCTTGCTTGCTAGTTCGAGCGCCGTGTTCAGCTGACCATGAAATTGTGGTTTGCCCCATCGCAGTTATGGGGCCATCTGCGTCGGCCAACACTTGTTGGTATCAATACTTGGTTCCGTGATAGAGATTTTCACCAGGAGAATTCTCGATACCCGACGACGCGGTGGAGTTCATTACCCACTCTGAGCAATTCATGCTGAAACTCCACGTCACCGAGCTTTCTGGCCTATTCCGGCCGGCACGAGCGATTTGCAAGTAAAACATGGTAAATACAACATAATGGCACTCTGCGTCGCATTCGCAGTTGTTCCCGTTTCGCCCAAAAACAGACAGTACTCAAACGGTGTTTGGCAGTACCCACACACGCCGCCAAGCACTTGGTCGAAACGAATTATCCCAGAACCGCCATATCACCAAGCGGATTCGCCCGATTTGGCGTCGGTATTGTATATAGCACTATAGAGGCATCAGCGCGCACCCCTCTACTACATGGAAGAGGCAGAAAGCCCCGTGATAAAGCCACGGCGCCGGCAGTTTCGGAAATACCCAGGCAATGTGCACTACGTCCGGCTCTTCAACCTGCACGTGACGTCCTCCTTCTCCTTGGGCGCCGCCGACCGCGACGACCACAGCCACAAGAGCCCCCGGCGGCAGATGATCCCTCAGAGGCTACAGGCCAGCAAAAACACCGCCAGTCGCTCGTACTACATGCCGGAGGGCAGCAGTGCCAGCCCCAGCGCCGGGGGGCCGGAAGCGGCCGAGGTGGCGGCAGACGGCGCCGCAGACTCCGAATTCAGCGCACTCCCCGGAGTTTTCTGGAGCTCCGCCGAAAAAGAGGTGTTCTTCGAGTGCCTAGCGAGATTCTCCATCCACCGGGTGGACGACATAGCCAGCCATCTTCCTCAAAAATCGCCCATGGAGATATATGCGTACTATGGTCTCTTGAAGGAGCAGTTGCACCAAGTGCAGCAGCAACAGCGCCGGGTGAAAACATGTCATCACCAGAAAAGCCACAGCCAGGGAAACTACCAGGGCTTCGATGGACCCGGCCATTGCTGCGGGCAAAGCGAGCCCAGCTTGTTGGTTCCATACTCAGCGCTACCGATAGCCAAGGAAATGGACTCGGAGTGGGAGGAATTCGAGGAGGAGCAAAGTGTGTTTTTGGGCGAGAAGGCCCAGACTTTGCTGACACACAAGGCTCAACTGAGACTGAAGCAGTACAAGGAGTTGGCGGCGAGAGACGATTGCTTGATCAACGTGGCCGAGGTCAGTCGCTTCACGCATCTTTACCGTGCCAACACAGTGACGCCGCCGTTGGCAGACAAAATGTCCAACCGGCTAATGTTTGGGAGCTTGGTGTTTTTGGAGGAGTTGGTCCGGCTCAAGACAAGGGATCTTGTGGGGGAGGTTATCGTGGGCAAGGGCTTGGGCGGGCCGAATGGCGACCGCGTGGGCCCGGCCATTCCCGGTTCGGCGTTGGTTGATTTGGATGCCGAAACCGCTCTGAATCCAGATCCACTCCCAGAGGGGAGCATGGGTCCGCATGCAGACAGCCCCACAGAGCCGGAAACGGGCCCCGATGCCGCTCCTGCAGACAGCCCGGCGCCACAGCCGAATGTCCGAAAAACCGACATCTGGAGAGCGGCGGAACGGCTCCGAATGTACGAGACGCCCGTGGCGGGCGTGGCGTCCCGCCACCGAAACGGAAAGACCGCCGTTTTGGGCACCTACTGGCCCAGTGTCATACACTCGCTCAAAGCGGTAACCGTCAACCCGATCTCGCTTCTTCCAGCAGACCCAGCTACCCGCTACTACGAGCAGTGCATGAAGGCCCCCCAGTCCCCGGATTTGTTTGCATATGAGGCTGATGTGGCAAAAACGACCGCATCAGGTGGACACGGCCACGTGGGATGCTACGATGGCGATGGAGATTCAGAAGGCGAAGATTTGGTGGTGGCAGAATCAGAATACCTCGAGTGCATCGATGCACGTGAAAGCAGCAGGTACTCCAAACGCCTCCGTATAGAAATGGGCATTTTCCGTGAACACGGCGCCGATATCCCCAGAGTCAAGCGCAGAAACAAAGATGTGGCATTCGACCATAGCTACGCTCGTTACTAATGCATATGATTCATCGGACACAGGCCAACACCAAGAGAATCCAGCTGTAAATGGCAATGGCCAGGGCCCAGATGGCCATGACCGCAGTCTTGTGGCGCTTTAACCGGTGTAGCCAGGACCGTGGCTCATGCAATCTCACCGGCATGTACAACTCCGAGTAAGCCACCAAGTCCTCGATTTCAAACACCGCCAACACGGTTTCGTAAAGCACAAGCATGTGCACAAGATGGAGCTTGAACAAGTATGAGCACGCCACGTAAGCCGTGCTTAGGAGTTCCAGTTCGAGGAACGGAATGTCCACGTGGATTAACGCAAACGACTGGGCAATCATCACAGCCAAAAACGCATTGTTGATGTCGACCAAAAGCCTGGTGGTCCTTGGAAACCATTTCCGGCGCCCAGGGGGCGCAGCTCCAAGTGTGGTCTTTTCGTTTTCGTCTGTGGCGTGGATGACATCAATCAAATCAACACAGAGAATGCCGTATGGGCAGATTAGCAGACACACAATCACCACGCGTAGAAAAACGCTCCTTTCAAAGCCAGGGAGCATGCTGGAGTGCGTCGCCATCCATATGGTGAGGGCGTTGCAAATGACAAAGAGTAGCCCCTCAAACACGATGTTGGATTGCACCAACAAGCCCCTCGTTGCCCTCGATGGAAACCGGAACACAAATAGAAGATTCAAGAGGTGGTGGCAGAGACTGCAAGCGGAGCTGGGCACACTTTCAAAAAAAACAACCGAACCGTACTCGATAAACATGTGCAGCAGGTGCATCAACGAGAACAGGCCCAACGCAGCCATGACAGTGCATGTGACGAAGGGGTTTATGAGCCACGTGGCCAAGAGATCATCCACCAAGTAGGCCACGGACGTGGGCGCTGATTGGAGCAGCCATTGTTTTCTGGGTTCCATTTCGGGGGCGAAATACCGAAACCTCAACGATGGCAAATAAGGTGGGGCTGGGCACAGCAGAAGACGGGGACTGGTGGTTCCTGGATGAGCAGAGTGTTCGTGTAATGGACGGGGTAAATCGATAGAGAGTCGCGAGCGAAAACAGGGATTAAAATACTTTAGCACTCAAATGGCAGAACAATTGATGTCTGCTCTTTACCGCCACATGCGCCTTGGGCTGGTGGGCGCAGGGCGCCTGCATAGAGCCACCGCCAGCAGCCAAAAATAGCTGCACGTCTGCACACTGCAAGCGCACGATAGCAGTCTGCGAGATCTGGAGACGGCGCAGGAAGTATAAAGGTTGCACCTTTCGGCGATGAAGGGGCGCTGCTTTGGCTTTTTCGGCACGGAAAGCCAGCGGTATCTGTTGGTGTGTGTATTAGAGACGTCATCCGCGCAATTTATTCTGCACCCTAACAATGACGCGACAACCGCTAAGACAACGCAGGAAGCTTGCAACGTCGAGCAAGGTTTGAACAATGTTCCTGGAGTCGGCAAAATCAGAGCAAGAAACCCCAGCAGCCCCGGCTTGCCTGCAGGCCTCAATCGGCTGTGTGAACGCCTGTATGTTGGTCCTGGATCTAGGCGCGGACTGGTTAGTATACTCGTAAAAACACTTCATCTTATGCGCGTTTCGAAATTTCGAGTACGCAGTGTTAAGACAACTCATGAGAACCGGCATCACGTGCTTTTGGGCAGTTTAGCGGCGCCCAAAGAAGCCAAACTCTGAATTCAGCAGACTTTCCGAAAGGCCCTAAAGAGTATCACGATCCGCGTTTACGATATTCTTTGTTGCATGCACGAGGGGGTTATTATTAGCCAGCCCCGCTTTTGAAGCCGTTATACTTGGCCAGGCCCGCGTTGGTGTTCGGCGACCTCACGTCTTCCCAAGTATAAAAGGGCCGCGTCCCGCAGCATTGAGTCAATCAGTGACAGTGAGCCAGTGAGGGCCAGACCCCTCTGTCGATGCAATACGTTGTGCGGAACTGAAGGATTGATTAGACGCTCAGCCCGCACCGGTCGGTGAAGCCTTCATTGGGGGGCGTGAAGGACCTGGCTCCAGGCTCCAGAAAAGGCCGCGCGGCTTCCCTGGCACGCGCACGACCCGAAACGGTTCACGCACGCCGGCGTGCGCGCACCCGGAGCGAGACCCGTGCACCAGCTCCAGTCGCGCGCGTGCACATAGTGGACGTCCGTCCCCCTTGCTTCCATTGACTTCCAATTGGGAATTAAAAAAAAAAAAAAAATCCGTATATAAGCGTGGCCGCACCCGGACTTACATTGGCAGACCAAACCCACCATGTCCCAAGTTTACTTCGATATCTCCGCCAACGGTTCCAAGCTCGGAAGAGTTACCTTCAAGTTGTACAACGACGTTGTGCCAAAGACCGCTGAAAACTTCAGAGCCTTGTGTACCGGTGAGAAGGGCTTTGGTTACGCCAACTCCTCCTTCCACAGAGTGATCCCTCAATTCATGTTGCAGGGTGGTGACTTTACCAGAGGTAACGGTACTGGCGGTAGATCCATCTACGGCGAGAAGTTCCCAGATGAGAACTTCTCCAAGACCCACACCAGACCCGGTTTGTTGTCTATGGCCAACGCCGGTCCAAACACCAACGGTTCCCAATTCTTCATCACCACCGTTGCCTGCCCATGGTTGGACGGTAAGCACGTTGTCTTCGGAGAGGTGACTGACGGTTTCGATGTCGTCAAGCAGGTTGAGTCCTACGGCTCCAACTCTGGTGCCACCAAGGCCAAGATCACCATTGACGCTTCTGGTGAGTTGTAAATGATTCAATATAGCCAGACAAACGAACTTTGTACCGTAGATACCCGAAGTAGGAACAAGGGGATTCCGGCGGGCGGAGTCCGGGGATTCCGGCGGGCGGCGTCCGGGGAGTTTGGCGGGAGCAATCCGAGGGCTAGTGTTCAATTCAGTCTATTTACGCAGACTTACAACTTGGCGGCCTTAATGGCTTCGTAGCCGCTGGCCTCCACGCCGCTAGCGTCAACGCCGTAGTAAGAAACGGCTCTGGTGTCTGCGTTAACCACAAAAGCGTATCTGGCAGTTCTCACGCCCAAACCCTTATCAGTCAAGTCCAAGGAGATGTGGTTGGCTTGGGAGAAGGCCGCATTGGGGTCGGAGGCAAAGATCACGCTGGGCAAGTCCGAGCCCAACTTGGAGCTTTTCAACAACAACTTGCCCCAAGCGTTAATGACGAAGGGGTCGTTGGCACTCAACACCACCACAGTGGAGATGTTCTTGTCCTTCTTCAACGAAGCCAAGTTGTCCAAAAATGGAGGAATGTGGTTCTCAGTACACGTAGGCGTGAAAGCACCAGGAACGGCCACAAAGAGGATGTTGGAGCCAGAGTTTTGCTCAATCAACTTGTCCAACTTCAAAGGCAATGGTCTGGCGCAAGCCAAGGCATCATCCTGAGCCACAGTGGACAACTCAATTGGAATGTAGGCAAATTCGATATTTGTAGGGAAACTGGATCCGGTTTCAATGGCCATTTTGTGAGTGCTGGCGAGAGGGGCGAGAGTGGCCATTTATATACTGTGGATTCGCAACCTGCGGCACGTGACGATAGCTGCGGCGGCACACAGGCGCCACGACCGGCGCACAACGATGCAGGAGCCGGTCATTCCGTTGTTTAGGCATTTATTCTTGATTTCCTTGCAGGTGATGCTTTTTGGTGGAGGGTATGTTGTGGACGGAAAGTGGCGGTCCGCTCCGCATTCAAATCACGTAATCGTGCGTGGAGCAACCAGGAATTGACAGCATATACAGATACACACAGATCTGTAGCAGAGTTGTGACAAAGCTGAAGCTGTAACAGAGTTGTGACAAAGCTGAAGCTGCGACAAAGCTCTGACAAAGCTGAAACTGCGACAAAGCTCCGACAAAGCTGTAAATTTGCATCAACTTCAACATTTACATGCAACATCCACCGCAGTTGCAGCAGTTGGGAAATGAAGGGTCACGATGAACCCGTACATCCTGCTTTGGTGATTGGGAAAGTCCGGCGTTCAGCTCAAGTAGAAATGCAGTATGATGTAATAAGCGTCCAGGAAGTGGAAGTGTTGACAATGTGTTCCTGCATCTTGTACTCAAGGCCAGCCGGGTTTGCTGTCCGGCCGTTGACGAAGCGGTTTGATGAGACTTGTGAGAAGACAAAGGATGCGTGATGCGACATGAAACATGCATGAAACATGCATGAAACATGATATCATGGACGTTACAAGAAGCAGAATGCAGAAACTTAGTCTTATACAACCGCGCAAATACGGAGTGCGTGGTCGACCCATCAACCAGGGACATTCTATTCAGTCAGTTCTCTCCAGGCCCTGGTACTCTATGGTCCTTTATACAGTCCTGGTACTCTAGTATACCAATGAGAGCTTCCATGTTGGTCTCCATGCTGGTCTCCACGCTGGTCTCCATGCTGCCCTGCACATGAGTCTATTGGTCAGTGCCTCGTCATTCATAGACTTCCAGCCTCAGCTCATGACCCATCTCCATAAACACCCATCAGCACCAACATCTCATGGAAGGAGTTCTGCAATTCACTTCTTCCATCACTCCCCAAATCCAACTCCACAACGAGCTCTCCAGTCCCCCATTGCTCGCAAGCGCGAGTTTTGCACCCAGTGCGAAAACCAACCACTTTTCTCCCTACAATCATGGCAGACAACAATGGCAGCAACGGCCACGAGAGCCGAACGGCAGAGGCCGAATTCGCCCTCCGGCCGCTCCGCATTCTGAAACGAGAATCCGCCGCAAGTCCCGCAAGTCCCGCAAATCCTCCACCCCTGGCGAATTCCCGCCGCAAATCCTCCGGCCCCGACGAGTTTGTGTGTCGTCCCATGAGGCTCAGTCTGAACTCGTTACCGGGAAAGAAGGATAAGCGGGTGGAATCGCGAGACTCTTTTCTCGAAACCCAGTCGCTTGATTCTCGTGAAAAGCGGTCTCTGAGGCTGAACCGCTCCAGCATCTCCATCCCTGAATCCTCCACTTCCCAAAGCAGACAGGCGTCCATCCCCGAGACCGCCGCCACTTCCCAAAGCAGACGTCTGTCAATCCAGGTCAAGAACCTCCCCATATTGCAACCGTCCCGGCCGCCACCACATCTGTCCCACTCCGACGACATGATCTTCGCCGTGTGCCTCGTGGACTTCCATCACGTGCACGGCCCCGAGGTGCTGTGGTGGCGCTCCAACTACCAGGAAACCGCCAATGAATCCCTTTTCAAAAACCTTCCGTTCCAAGCTTTGCCCGACGGGCTGCACTTGTTCGCGGAGACCTATTCTAACTTCAATCTCGTCTACGATTTTGATGCCGGCGTGTCGCTCGACGACCTGGCCGACATCGAGGCCTACAAGGGTAATCCCAACCATTTGGAGACGTTTTTTGGGTGCTCCTGCGTCCGGCAAATCAAAGCGGCTGACCTTTCGGAGGAAGAGCTTCTGCGGAATAAAGCCATCACGCGTTCCATCGTGCAGAAGGCCGTGGTGGTGATCTCCCGTCGCCAGCCGATATTCACCAAGATCAAGGAGAAGTTGTCCATAATCACTCACAGCTTTTTTCAGCAGCCCAGCTTTGACAATTATGACTTGTTGGAAAGCCTCTTCGACAATCTCAATGACGCGTTCAAGCTTGTCGACATCCGTGACTCTGTCTCGCCGCCAGCGCCGTCAACGACTAGCATACAAGCCCAGCTCAAAACTGAAAGATACGAGGACCAGGAGGAATTCTTCGTCAACCTCAATCTAAAGGAGCATCTCGCACAGTTCAAGAACGATTTGCTAATCATCTTCAAGGCAGTGCTTCTCGAGAAAAAGGTGTTGATCTATTCCAATCACAATCTCGAGCTACTCACGAAATTCCAGAATAGTATCATTGCGTTGATTCCGAATCTCATGAACAGTCTAGAACTTTCGGGGTGCCCGCTATGTGACTTTTCTGAGAAGAATGCGCCGTTGCTGAAGCCGTCGTCACTCAAAACAAACGACCGCATGTCTATGCTCCGGTTCTTTGGGCTACCTCTCCAAACCTTCAACACAAAGGGCTCGTTCTGGAACCCCTACCTCCCTTTGCAGCAGATGGAGGAGCTCCTGACCGAGTCTTATATGGTGGGGTGCTCGAATCTTTTGATGGTGAACCAGCTGGCCAAGTTTGAGGTCGACGTGTTGGTTAACCTTGACACATCGCTGCTTCTGTACCCTCGCGGGAAACCCGAGGAACTACGGCTTTCCACCCTCGATAAGAAATTTGTGTCGGTGCTCGGCTCCAGTCAGAAGGGGAAAGATTTGTTCATGGGCGGTGACGATTACATCCGGTATCAATTTGAAGACTATACTCGGAGCATGTTGGCAAGTGTGCGCTTAATGCAGTACATGGAGCGGTTCAAGATGGCGCCGCCGGGGTTCGAAGACGACAAATACGCCGCCAGCTACAGGGCTTTCAACGAGCACTTCATTGCAAGATGGCGTACTACCAAAAACTTCCAAGTGTGGACGGCCACGTGTGATGAATTTGTGTTCAACTTCGCCGAGCCGTTGCACGTGGCTGCCGAAATGGTGGATGCTACTGCAGTAGGTGGGTTCTTGTCATCCTTCAAGAAGGTGCCGCAGCCATCCACGGCCAACGTCACGGAAGATGCCAGCCACTTCTCGCATGCACAGAAACCGCGGAAATTTATCGTCGAAAATGAAGAAAACCAAAACGAGCCGAAAAAACCGCCTAAAGCTGGCTGGGGCTGGGGCTTTAGGAGGTGATGCGGAGTGCATGCAGGACGATGAGAATGAAGATGGAAAAAAACGAAACGCTCTGCACACCACATGAAGCACCCGTTCCAGATCCTCACCACGGACAGCAAGGGAGAATACCTCTTCACGTCGGTCAAGAACCACCTCATTGTGTACCGTATAAAGGACGGAGTCAAAGTGGGATGGTGGTCGGATGAAGTGGACTCTCAGGCCTTGCACGACCAGAAGTTTCTCAAACGCAGAGAAGAACAGAAGAAGAAGGAGGCCGAGTTGGCCAAGCTTCTGGGCGAACCTGAACCTAAGAAGCCCAAAAAAGAACACAAGATTCCCGTTCCCGGCCCAGGGGCCCCCAAGATCTACAACTACATCCGCTCGTTGACGTTAACCAGAAACGAAAAGTACATCATCGGCACCACTGACAGCGACAAGGCCGTGGTGGTTTTTGAGATTGATTTCTCGCTGGAAAATTGCATAAAGCTCGTCAAGCGCCAGGTGTTTCCCAAGCGGCCGTGCGCTGTCCTGACGTCAATGGACGATTCCAGCATCGTTCTCGGCGACAAGTTCGGAGATGTGTACGAGATGACAGTGGACGAAGCGGCACCCGT
The DNA here is from genome assembly GCA_002374645.1 of Metschnikowia shivogae. NCBI lineage: Eukaryota > Fungi > Ascomycota > Pichiomycetes > Serinales > Metschnikowiaceae > Metschnikowia > Metschnikowia shivogae. The sequence goes on along the minus strand of NLAF01000272.1, from coordinate 264,011 downwards.
GGAAGAAAAGGACCTTGTGCCCATTTTGGGCCATGTCTCCATGTTGAGTGACGTTTTGATTGCGCAGCATGGAAACAGACAGTTTGTTCTTACAGGGGACCGTGATGAGCACATCAAGGTGTCATACTACCCCGAGTCATATGTGGTTAAACACTGGCTTTTTGGCCACGGAGAGTTTGTGTCGATCTTGCACATTGCTTCTTTCGACTCCGAATTGCTCATCAGCGGAGGCGGCGACGACTACTTGCTATTATGGAAGTGGTACAGCAGCCTGCAGGTCGGCCGTATTGACTTGCGGCATGCAATTGAGCCCCACTTGACCAACCTGCACTTTCCCCCTGAAAGATTCTTGGATGATGACTCGGTCAAAGAAATATGCATCACCAAAGTTGCTACCTTCACCAGGCTGGGGCTCAACTTCATCTTGGTCTTGTGCGAGAACACTAACTGCATCTTACTCTTTTTGTTGGACCAGAATAACAAGTCTTCTCTCAAACAGACCATCGTTGCAGACAAAGCCATCATTGACTTTGCTCTTGCAGGGGACAGAATCATTGCGTCTTTGGACAGGGAGAGTGACAGTCAGCTTCTCGATTTCTACAAGCTCAACGAGAAAGTTGAGTTCCAAAGGGAACAGACGGAAATAGGAGACTCAATGTCGACGCAGAACTTCTGTGAAGTATCCAACCGTGCCGACTTCTACCCCTTATACTACATCAACTCTTTGCGGAAACGCAGCGAGCACTAACCGTATATATTAACAAGCCTTGTATATTATAAGACTTGTAGACAATTCGAGAGACGTTCCAATGCTGAGCCGAGGTATCTTTGTTTCACAGCGGTCTATTCTTAAACCGAGGTATCTTTGTTTCACAGCGGTCTATGCTTAAACCGAGGTATCTTTGTTTCACAGCGGTCTATGCTTAAACCGAGGTATCATTGTTTCACAGCGGTCTATTCTTAAACCGAGGTATCTTTGTTTCACACCGGTCTTTAGTTTTTCTCCTCCTCATTCTCGTTCTCGAGAACACCTCCCTCCCTACTCAAAGAGTAGAAGAGAGAGTCCTTGCGTTTCAAGAGATTCTCAGGCGTGTCAAACTCAGCCACTTCTCCCTGCTCCAATACAATGATTCTGTCAGAGTCCATGATGGTGTTCAATCTGTGAGCAATGGTCAAGATAGTTCTGTCTTTGAACTCGCTCCGAATGGTTTCCTGTAACAACTTGTCAGTTTCCACATCAACAGCAGCCGTAGCCTCGTCCAACACCAAGATTCGAGAAGGAATCAACAAGGCACGTGCGAGACACATCAATTGGCGTTGGCCAACAGATAGGTTGGATCCACCCTCGCTCATCCTCACCTCCAAGGCCGACGTCATGTTCTCATCCTCGTAATCTCTGTCATTGTACATTTTGAGCACGTGATCCTTCAAATGAGACGATGCCAAAGCGTTCCACATTTGCTCGTCGGTGAAGCACCCGGTGGGGTCCAAGTTGCTTCTGATGGAGCCCTCGAAAACCTGTGCATCCTGGGGAATGATCGACAACTTGTGTCTCAAATCCGCCAATCCCAATTCGCTGGTGTTTACCTTGTCAATGGAGATGTTTCCTTCGCTTGCCTCGATGATTCGGAACAAAGCGAGCGTCAAGGAGGACTTCCCTGCGCCAGTTCTGCCAACGATTCCGATTTTCTCGTGTGGCTTGATACTCAAGGAAATGCCCTTGAGCACGTAGTCCAACTCAGGTCTGTATCTTGTCGAGTAGTTGTTGAACTTAAGCTCACCATGCTCCGGCCAGTTTTGTGCTGGCCTCTTTTCCTCGATCACCTCAGGCGCCTCGGGAGTAAGCTCGGAGTATTCCATGATTCTCTCCACCGACACGATATTGGTTTCCACCTCCACGGTCATACGCACAATCCAATTCAACGACTGGGTGATCTGTAATGCGTAAGAGACAGACAAACCAATGAGACCAGCACTAATGTTGCCGCTCTTCAAGCTCAAAATGGACAAGCCAGAAGCAGCAAGGATGATGATAGATCCCAAGAATTCAAGTCTCACTGCCAACCATCTGTTTGCATTGATTGCAGGATGGTAAGCACGCATGTTCTTGTCGATTCGGGCCCTGTTCAAAAACTTGAATCTGTCACCCTGGTCGTAGGCTCGGATGATTGAAACACCGTTCAAAGACTCTTGGAAATTGGCGTAAATTGGCGATCTCGAAACAGAGTCCAACCGACGCAACTCTCTAGACGTCTTCAAGTAGTACTGCTGGTAGTAGACGTACAACACACCAATCGGCACGGCAATGAAGATGAACTGCCATGTAGAAAAGCAGATCACAATGATGGTGAAGGCCACTTTGACGGAGTTGCTGAAAAACATACCAAAGACTCTGCCGAGAACCTCGTCAACTTTGTAGATGTCATTTGAAAATCTGTTTAAGATACGGCCAATTGGCGTGGTCTCAAAGAAAGACATTGGCGATCTCAAAACACTGATGGCCATTCCATTGTGCAACTTGCGGGAACCCTCAATGGTGCAGAAGATCCACATCACGCATGTTTGCGTCAAAGTGGAAAGAGAATAGAAAAATCCGAGGAAGAAGTACATTCCCAAGTACCTTCCGACATGAGGGTTGCTGCCGTACCTAGTGTTGACCTCCGACCAGTGTTTTAACCACACATTAGATCCAACATTGAAAGACATCGACAAAATGGTTGAACACAAGAAAATGAGTACATTGCGAGGTTTGCAAGCCTTTGCGTATGCCTTGTACACATCCCACTTAACTTGGCCTTGTTCAATGTGCTCCTTTCTTGCCTTTGTATCTTCGTCTTCGTCATCTTCCTCGTCTTGAGCAAGTAGCAAGCGCTCTTCATCAGAAATGAGTGGAGCATCAGAAGCTCTTCTCAAAGTGACTGCGTCCGAATCGATCTGGACGTCAGAGATTTGGGCAACTAGTTCGGGCAAATTCTCAATCTCTTCTTCTTTTGCCTCCTTTGTCGAGTTAGCAGACGACTGCACATTGCTGTTGGAGGCAGACTTTTGGCCAAAGTCAACGATCAATTGGCGCAAAGGACTTTTTTCTTGGGCCATAATGTCTTTGAATGAACCTTGTTCCACTAATTTGCCGTCTTTCACCATATGCAAATGATCAGCAATACTAAGCACGTGGATGGCGTTAGTGGCAAGAATTTTACACTTGCTCTTCAATAACCCATTGGGACCCAACACATTATTGATCAAGTGTCTTCCAACATGTTCGTCAACAGCACTTAACGGGTCATCAAGCAAGTACACATCAGCCCTGGCATACACAGCACGGGCCAACGAAAGACGAGCCTTTTGACCACCAGATAGGGATATTCCCTTTTCTCCAACTTCAGTTTTATCGCCCTTTGGCAAAATCTTCAAATCAACTGTTAGAGCACAAGCCTCCAACACCTTCTGGTAAAATTCAGGATCGTACTTGTGCCCAAAAAGAATGTTGTCTTTGACCGTTCCATTGGTGATCCAAGGAACCTGCGAGACATACGCAATCTTTCCAGCAACCTTTACTTCACCATCGAGCCTGTACAAGTCACCCAAGAAACTCTGCAAAATTGAGGATTTTCCGGAGCCAACCCTGCCGACAATGCAGTCCAAATCACCTTTCTTACTTTCGAAGTTGATGTTTGAAAGGGCGACTTTGTAAGATTCCTCGCCTTTTTGCTTGGACCATAAAAATGTTCCGTTTTTGACCGAAACAGCCACATCGCCAACTTTCTGGACGCTTGGAGTTCTGATGACAGCATTGGGTTGCAATTCAGAGCTTGTCAAAAACTTTGTCAATCTGGTAATAGCAACTTGGGCTTCAACTATGTTAGTGATCACCATAGGAACCACAGCCAATGGAAAAGACAACAAGTTGAAGAGAGACAAAGCAGGGAATACGATGTCAGTTGACAAACTCACATCCTTTTTTGAAAGCACGAAAAGACCGAAGGTCGAGCAAGACACCATAAATGGAGCCAAGTTCCATGAGAAGTTTGACACGGAACTGAAAACACCCATTCTCTTGAGATTAGACAACTCTTTGTCATTTCTAACGTGGTTCAACTTGTCCAAGTAGGGATGTTCCCAGCCGTAAAGCTTGAGCGACTTGATATTGTTTAGGATTTCACTGATCAAGCGCGATCTCTCGTCTTTGAATTTCATCTGTGTCTTTTGCAATTTCTTTTGGTACTTTGCAATAACTGCATTCAACGGAATCATAATGACCATAACGAAAACACCAGCCCACATTGAATTCCCTAAAATTCCATGTAAGGAGTAGAGGCAAATGATAATCTGGAAAGGACCAGACCAGATGACCTGCAAGTTTTGGACCAAATCCTGTAATCTCTGCACATCTACAGACATCAAATTAACAATGTCTCCAGTGTTGGAGGTTTGCTTAGTCTCATTGGACAAGACCAACGACTTATCGTAGATGACAGCAGTCAAAGAAGACTTGATGTTCATGCCTAAGTCGAAGGCACGCTGGAAGTATTGGTGAAGGAATGCAGTTTGGCTGACAGACACGACAAACATACCTCCAGCAAGCATCAAACCTCTAGTAAGCGGAAGCGGATTGCCCTCTTCAACAGACTTGGCGTAGTCGTTTACAAAGCGAATCAAGAGGCGGAGCAACTGTGGCTGGACAAAAGCAAGAACATCCTGGAGACCTTTGAAAACACCACCAACGACAAAGGGAAGACCGAAAGCCTGCGACAAGGTTTTGACTAAGGATGGGTTTGGTTGCTTGTTCCAGGTGGTGTAAAAGACATCCGTAGTGCTTTTGGACTTGATGGACTCAGGCAAAAACGGCAAGTCAGACTCGGTCAAATACTGATAAAACCCCTTTCTCATCAAAGGAGCCATCCAATTGAATGTGATTCTTGAGAAAACGTTGGCTCTATCATAAGGGGATACGCCAGCGGTAGCTGAGTATGGGGCCAATGACTGGGGAGGGAACAAGATCTCCAACAGAAGTAATATAAATGCGTTGGTGGCAGCCAAAACTGAGAGAGTGGCAACGTCACCTTTGAAACCAACTCTGATGGAGATGGACAAAACACGTGCAACATTGAAGATAACCTGAAACAACCAGTAGAATAGCAAGACACCACTGGAAATGGTGGATTTGAACTGCTCCAAGTAGTGGAGCATGACAGCCACGACACCAACACCAATGTTCAAGTAACCTGCAGTTTTGATAATGTCAAGCACGCCCTGGTGACTAAGAATGGCAATGGTGAAAGCAACTTGAAGAAAGCTCAACGCAAGCTTCACATAAAACGACCAGCTAACCTTGTTTCCGGTGGCGATTTTGCGATTAGCCAACACGTGTACCTGGTAAAGCCCCACAAGCCCCAAGAACACGCCGGTAGCCGAATAGAGTGCCCCGTCAAAGAAACACGGCGTCAAGTCACTGTAAATTGACGAAAGAGGTCCCCAGCCATCGGCACAAACACACAGCAACCAGCCGGGCGCATCAGCGATGGGCCGAGACGAGTTGTTCTTCATAGCTGACGCTTCATGGCCGGCTAGAAACGGCATATCCGGAAGAACACCCCAGTTCTGGAACTGAGGCATTTGCACACCTGCTAATTGTTCCATGGTGGCGGCGGGAAAGAATTGTGGAAAACCTGGCGGTGGCGAGAAAGAATTGTGGAAAACCTGGTGGCGGCTGTGGAAATCAGGGAGCGGTGGATGTGACAGTAATCAGGAAGCAGATGAAACTGGCTTTGATGTGGAGGTAGTTCAGCTCTGGATCAGGAAAAATGCCTCTCTCTCTCCTGTCAAGTTTGAGGTTGGATGTTGCTCAGGAATCGACACTTCCAGAAACAAGTGTATGAAGAAAAGCCAGTAGTAATTGCGCTATCGGATCTTTCGGTGCGGGATTTGTAAGCGCCGCTGAAAAGCGCTGCGCGGGCTACATACAGGAATATGGAGAAGGGTGTTCTGCATGGAGCTCCATAGCATAGCCGTGAGGGGCTGTGGCTGCCATATGTTAGGCGGTGGGTGCGTTTGGTTTAACGTGGCTACAGTGGCCGGCCGCTTTCACGGGGTATACTGGTCGCTGAGCGGCGGCCTGCAATAGTAGTTGGTATGCAGGAGAGGCGGATGTAGATGTGGTGGAATTAGTGATAACTAATGGCAAATTAAATGTTTGTATTCGGCATTCTAGCCATGGTAGGCGGGGTCTAACGGAACAACTTTTTCAATCTAGACAGCTTCTTCTCCTTAGAATTCCCAGTCAAATCGGTAGCGTACTGGTTCACGCGCTTCTGGTAGTGGCTTGGTGTGCCCGTATTCACGCTACTTTCCGGCAACGGAGGATTAAATGCCGAATGAGCGGCCGAGCGGACACTGGGCGCCGTTGAGCTGTTGCTGACACTCTGAGATGGGGTCTGTGTAGGAGGCGGCTTGGGGAGCTCAAACAAGTGATCAGGTGCTTGACTCGTGGCCATGTTAAGCTCGGTATGGAGAGGAAGCTCCAAGTTCACGGGGTTTTTGACATCATCAATGCATTGCAAACCAATCAAGAAGTCGCGTGGCTTCAAGATAGCCTCAGAGCCAATGTAAAAGTCCGTGTTCATGGAGGCCGAAAGCTCATAGATCAGGCGCACCTCAGAGTAGGTGATTCCGCCGGCAACAAAGCAAAATACCCGCTGTTTGCTTCTGCTGGACGCAGTAGAAGAGCGAGAATTGTTAGGCGCCCACGAGGCTTTCACTCGAGCATTCCGTAAAGACCCATTGTGTTCGCCGGCGCCGGAGCCCGACGAGCTGCGGCCCGCAAGATCGTTTTCGAGCGGCTTGTCCCGGAAATAGGGAAACCAGTCCTCATCTAGTTCGTATTTTGCTGCGTTGAAGAGTACGCGCTTGATGCCGGGCGCAAACCGTGAAGTGTTGTAGGTTCCCTCGTTGTTGATGGTGTGGAATGTCTGGCGGGTGACCTTCTTATCAGTGACCGAAGACTTCACGATGGGAAAGTTCATCTTGTGCAAATTGTGGAAGCATCGCAGCACTAGCGACACTATCTGGTTGTCACGGACACCGATGAAGCGGGCTAGCTTGACAAAGTCCGCTTCCACCAACCCGCCTCGGTATAGACTGTAGATCAACACAAGTCTCATTTTGTCATTGACGTGCAAATCGTCTCTCGCCAAGAGCACAATAAGATCATCGTGTAAGTGCTTGTTGTGTACACCCTCAAACAGAGTACCTTGTGCCGTGCACGTCTGCTCGAAATCTGCGGCAAACTCGGCCAATTTGCGTGTGGCGTTGATATCCAAACACTCGTCAATTAGTGTCTTGTGGAGCGTAACCTGGCGCCGCTCTTCGTCGAAACCATGGAGGTGAGCCACCACATACATCAAATCCGAAGAGGTCTTTGCTTTTGTGCGGTCCACCATCATGGGATTGTTTTTGATCACGTCATTGATTCGGTTGACGATCAATTCTGAGGCCTCAATGATGTGTGTGTGGCGCAAAGCCACCCAAGTGTCGTCCTTTTCAGAGTCTAGGCTGGTCAGCATCTCCTGTTCCTCGCCTTTTTCGTTTTCACTGCGGTACTTGTAGCAGTTTTGTCTCTCCAAGCCCTCCACAATGTCAGTGGCCATGGCCTGGTATGTGAACTCATGCAACAATGGTGCATAGAGATCTAGCGTCCGGTCACACACAAGCAAGATGGCCCGTGGCTTATCAGCAGAATATGGCGGTGGGTAGGATTCGTTGGCCCGAGAGTAGTCATCAAGCTGGCGCTGCACTTCGTCAGCAATCAACTCGGGTAGCCGAGCCGCCTGGTGGTTAGCTTCCGGCAGCGAGTAGAAACGGATAAGCGGATATTCGCCTGCAATCACACACGCGTTGACAATGGCCTTGGCGGCCTTCTTCACCTGTGGCAACACGAGATCCGAGCAGTTCCCGTTGAAGTATATGGGCATGGAGTTGGGCGTGGTCTTGTCTGCCAAAAAGACACGCGACTCTACCGGCACCATGGAGCAATGGACAAAGCCGACGGCCGCCCCTCCGTCGAAATAGGCAGAAACCTGGGGGTTCTGCAAAAACCGCGCCGAATTGAACATACGGTTGGCTTGCTCGTCCCACTGCAGAAACGGCACCAAGAGACCCACGCCCAGTTTGTATCGATTGGTGTGAATGTCGGCCAAAATGCAGTTGAAGTTGTAGACCGACGGCTCCACCAAGTAAACAGCCAGAAGATAATTGGATATGCGCCGCTTGGCGTCAATAATCTCCACCGTGGTGACGATCCTCAAAAGGGCATCCTTGGTCACCACCAGAAAGAGCACCGCCTCTGTTTTCTTGTCCAAGATCAAAGCATAGAGGCCTGATTGCCCACACACGCTGCGGATCTGCTCTAGAAGGTACTGGGCTTGGAGCCCGTAAAGAGACAGGTTGGAGTCGGGCATGTTGAGGAGAGTGCGACGGCTGCTGGTTTGAGATACCGCCGCGACTGCACACAGCGCGGGCCGAATGTGCTGCGGGCCAGGGCGGCTGCTGCGGCAGAACAGGGACGGACGGGTGGTGTGTTTATCTGCAGGACGGCTTTGTTTTCGTGGTTTGCATTTTGGGACAGCGGGACGCTATGCTGCCGAACACATCGTGGCCAGGCGCGAAAACGCTGAGCGGAGAGCGACTGCGGAATGTTCACGGATGTCGGGACTACGCAGGCCGCTTGAAAGCCTTACTGTCTGCAGGAAGCCCTGATGCCCCTTCAAGCCGCCAAGGAGGTCGCTGCAGCAAGAGAGGCATCGGTAGTGCACAGGTGTCGTTCCATGGTGTACCGGTTTTTTAGTGCCAAGACGCGCGTTGCAACCGCCTGGCACGGCGATGAACCGTGGGTAATTTTCTTCCGCCCACCTCTTGCAACTCCCAGTCTTGTGCTCAAACACTCGTGAAACATTCCCCTTCTGAAACACTTCTGAAACATCTCTCAGCTGGTCTGCACTCCACTCCCCATTGGCCCTTCAACGTCCCCATGTCCTCCGGAGACCCGCCCAAGCCAGCGGCACTCTCGTCAGCCCCCCTCTACATCGGCGGGTGGTATTTTTTCTCCATGTCTATTTCCATCTATAACAAATGGATGTTTGGACGGGGCCTCAATTTCCGATTTCCTTTGTTCGTCACAGCGTTTCATCAGGTGTGCCTCTTTGTGTTGAGCTCAGTGGTGCTCTACGCCCGCCCCAAGCTAAGGCCTGCCGTTAATTCGGCTCCCGCCACCTTTAAGGACACGCTTTCTATGCCTGTGGCGTCTTACTGCATTCATATTTTGCCGTGTGCATTGGCGCTGGCGGGTGATATCGGCCTCAGTAACGTGTCGTTGGAGTACATCTCTTTGTCGCTCTACACCATGCTCAAGACGTCCAGTTTGATATTCGTGCTCCTCTTCGGGCTTCTCTTTCGCTTGGAAAAGTTTCACTGGCGTTTGATTGTCATTGTGGTGGTGATGAGCGCGTCCGTGATCATGATGACCAAACGGCCCGACCATCCTATTGAAGACGTGGACGATGACCACCAGCCAATTGGCATCATACTCATTCTTGGGGCCTCGGTGATTCTGGGCTTGCGCTGGTCCTTCACCCAGCTCTTGCTCAAAAAAAACGACTTCACCAAGAACCCGATTCTGACCATCTTCTACATCTCGCCCAGCATGACCGTCGTGCTTTTTGGGTTTGCGCTTGTCTTTGAAGGCTGGAACGAGTTTACATCGCTGCCTTTGTGGGAACTCAAGGGCTTATGTGAGACCATTCTCTTGATGGTCACGCCGGGAGTTTTGGCATTTGCTATGACGCTATGCGAGTTCCAGCTCCTCGCAGTGGCCCAGGTCTTGACGCTTTCCATTGCGGGGATTTTCAAGGAGTTGCTCACCATCATGCTCGGCTCTGTCATTTTCGGTGACACTTTGAGCGTCATTAACTGCGTGGGCTTGGTCATAACGTTCCTTGACATTCTATGGTACAATTTTTACCGGTATATGGAACGGGACCACAGCCCTAAGGGCTATTCCAGCTTGCCTGCGGATTCAGAGGCACAGACTGCTGCTCTGGAAAGCATAGAATTGAAGCGGCTTTAAAACCACCGATCCCGAGTACGCATACCACATTGGGCTTACTCCAACGCCGGCGACAAAATGAGACGAAACAGACGGAGTAGAGCTTCCAAGTTGCCGATTGATGCAGGTAGCTGAAGCTAGCTCTAGAGCCATGAGAAAGTATGATTGAAATCTATATGATCGCCCCAAGACAAATACGCATCACAAACAGCCCAACCCCATCACCGATCCCACAAGGACAATCATGTAGATCAAGTACGACGCGCTGCCTGCCATGCCCATCATTCCCGAATCAGCTCCACCAGTAGTGGAAGCATGAGCGGCGCTGGCGGAGCTCATGCCCGAGTAAGAAAAGTCTCCGGTGATGTATACCCCATTGGAGTTCAACTGCACCTGCGATAACCGCGCTGGAATGGTTCCTTTGGAGGTGAAGTTTTTCTTGTAGAACGTGAATGTGTCCACGTTTGAGCTGGCCAGGTATGACGTAGCAAATGGGATGTGTCCGCTGGTTATGTGGCTCATGGTTTGGTTTCGGAGCCCGGAGTCAGCGTTCAAATCGCGGTTGGAGTTGGCCAAGCCGATGTTGTGTCCGTCGCCATCCATGGCCATGTAGATGAAACGCAACCACGGTGCTCCGATACACGGGTAGCCCAAGACGTCCGAGGGAAACACATTTAGCACGCACGCGGCTTCTCCGCTGGCAAACCGAAGCGGACTCCAGCTGTCTTGCTTCATCAAGATGGACGTGAGGGGAATATGCAAAGATAAAGGGCCGATGTTCAAGTTGAGCACCGCGTTGCTGTTTTTGATGTTGGAGCATTTGACCACCCACAAGCCCTGGGAGTTACTGTAGAAAGCGTTCACCTGAAGAGCGATGTTGACAATCGCCGACAACGGGAGATAGTTGAAGTCCAAAAGCGGGTCAATGGCAATGGGAAGCGCGCCTTCGTCGTAGATCTTGGCGGTGTTTTGAGTCTCCAAGTTCTCCATGCTGATGCTATCCACGGAGATAATGGGCAAGGCGGCGTTAAGCGAGCCCCAGCCAACAAACGGTAATAGGGGAAAGGAGTAGAAGTCGCCGGTGTAGAGACTCCTGTCGACTGCACCCGGAAAGAGGTACCCAGCCAACTCCAGATCAGACTGGTTGAAGTAGAAGACCGAGTAGCTGTTGGAGAGCGTCAAGTTTCGCAGGGCCAACTCGTCCAAGAAGCCCTTTTCACTGGGGTTCAGCGCAAGGCCCAAGCAGCCAATATACCTATTGGTACCAGTGGCTAGAGCATAGTTGAAGGAAGGAAGCGCAAGAGTTTGGGAGCCCGCAAGCGCAAATGTGAGGTTGGCCGTGGCCGTGACACCAGAAGCGGTGATGCCGTTGGCGTACTCCACGTAGAACGGAGCGCCCGTCTGTTGCGTCTCAACCGTGGTGGTGACAGAAGACCCAACGGTGGTGGTGACAGTGCGTGTGGGATAGAAAGCGCCCATCCAGTAGCATTCATAACCATTGTATGTCAGGTGCTCGTAGACCACCTGTGGGGAGTAGCTTGAGCCGGTTTCCTGATCAAGCAAGGTGTGTAAAACATCACACTCGAGCAAGTTCTGCCCTTCAATGACCCATAGTTCCGGCTGCAAGTAGTCTATGCGGACCGGTGCCTGGTGGCCTCCGTTGGCCACCTTGAGGAAGTACTCGTCTGCATACAGACAGTAGATGGGCATTGTGACAAAGGAGGAGTTGGATGCAAGCGAAGTCGGGGAGGGCTGCAGCGGGCTGGCTGCATGTGTGAATGGAAGAGCCAATAGGCTTATGAAAAGCATGGTGGAGCAGGGTCTGGCAGGAGGGCTGAAAACAGGAAACAGCTGGAGATGCAGGGCAGCGATGGATCCAAGCGGCCGGGTGGCTAATGTGGGGAATGCTAGGGTTGATAGTTCTGAGGATGATGTTTTTCGAGGGCTATATTTGGACGCGCGCGGCGTGCATATAACCACGAGAAGGCTTAAAATAACTAGCCGAGTGATTGGGACCTACACATACACATATATATATATATATATATATATATATATATATATATATACTTGTACATACATAGACTGATACATACATAGACTGATACATATATATATCATATATACATACCTATTTACACGTATACATATACATTTATACATATATACATATATACATATATACATACATATATACATATATACATATTACATACACTTACATATATACACTTCTACATATATTCATACACTTATATATATTTATACACACACTTATACTCACTACTACTCCATACACTCATACTACTCTAATCCCACAATACTAGACTATATCGCCCATTCCCCAGCGCAAACAGCCGCAGCCACGGTAGCCGCAAAAGCCCAGCCAAACAGCTATATGCTGAAAGCGAAAAACTAGAGTCTCGGAAGTCAGCGGCACGCGCGTCGTGTCTAGACGAAGACGGCAACAGCGTTATTGAAAAGCAGAAAATCTAACAATCATCCCACTCCAATCAAGCAAATTGCCCCATGTCACAGCCGGTAGTGGGTGGTGCACACAGGCAATCTCCGGCTGCAAGCGCGCTTTTTGTCTGACATTCTCATCACAACACCAAAGCTAGAGGCGCCATGTTCATTCCCAAATTGACCGGCACCCGGGGAAAAAAGCGCCGCATCAAACTCGGCATCCGCCCCCAGCTCATCATCCTCGTGTGTTTCTCGTCGCTATTCTCCCTCCTCATCTTGGCGGTTGTCATCGGAGTCTACGTCTCAGACAACATCTCCAACCTACGAGCGGACCGACTCCAAGTCATAGCGCAGCTCAAGGCCACTCAGATCAAGCAGTCCATGCAGTTCATCTACTACCAAGTGTCGTGGCTCTCCCAGCGGGACACCATCACAACGCCGCTCTCCTACTACCAAGCGGGCAACATTTCAGCGTCAGTTTTTGACCTGTCCAAGTCGTCGCTCGAGGCGTTTCTCACCACCTCCGACGCCTTTGCCCTGGCCCGCCTCTACGACTTGGGCCTCCTGGTGGTGGCCGAGTCCTCGAACCATTTGGCGGTGATTTCGGCGCCGGTAGAGGATGCGCTATATCCCTTGAGCACGTCCACGAGTCTCAACAGCGCCGTGCTCCTGTCCAACCTGTCCAACGCCATTCCCACGGGCTACATCACGGGCCCGATCGCCAACTCCTCCGACCAGCTGGCCACTTCCTTCTTTCTAGGCATCACCATCCCGGTGTTTGCCAACTCCACCATTATCTTGAACCAGCAGCAGGTGACGGGTTTTTTGACGGTGATTGCCAACGCCGAGGCCATCCACGCGGCCTTGAACACGCAGGTCTATGGCGAGGACTACGCCTCGCTGGCGTTGCAGCCCATCTACACCAACGGCTCTACGAGCAAATCGGTCTCGTCCCTCATTGGATTTCTGCAGGTCTTCGGTGTCGCTGAGCGCTTTATCTCCATCTCATCCTCGCCAGCCGCCGAGTACGCCCTCACGAGAAATCAGGGTGCTGCCACGAAAGTCAAATCCATCACGGGTGGCCGCATGGCCATTGGGTTCTCCCGAATACAGGTCGACACCACCACCTCGTGGACAATCCTTATAGAGCAGTCACGCAACAAGTTCCTTGGGCCTGTCAAGAAGCTCACAGACATTATGATTGGCGTGGTCATTGGAATCGGCGTATTCATGTGCCTTCTAACGTTCCCACTCGCAGTTGGCTTCGTGCGCCCAATCACTCGGTTGAAAGACGCCACCGAGTCCATCACTCGCTCCAAGAAAGAAAAGAAGCTCAATGCCGACATGCGAGCGTGTCAGTCCAACACCGACGCCGGGGCCAATAAGCCCGACCTTGAGCAGAACAAGAGAAACTCTGTGAATACCGTGGTGAGCTCTGGAAGCTCCACAGCTTATTCCTCGGGAATCAGGTTGCCTGATCGTATCCCGCAGTCCAAGAATCTATTCAAAGACGAACTCACGGAGCTTTCGGAGGCCTTCAATATCATGACCGAGGAACTTGAAAAGCAATATGGCCATCTTGAAGAGCGGGTCAAACTCCGGACGCGAGAACTCGAGGCCTCCAAAATCGAGGCCGAAGCCGCCAACGAAGCCAAAACCGTCTTCATTGCAAATATCTCGCATGAGCTCCGAACGCCATTGAACGGAATACTTGGAATGACCTCCATTGCCATGGACGAAACGGACCATAGTCTGATCCAGGACTCGCTCAAGCTAATCCACCGCTCTGGTGAGTTGTTGTTGCATATTTTGACGGAGTTGTTGACCTACTCCAAAAACACGTTGAACCGGTCGAAGCTCGAAAAGTCCAACTTCCAGATCTTGGAGGTGATTTATCAGGTCAAGTCTATTTTCGGAAAGTTGGCCCTCGACCAGCGCGTGAACTTCCGCATTTCATTGAAACCCAACATTTTCAGGAAGTTGATTGTCATGGGCGACTCCAACAGAATTATTCAGGTGGTCATGAACCTCGTGTCCAACAGCTTGAAGTTCACCCCTGTGGACGGTTCCGTGGACGTGAGTTTCCGAATTCTAGGCGAATACGACTACAAGGCCTCTCAGGCTACCAATTTCGAGAGTGTGTGTCTCAAAAAGCCCACTTCCGTGAACTCAGCGAATGGAGGCACAGACGCCTTTACTGAAGCGGAGCTAGCTGAGCCTGAAGCAAGCACCAAACCGAATGATGCCGTTGACCCACGTCAAGAAGCAAATCCTAATGCAATTCGCCGGATCGAGACTGGTGCCACCACCACAGGCCAGAGTAGATCCGAGCCAGACGGCCAGGCAAAACTCAATTCCGATACCCACAGCATTGCCACGCTTACGTCAACTGAATACGAGGAAAGCATCTTCAAGTCACAGTTTTCTCGTGAAAAACCGCTTCCCGGCTTACCGCTTTATGATCCCAGCAACCCAAGCACCTATGACGAGGAAGACCATTCCTCGACTGGCGGCATAAACAAGTCCAACCAATTACACGTGAAATCAGGCGACTCCTCGGAAAACATCACACAGCTTCCAAAGAAACCGGACATCTCACATAATGACTCGACAGGTTCCTACACATCGCAATTCTTCAACAGCGAATTGGTCAAGAACAACAAGGTGTACAAGATGCGCAAAATTTACCTGCCGAAGTACTGGGTGATCCAGATCGAGGTGAGAGATACCGGATCGGGAATCGAGCCCGCACTCCAGGAAAAGGTCTTCGAGCCTTTTATTCAAGGAGACCAAACTTTATCGAGAAGTTATGGAGGAACGGGTCTTGGCCTTTCCATTTGTCGCCAGCTAGCGAAAATGATGCACGGTACTCTCACGCTCAAGTCCACGATTGGCCAAGGCTCCACGTTTGTCTTCACTCTACCTTTGATGCAAAGTGGCGAGATTGTTATTCCTCCAAGCGAGCTCGAGCAATTCTGCGATGACGAGTTCAACCCCAAGGCCAAAATGAACCGAAAAGTTGAGTTCAATGTGGCGCCAGCAGAGCCCGAACAGTCGTACTTCGACCACCGAGGCTCGGAAACTTCTGGCAGCAGCAATTCTCGGGAAGGGAACTTTTTAAGACCTCCGGCGCCGCAGGCTCCTCCAAGAAGCTCTTCCACTGGCACCGTCAGCCAAAACCTGAATGGTGATACATGTCTCGATAATCTCTCGCATTTGAGCATTCTCGTTGCCGAGGACAACAAAGTCAACCAGGAAGTGATTCGGCGCATGCTCAAGCTCGAGGGATTCCACAATATCACCATGGCTGCCAACGGGGCCGAAGCCGTGGATCTTGTCAAAAACTCATTTGAAAATATGGCGCTCTACGATGTGATATTCATGGACGTGCAAATGCCCAAAATGGACGGTTTGACTGCGACCAAAATCATCCGAAACACTTTGAAATACCAGAGTCCCATCATCGCTTTAACGGCGTTCGCCGACGCCAGCAATGTCAAGGAATGCTTGAACAGCGGAATGTCGGGCTTTTTGTCCAAGCCGATAAAGAGAGCCAACTTGCGCAAGATCTTCACCGAGTCTTGCCCCGAACTCCTCCACTCTGTGGTTGCAACCCCCAACACAATAGAGGAATGAGCCGCCAGCATTTGCCGCATGCAGGAGCGGCCGTTCCAGCCCCACGGCACGCCTCGCTTGCATGCGTTCAATACCGACCGGGGCACCGGCTTAATAGATAGCAGCCTGGCGCACTATGACATAGCGGGATGCGACGGCTGTATGCAGGCGCGCGACTCTCGCCCGTGCCACAATGCTGGCGACCGTAGCACCTCACACACACGCTACCTGAAGTCTGCTTTCCCAGCTCTTCCAGTCTTGCTGCACCAGAACACAGTCCCTGCACCAGAACACAGTTCCTGCACCAGAACACGGTTCCTGTACCAGAACACAGTCCCTGCAAACTCCAAGCGCATAATCCATGGGTCCCTACTTTTCCGACAAGGCCACGGAGCGGGAGCGCAAGTCGCCCTACCACCAGTACCGCATGTACCGGTCGTTATACTCGGGTGTTTTTCTCCTCACCATCTTGATATGGGGCTCAGCTTTTCTCGTGACGGCCGTCTCGTCACTTTTGCAACAAAGCCCGTCGGACAAGTACCGGGCGAGGACTCCGAAGCATGGCGAAACACGGGTGTTTCCGTGGTATCAGGCGGCAAGCGCCAACAGGAAAATCTCCATGGCAGACGTGCGGGCGGACGTGTTCCAGCCGGAGTATAAGGAGCTCCAGTGGATCCAGAGCCCCGAGTCCATCTCCAACGACCAAGGCACATATCTCCTCAAGGATACGGTCAAGGACAAGACCACGTACGCAGTCAAAAGCATTATCGACGAGGGTTTTCACTACACCTTGTTCAACGACTCCAGCTTCACGTATCATGGCGTGCGGTACGACGTGGACTCGCTCAAGGCGTCGCCGGACTTGTCGAAGGCCATTCTAAGAACAGATACCACCAAAGGCTGGCGGCACTCGTCCACGGCTCGCTTCTGGGTGTTGGATGTCAGCTCTGGCGACATCGTGCCTTTGCTCACCCAACATGACAAGCTCTCGGTGGCATCGTGGGCGCCCACGTCCGACGCCATTGCTTTTGTCTACAACAATGACGTGTACGTGAAACATCTCGACCGTCACACGATTTCGCGAGTCACCAGTGATGGCAGCGCCAACATCTTCAACGGAAAACCTGACTGGGTGTATGAGGAAGAAGTCTTTGCCTCGGACATTGTCTTGTGGTGGTCTCCCCGCGGCGACAAGTTGGCCTTTTTGAAGTTCAACGACACACAGGTGCCCGAATTCCCCATCCCATACTATGTCCAAAGTGGCCACGACGAGTACCCCGAACTCAAGTCGATCAAGTACCCAAAGCCTGGGTTTTCCAATCCGTCTGTGGATGTGGTTGTGGCACAGCTCCCCAAAGTCTCGGGTGGCGCATTTGAAGTGCATAAAGCCCGTCTCGGCTCCAAAACCATCCACGATTATCTTGTTACAGAAGTGGTGTGGGTTTCTGATGGCTTTGTTTTGATCAAAACCACCAACCGCGCCAGTGACATCATGGAGGTCTTTTTGGTGTCAGCCGATGCCGGGGCAGAGGCAAGCTTGATCCGGACCCATCATGCCGAAAATTCCTGGTTTGAAGTTACCAGCAATGCTTTGTATGTTCCCAGAAATGATTCTTTGGGAAGATACGCGGACGGCTACATTGATTTGGTGAGCGTCAACGGCTACAACCACTTGGCGTATTTCACGCCCCCAAACAACCCCAAACCGTTCATGCTTACTGAGGGCCGCTGGGAGGTGCTTTCAAACCACGTGGACCTCTCGAACAACGCGGTCTACTTCACCGCCACGAAAAACTCGTCTGTTGAAAGACACATCTACTCGGTGAACTTGTTGGACGTTTTTCACCAATACGATATGCCCGCTGTCAAACGCGTTAGCGGCGGTATTGGCTGGTACTCCGGCTCGTACTCCTCCGGCGTGCGTTTTTTGCTTTTGACATATCAAGGCCCTGACGTGCCCTACCAGACCTTGCTCGACTTGCATACTGGCCAGGTGGTCAAGACGATCGAAAAGAACACCCGCCTCGAAAACTCTCTCAAAAAGTACGATATTCCGGAGCAGACCGTGACCACGGTGGACTTGGGAGTGGACGCGACCTCCGGGGGAAAGGTTCTCGCCAACGCAATGGAGATTCTTCCTCCCGGCTTCAATTCCTCGCTCCAGTATCCCGTGTTGTTCTACGTGTATGGCGGACCGGGATCTCAATTGGTCAGCCAGGAATACGCTATTGGGTTCAGCCATGTTGTGGCCTCGCAGTTGAACGCCATAGTGGTGACCGTGGATGGCCGCGGTACTGGCTATAACAATCACGATGAGAAATTGGGCGCCAATTTCAAATTCTGTGTCAGAGACCGGTTGGGTCACTACGAGCCGTTGGACCAGATCGCTGCTGCTAGAGTGTGGGCGCAGAAACCGTACGTGGACAAGAGCCGCATTGGAATCTGGGGCTGGTCCTATGGAGGATTCTTGACACTCAAAACGCTTGAAACAGATGTTGATCATGTGTTTTCGTTTGGGGTTGCGGTCGCGCCCGTGACCAAGTGGAAGTTGTACGATCTGATCTACACGGAGAGATACCTCCGAACTCCACAGGAAAACCCCGAGGGCTACCGCACGGCCAGTATTCTGAACCCGGAGGTGTTCAAAGGTGTGCAGAGATTTTTGATCATGCACGGATCCGGCGATGATAACGTGCATTTCCAGAACAGTCTTCTGTTGCTCGACGACTACAACCTCGCAAGTGTGGAGAATTTCGACTTCATGGTGTTTCCCGATTCGGACCACTCGATTCGGTACCACAACGGAAACACCGTCGTTTTCGATCGCATCTTAGATTGGGTGCGCCGTGCTTTCAACGACGACTTCAGGCAACATCATCAGCCCCGCAGATAACCGAGGATCGACGAAACGTCCACATCGGACTAAGAAGAACAGTGAAGCGAAGTCATGTACAGGCGACAGGATCGGCGCGGACCGTCAACACATGGCATCACACAAGACCTGAATCGGCCTCTGTTCGCTAGTCGTGATCAGATGGGCGATGAGCATCGCGCGCAATCCGGGTAACGGCATCGGACACGTGAGGGAAGCCGCGCAAATTTTTCCTGCTGGTATTTATAGTGTCGAGTCCCGCACTTTCACCACCACACATCTCAACATGAAGATCTACACCGACGTTTTCTCTGGCGACGAACTTTTGTCTGACGCTTACGACCTCAAGCTCGTGGACGGAGTCATCTACGAGGCTGACTGCTCCATGGTCACCGTCAGCTCCGGTGGTGATGTCGACATTGGTGGAAACCCATCCGCCGAGGACGCTGCCGAGGACTTGGAGGATGGTCAACAAACCGTCAACAACGTCGTGTACTCTTTCAGATTGTCCCAAACCGCTTTCGACAAGAAGTCTTTCTTGACCTACATCAAGGGTTACATGAAGGCTGTGAAGGCCAAGTTGGCTGAGACTGCTCCAGAGGAAATCGAGACCTTCGAGAAGGGCGCCCAGGCTTACGTCAAGAAGGTCATCGGTTCCTTCAAGGACTGGGACTTCTACACCGGAGAGTCCATGGACCCAGATGCCATGATTGTCTTGTTGAACTACCGTGAGGACGGTACCACCCCATACGTCGCAGTGTGGAAGCACGGTGTCAAGGAGACCAAGATCTAAGCAGGGCCTATTTTTCTTCATCTACCAAGTCATCGACTTCTTAATAAAGCAACTTTGTGCACGACGTAGCTACTTACGCCGGACCACGAGGCAGTGGTTTTCTAGCGTGGTGTCGGTTGTGGCGTAGAGCACGAGCTGCGCGGAGTAGGCGGGCATGAGCGCCTGGACTGCATGCACGCGGCTGGCGTCGATGAGGCGCCGGGCAAGAAACCCGTACCTCTCCCGTTCGGCGAAGCCGAGGCCCGACTCGTGGGCGCCGGCGTCGCCCGCGCGCCGCCCGCAGACCGCCCACGACACCACCCGCTTCAAGAGGCCGAAGCCGCCGCTGCGGACGCCGTGGCGAGCGAGGAAGTCACGTGACTCCGGGAGCAACTGCATATAGTCGCACACGTGGCGGCAGCACATGGCCACGACCAAGCCGCCCATCTTGGGCCCGGCGGCGTGGGAGTTCAAGATCAGCTTCAACGTGAGGTCCGTGGCGACGCCGCATAAATGCTTGGACACGCCCACCCACGAGGTCACGTGCTCCGGCATGAAGGCGTCGAGATCAAGGTGCTCGATGTCGATGCGGCACCGCGTCACGTGCGGCCGGAGCAGCGTCTCTGTTTTGATCTTGTGGTCCATTTTCATGCGGTTGACGCCGCGGTCGATGAGCCCGTAGCCGTAGAGAGGGCCCGGGACGCCGGCGGGTGCGTCCCCGTAGTCGCTGGCTATGCAGGTGTTGATGGCACGTGACAACTCGGCCTTGCCGCAGCCAAACTCCACGTAGAAGGTGTCGGGCGAGAGGAGGCTTGCTTTCTGGAGGTGCCCCACGAGCGACGACTGCTGCACCACGTGCTTGTGGTTCTCCTTGACGTGGAGCCACGGGAGGAGGCCTGTGTGCAGGAGAACCTGTTCCGGCGGGCCCGGCGCCGCCGCAAACGCGTCTAGCGCGGCAAAGAGCAGCGCGTAGGTGAGCGGGGCGTCGGAGCAGGCCGGCGCCGCGGCGCCGGCGAGCCGTGTGTTGGCGTTCTGGCGGAAGCAGGCCGGGCGCTTGTCTGCAGGACGGGCGTTGCACCTGCGGACGTGGGCTCCGAGGTCTTTCTCCCACACCGAGTGCTTCGGGTCCAAGGGGCACGGGACCCTGGCGGCGCCGTCGTGCACCATGTGTTCTGAGCAGAAGCGCTGGCCCTTCCGGCGCTGCATGGAGCAGGTGCGCTGCTTATGAGGCATGAAGAAGGAGCACAGGTCGGGGCGCTTCGGCTTTTTGGCGGGTTTTTCGGGGGGCTGTTCCAGCGGCGCCGGGGCCCGTTTCTTTTCCGCCGCCCCTGCAGGCGCCGCCGCCTCCCCGGCCGTTTCGCTGCCTGTTCCGCAAGCCGGTGCTCTTGGTGCGTCGTTCATAGTGGTGCGAAAGGAACGAAACTCTTCCACGCACTTCTCATCACGCCATGAAGGAAAAGAAAAACGACCTCTGGAAACTCGATCTCTTGGAAGCCAAATTCACGCAGGCGCCCGCCCGCTTTGCGCTCACCAAGAAACTACTTCTGGCCCGCAACAACAGCCAGGTGCTCCGAAAACTCCCCTCCACCCCCAACCAAGCCTTCCAGCAGATCAACGCGCTCAAGGCAGACCTCTTCACCAAGAAATACCACGGGCTGTACCAGAAGTTGAAGCGGGAAATCCACCGCAAGGTGAAGGAGGACCAGCGAAAGTGGACCCTGGACCATGAGCCCTTGCAGCAGATGCTTGCGTCGGATGAATTCGAGCACCTGCTCATCGCGTCCAAGCTCGCCAAGGTCGTCGCCGGCTCGGTGTTGACCACGCCGGAAAGCCGCCTGCACCCTCCGGCATACATCCCCGACGATGTTCGGGCCGCCGCCCTCGACAAGAACAATGCCAACCACCCGTCGCACTTCTTCAAGACATACTGTCAGAACGACAAGCTCGTCAATGGCTATGTTTCCAAGCTCTGGAACTGTGCTGTGATCAAGCGAGTGTTGCAGGAGAGCGACTGGAGCTTCCGGAAGATCCGGGGCCATTTGACCAAGGAGGAAACGGCGTCTCGGGCCAGGAAACCCAAGAGGAGCGAAGTGGAGCTGGGCTCGGACTCGGAGCCCGACCATCTGGTCGATGCCGAGCATGCCTTTGACAAATTTGACACCTACGACGACATGGTGGGCGATTCTGATGAGGCGGAGTTTGAGGCGGACCCCAACGTGGACTACAATGCCATCACCGACGAGCTGGATTTCGAGCTGGACACCGAGTCCCAGGGCCCGTTCTTGGGCCAATCCGGTGCCGAAAAAGCGAGGACGGCGAAGGACGAAAAGAAGTCCAAAATCGTGCTTCCGCTGTTGGCAACCGGGTACTTTTCCGGAGGCTCCGACGAAGAAGATGTTGACAACGACAAGGTGGTCAAAGAAGCCACCAGCGTCCGCAAAAACAGAAGAGGCCAAAGAGCCAGACAGAAAATCTGGGAGCAGAAGTACGGAAGCAAGGCTGCCCACGTGCAGAAGGAACACCAGAGAATCGCCAGTGAGCGTGAGCAGAAACAAAGGGAGTTTGAGGAGAGACAGCGCAAGAGAGAACAGAAGGCCAAGATGGCCGAAGAAAGCGGACGCTACAAAGACGCCAACGCCAAACCCACGGCCGTGCATCCTTCATGGGAGGCCAAGAAACGGGCCGATGAGAAGGTCAAGAACGCCAAGTTTCAGGGTAAGAAAATCACGTTTGACTGAGTGTGGGCGGCTGGGCCAGCCGGCTTCGACAGCGACTTCTGAGAGCAGCCAGCAACTCTGGGCTGCTGTTGTTGCGACGGCATATAACTGCATCTTGGTGAATGTTATGCATCTGCTCTTGGTATTCACATCCATGCTACCAAGAACTTATAACGTGGAGGGATCACTAGGTTTATACCTCCGCAAGTTCATAGCAACTACACTACAATAATCTACACTAATAATATCATATCACAATTTCTAACTTACTTTACAGTTTTTAGACTATATACCGTGCCATTACAATTTCTATAAAGTACACCATCATGACTTCCTAGAACTATATACACTATACCGTGCCATTGCACTATCTTTAAACTATACCGGTGCATTAACCCACTCTGTTCATAGTGAAGTTTTTTGAAAGTCCAGGATGCTTCAATATATCCATGAGTCATTTCGTATATGGACAAGCCACAGAATGCTCTTTTCGGAACTGATGCTTATGCGTTCGTACCGTTGGCAGAACTGTTTAGCCACCAAAGTTCAAGTCCACCTTAAACCCCTCTTCAATGGCCTCATTCGTCAATTCCTCACATGCCAACGGACTGGTGATCAAAAACCGGTACTGGCACTTTTCCGGCTCGCTGACCGAAATCAAATCGTTGGAGACTCCACATTGCATCTCGATCTTGGCCGACCGCTGCGGCCCGTTCCAGCACTTGCTTCCTTTGCCGTAGTGCATGACATTTCCGTCATACCCGAGAAAACGGCCCACCAAAGTGTTATCCTGATAGATGCTGTCAAGAAAACCAAGCCTATAGTTATACTCTCCAAGCTTTTTGTTGATCCACTGACCCTGCACGCTGCGGAGAATATCATTCTGGCCGTAGTTGGAACCAAGGTCCTCGCGGTATATGTTTTCCTCGGACTTCAAAGACTCGAGTTTCTGGCGAAGCGCCTTGATCTGCTCCGAGTCGGCTCCAGAACTCTGCACCGCTGTTTTCGTTGTTTTTGGAGAAGGAGCCACAATCTTGGCATAGTAATATGCCATCAAGCTCTTCAATGAACCACTCTCTGCCACCGATCTCTGAGAGCCACCGAGGCTTTTGATTTTGTCCAAGACGAAGTTCAAGTCGTTTTTATTGTCTTCCACCAAAATATCCTCCTTGACCACCTTATTCGATGCATAGTCAGCATACGAGTTGACTGCCTTTTTGACTGCCAAGTCATTGAAATTGGGGTTGTAGTTCAGAAGCAAATCACCAAGAAAGCCCTCCAACACTGAGATCTGCTGGTCTTTCTCCGCCAGTACTTGTGCCAATGCCAGTGCTTTTTCCTGGAGAAGGCGCATGTGGTTGGAGACCTCCCGAGCAAGGGACTCGCCTGCGCTATCGGCATGTGTGTTTTCTTGCTGCTGCTCCACCAACTCTTCCAACTGCTTCTCACCTTGTTCAGCTTGCTGCACCGCTGCCAGCAATTTCAGCTCGAGTTCTGAGCGGGCATCACGAGCACGAGCCTCAAGCCGCTTTTTAATCTCAAGCGCACTGCTGAGATGCTCCTTGGTCTTCTTGACGTGGGCGGCTAGCTGCTTCGCCACCTCAGCACACACGTTGGGGCAGTTGCCGCTGAGGTACTCGTCGGAGCCGTCACAACAGATATCGTAGTCGCAGACACCGTCGTTCAACTTGAAGTTCTCGATGTAGGCAGGCTTGTGGCCCTTATTTTCACAGTAGAAGTATTGGGGGTGGCCGGCGGTGTATGGACACGCGTTTGTGCCGGGTTCATCCGAGCCGTCGGGACAATCACAGAAATCGTCGTTGATTTGGTCGAGCAGAAGCTCAATTGTGGGGTCACCCAAGCACGCCCATCTCCCGTTTTTGTTTGGCGAGTAGAGACCCTGCTTTTCAGGGCTAACCCCTCTAATCTCACATGCTGCAAGGCCCACGAGAAGAGACACCACAAAAGCTGGCCGCATGGTGGAGAATGGTGTGAAGCTCCTGATTGGTATAACAAGACCGTATCCTATGCTAGTCGCGCAGAACTCTTGCGGTGGTTTGGACTCTCGACAATGAGTGCTTTATTCTGCTCTAGTAACAAGTCGTGAGGCGCAAAGTTGGCAGTAGCGAGTAGTAGTGCGAGGAGTGAGTAGTTCGAGGAGTGAGTAGTGCGTAGGAGTGTAGTGAGGGAGTGCGTGTGGGAGTTAGTACGGGCGCGTATCAGCTACTCCATGAAAGGAAAAGACACCCCCCTACCGACACCAAAATGCAAGCGCATAGTCCGACCGCTCATATCGAAGCTCCATTCGCTCACGGGCCTCTACACAAAATATCCAGACAAGTTTCTCTTTGACGTGGACAAGTCTTTGTTTGACAACAGGCGTCAGAATGAGAGTGCCAACAGCAGAAACTTCATCAACCCACCATCAGCTCGAGAACGCCTTCTTCTGCTCAAACCTTACTTGAGTGCCGAAGTCTACGAGGCGTATTTGGAACTCTTCAACATCTTCCGCAGCATCGTGGCGTCACTATATCCCGAGCTGGGCAAGAAAGACAGGAAGAAACCGGGCAAGACGGTGGTATTGCCGCGGCTCTCGTCGCTAGCAGCACAGAAGTTGGGCAAGTCCATAGCCTTGGGCACCAAGACCTCGTACTTCAGTCTCAGCCAGACCATGCTCTTCGACCCCACGTCCATTCCTCGGCATCTCCAGAAATACCACGAGACTTTGGCTGACGACATTGACGACTGGCTCACCTTGGACCCGCTTTTCTCGTCGTACCGTCCGGCCTTGGTACTTGGCTATGTGCTTCACATGCTAGTGCTCAACCTGGCCGAGCTATTGTTCATGCTTGTTCCTGTGCTAGTGCACTGGCTTCACGAGGAGAAGCTACCGTGGCTGCGAGGCTTGTTCACCGAGTTTTGGCTCTCGCTGAAACGTGACCCTGACCACGTGGACACGCACGAGCTCAAGTTGTCCGATACGTCGTTGGAGCCGAACCTCGAGGTGTTCTGGGGTCTCCATCGCATCGGCTACTGGCGCCAGATGCTGCAATTTTTGGGCGTGTCTTCGCCGTTTTCATCGCTGCGGCGCTTTGCCTCATACGACTCGTTGGTTCTTGATGTCATGGGCTGCACCGACCGCATGGATGTGGAGCATGTTGCACCGCATGAGGTGTATGAACTACTCGTGCGGAACCCCCAATACCCCACCAATACCACCGTTCTCATATCTGTGGCTGCTCAGCTCATTGACGCCACCCGAAAAAACTACGGCTGTCTTCGCCTGCCTTCTGACGCCTTGGATCTCTTGAATGCTGCCTACCGCCAAATCCGGCTCTTGGTCCACACGTGGCTCGGCTTGCGCAACGAATGTGTGTTCAACTCCGTTGATCGGGGAAACCAGGAGCTTGTGCATGCGGTTTTGCTGATTCTAGCGTTTTTGGCGCAAAAGAGCCGGGACATTTCTGCCCACTACCGCTCGTCTACGTCACTCTGCGATAAATTCGATCGTCTCTCCACGCGTGTGCACTACTTGACCGGTTCAACCCTGTTGTTATACGCTTTCTTCATGGAGGAGCATGTGACTACCGATTTGGCACCGCAAATGGCCCGTTACCTTTACGAATTGGCTGTGCCTTCCTCAGGCGACGATATGCTCATCACCTTCATGGACTGGCTCCACGAGCACGGCCCCACTGCCCTATTCAACGACCTCTACGATCTAGTTGCATCGCTGCAGAATAGCGGGCTACTTGAGAGATGACTGCCACACACCTGCACCATTGCCTGCATTAAATGCCTGCATTATGATATACATTATCATACATTATCATATACATTATCATATACATTATCATACATTGTCATATACATTATCATATACATTACCATATACATTATCCCTGCATTATTCCTGCATTATTCCTGCATTATTCCTGCATTATTCCTGTACCACGCCACCTCTAGTCCCGGCATACGGCTCATTTCACACCCCAGAGTCCGTTGCAGTCTAGTTGAGACTCCGAAAGCCCTTGCCGTCTGCAGCAACAAATTTCCCCGACATGTCCTTGTCCAAAATAACCTTCTCACAGATCTTCACCACTTCACTCATCAGTACTGCAGGCAAGCTCTTGGACGCCGCCTTCCCCATATCAGTCTCCGGGATCAACGCAGGAAGCACGGCATTGACGCGGAGTTTGCCCTTGAGCTCGTTGGCGAGCGCCTCTGTGAAGCCCAAAAGTCCGGCTTTCAGGGCACTATAGGGCGCCGTGCCCGAAATAGACACGCCAGTGGAGGAAAGCATGGAGGATATGTTCAAAATGGCCGGTTTGACTTGGCTTTTTCGTGCATGGCGAATCATTGGCATGGCCGCTAATTTCAGGAGAATTATGGGGGCCGTGAGATTCACTGTGATTGTGGATACAATCTCCTCATTGGTCATCTTGGCCAACATCTTGTAGTTGGCCAAGCCTGCACAGTTGACCAAGAAGCTGGCTTCCGAAAACGCTTCTGCCAACGGGTTTCCCTCAGACCGTTTTTCCTGCACCAACTCCGCCAAATCGTATGCAATGTATCTGTGGTCCTGGCCTGGCCTCTTGGTCAAGTCTCGTAAACTCTCGCTAAGGCGGCTTTCGTTTCTGGAGACCATGGTGATGGAGCATCCCATTTTGGAGAGACTGTGGCTGAGTGCCAATCCAATGCCCCTAGATCCTCCGGTGACGATAGCTCTAGTTCCAGAAAGCATTGATTCTGTTGAGATGCGAGGGGTGATTTCGATGGCAGCGCTTTTGTTTTTTGTTCTTTGTTGATTGTTGTTTTTTTTTTGTTGTTTGTTTGTTGTTTGTTGTTTGTTGTTTGTTGTTTGTTTGTTGCTGGTTGGATTCTTTGTGAGGAGCTACATGGCAAAGCCTGCAGGAACACATGAGGCAATGAAGTGAGTGGTGAACTCAGGCAAATTTGGCCATGAGGGGGATTTCAAGAGACTTCGAGAATGGCGATGGAACAGTGGAAAATATCTGTGTTAGGCAAAAATAGAAAAGGCTCCCGTAATGCTGGTTTCGCCATAGTCAATGACTGCATATATGACATACAGATCTGCTCATCGGATAATGCAGGGCTGTGATGGGTGAAAATGAGCCTTTCTTGCTGGTGTCGACAGATAGGGCTAGTTCGATGGGCGCTAAAATTCCATTGCATCTCCCACCGCTCTGACTACTCTAGCACTTTTTAGAATTTTAAGAAGGCTTCGTGGCCAAGTTGGTTAAGGCGTGGGACTGTTAATCTCAAGATCGTGAGTTCGACCCTCACCGAGGTCGTATATCTTCTTTTTTTGCATCGTATCCTGACAGGACTCCTGTCCCTCCACCCAAAATACAGTAAAAGAATTAAGATTTTGATTTTTCTCTCTTCTTTGATGATGGGTTAGTCACCTGCTAAAATCTTCTCTCAACAAAAGCCTTTATGGCCAAGTTGGTAAGGCACCTCACTAGTAATGAGGAGATCGTCAGTTCGAATCTGGCTGAAGGCATTTTTTTCAATCGTCCAAAAACATGTCACCCTAGACGTTTTTTTTCGCTACGGTTATCCTCTGAATTTTCCATTTGACTATACATCACTCGCCGCCCAAGCCTGCAGAGAGCGCCAAAAAACCCATCAAGGCATACTTGAAGTACACGTTCTCGGTAAGGAGAATGGTCACGTATCCGAGAAAGGGAAAGTACCCCTTCACCGTCCCCACCAAATCTGTCTGTTGGTTCAAGTAGCTTTGCTTACGCGAGTAAAGCAGAAGATCGTCCTGGACATTATTGTCACCCTTGGTGAGTAAGAGCTGTTGGCCCGGCTCATGGTGCTCTCTCAAAACACGGTGGACAATTGGAATGGACTTGCCCTTGATTTCGTAAACCACGACGTCTCCCACGCGGGCACTCAGATCCCGGTTCCAAAGAAATAAGATGTCGCCTCTCTGAAACGCTGGCTCCATCGATCCCGACAACACAACAACAATCGGCGAGTGGGAGTAGGCAAGAACTCCCAAGGTTTTCCAAGCGATGAACGCCGATGTAAACACGTAGGCCAAACTCAAGAACTGTGCGATTTGTTGGCGTAAGTTCATTTGGCGGGAGTAGGTTGGTGGTGAGTACTGACGTGGACTTGAGAGCGCGCATGGATGCAGGACGCGCCAGCCAAGATACAGGACCCAGGTTCCTAGTGCCACCCTTTTTGGAGGGCTTGCCTTCGGATCTCGGGTAGAGATGTTCGGGTTTCACGTGTGGTCTCCTGCAGCGTGGCTCCTCTGGGTGGCTGATCTGTGTATTTGCTCTTGTTACTGGGGCTGGTCTGTGTATTTGCTCTTGTTACCGGGGCTGAATTGTGTGTGGGAATGGGGAAATCTCCCCACGTCGCGAACTGGCGTCTCAGGCGTACATCCTTAACCGCCACCAGCAGGCAGCACTAGCGCCAGAAGTGCCATCCTGCATACACGGATGCCGGCTCTGCTCTTGCAGTGGGTCGTGATCGGCCAGATTGGGGCTTCTATTTATGGAAGCCATCAACCTCGCGTGGCCCGAAAAGGAAAGGTGCGCGTGCGCGCAGCACCAAAACAATAACATTTTCTCCCTACTATTGTTCCTCCTGGTTTTAGCGTGCATCAGACATCCATTTACCATTCCAAGACCCCTCGAGAAGCCAGTACATCCCTAGTCCATGGGCGCTTTTGAAAACGGCTCCTCTATGGAAGGAGATGTATACGTGCAGCGTCTCGCCACCTATATCCGGCGCAACGAGGAGGCGTTGGCCAACGGGCTTCTCTGCTACTCCAAGGCCCGGAGCTCCACCAAAGTGAAGCCGTTACGGCCCAGCCTCACCACCCACCACCTCTACTACATCTTGGAGCGCATCGAGAATTCCGCTATGGACGTGGAGGTGGGCCCCTTGAATGTCAAGCTCGACAACCCGAACCACGAGCCTACATTCATCTCCTTCATGGCCAACAATGCCCGCTCGCAGCGCCACTTTGAAAGCGACGCCAAATCCATCACCTCCATCAACTCCATGAAATCCATGGTGTCCAGCGCGTCCGTGTACTGGATGTCGTTCTCCTTCAGCAAGGACCCCCGCGTGATCCTGAAAGACGTCAGGTACTTGTATCTGTCGTTCACCAAGATCCCGTGTTTGATTTTGAGCCCCCACACAAAGGTCAATAGCATCAGCGGCTACGAGGAGTACCCCTGCGACACCTCTGTGCCGCTCCGCATGTTCAAGAATCTCCAGGTGCTCGAGTTGGTGGAGTATGAGCCTAACGAGGTTTTTGGATGGCACCAGTTGAGCGAGCGCTTGCGCATTTTGATTGTCAGAAACACCAAGGTCTCGGATCTCGCCGAGATCATTCTCTCGCTTGTCAGGGACGACGAAAGTGGGCGGTCGGCGTTTCGCCTGAACAAGCGGGCGCTGGAGGCTCCTTTTGACGCAGGTGCCCCGTCGTTTTTGACCCAACATCGCCGCAGAGCCATGACTGCATCTGCAACCTCTGCCTCCACACCCAACATCCGCAAGGAGTTCTACGAGGCCAACCACGACTTTGAGCGCTCTGACCTGAACCACGCGTTGCCGGACAACAAGTGGTTTTACTTGAAGCAGCTTACCGTAACCGAAGGTTCCATCTGTCATATTCTGCCGGTGGTATTCAAGCCGTTGGCCAACCTTGTCAAGTTGAATCTCTCCAACAACCTTTTAGAAGAGATTCCGCTTGGGCTCGACCAGCTTCGAAATGTGAAGTACCTCAACTTCTCTGACAATTACATCACATCTTTGAAGAACCTTCCGGCCACCATGAACCACCTCGTGACCATCAACTTCAACAATAATAAGCTAGAAAACCTTGTGGGCCTCGAAAACCTTTGTCTGATTGAGAAAATTGATTTGCGCCGAAACAAACTTTCGGACTTAACACTGCTACTTCCGCTAGTCAGGCAGGTATCAGGAAAAAACTCCAAGCTCAACAACATCTTCATATCCAGCAACAAGCTACCCAAGACTTTCCGCATTGACTTGTTCAACTTGTTCAATGGTGCCAAGCCCAAGAATCAAATAAAGATTGATGACTCACGGCCCGGGTACTTTGAAAGTGCCATGTTGCTTGACCCAGATTCTGCCAGAAGGCACTATGAGAAATACATGAATTTGGAGCCGGAAACCCGAGCACAGTACCTGCGAACGGAAATAGGAAACTTTACGTCGACTACTTCGGGGAAGCAGACAAAAAAGTCCGTGAAAAAAACGACTTTGGCTCAACAACACGAAAAGAGCCTCCCGAGAACCCCCGAAAGAAGAAGAGGCCATGCACACTCTAAATCCACTGGGGACGTGTTGGACTCCATCTCTCTGTTGGCGATCCAGGATCTAGAACACACCATTTCCAGCAGAAAACATAGCAGTGTGATGACTACCGCATCTTCAACACTGACTAATTACACGCAGCCTGCAGCGACGCCGGAAAATTTACATTCCAGTGGCCCATCAAGCCCGTCGTTGAAAGCAGGGCTCAAAGGAGCCAAACCGCTTCTTCCAAACCAAAACTTGTGCAACCATTCAGTGAGTCAACCCAAAATGCCTGCAATGATCAGACAACTTCTGTCTCCAATGATCCATCAACACACTAACGGATCGAATCTGACGCTCCGAAGCTCAAGCACTATGACAAGAATAGACTTCGATGCGTCGCCAATCAATGGACTTGCACCCAACGTGATCACTGCGGTCCAGGTGCAGGTTGAGGGGTTTCAGTAGCCAGAAGGTGATACCTAAACAACCTTGGGGCGTTTGCACACTGTCCACCGGATCTCATGATTTGTTATGCAATTCCGGCCCATCGACTCGGTTCGTTCCTTCAAGCACAGCAGCGCCATCATGGATTGAACCGTGGTGCAGCTTGGCCCATTACCCAGCGGCCACTCAGTAGGGCTTCTAAAAACGGAGCTTTATGTGCAAATTTCCCAGAGCTTCTGATGTGTCCCACATTACGCACCATTATACCAAGCAGTGATCTCGTTTGCAGATAATCTGCATCATCTACAAAGAAACGGCGTGCGCGCAGCTTTTGGGTGCAAATCACAAACGCCTAGATACTTAATGTGCCATATTCCCCGAATCAGCGCCACTATGAAACACGCAACGAGAATCCTCGTGCACGTGACACTCGCCAGCATGGCGATGCTGTTGCAGTTTGGCGACATAATGGGCCATCTCGACTTCACAGCCAACGAGACAAAGCACGAGCTCAAAAAAAGAGGTTTTCACGAAGAGTCATCTTTCTTGTATGTGGCCGAAAACGACGTGCTGGAGTACTACTGGCTGACGCCCTATTTCCCAAGCCGTATGTATCATGATTCATAAACATTGAGTTCTATCTAACCTTAGCTTTGGGCGGGCGCATCGAAGGCGTATGGCAAAAGGCGTACCAGCGGGTGCGTAAGCTTGTGGAGAAAATGTCAGTGCCAGAAAAAGTCAACCTCACCACCGGGACCGGGTGGGGATCGGGACCATGTGTGGGAAATACCGGGTCTGTGCCTCGTTTGGGAATCCCAAGTCTCTGTCTACAGGACGGGCCCAATGGCGTCCGGTTCACCGATTTCGTGACACACTTTCCGTCAGGTTTGGCGGTGGGCAGCACGTTCAACCGCCACTTGATGAAGCTCAAAGGAAAAGCGCTTGGACGCGAGTTCCTGGAGAAAAACGTGCACATAGCTCTAGCGCCGTCAATTGGCCCCATCGGGTCTAAGGCCCAGGGCGGAAGAAACTGGGAGAGCTACGGCGCAGACCCGTACCTCCAGGGCGTGGCCGGGGCACAGCAGATTGACGGCATGCAGGAAGAGGGAGTTGTTGCCGTGGCACGGCATTTTGTGGGAAACGAGCAGGAGCATTTTCGCCAGGTGGGCGAGTGGGATATCAACGGCTGGGGCCAGCTCAAGTCGTCCATCAGCTCCAACATCGGCGACCGCACCATGCACGAAGTCTACCTTTGGCCATTTGCAGATGCAGTCCGAGCAGGCGTGGGCGGCGTTCTCTGCTCGTACAACAAGGTCAACAATAGCCACGCTTGCGAGAACTCGTACTTGCTCAACTACTTGTTGAAGGAAGAGTTGGGGTTCCAGGGATTTGTTGTTTCCGACTGGGGTGCACAACATTCAGGCGTGTATTCTGCTCTTGCTGGCTTGGACATGTCGATGCCGGGGGAGATCTTTGACGAGTGGCTAAGTGGGCGGTCGTTCTGGGGCCCTTCGTTGACGCGGGCCATCTTCAACGACACCATTCTGCAGGAGCGGCTCGATGACATGGTGACGCGCATTCTCGTGCCATTTTTCGCAGCCAAAAACCTCAAGTTGCCATCGGAGGAGAGCGTACCCAATTTCAGCTCTTGGACCTTCCACACCTACGGCCAACAATACCCATACCAGCACTACGGCGCTATTTCCCAGCAAAACTGGCATATTGACGCCCGCTCAGAATACTCCGATGACGTGGCCCACGAGATTGCTCGAGAAGCCATTGTGCTTTTGAAGAATGCAGGCCATCACCTCCCCATCGAGCGGGAAAACGGCGTGCGGCGCTTGCTCTTGGTCGGGGTGGCCCAGAATGCAGACAGCAAAGGTTTCAATTGCAAAGACCAGCGGTGCACGCAGGGGATGCTTATGTCTGGGTGGGGCTCAGCAGCAATCAACAACCCCATTGTCAGCACGGCGTACCAGGCAGTGCAAAAGAGAGCGGAGGAGCGGCGAATCACGCTTGATACCAACACAAACAACTGGGATTTGGCCCATATCGAGGAGCAGGCGGACTACGCAGATATGGCAGTAGTCATGGTGACTGCGCACTCTGGAGAAGGATACATTGAGGTGGACGGCAACTACGGCGACCGCAAAAATGTTAGTCTTTGGAACAATGGCGACGAGCTTATTTTGAGCGTGGCCAGCCGGTGCAAGAAGACCGTGGTGGTTGTCTCGTCTGTTGGTCCTGTTGATATGGAGCGGTGGATCGAGCATGAGCACGTAGTGGCAGTGCTTTTCGCAGCCCCTTTGGGCCAATTTTCTGGCGAGGCAATTGCGGAGGTTCTTTTTGGCGAAGAAAACCCATCGGGCAGGCTTCCGTTCACCATCGCCAAAAAGCCCCAGCATTACGTTCCTGTGTTGGACCGCCTTGAAGATACCCTCGAGCCGCAGGACGTTTTCGACCGCGGCATCTACCTCGACTACCGCTTCTTCGACAAGCACTCCATCAAACCCAGGTATCCGTTTGGCTTTGGCTTATCCTACACCAAGTTCCTGGTGCACAGCCTCCGTATCACGGAATTGAACTCGCCTACGGAATATCTCTTCACGCCGCCCAGCTACCTGCCGATGAGCCCAGCCGTGCAGGACGATATCTGCGATCCAGAAGAGGCATTGTTTCCCTACGAGGAGTTTGACACCGTGCCCGGCTTCATATACCCGTACTTGTACGACGAAAAGGTGCGGGTCTTGGACGAAGAGGAGAGCTTCGATTATCCATCCGGATACAGGCCGAACCAACGAGCGCTGCCTCCATTGGCCGGCGGGGGCGTTGGTGGCAATCCGGCCTTGTGGGAAGAAATCTACGAGATCTCCGTGCTGATTTCCAATGACGGACCGGTGTATGGCGCTTACGTCTCACAGTTGTACATCGAGTTTCCCAACACGCTAGTGCCTTCGCCGCCCAAGGTATTGCGGGGCTTTGACAAGGTGTTTTTGGAGCCCAAGCAGTCCATGAGTGTGCAATTCCGGCTCTTGCACCGAGACTTGAGTATCTGGGACACGAAAACGCAGCAGTGGGTGATTCAGACAGGCACATACAAGGTGTACGTGTCGAGTTCGAGCCGAAAGACCGAGTTGGTGGGGGAGATTGACATCGGCTAAGCACCGGGGCGGAGGCAGCGAGATGATGGCGAACCATCACCGGAGGGAGAGATCAATGCAGGTGAGTCTAGAAAGGCTACGCTCAATCTAGAAAGGCTACGCTCAATCTAGAAAGGCTACGCTCAATCTAGAAAGGCTACGCTCAATCTAGAAAGATAGGGTACCCAGATATCTACCAGGAAGGGATGCCGTTCGAGACGTAGAAGATAAAACATCAGTGGGAATCCAAAGTACAGGCTGATATGCAGATGCTGAATGTATGTCTTCGTTGTAGCAGAAAGCAGCAGCCAGTGTGCATCTGGGGTAACGCGTCGCGCGCTATTACAAACAACAAAAACCCACTACTACAGCGCTAGCCACATGGCTCCCAAAAGAAGCTTGGCCGACATTTACGCCCAGAGCAGGACCCATAGAGACTGGAACCCAAACTCCCGAAAATCCCTCAAAGACAAATATGACTCTTTTCGGCAGCGAGAGTCCTACAGCCGCTATGGAAACCAGAATAGCCTGGGGAAGGAGTACTTGGATATTGGGAACACCATTGGAACAACCGCTGGAATCACCTCTGGAATCACTTCTGGAATCACTTCTGGAATCACTTCTGGAATCACCTCTGGAATCACCTCTGGAAAAACTATAGGAAATAGCATTGGGAGCTTGATTGGGAGTGAAAGCACGCTTCGAAAAGACAATGCCATCGAAAAAGACACTATGCCCGGCGGAAGACGTGCATCCACATACAAGCCCCGAGAAACGCCTTGGAAGAAGCTCCCCTACAGTCTAAATACAGATGCAGGAGACACGGGAAACAGAACGGCGTTCAGAACGCAAGCAGGGAAGGTGTCTAAACCAAAGAACACCCCCGGGCTTTTTGGCAAGGTCAAGAAGCTTCTCAACAACATCGGCCTCGAATGGGAGTCCCCAGCCTACAAGGAGCTTGAGAAATCCATGGCGTCGTTGGAACAGCCACAGAAAAACATCTTTCGGGCCGAGCCCACCCCGGAAACCGTGGACTACAACAAAATCTTCCGTCTTCGAGATCCGGAAACACGCTGGGATGACGAGGTCAGCCGTACCCTCGAAAGTCGGTGGGTGCAGGAGCAGAAGGCCAAACTCGAAGCGCTTCAGATGGCCATGCAGCAAAAACTCGAGAAGGAGCTCGAAAAACGCCGTGATGCTGAGATCGACCACGAGCGCAAGTTGTACCTTCTCAAGAGCGACTTCGAGGCCCGGATCTTTGCCATTGAAGAGCGCATGGAGACCATGAAAAGGGAAGCCGATGAGCACAGCAGATTGGTCCGTGCTCAGAATACGGCTGAATTAATGGAGCAGAAGGAGGCAATGTACTTGAGCCAGATTGAGGCCTCCACCAAGATTCGCCGATTGAATGAGCTTGTTTCGGGAAAGGAGAAAGAGATGGAGGCGATGAAGAAGACCTTGGAACAGTTGCGCGAGTGCCCCACAATACAGCCAAATGCGGAAAATCAGGTACTCCAGGCAACGAACGAGGCAAACGAGCAAATTATCCGGGACATTCTCCACGATTCGGCGGAGCCCGCTGAAAACAATCATGTGGCCACCCCCAAAGCGAGTCTTGTGGAGAATGATGAGTTTCTTCAGCACCAACGTGTGCAGACGGAGAACGCAGTGATACTGTTCTACGAAGCGCTCCAGAAATCGCCACGCACCGTGGAGGATAATGGCCAGCTTCACATGTTGGGCAGCCAAGAATTGTCCAAAAAAGTGGAGCATTTGCTACGCGAGTTGGATGCCAAACCCGACCTCCATAGAATGGCCAGTCAGTTGGACGACTACGAGAAGTACTTTGACAGCTGCAGGATCATCAGGGACAAAGACCCACGCCACATGCGGCAGCTCTACCAGAAGAAAACCATCGATGACATCGAGAACTACTTCAAGCAGGTGGTAGAGTTGACTCAGGCCAAGATCCGCCGCAATAGGACCCGGGTGAAACAGTGCGACCTGCAGACAAGGGGCCCGTTCCACGGCTTGACGCTTCGGAAGGCAGAAAAGATTGCTCTGCAGATGGAAGCCAAGATCAGCCAGCTTACGCAGTACCGGCAAAACACGGCGCTTGTGCAGCGACTCGGCGACTTGATGCGCAAGATTGCGGAAGTACGGCTCGTCTGCAGCCAAGAGACAGATATTGTATGATAGCAAGAGGTATGTGTATTATAGGGCGAATTTATAGAGGTACGTGTATTATAAGGCGAATTTATACGTGTATTACAAGGCGAATTTATAGAGGTACGTGTATTAAAGGCGGATTTATAGAGGTACGTGGAAGCAGCGGTGCCAACTATGTATGGTCTTCAAAGTACGAGAAATGAACACCGAAAAATCAGAAGTCTCCAAGAGGTAGAACAATGGCACCAGAAATGGCATCTCCAGGGAATCTGGAGTGCATGCAGGATCGACATCATCACCTCCATGCGCACAGCACGCGTCTACTACTCTCTTCATGGCACCCACGCTACTACCCGTCCGGATCCAGCCATCCAATATCCGGCCCATCGCATACCGCATTCTTTCCAAAAAACACGGGCTCAACATTCAGTCGGATGCGTTGGTGGTACTCACAGAGACTTTCAGCGCCCGCTTTGGCACAGAGTGGAGGGGCCCTAAAGGCCACAAGTTTTTGGAGGATGTGGCCAAAACCTGGAAGCACCAGGACAGGGGCTTGTTCATCGACGGTGCCGGACTCACCCAGGTGATCAATGAGTTTAGTAAAGACGCAAGCTCCGGTACTGCTCCTCTGTCAAAGGCAACGCGTCTGGATACCATCACAGATGACACGGCGCACGAGGGCAAGGAAATCATCAACTGGCGGCACTTTGTGCGGTTTGTCACGCCAGATACACAGCCTGCTTTTGTGTTTGACAAGACCAGAAAGCAGTTCTCACAAAGACCCCCAGCAGGCAAGAAGTTGAGGTCGACGCTCGAAGGCGGCGTCGAGTACTTCAACCAGCGGTACCACTTGATGATGGACCGCTTGATGCGAGACGAACACTTCAAAAAACTGTCGTTTTCCAGCATAGCCGCCATCAACAACAGCTTGAAAGACCGCAACAATGGCTTCAACATCACGCTCATCAAAAATGTGTTGGGCCGTGACAAGAGCTCCTTCACGTTGTTTGGGCTTCTTTCCCGCAATGCCAACGGAAATCTCACGTTGGAAGATGCTTCTGATCACATTGAGCTTGGGGTGGATCAAGCAACGAAAGACAACGGCTCGTTCTTCTGCCTCGGCATGTTTGTGATAGTGGAAGGCATCTACTACTCCTCCGGTGGATCTCTGGGCAACGACGCCAATTTGATCAGTGGTTACTTTCTTGTTTCACACATGGCCCAGTTAGACGCGGAGCGGCGTGATATTGCTCTTGATGCCTATGGTCACTTGGACTTCATGGGCATCCACGAGGACGAGAAAGCCGCAGGCAAGGCGGTGGTGAAAATTGATCGCCCGTTGCAAAAGAGGCTAGCGGCGTTGGAGAAGACCTTGGACGGCCACCGCTTGCTAATGCTCGGAGCAAACATCTACCTCGACGACGCCAAGATCATTTTGGGCTTGCGCAAGTTCTTTCTCAGGCTCGAGGACGAACTCCAGGACGAACAGGAAGCGGGCGGGCTTGATATTCACGTGGTGATCGTTATGGCTGGCTCTTTCTCATCACAGCCGCTCACCTCGGCCAAGGGTCGGAACACACTGGTGCTGAACTCCGAAGAGTACAAGAGCAACTTCGATACCTTGGCTGAAATCCTTTCCAAGTGTCCTGCGGTGCTCAGCAACTGCAAGTTGCTATTGGTCCCGGGGCCCAACGACCCGTGGCTGTCGACGCAGTCACTCGGAAAGCCGAGCTCTTCTGTGTTACCACAAGCCCCCATTCCCAAGGTGTTTGTCACGAGATTGGAGCGGATCTTTCCCAAGGGCCATCTCATTCTCGGGTGGAACCCAATGCGTATCAACTACGTGTCTCAGGAGATTGTGCTTTTCAGAGACGACATGATGAACAAATTGAAACGGAACGACCTCATTTTCGAGACAGACCTTCAGATTGAGCGGGCACAGTTGGAGCTTGAACGCCAGGGCAAGGACCAGGAGGTGCTCAATATTGTTGGCGATGGCGTGCATTTGTCAGCCAAAGTGAAGCAGTCACGCAAGCTCGTCAAAACGGTTTTGGACCAGGGAAATTTGCAGCCATTTCTCAAAGATTTGCGGATGATCAACCCCAACTACCAGAGCGCGATGCGCATCGAGCCTCTTCCGACCACTATAGCCTTCTTCGACTCCCGTTTTGAGAATTTCGAGGTCACCTACAACGGCTGCAAGGTATACAATGCTGGGAATATCATCGGCAATCACAACTCGCGCAAGTTGAACTATACCGAGTATCGGCCCACCACAAAGAAGTACACCTCCAAAGAGGTGCACTTCTAACAACCAGCTGCTCATTGCATCATGAATTTGAAATCGGCATCATCTCAGCATCTCACCATCGCCGCATGATATAATGGCCACTTAACGCTCATCACCACACAAGTCCCAAAGTCAAGTTAATAATCCGCATCCCTCAATGTCACACAAGATATAATCTCGTGCAAGGGCAATGCCACGAATAAGGCAACCCAGCCAATTCCAACAAGCTCATTCCCGCAGACGGCTGCAAAAATGGCTTCGGTGTAGAAGCGCGCCCGTACATCCCACTAGTCGATGCTAGCAGCGCGTTAACAGTGCGTAGAAACACCACCATGTCCGGGTTTCTTCGAGATCTCCACGTCAAATTCATCAAAGATTTGGACTCCAAGCTCGCCAAACAATCCTATGAGTACTGGCTTCTGGAACACCTACGCATGAATGGCCTTTACTGGGCAGTCGTTGCATTGGATACCGTGGGCTCCTTGGCCACGCTCCCAGAACCCGAAGTCACGCAATTCGTGTTTCTGTGCTTTGACCAGGAGAAAGGAGGGTTTGCGGCGTTTCCCGGCCACGATGCCCACGTTTTGACCACACTTTCTGCACTCCAGATCTTGCTCATCTACGGTACCTTGGACAAGTTGGATGCTTCCAAGAAACGCCAGATTTCCCTGTTTGTCATGGGACTACGTCAGGACGACGGCTCATTTGCGGGCGATGAGTTTGGCGAGATTGATACTCGCTTCGTGTTTGTGAGCCTCTACATTCTCACCATCTTGGGTGAGATGACGGCGGATGTCGCTCAAGGTGCTGAGTCCTTCATTCTTCGGTGCAAGAACTTCGATGGGGGGTTTGGTATGTTTCCGGGCGCCGAGTCTCATGCTGCACAGGTTTACACGTGTGTGGGAGCATTGGCGTTGTGTGATAGCATCCAGTCTGTGGATGCACAGACGGCTTCGTGGTTGAGTGAAAGACAAGTTCCGGGTTCGGGGGGCTTTAACGGGCGCCCGGAGAAATTGCCAGATGTTTGCTACAGCTGGTGGGTGCTTCTGAGCCTTTCGGTGCTCGAGAAAGCTGATTGGATCAGTTTTGAGGCGTTGGAGTCGTTCATTCTACTGTGCCAGGATCCAGAAGCTGGAGGATTTGCCGACCGGCCCGATAACAAGACTGACGTCTACCATACATGTTTTGCCATTGCCGGCTTGTCCTTGATGTTCCCGGAAAAGTACCACTTGGAGAAGATCGACCCGGTGTTGTGTCTACCGCAAAGGTTGTCCGCTAAGCTAAACTTCTACAAGAAGTAGACAGGGCTCCCCATCTCTCTGCATAACATGTATAAGTCTACATTAGTCTATCAAAAGTTTATAAAATGCAATGTGTATGCTAGTTTTCCAAGGGCTCGTTCCAAATCCTTGATATGCGGTCAAAGTGATCTCTTTGCTTTTGAGAGAATTCAATCACTCGCCCTTCACGCCGATTGCTTTTGGTCTCGTCTCCTTCTTTGTAGTATCCACCAAGCGAAGAGTATGCACACCAGCAGTAGCCTTTGCAATAATTCGTGTTGACCCATGGAACCTTAGGCTCATTTTCTATATTATCCTTGATTTTCTCGAAAGGAATGATCGTGGGTGGGACCACAGCGTGCCTGATTGTCAATGGCGAAGAAAAGAAGGCCTTGAATTGCTCCAATGTTTTGAGGTTCGAATACCTGGTTCCGATTTTGAACTCTTCTTCCGCATTCATATTTTCCGTGTTGCCGCAGTATTGGAACCCGGAATTAAACCACAATAACTGGTCATCGTCGCTGATATGTGCCGGGTGGTTGGAACAAAGTTCTTTGGACTGGAAACTTTGCACTTTTTTGACATCTTTGTGGCGCTCTGTTTCGGGAGTCAATTCTCCAATGGCAGCGGCGGGATTTTCATTGAATGCATAATTTTCATCTCCCAACAAAGCAAGAGACGTCCAGAAATGCTCTTTGTCTCCATAGAATGAATCCACTATGGGTCCAAAGAAGTTCATGACTGACATCATCAAAGGTTGCATGAAGTGTTTTTTCTTATTGATGACAACTAGCCCACTCTCCATGTAATGATTGAGACCTTGCATGAGCCCGTTGTTCATGGTCAAGTTTGATGTTTGCGGAATATTGAACACAATCGAATCTTCGAGAGATGGAAGCATTTTTTTCAAGACAACATTGTCGCTCGCTTTCCTGAATTGGGCTATCATCCTGTCTTTGAAGAAAAAAGTTCCCGTCTTGAGGTACTTTTTATCGTTGAAGAAGTAATCGAGATCTTTCATAACAACGGCATCTGCGTCTAAGAAAATGTACTCTTCGAAGGATGTAAAAAGACATGCAGCGATCTTATTGGCAAAGCCTTGAAATTTGGAGAGGTACTGACTCTCAATGGAGCCGGAAATATCCACAAACCAGAGATCTTGGCTTGGGTAGCCATGATAGTCAGTTCTGGCACACTTGGTGAGCTCGTACCGCGACCCGTCAGATAATTTGGAGTGGTAGAAGATCTGAAAAGGCAACTTGTTTCCTTGAGCCCGCAAAACCCGGATCAATCGGCAGGCTTGTTTGATATGCGAATCGGATAAAGTCATGACAATTCCTCTGCCGTTCAACCGCTTCTTGAAGTCCTGCAAGAAACTGCCAGTTTCTTGCACGGGGTGATCTTTTCCGGGAAAGATTGCTGTGACCCCATTCCACCGCCGGAATACCGGATACTTGAAAGTGAGAAATGGGAAGATTTTTTTTTCAGCATCCGAAGCAGAAATCTCTCCCGATATGAGATTTGCTCTGGCCGAGTCGTGTTGATTCCTCGTGTAGCTGACTTCGTTGTTTAGAAAATCCTTTTGCTTTTTCACAAACAAGCGGTCGGATTCATGTGCCTTCATGTAGCATCTATCGAAGACCCTGATGTGGGACAAGAAATCATGCAATGTGCGCTCGACATCAAGAGCATGCGTCTTAGTCTCTTCGTACTTTTGTTGGATCTGCTCTTCGGTGTGTCTTGCAGGAACTGGCAAACCTTTTTTTTTGGCTTCTTCGATGATTCGGTTGTCATCATTTCCGATCTTGTCCTTGAAGACCTTGTAGTTGTGGAAGTCTTTGGAGTAAGCAACATCGTGGTTGGGGTCAATGGACCACTCCGGATCGTTCAAGGTAAGGAACTGAAAGTACGCATTACACCGCTGTTCAAGAGAGTGTTCTCGAAGAAAATCATACAAGCTCGACTGGGAAAGGATTTCGTCGTATGCCCGGGAACGGATATCGTATTTCACAAGGTCCTTGTGCCGGCCGTGGAAGTGTGTGAATAGCGTCTTTAGTTTGGAGGAGTCGAGAATCACAGGGTGCTCGGAGATGTTGGGACCGTGGTAGCGGCAGAAATTCACCACGGAGAACATTAACATCACGGATATTAGCACGTATTTGCGCTTCAGCATGGCATTGTAAAGAAGCGACGTTCCCATGGTGGTGTGTTCTATTAGACCTTTGCTTTGACTAGCATGCGATAGAAGCAGGTTAATACTCTAGCCGTGTTATAGCAGGATAAAAGCGAAAATTTAAGCTCGGGCCCTGAGAAGAATGGGTGGATCACAAGAGGGGGATCGGACATTTTACAAAAAAATCGATAAGAGTGCATACACACAATTGACAGGAAACGCAGTCACCTGCAGGGCGCGAAAATCACCCAAGCCTTGTTGAGCATCACAGGAAGCTTTGTTTTGGCATGTTTCAGGTTCGTTTCAGCCGCCGTCTGCGTTCAGTCGCTGGAGCACCCGCCCTAGCCGGAAGTGCCGAAGCGCACGTACCGTGGACGCTACCTGGACGTCTTCTGCGATCGCCGGGCCTGCATATAGCCCGCGTTAATTAACTGTCAGCCACGTTCGGTGCCAAAATTAGCACCGCCTCGATGGCGTGCGCGACCCACGCATCAGGGTTGCCATTTCCATTATTCGTACGATGCAGGTTTGACTCACGAAGATCTATTTTCCTTTCTCTTGTCCGATGCAGGTTTGACTCACGAAGATCCATTTTCCTTTTTCTCTTCGCACTTGGTCACATTGAGCTACGAGCACGCCACGGTTCCTATTTCAGGTGCTGACCACACCGGCAACAAATTCAAATGCTTCACCGTGGCAGTGTGCTTCACGAAGGCATCAGCATGTATCTTCGTTCCCCTTGAAAATTTTCAGCTCCCCTTTGATCACGACGAATCCTTAATTACAGCACTCCATTGTCTTTAAGCTTCATACAAAGGAGCTGCCCAGGACGTTCAGAGTTGTGCCTGTTTTGTAGGCTAGTCGCTGCACACAGGCGCGCGCATAGTGAAGATCACACCACTTTTCTTTATATACACGAACACCGATCATGACCTTGGGTCAGTAACAATTCTGGATTTGCTACTAGTTTCTCCATTTCATTTGCAGACCCGACGTTCTCGCCCACACACTGGACATTCTGTTGAAGATTATTTTCCATCCACGGCCACCTCTAAGTCCCTAAGCTCCGTTCCCTGTGCCTCAGAACCGATCCCCTAATGTCTGAATACGTGGGTTTAGATTTCGACGATACTCTTGACTTCTTAAACTTGCTTCAAGACTCAGTGCCATCGTTGCACAATGCTTCGAGAGAAGAGTGTGTGTCGACCTTTCTCGATAGCCAGTTGATGCTGTTTTCTGATAATGTGGACTTTCCCCCTGGTGTGACCACTCCTGCCACGCAGAATTACCTCTATGCCGCCAATGACAAGCCTTACGCCGATCCCGCTGGTGGCCTTGACTACTCCAGAACAGACATGACTGACGACGCTACATTCTTGACCGAGTTCTCCAACATTCACAATGGCGTGAAGGTCGAGAACAATCCCAGCACCCACTCGCCTTTGACACCCCATCTGTCCAGAGGCCTGAACTATGAACATACTCAAATCTTCAACAACTCAGGACGCGTGCTGGTTCCCACAAACAACACTCCACAGAGTAATTCGTTGCGTGGAGGGTCCCTGTCGGCCAGTCAGAGCAACACCAAGAGTCCGTTGGAGGATATGCTCTGTAATGACCTAGTTGAAGCTAAACAAGAACCACGGCTAGCACCCAAACCAGGGCTTCCCAAAAAGAAAGTGACGAAAGCACCTAAGAAGCACAAGCTATCGCACAATGTCATTGAAAAAAAATACAGAACTAACATCAACACCAAGATTTTGGAGCTTCGTGATGTGGTACCGAGTCTCAGGATCAAGGCTAGCAGTCAGGATATGCTGGTGGCTGACTTGGAGGGTTTGACCCCGGCAGCAAAATTAAACAAGGCCTCCGTATTGTCGAAAGCAACCGAGTACATCAAACATTTGGAGAACAAGCACGACAGCCTAGACCACAAAATTGCTGCTCTCCAAAAAATGATCAGCCGGTCACCAAATGGCAGACCCGACATGGAAGTGTCATTATCGGATGGCGTTGCCGATCGTTCAACCCTGCAACATTCAGAAATGCACACACAGCGGCCAAACCTCTACAACGATTCTCCTGTGAACATCCAATATGCCAGCCAATACCCTGACTTGGCCGCACGTGCGCAAAATTGTGGCATTAGCAATGGGAACCTTTTCATGGGAGGTATTGCTTCCATTTTGGGTGCAAACTACGTGTCTGAGGATAATTTCCGTGAAATGGGAGCGTTACCGTTCTTTTCGGCCAAAATGGCTATTCTGCCCTCGGCAGAGAGCATAATTCTCGTCAAAAATATCATGACGGTCATGGGGATGTTAAGTGTTGGTGTTGCGTTTTACAATTTTGTTGCGCCACTCCTCTCTCGGTCTGTCGGGAAGGGTTTAGGTCTATTCTCATTGGAGCGTTTTAAGTTCAGGCCGCTTTTGGATTCAGAAAGGCTGTTTGTGCACGACCGTCTCTCTGGCAAGAGTAAGGCCAGCGTGTGGGCTTTGCTCGAATGCTATGGCGTCTTAATTGAAAAGGAGAGAAACTTTGAGAACTGTGTGTTGTTGCTCTTAGTCTACTCGGTGCTTCAAATGAAGGCGCCACGGATATCCAAAATGCTTTCA
Source organism: Metschnikowia shivogae (assembly GCA_002374645.1). Classification (NCBI taxonomy): domain Eukaryota; kingdom Fungi; phylum Ascomycota; class Pichiomycetes; order Serinales; family Metschnikowiaceae; genus Metschnikowia; species Metschnikowia shivogae. The sequence goes on along the minus strand of NLAF01000272.1, from coordinate 219,040 downwards.
GTTGCAACTAGACTAAAAGCAGGAAACATTCAAATGTTGTCCTATGACGGAAATGACAAGGGCCTCCAAAGTTTGTGCAAGTTGACAAAAGCGATGGACGGCAACAACTTGTTTCATTGCGATGGTACGATGCAGAGATTGCTCAATCTCTGTGATCAGAAGCTAATCAACAGCAATGTGCGCTCCATGGAGTATGCATCTGCATACGTCGATGTCTACTTGAAAAGCCGAAAGAACATCTATTCCGTGGTGTTTGGTTGGAGAGTTTTGTCGATTATTCGCAAGCTAAATCTCAGCTATCTAGATGCGCTAGCAACGCCATTGGAGCGGCGGGATGAGAAGTCTAGGCAACTTATGCTAGACTTTGCGTCTCTCGAAACTGCTCTCGGACAAGACAGTTTGTTGAACAACTATTTCTATGGGTTACGGATGATTGCCAAACCAAGCCAAGCGCCACAGATATTGGAGCTGCTTAACACCGGAATCGCGGAGAAGCTCACGACTGTGACGCAGCTTTTCGAGGACTGCGACGTGACTGACGGCGAGTTGAGTGATTCCGATGGGGATGAAGAGGAAGTGGAGAAACCCAAGTTTGAAGTTTTGAGCCAAAACACCTCTTTGATTTCGTCCATGGAGCTCATGGACGAAGCAAGATTCATAACCATTGCAGCTGCTCTTTCGATCTGTTGCTTACAGAAAAAGCAGGACAAGAAGGCATTGCGCTTGTTGCAGTACTTGCGGTTTGATGAAGCCAGACCATTGTCGCTCCTCTCGTTCACGGCGTTGGTACAACTCGTGACGCAGCTCATAGGTGCAGACTCAGAACTGAGCGACGATGCAGACACACTAGCCAAGCTAGGTCCTCTTTCACAATCATTAGAGCTTCTTCTAAAAATGATGCTTACTTGGTTGAAAGATGAGGACAAGGCCCAAGTGTTGTCACAGTCGCTCCGGGTAGATCTTACAGAGATCGTCATGAGCCGAGCTTTGATTCTTAATAAGCTCTGATTATTAAGGGTACTCCGCGGTCCGCGCCACACACCTATAGGCTCTTATAGTCTGATTTCATCTACTCAATCGTTAAAACACCTTCCCTATCATTGTTGGCATTCATCTGCCGCTTCGATTCTTGGTTTCCTGCATACACGCGTCTCCATACCTGCAACTTAAGCGAACAATGGCTCCACAGAAATCATGCAAGGCCCAGTTTCTGCTTCGTGGCTTGAAGCAGCAGAGCTCCCAAGCTGCCGGGTACGCGCCGATCAAGTCGCTTTCTGTAACATCAACAAGCTCAAGTTTCCCCTTTCCCGCATTTGTCTAGCCAAGAAGGGGCCAGGCCAGGCATGTCCCAGATGTTTATATAGACATTGTTCCAAACATCACACGCAGTATCCTCGGCCACAGAACAATGTTTGCGTACAGCAAACCTAGCGTGATGATTTCCAGCCAAAATCGTATATAATGCTAGGACTTTTGCGCTGGATATAAATGCGTATATCGTGCCACCCTCCGAACAGCTGTTGCAATGACTGGAGAAAAAGAGACTTTCAAGCAATTCAATGTGTCGCAGCTCATCCATAGCACCCCATCCGAGGAAAGCGCACCTCAGACTTCGGACCCGACAACTGCAGACTCCAAATCCGAACCGGGCACTGCAGACAACAAGAAACAGAAAACTCCAGACAACACATGCAACCTAGAACGTTATTTTGACTTGATGCAAGCTATGCTTCTTGGAAAACTGGGCAGTTTCTTGACCTTACACTCGCTCTTTAGAACGTGCTTGGACCTCTCGCTCGCCCAGCTGCTTCAAATGAAAGGTCGCCAGAGAAGAGACTTGTCTTTGGAAAACTTGACTATCCATGAGGTACAGTTCAAGGACTCCATCAACAACGTCATCGTTGTGGACTCCATAAATACCAGGGCGTTGTGCAACCGGTATTTTGGGTTTGTCAGGCATTTCAGGGCCGAACTATGCTTGCAGTTTAGCTTATCCCTCTATCTCTTCACTAGATTTCATGTACCCGACGATATGGGCAAGTTCGATTTGTCTCCAGACATCTTCAATGATCCGAACTGTCTTCGGGTGAAACTCATGAACGGCGGTCAGATATTCCGGTCCTTGTCTTATTCCCAGCAGTACAAAGCGTGGTCCAAGGTTCTGAAAGACATGGGCGACTTTGGGCCCAGTATGCTAGGTCAGATTGTTGCTTCCAAACAAAACCATAATCCTGCATTGGGAAGTGTGGGGACCAAGCAATACCCACTGCTGTCGATTTCGTTGCCGATCAAGAAACCGGACATGGAGTCACTCTGTAAAGCTGCTGGCTTCGAAAGCGCATCTGCCTATTATATAGCTCGTGCCCAGAAATTGCCTCCGCAAGAGCTTGTGGGCCAGATATTCCCTTTTGTGGATTCCACTATGCCTTCGTTATCACTTAGGCCATTCTTCAAAGTTTTGCGTGCCCTCAGAATATCTCTTATTCAAGATATGGTGGAGATGAAGGCTTCTTATCCAAATGAGTATCTTTCGGTGCATCCTTTGTTCGAATCTCGAGCTTTTTTTGAATACTTTTGTCTTGTACGCAGGGAAATCTTAATCCCGCCCGACATCTCCCCACCTTTCGAATGCCCGCCACTCAAAACTGACTCATTCCACGAAAACGAAAGACAACCCATTGAAACCACGCAAAAAGTTTCCCATTTGCAAAAGATAGACGCAAGAAACGACATTCCCGAGCAAAAACACCTAGGTGCGAAGCGAACTGAGGGAGAAAGTCCAGACTTGTGCTATAGGATAGAGAGACTTGAGAAAACCATAGAAGACATCTTGCAGTCAGTCACCATGCTAGAAGATAAGATGGAAATTTTTGCCAGAGCCAGTCATGCATCTGAGGGAGAAGCTTTGAATAATCCCTCATAGACCGCACCGTCACCTGTAACACCTCCGTCTCGCCTATAGTCTCATGAATCTCTAAAATTCAATATTCTTGAACGTGAAAGGGTCGTATGCGTAGCCCTCTCCCTCAAAGAACTTAGACATCGCCTCGACCCAGTGCAACCTCAAGGAATGTAACATGGCCGATGTTCCTTCCATCATCACCAAAATACACACCGTCAACGTGAACCACATTGCAAACAAGCACACAGTCATTGCTACCCCTGCAGCACCTGTGGAACCAAAAGCATTCGCAATCGTCATGTTCCACAAAACGCTTGACAACTGAGCGTGTGCTAATGACAATGCCCACAATCTCAAATAAGAAGCTGTGTGAGAAACGCAATTAAGACAAAATTCAATAGTGTGGATGACTTGGTGAATCACGACATCCATAAGGTTGAATTCCTCTTCGTGTCCTCCGTGACCAGCGGTATTGGACATAGGCTCAATATCATTGGGAAAACTGAAATGGCCGCCAAGCATGTCGACTTCGTCAGCATCACTGGATATGGAGTCTCTCGCAAGGCGATCCAAAGCTTCCTCTTCTTCTTGTAAGTTAAGTGCATGATTATGGGCGGAATTCACGTCACTGTAACCCAAAGCCAACGCCTTGTTATTTTCTTTTCTAAGAACCATGGGCTTGTATATGAGCAACCACGGCACGCAGCACAATGCCACAAAAACAAGAAGGAGCTGAACATACTTTTGTCCAGAATACAATGGGTCTTCGATGTTTCCGGGTGACAAGAACATGTTAATTAACATGTTAAGTAAGCCTGGTGGCTGGCGGCCTGTTCCTAGCCAGTCTTGAGACCACTTGTAAACAATGGTGAGTGCAAGGTACCCGAAGATACTCTGCATAAATAAAAATCCGGGAATGAAATTACCGACAATGTCGACAGTAGATTTGAAAAATCTGAAGTTGACCAAGCTGAAAATCAAAGAGTAATTCATGTGACAATATCCCATCAATATGGACATCTTCATTTTGTAGGAGTTGGTGAAGAGTAATCCGTTTTCTGAGCCATGCCACACCCAATCAAGCCCGAATGGATATGTTTTGCCAGGAATTCTGTTTGCAACCAAGGAGATCGCACCATCTTTGGCATGATCGTAACCTTTTGGCCATTCCCATTCCCAACCAGACAGGAAAAGGGTCATTGACTTGGAAAAAATGTCATTGTAGATCAAGCCAGTATACATCGAAAAAGCTCCCATTAGAAGCACAATGTAACGACCACTGTAAGCCATTCCCAATATCTCATCTTTATTTCTGATGGAATCGTAGTACTTCTCATTCTTTATGAAGTAGATGGCCACCAACAAAACAATAAAGCCATGTCCCAAATCACCAAACATAATGGCAAACATGAACGGAAATGTGATAATAGTGGCTAGACCCGGGTTAACCTCTTGGTATGTTGCTATACCATATGTGTCAACAATTGACTGAAACCCGCTGGTGAACTTGTTTGTTTTGTGATAAGTAGGCGGGGTTCGATTGGTTGAGAGTTCGTTCATAACGGCCACAAAATCATACTCAACATCATCTTCATCATCACTAACCGAAGTGAAGGCCGTGTCGGAGAAAGGATTTGCATTGCTATCTCCATTCTCGTGGGAGCTTTCAGCTCCCAAAGTATCTGAAGAAAGGGTTATGGACTGCTCTTCACCCAACATGGAATTGTTATTGAGTTGAATTTTGGACCTCACAAGAGCCTTTAATGATCGGCGTATGGAATCGAACTCCGTTTTTGGGACCCAGCCCTCGCCGACGAGGCATCTTCTGGTGCTATCCTCGTCAAATTTGTTCAAAGTCTCGAATATCATGCGTTCTCTTTTGATGATGAAAAACCAGTCGGCATACGTGTCTTGGAAGATGATGAGCTCGTTCATCAAATGGTTTTTCGTGGATTCAACAACATTACTCAAATCCAGAAGCTTGAGATTCAACTCTTGCAACATGCTGGCTCTGTTTTCAGAGGATCCCGAGACATTGTCGTATATGGTACCATTGACCGACTCGATGATTCTGCGGACACGAGTCTTGAGGTAATCACCATGGATATAGATGATGAACGCGTTCTTATCCACGAAAAGATTTGGCGTATCCTTTGAAGCAGGCAACTTCTCGCTGATGGGTATATCATTGAAGTACAAGTTACCTCTCAAGGTCCTCCACAAGATTTTGCGCAACAAGAGAACCTTATCTCTGGGAATGGCTCCAGCAATGGAGTTCATAGCCGAACTTGCGTCGAAATTCACAGTTGTTTCTTCGATTGGATATGAGAGCGGCTGCAGATTTCCTAACAAAGCCTCCTCATCCTCGTCCTCTATTTCGAAATGGCGAAACTCGTCGTCTTCGTGGACCAAGGTCTCTGGATTATGGAAGTTCTGGACCAAGTTGAGAATATGGCGGTTCTCTAGCAAGAACATCTTTTTTGCTTCCAATTGAGAATAGGATTTGTCTAAATGCTCTATTTTTTCGTGCACAACAGAAACATTCTCTCTGATTTCGTGAACCTGCGACGCAGACTGCAAGGGGCCGCTGTCGGCGGTAAGATTAGCAAAAGGGTCGCCCTTGAAAGTGGAGTATTTGCACATGACATCAAATAAGTAGACGAGCTGGATCTCCACGGCATCGATGTTCCGTAACTCGTCGACGAAAGTCCTCTGAAACGGCGTCAACGACGAGTTTAGATCTCTGAAGTGGACATGGCCCGATTTTCCAAGGGCGTATACCACATCACGGGCCAACTCAAGAGTCACGTAGAATTGGACCAAGGTCATTGGCGCCGATCTGAAAATCGCCTCCTGAGTCGGAGGTGTAGAAACGCTCGACTTCCAGGGCTGCATCGAGGATTGCTGGGGGATAGACGCCTTGGAATGGAAAGATGGGCGGCGGGTATGGAATTATGCGCCGGCAGTGTGCACAATTCGTGGTCTTTGGAGGCTAGTCAATTCCACGGCTATGGGTGCAAGGGAAGAAAGTGACTACGTTGCCAGTTTACCGAGTACAGGCCGAACGCGCAGTTATACGAAGGACGTGAGTGGGGACGCTCAGGATGCACACTGGGCAACACCCGTGCACCACACTTCCTGGCCCTTTAGAAAGCCTTTGAATCTGCGACGATTGGCGGGCCGGTTGCTCGGAGGGCTGTTCCGCGCCAAGCATTGTAAGCTACAGTATTTGAGTGTAAAACACAAACCAAAGAGAAGATTTAGGAGCCTTGCATGGTAGTGATGAACGTGAATGAAACGGGGAGAATGGATGCTGTAAAACAGGAGTAGGTGAACTGGGAGTAGGTGCCAAAACACGGATAGAACTGAAAGTGGAATGAGAAGTGGAATGAATTATGAAGTGGGGAAGGGTGCTGGGTTCTCCAACAATTATATGTTTTGTAGTTGTAAGTGCGGAGCAGGGCCCTAGTGACCAGTCCCCAATGCAAGTGTTGATGTTTTTCATTGAGTCGAAGCGTTCTCATGTTAATCAGCTTCCGGATGGATTTTCATCCCGCTTTTCAATTCTCCGCGCCATGACCACTATCCTGCAAATTGACCAGCGAGACTATCGACACTTGTCTACTACACCAAAAACAATTGCATACCCCACTTTCAATGAGGCTTTTACAATGGGCCCTATTTCTTGTTCCCATATTGGCAGACCCCCTGCATATCTATGATCTGGCCATGCAAATTGCCGCCACGCTTCCTGACAAATACGCCTATCATCAGCCAATATACGACCACACCAATCTCCATGGCGGCGTCCAGATTCCACAATTTGATCCGGAAAAAGGAGACTACATGACAAGCACTGCTTTGCCTGAAGCTCCTTCTATAGTTTACTCGGACATCCTACCCAAACTACGAGAGGCGGCTGGGGCGGGCTATTCCCCAGCGGCTGTCGCCCTTGGTGACATTTATACGTTTGGCAACTTCTCGGTGCCCGCCAACTACTCCAAGGCCCTCGAATACTATCATGCCGCTGTTCTGAAGGAGCTGAATGCCCACGCATACTTCATGCTAGGGATGATGTACTCCACTGGCATGTTCGGAGAAACGCCTGTGGATCTGCAGAAATCTAGTCTCTACTATGAGTTTGCTGCCAAGAACGGCGACACAAACGCCCTATTGACTCTCGCATACAAATACTTGAATGGTGTTGGGTGCTCTGCGGACTGTGAAGTGGCGCTGTTCTACTACTCCACCATAGCACGCCAGGTCATGAAGCTGATCTCTGAGTCCGGTCGAGACCCCGATATCGAGAGAATCAACCGTGATATCTACTTGGCTGACTTCAATGGAGGTACATACGGCGAAAAGATAAGCGAGTCCGAATCCTCTGTGATATCGAAGATTGACGAGTTTGTTTCGGTACGTGAGACCATCCGTGACAACTACATCGACGCTCCCGATAGCTCTGTGGTTGACTACTACTTCGACGCCGTTCAGAACTACCACGGCGGCTACTTTTTCCCCCAAAATTACACCAAGGCATATCTCAAGGCCCTCACATGCGCATACTTGATCAAGGAACAGTCCGAAAGCAGCCACTCCTTGTCGAAAATCGACGAGTACATGTATGGAAAATGCCAGGGTCTTGTTGGCAGAATGTATCTCAAGGGCTTGGGCACCGAACGTGACTTGAATAGAGCTCACCACTGGCTTCAATCTGCCGCACTGCTTTTTCCCGACAAAGAAAACCAGCTCGACTTGGCACTTCTTCACAGTTTAGATCCAGTACACAGTGAAGAAATCAGCCCAAAATTCAGAGAATATTTGTCTGCTGCCGTTGGCAATGACAGTGTGCATGCGCTCTACTTGTATGCAAGACATTTGATAGCCCCAAGAGACCCTTTCCAAACGTCTTACACGGAGAGAACTTTCGGCGCCATCAAAAACGCAGCTTTTAGTGGTCACCACGAAGCGGTTTTCTACTTGGTAGATGCAATAGAAAGTGGTGTGGCTGCGACTGTTGGCTCCTCCTTTACATGCTCAGAGAAAGTGCAGTTTCTCAAGAGTTTCGTCGACAGATCCGAGCGAATTTTGTTGCCCCACTTGAATTACGCATTTGAAGAGTTCAGGCACGGAAATTACAAAAACGCCTTGTTAGGTTACCTGATGGCTGCGGAACAAGGGTTGGTCAACGCACAACTTTCGGCGTCATTTCTACTCTTCCAGAGACAGCCACTTATCACCCGCAACCCCAAAAGCTTTACCTACAATCGGGTCAAAAGTGCCTTGACGTATTTGGAGCTGGCCTCGGCTCAGGGCCACATGGACTCCACGCTACTTCTTGGTGATTTGTACTCTGACGGTGTTCCTGCAGCTAATATTCTGGTCGACAACTCGAAAGCTTTTGCCTACTACGACGAAGCGGCGCTGGCTGCTTCTGCTCATGGCTGCTACAAGATTGGCTACATGTATGAATACGGACTAGGATCCGCCAATAATACGGTGGACTACTACATGGCAAAGCGCTACTACGACCTCAGCTTCAAGTACTACCAAGATCTTGTGATGCGTCGTTCCAATGGCGAACAGAAGGCCAACACCTACGCAGTAGGAATTGCGCTTTTGAGGCTCAAATTGAAAACTTTGTTCAACAGAAGTGAAAAGCTGCATAGCAACGACGAGAGTGGCTGGTTCAGCACTCTCAAGAACTTGGCCAAGTCCAAAAAGAAGGAGGCTGTCGAAGATCCCGCTGACTCGAGGGCCAAAGCGCACTACGAGGGGACTGATTACGAAGGGGGTGATCAGCCTCTTGACACTATCGACTATGTTGTACTTTTCTTTGTTGTTGGTTTTTTTGCCTTCGTGAGTATTCAGAGCTTTTACACGTGGTTGACGCGAGGCAATGCTAACAGAGAGCCTAATGGCGGTTTGGGCCAATTTGGGACGAATGCTGCTGAGGCTGCGTTTGCTCTCTAAAGTTTGGTATTGAAACTTTATACATGAAATTCGGAGACTAGATCAGCTCGGCTAGAATGTCGCTGACTATGCTGTGCTTTTGGACCGTCTCCATGCTGATTTTGGACTTGCGACTTGCCCGTGAAGGCGAAGGGGCGCTTCCCATCTCGAAATTGTAGGTAGATAAGCATTCCCGTGGTAAATCGTAGATCCAGCTCTCCCTCTTTGCTAGCGATACAAAATTCTTGATTGAATCTGCCTTGCATAGTGTATCTTCTCCGCCAAAGACGATCAATTTCGACCTGGCACGGGTTACAGCAACGTTCACTCGCCTCCAATCTTTAAGGAGCTGCCCCGATAAACCTTCGTTGTTTGATCTGACCAAGGAAATGATGATGCAATCTTTGTCCCGCCCTTGGAAGCGGTCTGCAGTGAGGATCTCGATTTCTGGAAGATGGCTCAACGTTCTGCTCAAGAGCTTGAGCTGTGCACGGTAAATGGACATCACGCCGATTTGGCTGGGTTTGACCCCGCATACACACAAAGCCTCCACTGTTTGGCGGATGAGTTCCACTTCCGTCGGGTTGGTGACATTTTCGGCCACCACTCTTTCGTGGCCTGGTATAGCATCGTGATTGAAAAACACAACCTGGTTTTCCTCCTCCATGGCATATCCTAGCCAGTGACGATCAGCAGGCCTTAACATGCGGCTGTTCAACATTTCAATCTGAGGAATTGCAAGCTTCTGGTTGGCCACTTCGGAAGACCCACATTCAAGTCTGCCTTGGTACACCAACTCATTTGAAATGAGCATGATTTGTTGACACATCCGGTATTGTTTCTGTAGCTGAACCACGCTTTCTGGGTGCTCCGTGGCAAGCATCTGGAATAAAGACTGTGACAAACCGGCCTTGACACTTGGGTGGGGATGACTCACCAATGGAGGAAGTTGGAAGTGGTCACCAACTAGCACAAACCGATCACAAAGAGCAAGCGGACCCAAACTCACCGGCATGGATACCTGGGAAGCCTCGTCCACTATGCAGTAATCGAAATGGTCTCTGAGATTGAAGGACACGTCGCTTACCCCTAGGCAGGTCGATGCAACCACATAGGGCTTTCCGTAGACGTCTTGGTACTCCTGGTATGACGATATGCTTTTTTTGGAAGAGCCTGGGATGTAGTCTTGAACTTTATCATGGACTCTAGCAGCACTGCCAACTCTGATGAAGTCGACGTCATGTTCGATGAGCTTGATGAGAATGTTGTCAACCGCCGAGTTGGTGTAGGACGCCAAAAGAACTGATTTCTTGGACTTGACCATTGCCTTAATCATGTGCACGATGACCGTGGTTTTTCCGGTTCCGGGCATCCCCAAAACCAACGAGTAGTCTTTGCAGCGGCTTACTTTCTCTAGCGCATTCACCTGGTGCAGATTCAAGTTATTGACCTCGCCACTGATATCGAAAAGTGAAGAGCCAGCGAACTTTGGCTGTCGTGAGTTGACCACTAAATCTCTCCGCCGGTGGTCGCCCTCTGGCAAGAATAAGTTCAAGATATTCCATCTCGCAGTCCCCATGCCATAGAACATCTCGTCTTTGTCAATTCTAAAGGAGATCCGTTGCATTGCTTCATTCGAGTTTGGCTGCGAGTGCAAGACCCCGGCTCTATGGAAACGATCTGTTTTCGATTCGGTCGGTATTATCCGACGCCGAGACCCAATGACAATGCAATCCGCTTCAATATGACGAACCACACCTCGGGCAAGCGCAAAGTGCCCCGACTCGTCGCTAATGAGGACCCTGTCATATTTTGTAATCTGAGTCCTGTTCATTGCAAGACACATTTTCGTGTCTCCCCGACGAAATTCGTACTCGAATTCACCATCCACTTTTTCTATGTCCTTTTGACTCGCAATGACTAGTTTTGAAAGTGCTTTTCCCTGCTCCTCCTCACGAACCTTGGAAGATAGTATCCAAAGATCTAAGCTGAATCGGGACACGAACGCCTCCTCCCTCGTTAACAAGGAGTCCCAGTAGCGGAGGAATTCCGAATACTCGACTCTTTTGGATTTGAGGTGAGATATGATGTTATCGTAGGCTCCAGCGAGCAAGCCACTATGCTCCTCCTCGCCATTTTCCAACAAATAGTTTGTTGTCATGCAGGTGTCTTGAACAAAACAACGGTCGCATTTCAGCTCCCGTAGAAGATCCGGAAGTTCTTGATTTCCCGCCTGCAAAAATCTGGAAATCCGATTTCGCAAGTTGACTAGCGACTTCAAATTGGAGACGGAAATGTCATGCTTCGTAGTGGACTCTTGCCTCATAGTGTAGACCAAAAGAAAAGATGTGATATCCACATTATAGCGGTCTTTGAAGAGGAGTGAGTACAATGCTGATTGCGCCTCGTGTGAAAGTGACGGATTGCCTGTTTTGAGTTCCATGGGGAGCAAAAACTGCCCATGGGACAGCTCTCCCTCTAGGTTGGCTTTGAGTGTGACATCTACCATTCCCTTCAAACCAAACATTGGCGACCATACACTCTCTTCAATGTCAAGAGTTTCAGCCACGGAAAATCTGATCTTTTGTTGGCGCATGTTGGTAGGGATTTCTCTGGGAGCCCTTTTGTAGAAGGTCTGAAACCATTTGGTTATATTTGGCAACTCTTGCACAAGTTTTTCTCGGAGTTCATCCAAAACATCACCCATGCTATAGATATCTAGCAAACGCCTCTCGATTTCCAAGTTCATGACTTTGGTAAGGTACTCATTGGTGAAGTTTCCAGAAACGAAGCACAGCTGGAATAACTCGTGCACTATGGTACCCGCCATTAGAGGAATTGAGTGTTCGCCACGCAGTTGAAGCCGGCCGCCTAGAACAGTTTTTCGAGGGCAGTATAACTGGTCCGCCACTGTTGTGGACGATACAAGAGTATCTGGGTTCCAGATGAGGAGATTATGAGAATCGTCGACCAAGCGAATGTTGTCAGACGATGTGTGTATCACGTGAATTACATCGTCGACGCGTAAGCCAAGCTCTGCTGCTTCGCCTCTGACGAGTATCTTGGTATTGGTATCATCCTGGTCCGTCACCGAAAGAACAAGCTGCTTCCTTTTGAAATTCTTGACGCTGAAGGTGGTATGCATGATGCTTTTGATCTGGTATCTCCTGAAATCTGGGTTTGTGTAGGATAACTTGGCGCCGTACCTCGCAGCATAAGATACGTCTTTTTCCGAATCAACGGGAGTTTGGGCCTTGGCAGCTAGCTCTGTCGAGGTCTGTTTGCTTGCAGGCCCTCCTAAAGCAGCCAAATCTAGATCGTCTGAAAAGGGATCCAATTCACTCGTGTCAAAAATCTCAGGTTTTGTTGCAGACGCAGTGACAGTTGTGCTGTCGCTCTTAGTATCCGTGGTTTCACCGGTGCTTTTCATACCCGGTAGCGAGTTCAATGGCAAGCTGGCTAGGAACGAATCCTCGTCTGAAGAGAGCTCGTCATCACTGTTGGTCACTTTTGCAAGCAAGTGCTGCGAGATTCCAGGTTGGACCGTCTTGGTAACATTCTTCATATCCAACAACTGCTTCTGTTGGTTTTCGGTTTGGCTTGGAATATGGGTGCTATGGGTAAACTTGTCGATCCAGGTGCTTAGGCTGGACCCCCCAGCGCAGCTGGCAGTGGGCTTCTCTCGCTGGTCGAAAGATTTGGACCTCACCAACGTTGGCGAAGAAGAGCCGAGATGCTGCACACCGTCAGAAATTGTCCTGGTGTAGCGAGGGGTCTGCGATCCTGGCAAACCCATGCCATATTTCGAAAGCATGCAATCGGTGAGCTCATTAGCCACCGTAGACGCGTCTTTCTCTCGAAGCTGAACATCCAGGAGCTTGAGCGGCGACGACAAAATGGGCTTCATTGGAACACGTGTGCCTTTGGACGGTTTCCAGCGCACTCCCTCAAAGGAATCATCGGAGCTCTGCTGATCCATGGACCGGTCGTAGATCTTAACCGACTCCACAGGTCGACGCGTTTCAGCGATGCTTGGGGAAGACGTGAGGACAGTCTGTGTATTGGGTAGGGCTTCCACGGGAATCGGCTCCAGGGAACGCTTGGAACGGGTCTCCTTGTGAAAACCTTCATTTGTGGCTTCTATACTCTTCTTCTCGGCGGCAGGAGTGGCGGCTCGGGGATTGTATGCCAAAGTGTTTTGCGGCTGGAAAAAATATGTCTTGCGGGGTTTTGTGGTCTTCACTTTCTTCTTCACCGGCGAAGTTTGAGCAGCGTCACGTGCATCTCCCATTCTTTCATGCCCCCTGAAAAGAACGTGTAGTTGTGTTGCGCAGCCATCTTGATGCGAGCGCCACGCGCATCGCTCTGCACCATCCGACCACGGCGAACGCAGCCGCCCTCTCCCGCCTCTCCCCGACGCGGCCCAAAATCACCCGCCGCCGCCAGGCCGGGGTCCTGCATATGGCTACTGCATATAAGCACACCCGTGCACCCGCGCTGTGTGCACGCCGTTTTGATTTTTTCGCACCTCATCGTTCCAAAAATTTCTCAGAGCCGAGCAAGTCTTCATTTCTTAATAATGGCTTACGTGTTGACAGAAACCGCCGCAGGGTACGCCCTCTTGAAGGCTGCAGACAAGAAAATCTACAAGTCTTCGTCCTTGATCGAGGACTTGAACTCCGCAGACAAGGTCGCTGAGCAGTTCAAGATCCACCGTTTCGAGAAGTTCCAATCAGCCGCCAGCGCTTTGGCCGAGGCCAACTCCGTGATCGAGGGCAAGGTGTCCGAAAACTTGAAGAAGCTTTTGGAGGACGTCAAGCTCGAAAAAAAGGCCACTTTGATTGTCTCGGAGGCCAAGTTGGGTAACGCCATCAACAAGTTGGGCTTGAACTACTCCGTGGTTTCCGACGCCGCCTCGTTGGACTTGCACAGAGCCATCCGTGAGTTTTTGCCCGAGCTTTTACCAGGTTTGGACGACAGCGTGTTGAAGCAAATGTCGCTTGGTTTGGCCCACTCCATTGGAAGACACAAATTGAAGTTCAGCGCCGACAAGGTGGACACCATGATTGTGCAGGCCATTGCTTTGTTGGATGACTTGGACAAAGAGCTCAACACATACGCCATGAGATGCAAGGAGTGGTACGGCTGGCACTTCCCCGAGTTGGCCAAGCTTATAGTCGACTCCGTCGCTTACGCCAGAATCATCTTGACCATGGGTGTCAGATCCAAGGCTGCCGACACTGACATGTCGGAAATCTTGCCCGAAGAGATGGAAGAGCAGGTCAAGAACGCCGCTGAGGTTTCCATGGGTACGGAGATTACCGAGAGTGATTTGGACAACATCAAGGCCTTGGCCGAGCAAATCGTCGACTTTGCCGCCTACAGAGAGCAATTGTCCAACTACTTGAGCTCGCGTATGAAGGCCATTGCTCCAAACTTGACCTCGTTGGTTGGAGAGTTGGTTGGTGCTAGATTGATTGCCCACGCTGGATCGTTGACCTCGTTGGCCAAAGCCCCTGCCTCCACCATTCAAATTTTGGGTGCTGAAAAGGCTTTGTTCAGAGCTTTGAAGACCAAGCACGACACACCCAAGTACGGTTTGTTATACCATGCCTCTTTGGTTGGCCAGGCCTCCGGAAAGAACAAGGGTAAGATTGCCAGAGTTCTTGCTGCCAAGGCTGCTGTTGCATTGAGATACGACTCCTTGGCCGAGGAGAGAGACGACTCTGGCGACTTTGGTATGGAGGTCAGAGCCAAGGTTGAGTCCAGATTGAGTGCTTTGGAGGGCAGAGACTTGAGAACCACCTCCAAGGTTGTCAGGGAAGCCAAGAAGATCGAGATTACCGAGGCTAGAGCTTACAACGCCGACGCAGATGCTACCCCTTCACTTGCTGCTCCTGAGGAGGACTCTGACGATGAGTCTGACGAGGAGGAGGTTCCTAAGAAGAGAAAGAGAGAGGAGGACGAGGAGGACTCCAAGAAGCTGAAGAAGGAGAAGAAGGAGAAGAAGGACAAGAAGGAGAAGAAGGAGAAGAAGGAAAAGAAGGAAAAGAAGGACAAGAAGGAAAAGAAGGAGAAGAAGGAAAAGAAGGAGAAGAAGGAGAAGAAGGAAAAGAAGTAAATGGACCCATGTATTGCATCATATAGTATTGTAAATGTTTCTGAAAACATAAATTGGACGTGGAGTGTGTATTTGAACGCAAACTCATTGAATTGGGTATGCTAGCACAGGCTGAACTGACAGGCGCCTTATCTGCTTGATCCATCGCGTCGTCTAGATAAGAAGCCACGGTATGCTCCACAAACCTCTACACAGCCAGAAATCTTTCTAGTTCCATAGTGTCATGAACCCCACATGCAGAAGTCGTGCACTACGCCTGGAACCACCACTTTTTGACATTCGCTGACCACTAAATTCCAGAACCGTGACTTCCACCAGCAGGGCTTCATCAAGCCAAAACGGACAATGAAATCAAATTGAGATAATTGAATTGGAATGTCAAGCTGGAGCTGGATTTGGATCGAAATCCCGGCGGTCTTGTTTCACCGATCTGACGAAAGCAGCTAATGCAACTTCAATAATAGATTACGCGGCCCAAGTGGTTTATGGATAAGGTGCAGGTGCGCTGCATGCTTATCTTATTCAAGGCGCCATTTCACGTTCGAGTGTTGCTTGATCCGAACTTGATGAGACTAGTGGCTGCCTACAAATCGGTACATATTCATAGCAGTGTTGGAATCATTATTCTGAACATTCTTAATAATCCCTATCTTTGAACAATGCGGAACAATAATACCTATCTTTGAACAATTCTGAACATTATTAATCCCTCTTTGAACAATTCTGAACATTATTAATCCCTCTTTGAACAATGCGGAACAATTCCTACTGAATCAGTTCTGGCAGCCCGAGCTGAACATTACTGATCCTTGTACGCTATTCAGTATCTTCATTGTAATTGCCATATTAGTCCTGCTGTAGCGGTGTGGCTTGACATCCGGGCCTGCACACATCCCTGGACCTGGCAGCTTATCCGACGCGGCATTTTGAACCGCTCATCTCGCATGGAACCTCGTTTTCGAAGCTTCGCCTACCGGGCCTGTTGGGGCTCTATATGCACACTGGTTGATAAACTGATAAGCTAGGCGTCGCGCGTCCCGCTATATTGCGGCTATGACGTCGACTCGCATATGTGCTACGGCGTATGGTCCCAAATGGATCTCTGCTTAGGCACATTCCGGCACATGGCCCCTCCTGTCCGCCTACCAAAGACACCCCTACCTCGCGGAGTGCATGCGGTGCGGAGGTGCACGGCGATTTCACATCGGCGCGCGTCAGATAACAACCATGTGCTTATCTTGCCCAGGTGCAGGATGCTCACACTTATCTCCCTTTTGCTGGGCACGCGAGGTAGTACTTAAACAGCCAGATCCCCGCTTTGTTTCTTGTATTCTCATTCCAAAATGCCCGAGAAGGAATTGAACTACGTGACCTCGAGGGAGCAGGCCTCCACCGAGAAAAACGGTGGGGTATACATCGACGCTTTCGACGCCCAGGATGCCAAGCCCGCTATGGGCAAATGGGAGTCCTTCAAAGACGGCTTCAGAAGATTCGACACGGAAGACTTGGGCTTGGACCCCAACTTGTCCGAGGTGGAAAGGGCGGCAATTATCACTGCCAACTCGCCCTTATCCAGATCCTTGAAAGGAAGACACTTGCAGATGATCGCCATTGGAGGCTCCATTGGTACTGGTTTGTTCATTGGTTCCGGAAAAGTGTTGATGAACGGAGGTCCGGCGTCTGTGTTGATTGCATACTCCTTGATTGGAGCCATGATCTTTTCCACTGTGCACGCTCTTGGTGAGTTGGCCATTACCTTCCCCGTCTCCGGCGCTTTTGTTACCTACAACACCAGATTCATTGACCCCTCCTGGGGTTTTGCCATGGCTTGGAACTATGCCATGCAGTGGTTGGTTGTCTTGCCTTTGGAGTTGGTGGCTGCCGCCATTACCGTGCAGTACTGGGACACCAAGACGAATCCCGCCGCCTACTGTGTAATTTTCTATGTTGTGATTATTGCCATCAACTTCTTTGGTGTTAAAGGTTACGGTGAGGCCGAGTTTGTCTTTTCGTCGATTAAAGTCGTGGCTGTTATCGGCTTCATCATATTGGGTATTGTTTTGGTCTGCGGTGGTGGCCCAAAGGGTGGCTACATCGGTGGCAGATATTATCAGAATCCGGGTCCCTTTAACCACGGCTTCAAGGGCCTTTGTTCCGTGTTTGTGACTGCTGCTTTTGCTTTTGCCGGCACTGAATTGGTTGGCTTGGCTGCTGCCGAGTCGACCAACCCACGCCAGACCATGCCCAAGGCCATCAAACAAGTTTTTTGGAGAATCACCTTATTCTACATTGTCTCGTTGGTCTTGGTTGGCTTGCTCGTGCCTTACAACGACGACAGATTGGGTGGAGGGACTGCCCAGTACTCGCCTTTCGTCATTGCCATCAACAACGCCGGAATTAGCGGCTTGCCCTCGGTGATGAACGTGGTCATCATGATCGCGGTGTTGTCTGTGGGTAACTCGTCTGTTTTCGGATCCTCCAGAACTTTGGCTGCTTTGGCTGCTTCTGGCCAGGCCCCCAAGATCTTTAACTACATCGATAAAAAGGGAAGACCTTTGTTCGGTATCATCTTGCAGTCGCTTTTCGGATTGCTTTGTTTCATTTCCGCATCTAACAAGCAAAAGGAAGTCTTCAACTGGTTGTTGGCTTTGTCTGGAATGTCGTCCGTCTTCACCTGGGGATCCATCTGCTTCTGTCACATCAGATTCAGACGTGCTCTCAGTGTGCAGGGCAGAGATACCTCTGAACTTGCATTCAAGTCTCAAGCTGGTCTTATTGGTTCTTGGTACGGTGTGATTTTGAACAGCTTAGTCATCATTGCTCAATTCTGGGTTGCTTTGTGGCCTATTGGAGGCCTGCCCGACGCGTCTGACTTTTTCGAGGCCTACTTGTCTGTTCCAGTGGTCATTACCTTCTACATTGGCCACAAGATCTGGAAGAAAAACTGGAAGCTTTACATCCGAGCCAAAGACATCGATATCGACACCGGTAGAAGAGAGTTGGATTTGGATCTTTTGAAGCAGGAGCTTGCCGAGCAAAGGGCCATTTTGGCCAGCAAGCCCATCTACATCAGACTCTGGAAAACCTTGTGCTAGACGGGATGGACATATTTAGATAAATGTATTACTAGAGATGCTGCCTGTACGGGAAAGCCAGACGACAATCGCTTATCTAGAATGCAACGCAATCAATCCGATCTGCAGATGTCCTTCTGGAGTGACTTCCATGCGAAGTCAATGAATAGTCATGTCAATAAATGCATGCAGTCTTATGCAAGCACTAGAAGACCACAGCCAAAGCACGTTTCCACCAGGGCTTGCTGGCAAGATTGGCGGCCTCCTCGGCATCCAACTGGTGAACCAAGTCCATGTCAGGAATATGTCTACCCGAGTCAAGGTCAATCTCGCTGACTGGAATCAACAAGCGCCAGTTTCTCGAGTAGATCTTGTAGCCAACCCAGCATATAAGCACGGTAGGAAGCCCCAAGTAGCTCTGGAAGAAAGCCGAGGCACTGGGCTCGGCCCCAATGGGAAACAAGGCAAGCCAGAAAGTGGCCACAAGAACCAAGAAGTTCAAAACAAACCCGTACCACAGGCCGAACACGCCCAGGCTGGCCCGGAAAATCAAGTCGTCCAACGAGCGGCCCTGCGCCTTCATAGCCATGCGGAAGCGGATATGGGCAAAATTGATGGACATCCAGGTGAAAATGGAAGAGAGCCCCGAGAGCGCAAGAAGCCAGTTGAATGCATCTTTCTGCTTGTCGGAGGCAGCAATAAACGCAAACAAGCCAAAGGCATTGGTAATGATGATGGCAAAAAGCGGCCGGCCGGATCTGTCAACGTAGCCGGTCCATTTGGGAGCCATGCCTTGTTCTGCAAGCGAGTTAAGCGAGCGAGAACACGCGTAAACCGACGCATTCCCCACGGATAGCACCGCAATAAGAATCACCACATTCACCACACTGGGCAAGCCCTTGACTCCACCATTGACAATGGCAAGCACAAAAGGCGATGCGGTGGCGTCCAGCGAAGACTCAGCGTTAAGCAAGCGGTCGTCGTTCCAGGGAACAAGACACGAGATCACGGTGATGGTGCCCAAGTAGAAGATGGTGATGCGGACAAACACCTGCTTAATGGCCTTGGGAAGCGCCTTGGCCGGGTTTTCGGACTCGGCCGCACCCAAGCCAATCATCTCTGTACCACCAAACGAAAAAGCGGCGGTAATGAAAACAGACGCCACGCCCTTGAAGCCGTTAGCAAACGGCCCGGGCTCGCGCCAGTACCTCCCACCAATAAACTCGCCGGTGGGACCACCGCCACAAATAAGCACCACGCCCAATATGGTAAAGCCAAGAACGGTGATCACCTTGATCAAGCAGAAAGCAAACTCGGCCTCGCCGTACCATTTCACGCCCATCATGGTGATGACGAAAACCAACACCCAAAACACCCCTACAAAGATGTCGGGGTTGAGAGTGGTGTTCCAGTACTTGATGGAAATAGACGCGGCAACAAGCTCAAGGGGAAGAAGCACAAAGAACTGCATGAAGTAGTTCCAGCCAATGGCAAAACCAAACGCCGGCTCTATGAACCGTGTGGCATAGATGTTGAACCCGCCGCTGATGGGGTACGTGGTGCTGAGTTCTCCCAAACCCTGCATTGTGGTGAAGACAAACGAGGCGGTCAAGGCCCAGGCAATGACGATTCCGGCCGGCCCGCCTGTGGCCAAAGCCGATCCCGACCCGACAAAAAGCCCCGTTCCGATCGACCCGCCGATGGCGATCATTTGTAGGTGTCTGTTCTTTAACTTCTTGGAGAGTTGCGAGTTAGCCGCCCGCAAGTTGGCTTTTTCGACTGTGTCGAGATCGTCCAAGTTCAACACCACCTGCTCGGCGGGCTTGAACGAGTTTTTGAAGCTCTGCCAGGCGGTTGTGCTGTGTTGGAGCGAATGCTCATAGGCGTGTGAGCTGGACTCCGACTCTTTGGCAGAAATCATGAAGACGCTGGGGATGAGGATGAATGCAGTGGGCGTTGGTGCAGAAATCCACGCAGATGGCAAGATTTTATGTGAATGTCACATCGCTCCGCATTCGGATTGTCGCATAGAGCAGGTGATGCCAGGATGACGCGGCCTGGCTGCAATGTGCCTCGCCGGCACGGTGTCTGCAGGAATAGGGCCCGTTTGCTGAGTCATTCGCGCCAGACGCCGGCTTCCCTGCGCACGGAGCGGCGCACCGCGGCGGCACGTGACCCGCGCACGTGACCCCTCATCACGCGCGCGCGCATGCGCCGCGCGCTTCTCGCTCCCGGCTCCCGTATGGAGCCCCGGGTGTCAGGCCCGTGCACCACCGTGCTCTAGATCCGTGCACCCCGCGTACACACTGCTCCACCGCCATGTCCGCCTTGAAAGAGTACTTGGGAAGTATGTCACCGCTGCCTTGATAGCCCTACTAACATCAGAAAAAGTGCGTGTTGTCACGTGCGACGCCCGCCTCTTCGAGGGCACCTTGAGCAGTTTCGACTTCTCCACAAACATCATTCTCTCCGAGACCATCGAACGCATCATCTACCCGGACGAGGAAAACCAAATGCTACTGTTGGGTGTGTACTTGCTCCGAGGGGGCTCCGTTGTGTGCGTGGGAGAGGTGGATGAAATGGCCGACGTTGATTGGATGGCGGTTAAAGGAGCCGAGCTCAAGGATACCAAAAACCCGCTATGACCCATGCACCCGCCTATAATCGCATCTACACAGCATAATAAAGACCAAAAGAATAGATGTAGAGCACGGCTGGCACCGCCTCTGGGATCGCTGTCGCCCATCGTCTCTCCACCGTCACTGCCACGCTAGCATTCCGTCCAGAACACAGTTAAGACAATCTATTTCTTCACCAAATCAAGCCCGTTTTGGTGCATTTTGATGGCTAGCTCAAGCAAGTAGTCAATGGCCTCGTTGTATACCTTGGCCTTCCACACATTCTCTCCCCACACATATATTCCATGGCGCCGCACCAAAACAGCAGTGGCTCCCGGGTACCTCTGAATGGCTTCCTGGAGCGAGTCTGTCAAATCCTCCTCGTGCGGGGTGTTCTCGATGATTGGAAGGACCATGGTGTCGAAATACTCCATACTGCCCACCTTGGTGACCTTGCCTGAGGCCAGGTCGAGCTCAAGCTTAGGAAGAGCCTTGATCTGCTCTATATGACTCATGGAAAACTCCACCTTGTCCTCCCACATCAACGTGGCCATCACCGCATTCTGGGAGTGTGTGTGGATGCAAGCGCCGGCGTCACGCATGTTGTAGCAGCTCAAGAAAAGGGGGGTGCACGCCAGCGGCTTATACTTGAAGGACGCCGCCAAATCTTTTGACAAAGGCCCCTTCTGACTATCCTCGTTTGGCGTTCTTATGATCTTGCCGGGAAGCTCGGCCACGAACATCTCCCTGGGGTTCAACCGCTCTTTCTGGATACCTGACGGAGCAATGTAGACGATGTTTGGATTTGGCCCGTCCACATCACGGATGGAGATCCCGCCCCCGGTTCCGGTGACCCAGTTATTGTCGTAGAAGAGCCTGCATAGTTCGCAGATGAGCTTGGCGGGGTGGTTGGGGTGGTCGCTGAAGTAAGGGCTCATGCTCTCGGACCCCCTGAAGTTGGACCTAGACAAACGCAGCCGCTGTGTGCAGGACGATTGCGCGCCAAGCATACCCGCACGCCCCCCTCGAACACAACCACTCCTTCTTTTCCCGAATATCCTGAAAAACATTGAAAGCGTTTTTGTTTCAGCAGATACACAATTTGTCACCCTTGGATCGCAGTCTCATCACAATCGGTCCCAACCCCATCACACCTTGATCTCTGGAAATAGAGAATTCAACCCCATCTTTACACATGGCACAAGCTCAGGCGCTATCTAACAGGATCATGCGCTCGCAGCGCAACATCATGGTTGGAATCGTCACCGTGCTTTTATTTTTGCTCTGTGTAACCGCCTTGGCGGGTCGTGGCTACGTGGACAAAGAGGCCGTGGCCATCCGGGTCGAAAACGCCTATAAGGCGTTCATGGGCAGCTCAGAGGCCTAAGATTCTCTGGCCGGAAAGAACTACCGCCAGACCGCTGGAATATCTCCTGAGCGAGGTGTCCGATGACACTGACGCCTGAAGCAGGCTTCGGGGAGTGGAATCAAGGAGACAGGAAAATTGGGGCTCATTTTGATTTTTGATATTGCTATCAACGAGGATGCTATCCATGGCCATCACCAGTGCTAATGACAACGCCTATTCACGCTTATGAAGGCCCAATGGCCAGTCTTAACGCTTATGACGTATGGCTAATAATTTAATCTCCACGATCGAAAACCGCACATCACAACACCAATAAAACATATACCCAATAATGGTGAAAATACATCTACCCAAACCTCACATTAGCAACACCACCAAGGTTCCAGCCCACACTAAAGGCACTTCCACACCAACTTCTCCACGTAGTCGCCCTTGGTCTTCTCTTTCAAAAAGCCCATCGATGTCAATTCGTAGCACCCTTGCATAAACCATGCGTAGATCATGCGATCCCACCGCTCGTCAGAAATTTCACCATCAAGCCCCAAGACCTTCTGCTTCAAATCGTCCGACTCCCACTGCACGATCTCCTTTGTTATTTCCCGCTTGGACAATGACTGCTGAAACGCAGTGAAAAAATCCCAGAGATTGATATTCACCGGGGCATCCTTGTAGATCTGGTAGAGCTTGCATAAAGAGGGACCTGCAAGACGAGAGCTCTTGAAATCAACTGTGGGAGACTCAATTCTGCCCAAGAGTACGGGATTGCGCAAGTACTTCTGCGGTTCATTCATGCCAGACTCGAGAATTTCTCTGGTGTTGGGCCTGATCAAGTTGATCATGAGATTTTCATAGTTCTCCTCTATGGACACCTTAGGCTTTAACTCGTCCAACTCGCTAATTCCTCCATTGATTGTGAGCACCTCATTGAAAAGATTGTCGCTGATTTTCATGTTGACGTTTCGGTTGGAGTGAAGATAGTGGGTGATTATCTCGACGAGATCGCCGTTGTTGCTCTGAACTCTCTTCACGAATTCGATCACATCCTCGTCCGCTTGGTTTTTTATGTGCTTCTTGATGGTGTCACTCAAAACAAACTCTCTGAACTGGGCAATGTCAACAGCGCTGAACATCTTGACTTTTTTGAGCAAGTCACTTAGAACTGCAGAGTTCACCAATTGGTTGTTGGTCACAAGCTTGTAAATCTGGAACTTTTCCTTGCTTCCTTTGCAAAGCCAGTGCACCACGTTGACTGCGTTCATCACCGAGTTCTGGTACCTGTCAAAACGAGCTCTGGCTTTGCTGAAAAGCTCATATACCCTGAGGTCGTTCTTGAGCAAGCCCATGATCTCTTGCTTGATCAGATCGGCCTCCTTATTGTTTGCAGCGATATCAGTGCTATCGGAATTGCCTAGAAGTTCAAACTTGTGCACCAAAGACTCGATATGAGTCTTGAACGAGGGAAGCATTCTCAAGCCTTCGTAATGGAAAGGCTGCGGCTGGAAATCCGGATCGAGAAGTGACGCAAGAGGCAGCTGATAGAAGTAGATCATGTAAGCCAACTTCAATTCTGAAATCAAGCTATCGATGGAGTTGTTGGAGTTTTCAAACCTGCTCAAGATAATCAGCGAGAGCTGCGCATCAAGCAAAAGAGGGTTCTGGCTGGTGATCTCGTTTTGCAAGAGAATGGCATCAATCACCTGAAACCCGATGTTTTTGTTCTCCGTGGCCTCGAGTTTAACCCCATGAATCAACGTCCGAAGCTTGCTCGTGATGTTGGAGCAGATCCAGTCGCTGACGTTGCGGGTGCTCAACCCCATGACCATTTTCACCGGGCATTTGAGTCGGTACACGGCAAAAAGCTGGATGATTTGGTTGAGCGTTTCGTTGCTGAACCCATCGCTGTCGTCCAAAATAACAACGATGCGCAAGCGTCCCCTGTCTCTAGTGCGCTTGTCGAACGAGTCCACCCATTCCTGAACAATCTCGAAATCGTAGGCAATTCTGCCTCCATCAACCTCGCCAGGCTGTTGATCTTCTTCGGCCTCGGCGTCTTCGTAGTCGCTGTCGTCTTCGTTGGCCTGGGCGGTTTCGTCGTCAGATTCTTGCCCAAACGCTTCGAACTCATCTTTCCGCGTCACGTGCGCCGGTGCTTGCTCCTCGACAATCTGTTTGACCACCTCCTTGATGGTGTTCTTGATATTGATGCAGACTTTAGAGTTTAGCCTCACGATTCGGATGTACGGCGCGCTGGGGTCCTCGGAAACAAAGCCCGTGAACTCGTCAAGGATGCGGAGATTGTTGGCGGTGTTGGAGCCCAAACCAAGAAACGCCGTGTCGAGCTTCTCTGAAACAGGGGCCTTGATGAACCGTAGTAGATCGCCAAAAAGCTGCATGTTGGCGGAGTTCAAAATGTGCTCGGTGGCGTTTTTCTGATGGCCCCATACTGTTTCATAGAGCTGGAAGCGGTGGTCCACATTCTGCCGACTTTCTTGCGATAGAGTCTTGAGGATGTGCGTGGGGGGCGTCTGCGACGGCTTGTGTCTCTTTGTCTGTTTGCGGTCGGGAAACCGGAGCGAGTAGTGTGTTTTTTGGGAGTTGGGGTCTAGCACGTTATCCTTGTACATGGCGAGCGAGTGGTTGGTGAGCCTGTGCAGTAGTGCGAGGCTGCGCGTTGTCTGCAGGAACAAAGCGTGACCGCCGGAATAGGCCCATCCTGCAGGTAAAGCACGCCGATCCGGATGGGCGAGCGGAAGTGCGGAACCGGCCGCCCCGTGAGCCTCCAAGCGCCATATGTAGCGTTTTTCCAATCGGCCACATTCGCAATTGAATCATTTTCCGTCTGTTTTCCCTCGTACGACGCGGGGTTGCTGCAGCCGGGACTGAGATCCCAGCGCGCCTGCAGGAACTGCAATGTGCAGCATATTACTCGATTCAGCAGATTCATCTGCCTGGGGCTCCTGACTGGTTGCGGAACTGTGAACCACCTTTTTCTTCCACCCGCTTACTGCCGGGAGAGAACATTCACCATCTTAATTGTTTCATTTGCCGATTGCACGCCTTCAATTCTTCAGCACTAGCTTCCACGATCGTTGGAGACTGGCTCCTAAAATAGAAACATGACCTCCAGCTTCCAACCCCAGCATGAGACATTGCCCGCCAAATTGAGACGGCCCGGGATCGCCAATTGCACCACCGACGGAGCCTCCTATAGGCTGGCCAGCTCGACGTCAATTGCATCGCCACAGTCGTCCGGCGCTATGGACAAAACATGGCAGGAAAAACCGAAGCCGATAAGAAAATCCAGCTTGCTCAACGTGGCCCCCTTGGACACTACCCTCGACCGGCGCTTGCAGACGTTGAGTGTGGCGTGGCACACGGTGTCCATACCCTTCTTTTTCTGCTTGTTTCTTTTCCTCCTTTATCTCGGCTCCGTGGCCTGGGTCACAGTCGTCATCCCCTACTTCGTGTGGTTCTACGGCTTCGACTTGCATACCCCCACCAACGGAAAGTCCACTTACCGCATCAAGAACTGGATGAGAAACCTCATTCTTTGGGAGTGGTTTGTGGGCTACTTTCCCATCCGCGTCCACAAAACCTGCCACTTGCAGCCCACTTTCACCATGCAACGGTACGAGGACTGCCCTGCGCCCGACGACGAGGAGGACTTGGTTTCCGAATCCGCTCGCACCCGCATCGACACCCTTTTCAAGTTCTTTGGTCTCCGCAAACGCCTCAACGACGTGGATCCTGCACATCTCAGCGATAGTGAAGATGAGAAGAAGCCTATCAAATACAAAACCGTGACTCTGGGTCCTCGCTACATATTTGGCTATCATCCGCATGGCGTGATTTCAATGGGTGTTATGGGACTCTTTGGCACCAACATCTTGCGCAACGAGCCTTTCGAGTGCCCTTGGAAATTCTTGAGTTGGCTTTTCTACAAGCCGCCCAAAGACAAGCGCCTATTTCCGGGCCTTGGCTTCATCTTCCCGCTCACCTTGAGCGAACAGTTCTCGCTTCCATTTTTCAGGGACTATCTCTTGAGTTTGGGCTTGACCAGCGCCAGTGCCAAGAACATCAAGTCCTTGATCTCAAATGGTGATAACTCCGTGTGTGTTGTGGTGGGCGGCGCTCAGGAGTCTCTTTTGAATGACGCTGTGGGCAGTGACCGTCGTGTGGGAATAGGTTATGACAAGGATACACCGAAATCGCCTCCTACCAAGAAGCAAATTCGCTTGGTTCTCAACAAACGCAAGGGGTTTGTCAAGCTTGCTATCGAGCTCGGCAACGTTTCTTTGGTTCCTGTTTTTGCCTTTGGCGAGGCTGATATCTACAATCTCACCACGCCGAGACCTGGCTCTTGGGGGCACTCATTCCAGCAGTGGATGAAGAGTCACTTCCACTTCACTTTGCCCTTTTTCAGTGCACGAGGCGTTTTCATCTATGACTTTGGCTTCTTGCCTTATAGAACGCCCATCAACATTGTGACCGGTAAACCGATCCACGTGCCTGCCAATCTATTAGTGGACGCGGCAGACATTCCTGTCAAGCGGGAAAGACGGCTGTCCTCGCTCACAAACTTGTTGAATTTGGCCAAGAAGCTGCAGGCAGCAACGACAAGGAAGCAAATTCCCCAGGATATGCTCGATCACTACCATGGACTATACGTTGACGAGTTGAAGCGCTTGTACGAGGAAAACAAGCATAAGTATGGCTACGGGGAGGTTGAGATGAAAATCATCGAGTAGCCACCAAAGAAACACTAAGCTCTTCCTTCCTTTATTGTAACACTATTTATTTTCCTTGTTGTTCGTATCCCCCTTTTGATGCTGCTCTTTCTTGTAGCGACGGTACTGCTTGACCAATGAGCGGTCGAGCTTCTTCCTTCCGCTGGTCTCAACCGTGTCCGGCTTCCCTGACGAAGCTTGAGTGGCCTTGGGCCTCGAAGGCACGGGTGTTTTCCGGACAAAGGACTTGGACTTTCTCAAGCTCTTACTGAAGTTTTGGAATTCTTTCTCCTCGGCCAACTTCTTCGACTCTGCCTCCTTTAATTTCTCATTCTTGGACGCCTCCCAGTCTTTGAAAGAGTCGAAGCTAAATTTTTCTCCAAAAGGAGGCGACTCAAAAGAGTCCTTGACAGGAAACACCTTATGGAGCGATTTGTTCTTGATTTCATGGAGCAAGGGGTTGAGTACGCACATTCCCGTAAGCGACTCCTTGAGTGGGTGGTCCTCCAATCCGCTGGCTAGGGTATCTGTATCCTGATAGATTCCAAGCACGGCGAGGTTGGGTGTGTAGTCGCTGACCCTGAGCGCATCAAGCGATCTCTGGCTTTTGGGGATGATGTTTTCGGCGGATAGTTTGAAGTCGTGTTTGAACTCGCCTGCCTCTTTGGTCTCAAGGGCCGGCTCAAACTTCTCCATCCGCATCAACGCACTGAAGTGCTCCATGGACACATGCTGCAGTTCCTTGGAAGGCTTAGGGAGCTGGTCAAAAGACATGTATTTGGAAGTGCCTTGGGTGGGGGCAGGCTTTCCGCCCTCAAGACGTTGTAGTCTCTCCTCCTTGGGATCTTCCGGTTTGGACTCCATGGGATGTTCTGGTTTCTTGGACAGATATCTGACGGCCCCACGTGACACCGCTAGCAAGGTGCCAACTTTGGCGTGGCCGCCAGTCTGGGAAATACGGAGTGCTGTAAGCATGGGAAAAGCTGTAGTGGCAAGTGGGGCGGGAGAGTGCACGGTTTTCTTTTTCCGGGATATGCGAGTCACGTGATCCGTTCCGAGGCGGCCCCCGAACTGACCTTCGGTCCCGACGGCGAGGGCCGGCTGATGTACTTTGGCGGGTCTGCCGTGGCAGTGGAGTGGTTTGGTTTTTGGTTTGCACTTTGGTCGAACGGCACGTTGAGCCAGCGAAATGCGGTTAGCGACTCCAACCTTGCAAAAAATTGAAAAATGACGTCACGCCTTACAATTCATAGAATTGGCGACTGCTTTCCTGCACACATATCGCCCGATACCCTGCTGTTATTTTACAGTGTGGACCAGTCGGAGCTCGACCGCATTGCCCAGGGAAACCGGAACCTGCACACAAGCGATGGACCAGAGGCCAGAATACCCGCTGACTGCCATTGAGGATGACGGGGAGGCCTGCGCTCAAAGCCGGTACCTGCGTCTACTTTGAAAGCGTCCTGTTTTTCCAGATCGTGGCGGCCCAGGTGTGGAGCAGCACGTGCTTTCACGCGGCGTCTGCAGGAACGCAATTTAGCCATGTCGAGTGCACTGTGCAAGCGCTTGTTCACCACACTTCCCAACGCCCGTTTCAAACTCGTCCCTAAAATGTCCTTGCATAGAGAACAATCAGCCTCGCACGACTTGCCCCACTCGTACGATAAGCCAATTTCGCTTGCCGTGATCGGCGGCACGGGTCTCTACGACTTGCCCAGTCTCCACCCCGTGGCAAAGCTCACGGTGTCCACGCCCTGGGGATTCCCCTCCAGCGCAATCACCGTTTCTGAAACGGAGTCCGGACACGCCATTGCTTTTTTGGCCAGACACGGTGTGCACCACGACCTTTTGCCGTCGGATGTGCCCCTGCGAGCCAATGTCGCTGCGTTGAAGAAACTCGGCGTCAAGGCCATCATTTCGTTTTCCGCCGTGGGGTCGTTGCAGCCCGAGATCAAGCCAAGAGACTTTGTGCTTCCCACGCAGATCATCGACCGGACCAAGGGTATCCGTCCTTCCACTTTCTTTGAGCAGGGCTTTGTGGCACATGCCACTTTTGGCGAGCCGTTCGACTTGAAGCTCAATAAACTCATTGCCGAAACCATTCCTTCGTCGGGCTTCTTGGAAGGCGCAGACCATAACAAGCTGCCCACCTTGCACACCAAGGAGTTCACCAACAAGGGCGAGGATTTGACCATTATCTGTATGGAGGGCCCACAGTTCAGCACACGCGCCGAGTCCAAGCTTTACAGAGCTTGGGGTGGCTCAGTGATCAACATGTCGGTGTTGCCTGAGGCCAAGTTGGCACGCGAGGCTGAGATTTCCTACCAAATGATCTGCATGTCTACAGATTACGATTCGTGGAACGAGTCTGAGGAGCCTGTCACCG
The DNA here is from genome assembly GCA_002374645.1 of Metschnikowia shivogae. Classification (NCBI taxonomy): domain Eukaryota; kingdom Fungi; phylum Ascomycota; class Pichiomycetes; order Serinales; family Metschnikowiaceae; genus Metschnikowia; species Metschnikowia shivogae. Next base: position 189,891 of record NLAF01000272.1, on the reverse strand, counting down.
TGGAAACTGTGGTGGGCAACTTGAAGGCCAATTCTGCCAACGCATGCAAGGTTGCTGCCAAGTTGGTGGAGGTGGTGTCCAGGGAAATGGCTGAGGGAAAGCTGGGACTCGGCTCTGACTTGGAGGGCTCCATGAAATACTCAGTCAGCACCAGCTCGCACGGCGTGAAGAAGGAGTTGTTGGAGAAGATGCACTTTTTGTTTCCCGGCTACTGGCCCATGAAATAGCGACAGGAGGGGTTTGTTTTTTGGTCAAATTGTATGACTGTGATTGCTGCTCATGCAGATGGCCTTGCGAAGACGAGTGTGGGGAAGCGTGCGAAAAGGGCTCGCCCAGAATGGATCCCAGATTCCATAGGCGCATCAACCCTTCTCCGCAGCCCGCCTTCTGTTTTGGCTTCCGTAGTGTCACGACTTGGCAGGCCGGGCTGTGTGCAGTACGAGCCAGGTCCGTGTTGGGGGACCTGCAGAAGCCACCCTAAGAAGCCTGCACGCTGCTATCTCCTATCTGAAATGCATGCCATCCTGCTTAGTAACGCCCGCATCAGATCTGTTTCCCTGCAGGCACGTGCCACACCACGCCACTATAAAAGAAAGCCCATTGCCCTGCAACTCTAAATCAAGCGACGAGTGTGATTCCGCCAATTCTCACTCAAACACCACCCACGTGACGTACAATTAAGCCTGACAATTAAGCCCGCCATTGCCCAATTCGGCTCCACTTGAATTTGGACAACCCAAAAACAAGCCAATTTTCCAGAACCGACCAGCCTTTGCGATCTACACTTCTGGTATACGCAGGCGCACTACGCAGTGCGCATTACTCCTGACCACAGCTAACCACTCCTTATAGCAACATGTCTTTGAGAACACTTGGACTTAACTCGACAATAAGTCGAATTTTTGCGAAAACGTCCCAGCCGGGCACGGCTCTCCTGACCGTGGTCAACTTCCAGAAACACCCAGAAGAATCTCTCTCCAGAATAATGGTCCGCAGCGACAAAGAAATGGGTGGTTTCTCGGAGGCCACGTTTGCCATTGACCCCGACTCCAAGGCAGGCCATTTCTTTGGCAACCTAAACTTGGACCTTCCCAAAGATAACCCCGAGATCACTAGATCCGGCTACGCTATGTTCCGTACCAAAGACCAGAAGGACTCGTGGTTTTCCGGGGACTCGTACTGGGACTGGTCTGAGTACAGCCTGTTGGTGCTCAGGGTGAAGGGAGACCGCCGCAAATACTTGGTCAACATTCAGGCCAACACACCGCTTGTCACGGACTTGTTTCAGCACAGGTTATTTTTGCATCACCCCGGAGAATGGGAAACGGTTGTCATTCCCCTTAACGACTTTGTGATGACCAACTGGGGAGTGATCCAAGATGGTAGCGAGCTCAACAAGTCGGAGGTCAAAACAGTGGGTGTTGGTCTTTTGGACAAGCAGTACGGTCCTTTCAGCTTGAAGGTGGACTGGATCAAAGTGATGACCGGCGCCGAAGTTGAAAAGGTGGCGTCCAAATCTAGACACGAGAGACTTGCACTTGAGAACGCCAAGACCCAGACTCTGGATGACATGGAAACAAACATGCCAAGTGGAAAGGGCGGCTCTGCCCTTAACACGAACAACTACGAGGATCCCAAGGGCACTGTCTTTTGAACGCCCGTTCGAGCAGTGGTCATTGACGCTTGCCCGCCATTCTGAAAGACGGCCATCAAGTGGCAACTAAGTATCCGCGGATCCTAGTGCCGGCACTACGATATTCTTGACCGTATTCAATGTGATGCTAACTCACTCCGAGAAGCCCTAGCGCGCAGTCACGTGCGCGCCCACTATCTGCAGGCCGCAGACGGTGCGCGCTATATAAAGCCCTGAAAATTTTTCGCATCACTTCTTCCTTACACATAACTGATTATCAAAATGGCAAGAGGCCCGTATGTCTAATCTGCTTTCTGAAAAGAAGACAGACTCATCAAAGGCAAAATATCGTGATCACGTCTCATTACGAGCTGATCCACTGATAATACTGCTTACTCTTCGGGGTTGTCAGCCAGTCTCCAGCCACATCTTCGGATTGGCCCGGAAGGGAGCCTTGTCTTGATAATTGGGTGTGAATGGTGTCACGGATTTGAGAATGAAGACAATAGAGCGGCTGACCAGTTCCAACGAATTGTGCGACGTCGGCATACCTTTGGTCAGGCGATGCTTGGTCACGTTGAATCTACCGAAGCTCTTCAAGCTCTATTTGGTCGCTCACTTACAAACTCCATGACGTCATCCGCCCAATTAGAGTCGACTTCGTAGCTCCAAACACATACTAACCTCCAGAAAGAAGCACCTTAAGAGATTGGCAGCCCCATCCCACTGGATGTTGGACAAGTTGTCCGGCACCTACGCCCCAAGACCATCCGCTGGACCTCACAAGTTGAGAGAGTGCTTGCCTTTGATCGTCTTCTTGAGAAACAGATTGAAGTACGCCTTGAACGGCAGAGAGGTCAAGGCCATCTTGATGCAAGAGCACGTCAAGGTCGACGGTAAGGTCAGAACCGACTCCACTTTCCCAGCCGGTTTCATGGATGTCATCACCTTGGAGGCCACCAACGAGAACTTCAGATTGGTCTACGACGTCAAGGGTAGATTCACCGTCCACAGAATCACCGCCGAGGAGGCTTCCTACAAGTTGGGTAAGGTCAAGAAGGTTGCTTTGGGTAAGAGAGGTATCCCATACGCCGTGACCCACGACGGAAGAACCATCAGATTCCCAGACCCATTGGTCAGAGCCAACGACACCGTCAAGATCGACTTGGCCACCGGCAAGATCACAGACTTCATCAAGTTCGAGACCGGCAAGTTGGCCATGGTCACTGGCGGTAAGAACATGGGACGTGCTGGTGTCATTGTGCACAGAGAGAAGCACGAGGGTGGTTTCGACTTGGTCCACCTTAAGGACGGCTTGGACAACACCTTCGTCACCAGACAGTCCAACGTCTTCGTCATCGGCACCGACTCGAGCAAGCCATACATCTCGTTGCCAAAGGGCAAGGGTATTAAGTTGTCCATCACCGAGGAGCGTGACAAGAGAAGACAAGAGCAGGGCTTGTACGCTTAGAGCATTTAAGTAACATGTATTAATAGGAACGCGGAATCAGAAAGCCAAAGACGTAGTTGCGTCGACTGCTGAACTCGGTCCAGGTCGATTGAAAGTTGGAGGCAGATTTCAGCCAGATACGCCAGTAGCAAATGCAGAAAACAAAGGTCGATTGCAATCAGACGGCGCACGTGGATCAATTGCTGCAAGCCATATGCCTGCACAATGCCACACTTTTCCGTGCGGATATACCAGCAACTGCTCCATACCCCTTATGACTTCCAGATACAGAGTGGAGTACGCTCTCAAAAGCCACAAAAGAGACGAGCTCATAGAATGGATCAAAGGCCTCTTGGCTGTCCCCTTTGTCCTCCACGGAAACATCGATGCCTACGAGTCATACTTGACGGTGGATGACTCGCCCAACGAAACTCTTATCGAGACTTTCGAGAAACGCGTCGAAAAAACGCTACAGACAAGATACCTCGAGGTGTTTCATGACGTGGAGCAATTGATCGACAACACCATCGATTTGGATTCCCGCCACCCTGGTTCCATGGGCGTGGCAAGCACGCGGCTTCGTCAATTGGTGCCTAGTGTTGGGCGTTTCTTCACGCGGCTCCCCCTAAAAGACGCTTTTATCATAGAGGACCAGAAGCGGCTGATCTCCAGGAGAACTTTGGTGAGCCCTTCGTTCAACGATATCCGCATCATCTTGAACACGGCGCAGGTATTGGCGCTCACCAGCCGGGCCGAGCCCGCGGCGCAGCTACGCTTGATAACCTTCGACGGCGATGTGACATTGTACGAGGACGGAAAGTGCTTGGAGGCAGACTCGCCCCTTGTGGAACACTTGGTGCAGTTGCTTCGCCACAACGTCTATGTGGCGGTGGTGACAGCTGCAGGATATCCGGGGCAACAGGGGGCGGAGTCGTATGAGGGGCGGTTAAGGGGGCTTATCTCGACGCTCCAAACCACCCACACGCTTCTGGATGCACAAAAAAATAATTTCTTGGTCATGGGCGGCGAGTCCAATTACTTGTTCCGCTACGATAGCGCGTCGGCGCACTTGAAGTTCGTCAACGGAGACGACTGGTACTTACCATTGATGAAGCAATGGAGCCAGACGCGGATCACGCAGGTTATGGACATTGCCCACGAGCACATTCTTCATTTGCGGAAGCGCATGCGCTTGGATGATGACTCCACCACGAAAATCATCCGCAAGGAGCGGTCCTTGGGAATCATTCCCTTAAATGGCTACAAGATCCAGCGCGAGACGTTGGAGGAGATGGTGCTTTCAGTGCTGCAAAAACTCAGCGAATTTTTGGCCAACACCCATCCTCGCCAGAGCTTCTCGCCCGATACGAATTCCGACTGCCGTTCGGCGCCTGTGCACTCGATGTCAGCCGCTGAGCTGGACATTCGAATTTGTGCCTTTAACGGAGGAGCTGACGTGTGGGTGGATATTGGAGACAAATCCCTAGGTGTGGAAGCGTTGCAGCATTACTTGTGCGGACTGGAACACGGCAAGTCGCGCACGCAGATCCCCAAAAGCTCGAGTCTCCACATCGGTGACCAATTTGCGTCTGTGGGAGCCAACGACTACAAGGCGCGGCTCAGTGCGTGTACTGTGTGGATTGCCAATCCGAGAGAAACCAAAGACATATTGGGCGATTTGAACGCTGCCCTCGGGAAGGCCAAGAAGAAGGAGATCGGCACCGGCGGAATGTCATCCGAATAAGACCATGATGCCGATGATACATAAGCGAGACATCGCAAGCGCGTCCTGCGCGCCATCTCCGCATATCCCCTACTATGGCAACATGTCTTCCTTCTACGATCCGTCCACAGCAAAGTACTTCAATCCCAAAACTGACGAACGCACCGCAATCGTAACCGGAGGAAATTCCGGAATTGGGTGGTTCACTGTGCTTCATCTTTATCTCCACGGGTACCGAGTCTACGTTGCTGGAAGAAACAAGAGCAAGGTTGACAAGGCCGTTGCCGATATCAAAACGGAGGCCGACGCCCGCTTCTCCAAGTACACAGAAAACCAGAAACAGCAGCAGCCTTTGGGCGAAATCAAAACGCTTCACTTCGACTGTTGTGACCTCCAGTCCGTGATACAATGTGCAGAAGCGTTCCAGGCCCAAGAGAAGAAATTGGATATCTTGATCAACAACGCCGGGTTGATGGCCGTGCCTCACCAGATCACAGGTGATGGCTACGAGATCCAGTATCAGGTGAATACGGTGGCTCCGTTCCTCTTCACCATGAGGCTTCTTTCCAGCTTGGAGAGCTCCAAAAAAGACGGCGTGCCCAGGGTGGTCAACTTGTCGTCTATGGGCCACAACCTCAGCAGAAGATACTACAAGCCTAGCAACACCATTGATTGCAAGCCCAATTTGTTTTACTCGTGGATGCGCTATGCCAATGCCAAGAGAGCATCTATTGAGATCACCTCCAAGTTCGCCCAGGAGCATAAGGACATTCTTGCGATTTCGGTGCACCCTGGGATAATCACAGGAACGGAGTTGTACAACTATTGGACCAGTGTGCCCTTCGTTGGCCCCTTTGCCAACGCATTCAAGAATATCGTTGGGTCGGTTGCGGGGGTTTCTTGTGAACAGGGCGCTTTGGCTACACTTCGTGCCGCTATTGACCCCACATTGACCCTTTCTGACAGCGGCGACTATTTTGTGACGGGAGGGGTGAAGGCGCAGCCATCTGCCGTGGCACGGAACCAGAAGAACATTGACACCACGTGGGCTGCCAACGTGGCTTCTCTAAAGGAACGTGGGTTTCTTTAATTCAAAACAATCTTCTCACATTCTTGCGAGCAATTCAAAGACTTCATACTACTAGCCCGAATGGGAATCATGCGTCGCTTCCTTTATGCTTTTATGATACAGATGACTTTTCAAGACTCAAAGAGGCAAGGCAGGCATTGGATCATTCAATTTGATTTTACTCCCGGACACTTTATGATAAACTCAAGATATTTACTCGTTTCACAATTGAGATCCCCATTGAATGGTACTTCACACCCAAACACCCAAATCCTGTGCAATACCGGTGAAGTTGGCCATCATGCCAGTGTCCTTGATTTTGGGAAGGCCTAAATATCCCTGTTGCTACACGTGGCACCCCGAGTTCCGGGGTCTAAGTCCCGAAAATCGAGGGTCGTCGGTAAAAATTCCGCTTGACAGAGCTGCAGTTTAGCAGTCCCGTCTGCGGAACACCACAAGAGAGCCGTGGCGTGTGTAAATACGGGCCCCGGAACTCAGATCACGTGAGTCGAACACTCTTTTCTCCTTTGGGCAAGACGGAAGGGATGATTCTGGCTAGCTTATGTTTCGGAGTCAGACATTTAAAATACAGATCACCCCAAGAATTTCTCTTGGTCACCAAATAGCGTGTCCATCAGTTACAGTATGAATAGAACTGAATCCATTTCGGGTCATTACACCGAAAACAGACAGTTTCTTCTGGTGTTAAGCGGCGTTAGATATTCAGTAGTATTCACCAATGAACACTGGCAATGAATATAGAGTTTATACACTACTATAATTTTATGGTCTATGATTTCTTTCGAGTAGTTTACACTTTGATGATGCTACTACTTAAATGTGTAGGTATTGCTGTCACCCAACTAAAACTAGGTCGACGCCACAATATAATGATAATATCACGAGACTGCGGGTTTTGATACCAGATTCAATAGGTACATTTTCAAAATCAAACCGAAAAACCAAAAGCTACCCTTCAACTCGCTCTTTTATTTGAAATCGGTCTAAACCGGCAGGGAATCCGCTCCTGAACTCGACCTGATCCACAGTCTCAGATTCCAAGCCCTTCACTTCCAACATGTTTCCTCAAATATCAGTGATTCTATCGCTTGGTAACCATATTTTGTTTTTTCACGCACGGTGTAGGGTATACTATACATCATGGAGTATGTCTATGGTATTATAGAAAGTAGATCTGCCAGCTCAGACCTGCATCTGTTCCTTGTATTCAGTCTGTGTATTGTTGCACCTGCAGAGGGCTACCACACCCTGGTTATCAGTCCAGGATAAAACTCTCCTATTTATAGTTTTCACAATATGTGAACATGCAGGTGCCTTCACATGTGCGTTTCTAACAATTGTGGTGTGTATTAGGGTGTATTATGGTGTATTATGGTGTATTATGGTGTATTATGGTGTATTATGGTGTATTATGGTGTATTATGGTGTATTATGGTGTATTATGGTGTATTATGGTGTATTATGGTGTATTATGGTGTATTATGGTGTATTATGGTGTATTATGGTGTATTATGGTGTATTATGGTGTATTATGGTGTATTATGGTGTATTATGGTGTATTATGGTGTATTATGGTGTATTATGGTGTATTATGGTGTATTATGGTGTATTATGGTGTATTATGGTGTATTATGGTGTATTATGGTGTATTATGGTGTATTATGGTGTATTATGGTGTATTATGGTGTATTATGGTGTATTATGGTGTATTATGGTGTATTATGGTGTATTATGGTGTATTATGGTGTATTATGGTGTATTATGGTGTATTATGGTGTATTATGGTGTATTATGGTGTATTATGGTGTATTATGGTGTATTATGGTGTATTATGGTGTATTATGGTGTATTATGGTGTATTATGGTGTATTATGGTGTATTATGGTGTATTATGGTGTATTATGGTGTATTATGGTGTATTATGGTGTATTATGGTGTATTATGGTGTATTATGGTGTATTATGGTGTATTATGGTGTATTATGGTGTATTATGGTGTATTATGGTGTATTATGGTGTATTATGGTGTATTATGGTGTATTATGGTGTATTATGGTGTATTATGGTGTATTATGGTGTTGGTGTGTATTATGGTGTTGGTGTGTATTATGGTGTTGGTGTGTATTATGGTGTTGGTGTGTATTATGGTGTGGTGCGACCTTAATCATGATGGTAATTATACAGCTGCGAAATCAGTGAAGCGCATCCCAGTCAAGCTCCCGCCTTTTTACCAAAATCACCATCACCACCTCAAAGATACCTGAAACACAGCCATTTTGTCCTATCGGCACCCAACCACGCACTCTAACGATCAAAATCCTCGTTTCCCCTCTCGAACAATCAGTGTCCTCAAATGGCGGTTCAGTTGTCCCGAGAGCACGTGGAGGAAACCTCCCAGCTAGTCCATTCGGATTTTTCAACAGTGTTCCAGTCAGAACCACCTCCAGATTTACCCCACGCCTATGAACTCAAGCAATCCGAAACTTTGTCGTTCCTCCATAACCTCCTCTACGATGACAAGTCCAGCTTGACCAACACAGACATTTTGAACATCCTAACCTACACCAAGGAGCGTGAAGCGACGTTGCTGTTCTCCAACCCCAAATCTGGAGTCTTCTCCAACGTCCAGGGTGTGCCCTGGGCCCCCAGTATTCGCCGCAAGTTCTACCAGGAGAGACTCCGAATCGGAAGCGGGTCCTGGTTCACCAATGTGCCCAATTCACGCCAAAATGCGATCAGGGTATGTTGAATGCTTGCTTTTTGTGCTTTTACTAACCGCAGGACTTGAATATCTTGTCGTACGAAGCCAAGACAGACTTCTTCAGTCGACAGAACTTCTACGGCCGGGTCAAAAACCATATCACCCACTTCCAGCTCCGATCGCTTGTTGTATGTGGCAAAAACCAGGCCAACGGAATCTTCTATCCGTCAGCATATAGCCACGACGCCGACTTGCAGTCGGTGGTGCCAGATTTGACGGACGATGCAACTGACCACCACACATTTTTCAAAATCATACGAATGATGCCCGATGAGACCTCGCACACCTCGACCAAGAAACTCGACTGCATCCTTGATTCGAGCCAGCTACAGCGCAGTGCCAACAGCAGGGTGTCGTCGTTGGCGTGCTCAGACAAGTTGCTCGCCACGGGAACGTTTGAAGGCGGCTTGATCTTGCATTCTATCGAGGACTCAAACCACCCCGTACTCTTGGACGAGCTCTTGATGTCCAAGTCCCGTGATGGGATTACAAACCATATCACCTTGGTGCAGAACGACCCCACGATTCTAGTTGCATCTAACGACTTCAAGCTACGACAACTAGACTTGGACAAAAGCACTCGCAGATGCGTGCATCTTCCATTTGCAATCAACTGTCTCAGCGTCAACCCATTCAATCAAAATGAGTTCTTCATTGCCGCAGACTCCACCGACAACTTCATCATCGACCGCCGGTGCCTCAAAGAGGAGCATTTCACCACCGCGGCCCGGTTCACCGGCCACAGAGATTACGGATTTAGTTGCGATTGGTCGCCAGCGGATGAAAACCTTTTGGTTTCCGGAAATCAAGATGGAACCGTGCGCTTGTGGGACCGGCGGAAAACCACCGAGAGTGTATTTGTATGGAACAGCGCTCTTGGATCTCACGCATTTGACATTGACGGCGGCGTTCTCGGCGGTCCGGTAAGGAATTGCAAGTTTGGACATTATGGGAAGCACATTGTGTGGGCCGAGAGCCTAGACCATGTGGGCGTCATCCCTGTGCACGACTTGATGAAGCTGTCGGAGAGCTTGACGCCCCGCGTGCAGTCCATCGACTTCATTGGTAAGTGCATTGGCTTGAATCTTGGACCCACCGGCAATGGCCGGGATGAAAGCCTTGTTATCGGCATCAACGACTGTCCGCTTGGGGGAATTCTTAGCTACCACTTGGACGCTCCGGACAAGCCGCTTCCATTTGATTTTACTTTCTGATCACCACATATCGTCCAAGTTTTCTGCCACCTGAAGCGACCCGCCCACTTCCTTGATAAGCGAGTCCAAGTCCCGAACCTTGGGTGTGGTTTTGGTGAGAGTGGCGATGAGCCGCACCTTGTTGCGGGCACCGATAATGGCCTTTTCGTACTTGGCCACGGCGGCGTCATCGTTGCTGGGTGTGACATCTCCTAAGATCTTTTCTAGCTGGTCCAAATGGGCCTGCACAGTCTTGTTGTTGGTTTGACGCCACTGCGCTGCTAGTCCTTTGATATAGCCCACCACCAAGAATCTTTGGAACCCGGTCTGGAGGCCATAGATCTTGCCTTCTAGATACTGCTCCCGGAAGGAAGACTCCTGGCCCTCTTTGAAGCCGGAGGCATAAAACTCCTCCTCTAGATCGAGGACATTGTCTAGTGTGATGTCCATAGTGTGGGAATACCAGTGAGACGCGCGCGATGACCCCACACATCTGAAGTGATGCCCCATAAACCCACTGATACACAATATGGCCGGCGTTCATTCCATGGATGCATATCTAGATCTTCCGGGAAAAAAAGACAAAAAGTCCCTTGAGCTAGGGTACCAGTCAGACTCAGAAAATGAGTCGGCCTCAGATACAAACAAAAACACGAGCGACAAAGATGACAAAGACGACAAAGACGATGACGACATGTTTGCATCAGATGAAGAAGTAAAGCCAAAGCAGAAAAATCCACGTCTTTTTGATATGGAGCAGTTTGTGGAGGAACAGGGCCTTGAAAATACCGCGTCCGAGGTCACGATTCATGGAGCAGCACATCTGGAACAGCTACAGAAGTTATACGCCAATGTGGAAGAGCACGATGCCGGAAAGGGCAATCAGCCGCTACCCGAGGTGCAGTTGGAGGCATTCAATTTACAAGAAGAGGCCGAACATGGCACATTCGACAAGGACATGAACTACACGCGAGAGGCCAACAGTGACGAAGAAACCGCAGAAGATGCATGGATGAGGGAGGTCAAGTTGCAGGATATTGAAAAGGCCAAGCAAGCCCAGCAAAGCCTTCAAAAAGCCTCGGCAAAACGCAAGCATATCCGAGATACCGGAGATCTTTTGCAGTCAGTAGTGAGACTTTTGGAGCCTGCGGAAACGACCATGGAGGCACTCGCCAGGCTACTGCCGCCCAAAAAAAAGAGGGGAGCCGTGGCCAGCGATGAAGACAAGAAAAGGCGGAAGACCGTGTTCGAACTCACTGAGTGCTGTGAGCAGCTTTCCAACGAGAAGGGTTTGCGTGATGCGTACGACATGAGCCGCGAAGAGTTGATGCGAATGTATGAGCGGGAGACAGGTCACGCTGTACCAACAGGCGGAGGCGAGGCCAGCAGTGGCCGAAAAAGAAAGGCTGAGCAGTTGGAAAATGCTTATGGCGATGCAGTGTGGGAGTTTCGCTGGATTGGCGAGGCCGAAATCAACGGCCCCTACTCTTCATACGAGATGAAGTACTGGGTAGACAATTACTTTGAAAACAAAGTGGAGGTCCGGCGAACAGACGGCGACACGTTCGTGCATGTCCAGGATGTGCGCTTCGATGACTGACAGGTATTCTGATGCACAGCGACTTTGCCTGCATGCCTTTAGGATCTTATTTGTCCACGGTGTAGTTCTGAATAGGAAAATGAATCTCGCGACACATGCCCTCGATAACGTCCCAGCCAACATTGCACTTCCAGCGTGTCTTGTTGCTTAGTGCATCTCTGGAGTAGGTCAGGTTCAAGAGGTCGAGCGATACGAGAGTCGAAATCTGGCAGTTGATGTCGACGTTCTTGTTCAAAGTGAAGGTGTTGAACTCGGTTTCTTTTTTGGCAATCTCGCGCTCCGAGAGCTCATGGTAGAGGTTGAAGTACTCCTTGTTGTTCCTGTTGAGCGTGGCGGACTCGTTCCGGTATGTGACGGAAAGAATGGCCTTCAACCGCTCCAAGTCGAAGTAATTGGCCGACAAAAGCCGCAGATCAATATCGCTCTTGGACACGCTATCGCCCGTGGACTTTGGCTTTTTCTTGAATGCCTTCACTTTGGAGAACAATTGCGGGTCCAACCTCTGGTCGCCGTGCGAGGCGAGGTAGGCGGCAATCAAGATGAACTTCGAGTGGTAGGTCAAATCACTGAAAAAAGCAACGGGTTTCTCGGGCTCAATGGTGCCTGTCTCGTATTCAAGCACTGTGCTATTGGTCAACACATCGTCTCTCAAAATTTCATCCTTCAACTTCCTGTACACCTTCAAAAAATCATTCGGCAGGTACTGCCCCAGGTGCAACTCCCGCACAAAAAGCGGCCAGATGGTGTGGCATTTGTCTTTGAGAAGCGTCATGTCCGACCCTGTGTAGCCAAAAAAGATATCCACCACGAGCTTGGCAAAATTGGCCCACATGGGAATGCTAACGGTTTCGTCATAAACTTCCTTGGGCGCACATTCAATCAAGATCTGGGTTGCCTGTGCAGACGTATACGGCTGGAAGTAAACATGAGGAGCCGCAAACGTCACTGTTTCGATGGGGTCGCCGTGAGACACAATGTAGACGACGGAGATGTTCCGGATGGACGAGTACTCTCGGAATCGGAGAAACGACTGGAAAAGCTCGTCGGTTTTATCAATGCATTGGTCAAAGCGGTCTAGCACAAGCACGTGCGGTTCGCTGTAGCCTGTTTCCTCCACAAACTGTTCAAGCGCCGTGAGAAAATGGGCAAAGGTCTCACACAACAGGGAGAGTCTGGCGGCCTCGAGGCCTTTGTACATGAACTTCTGCACGTACGCCGACAAGTCCACGCCACTATCGTTTCTGATTCCATGCAAGCAGCGCTGTAGCAAGATTTTGTGGGTGATGAACTCGTCACAATTGATGACGGTTGTGCGGGTACTCATCAGCTGTAGATGTTTCAAGACTGTGTGAGTTTTGCCGATGGAGCGGTATCCCAGCACAACCACGTTGGGCGCCAGGGAGGTGTCGCCTGTTAGATAGGATTCCAAAAGAGCGAGTTCTTTATCTCTGTAGCGAACGTAGCATCTGTGGTTTGGCATTAAAGTGGTGTTGAGGTGACAATTCGCGAATGGGTAGATTGATGCAAAATTGGTCGCACATTGGTACTTCACATAAGCCTGGAAAGACATGGAACCAGAATAAGCCTGGAAAGACATGGAACCAGAGCCTGGAAAAGCAGAGCTCTGTATGGTGACACTAGCATAGAAATTCAAGAGGACGATATCTACTCCTAGAAGCATGGACTTAGGGTATTCAAAGGTAAGTATACACTCGCCCATGCTTTTGGTGCTGCTTACCTTAAAAAAGCCGATTATATTCTATTTCCTGCAGCATCCCGTGGATCCCTAAATCCATGTGCATCACACGTATTCCTCGAGAACATTAAAAAGCATGGTCATACCCATGGCAGTGGCCACATTTTTGAAAACACCCATCCTTTTCTGTACATCCTCGAAAGGAACGGTTTCTGTCCATGCACCCGAGCACTTGCAAAAGTCGCTCATGTTGTCTGCTTTGATCTGGTGGCACCTGGAGCACTCGTAGTCTTGAGACATGTACCTGGAAAGTAGCTGGTAGAACTGCGCTATAATCGCCTCCTCCATCACTGCAATATTGTAAGCCTTATGACACACAGGACAGGCCTTGATGTCTTTAGAGTCGTCGCGGCAGAAGTCAATATCTCGAATATGACTGCAGTAGTCACAGATAAAAGAGCCCACCCTCAATGATGCACTGGGGTTTTGAAAGACAGATTCGGGACTGAATTCTTTGATGTCGAGTTCTGCCAATAAATCTTTTCTGAGCATGCGGACCTCGATGTTCTTCTGTTTAGATAGTCCGAAAACGCCACATAGGAACTTCACCAACTCCAACACCGGGTTTCGTAAATGAAGATGCGATCCCGCCAACACAGGAAAGGCGTATTCTGCTTTCAACTCAGGATTAAGAATAGACTCGTTTTGCCGGCGGTATAGCTTTTTGATGCGTTGATAAAGCGGCTTTCGGAAGTTGCTCATGACCTCACTGACAACCTCGGGCTCGTCGTGACTGGTGTTCTCCTGGTTCTTTTGGCCATTTAAGATGTGAGCCAATTGCGTGATTCTTTGCGTTCCAGTTTGCGTTCCTCCCAACAAAGTCTCGCTCTTGTGTTCCGAAAGTGCATTCAAAAATATGAGAATCCAGTCTTCGAACTCGCTTTGCAACATAATCGGCAAGAAATTCTTGATATGCCATTTACTGACAGGAGTCAAGCTCTGAACTTCGTCATTAGTGATCTCACGGCAGCATCTTCCGGCATAATTAAACTCGTCCATCCAAATCAACAAGTCCCAGTACTTCACCACATTTAAATCCAAAAAGTTGAACAACGGCTTGGATCTTGTTGCACTAACAACGTAGTTCCCGTAAGCGTAGGAATTTTCCACTGAAATCTTGCTGGTCTGAATGATGATCTTTTGTCGGTTGGCAAAAACCACATTTGCATTCAGACGCTTGAATTCTCCCACAAGCTGCAAAAGTGCCTTGCACGTCAAGTTGTGCACATGTTTCTGAAGTGTGAAGTCAAACAAATAGGAGTCTTTTCGTTGGATCCATGCCACCAAATGACTCATCATCGAGTCTGCATGGGCGTTGTTGTTGCAGGCGTCGTCCCACCAAGACTTGACCATGGATCTCAATTGCAAAAGCGATGCCGGCGAGAAAGTATCGGAAGCAAGAGTGGAGGCACCATTATTTTCGTCTCCCTCCAATGGGTCGTCGGCCAAATCCGTACCCTCTGCTTCGTTGATGAGAGAGGAAGTGAGAATTGTATTGATAGTGAGAGTACCGATTTCCACTTCTAAACATGCAGTTTCATAGATCTCGGGATTGTTAATCGTGAGGAACTCCAAATTTTCAACATCCTCAAATCGATCAGCTTCATATCCACCATGATCTGGATATGGGTTAGATGACCACCATAACACAATGTTGTTTTCGCTCAACTTTCGTGCATATTGCACATCAATCAAGTAGCCCATGTTTTCAGTTTGCAAATTGCAAAGGGGAATGTTTGAGTAGTTGGACAAGTCGATCAAATTTTTGATCCAAGACGCCAACTGGAAGTAGTGCTTGACTATTCGTTTTGAAATGAGACTCTGCCATCCAATAGCAGGCATCTGAATTTCACCCACGCTCATTTTAATGGTGGGAAAATCAGAAGATGATTCAATAAGCTGAAGAACTTTGTCACAATGAGGAGATTGAACAGTGAATAATGCCTTGCTGCTTCTGCCTTCATGAATCTTTCTGACTTTGGAGTTCAACTTTTTGTAGAGCGAAGTGGCTGTACTGAAATAAGTCGTCTCGAACTCCATTTCCTCTTGGTAGTCCAAAATGTTGTATAGCATAGAGAATTTGCTTTTTTTGGCTTCGTAAATCTCCTTGTAAATCTTTTCGAGGTTAGAAGGAAGCTCCTGGGCACCACTCGATGGCTTCAAAATAAGCAAAGCCACCGTATTTCCCCAGGTGTTAAAAAGGGCAAAGAATTCATAGCCGTTGGTCATAATGTGGAGCAAATAGAAGACATCCATACTGAATCTTTTCAAGTATTGCTGAGAGTTCACGGTCACAAGATCTTTAGTAGTGAAGCCCGTCTTTAAACATTTCCCTAGGGCCCCAACCCTCGTATCATCGAAACGAACAGTATTACCCAAGTTGATAATAGCACGATCAATAGAGTTTATCTCTGTCTCGTAGAGTCCGAGTATTTTTGAGTCATGCAACAAACTGTCCACCTTGCTGATCTCTTCGTTGAACGTTGTTTCAGGCATCGTCAATTTGTATAGGTTTGAAGCATCGTGGCCATTGGGAAGGACGGCTTTTGATTTCTCGATTTCACAGTTCGGGATGGTCTTTTTATGTGAAATGCCCGTCTTGAAAGTTGCATAAATTTGCTTTGGAATATGAAACAAGAACGAGTGCACTTTCTGCCGTGACAGAACGTACACTTTAATGGCTCCAACGTTCACTGGGTCCATCTTGTACTCAAGAATTTCCCATTCGGACCCTGCAATGTTTTCCGCCTGTTTTCTGATCATGTTTCCAACAGACTGTCTATGATTCGACTCGGCGCTGTCACCAAAAAGCATTTTTCTTCTGTCTCTGTTTTTCGACTGAAGTTGCCATTTGGCCTTCTGATATTCCAAAAACCCAACGTAGTCTTCAGTCATGGAAGGACACTCACCAACAAGGATCAAAGCGTTTCTCTCTTCTTCTTCAACTCTTAACCTTTGGGCTTCTCGGAGCTTTCTTTTCTTGACAGTGACTTTTCCGAGTTTGGGTTTTTCAATGTCGCCTCCATCATACTCTCCGAAATCTTCGATATCCTTCACAAGCTTGACTTTATGATCGGCCCTGCTTGTAGCATTGAAGAATGTCGAGATCGAAGACTGCTTGAACTTATCTTCTTGAATGTTGATTCGTTTTCTCAACCAGTCCGGATGCGGGACTCTGGGAACCGGGTTCTTGACGTTTTGGTAAGCCGCAGGAATGGTGATAATCTTCTGAACAACAGAGGCAAGACGTTCATAGTAGTAGCCCCAATCTAGAACCGAACGGGGATCAAACTCAGTCAAAGATTGGTCTTTGAGCCACTTTTTCAAAAAGTATTCTTTTCTTTCCGAAGAGAAAACAGCGACAGGAACAGCTCTCTCAGTGACAGGACTCCCCAAAGGCTTTGAACTGATGATGTATTTACAAGCCAAACCGGAATTTTTGACCATCTCTTCACCAAGAAACTCGCCCAACCGCTTGGCAGTTGTGATGGATGTGGACTTTTGACCTTCATATTCGCTCAAAGCTTTGCTCATCAGTTTATTTTCACAAATGAGCTCAATAAGATCTTCATCCTCAAGCATTCCACCCTTTGTATCCAAAACATCAAGCCAATTATTGGCAACAGTGGCAACCGCACCGTAACAACTTTCGAGAGTATCTCCTTCAAGAAATAGCTTGAAGATATCTGACTGGAAATTCTTGATAAGGTTCAATTCTCCTCTTCTTTTCAACTCGAACCCTTTCAACTCCGCTAAAGTACCGTCGTGGTTGAAGACAGCATATCTCTTTTTTAACCCCTTACCCTCTTCTTTCGAAGTGGGTAACACCATAGCCTTGTAAGGACCATCAACTTCAAAGAAGATCGAGTTTTCCGATTTGGTCTTGTACTTGAAAGTATCCTGGTCAATCAAATCCAGGTATTGATGATTTGTGAATTCCTGATGAACCAAGTAATTCAACATCGAACACGGGTATTCCAAGAGAATGGACTTTCCGTTTTTGCATTTCAAAGAGAAATTTTCAGGGAATGACTCGGGCAAGATACACCAGATACCATCAGTGTCCAATTCCAAAGGACGGCCAATTCTTTCCACTAATGAACGTGCCATTTGAATGATTTTGGAGCCGGTAAGACAAGTAATTCCTGCCATCTCCATGGAATACCAACGAGAGCCTTTTCTCATGACATAACCATAGAAAGAGTTGAGAATGACCTTGTGGGCCAACTGTAAAGAGTCATACAAAACCACCATTTTGTTGGCTTCATCCTTTGAGATTGTATCTTTGCATTTCAGCGCCTTACCTTTCCACTCTTTGGCAAGCCCTTTGAACTCATAACGACGGTCTCTGAAGTTTCTGACGGTGTTGACATAAAAAGGGTTCTCTCTTTGGCAGACAATGGCCTCTCTGGTTTTGGTTTCGGTGACCTTTTTTCTGCTATAGTTCTTCTGAGAGTACTCGCCCAATCTCTGTTTGATTAGCAGAGCCTGTTCGGCGTAGGGAAGCTCATCAAAAGTTCTTCTCTCATGCCAAGACTTCAACGGTGGAAACGACTCATTTTGCAACGTTCGTTTGACCAAGCCATAATCGTTCGCCTTGGCTGGAGAGAATTCTCCTCTCCAAGACCACTCTAGTCTTCTGTCACAATTCTTTCCGGGACGATTGAAGTCGCAAACAGCGCAGTCTTCCTCAGATTTCATAGAGTCCGGCTGTAATCTGTTGGATGTCATGATATTGGGGTACATGGAAGCCACATCCACATGATAGATCAATGGATTCTCCGTCCTGTTGGGATTGTCTCGAAGATTCTCAAGCTTCTCCCGGACTTCATTGTAGATCTGATCGAAGTTCTCGATGTCGCTCATCTTCTTGCCGTTTTCCACCTCAACACAGAACTCAATCGATTTTCTGAGATTTCCCAAAAGCTCGTTAATGGCAGCAGGCTGGATTTTGAAGTCCGTGGGGATATCACTCCGAAAAACTCCAGACTCTAAAGATTCCACATGCCCCCCAACATAAGTTTCAGACTCGAGAAGGTGACCCTCGTAAAATCTCTCGATTGGATCCGTGTATTTGTTGGGAAGAAGAATTCCTCTCTCGTAAGCCTGAACCATCAACAACATCTCACATAAGGTACCTGTACCTTTACGTAGAACTTCATCCGGGTTCAATGGAATGATCGTGCACAACGAAAAGATGAACGGGTGCACGTACTTGAAGTACAAGTAGTAGGTAGCAACGGCATCAGAGACGGAATACTCCGATAAAACTTGCGGCTTTTCGTAGGCGTATGGAGTCATGAGCTCGGGATCTAACTCTGTTGGGTTGTAACCGAGCTTGGCAGTCACCACGGCCTTCAAGCCCTGAGAGCCCTGGGGCAAGTAGGAATCTCTCTTAACCCATCGAAAACAGTCCATGTGGACACAGTACTTTGACTTGTACTCGCCTTCGTTATCTTTGGCGAAGCCAATCTCGTCGAACATGTCCATTTCATGGAAGTTTGTCCTGTTTTCGACAAACGGCCAGTCGAAGAAGTCACCATTGAAAGTAGCTATGACTGTGGGCCTCACATCTCGTATATGCTCAAAGAACCTTATGAGCACGTGTTTTTCGTCAGGCTCGTTGAAAACCGTAAAGAGTCCCGGGTACTCGGGGCGGGGCGTGTACTCAAAATCGTCGATATCCTCAGAAACGATCTCTCTGTTGGTAATGAGGTACCCTTCCCCATCTATCATGTAAGAGATCATCATGATCTGGTCCACCTTGGCATCTGGAAACTTAAGGGGAGCCTTTGTGGTCTCTATATCGAAAGCCAACACCACGGGGTCGGCAAATGCAATTTTATCTGTGTTTTCCTCAAACAGCACCTCTCCGTGCTTGGCGTAGACATCGTACCACTTTCCCACCCTGATGTTCTTGTCAATAGAAACACGCACATGGAAGGGAACATCGTACTCTCGCGAGTCGTCGATCAAGGTCTTGGGATCACTGAGGGTGTCGTTTGCTCTAGATTTAGCCTCAGATGTATGATGCAGGCTATTGGAGTTGCCAAGGTTCATGATCTGAAACACGTCCCTGGTGTCTCTTTTGGATTGGTTTTCCTTGACAATAGGCTGAAGCACGCGTCGGGCTCCTAAGAGATCCGACACGTTGTGAAACAGCAACCGGATAAGAGTACGCTTCAAGCCCACCAAGTGGTTGGGTAGCGCCAAGTCGTCCTTGATTTCCCGAGAGATGTTTTTGAGGTGGAACTCCTCCAAAGTCTTTTTGAGAGTCTCCTCCACCTCCGCCTCTCGTCCAGGCATGACTATAAGAAAGAAGTAGGGATCGTACTGGATGGTGGATTTGAAGGTTCCGCCCTCCTCATCAATAAAATAGAAATCCACACCCGAGTAGCCGGCCAGGTAGTCTTCAGAAGGAATGGTGGTAGCATGCATGTTGACCAACCAGCCTTTTCTGGGCTTGGCGCCGTCGAGGTCGCCATGGTCGAATCTCTCGAAGCCCATGACGGCGTCTAGGCTGTCAATACGCTGCACCAACTCCTTTTTTGTGGCGGAATTGCTGAGCATAGGGTTATTTTGGGTTTGGTCTTCATCTTTGACGAGTTTGAATTCTGACGTGACCTTGCCCTTGTTCTTGACGAAACGGGCGGAGGTTGAACCCTTGAAACGGGTGGTGGTCTGGACGGACATGGGAATTTGTGCCAAATGTTTCCAAATCTTGCCACGTTCGTGTATGTGGCCTCCAGCGTGCCTACTATTAGTGGTGGTAAGGATTCGCAGAAATGAGATGCTACAGCACGCGTATCACACGCGCGACAGTGAGACTTGACTCTTTGTTAGCAATGCGCATGGGCTCACTGGCCGCGGCACGTGCCCATGAACAGCACACTCTATACTGGAGCATTCAGTGACACACGGCATCACAGGCTTGTTATCTTGACATGAACAACACGATCAAGAACTGCACGGCCACAGAGTAGATGAACAAGAACTGCACGCGGAGTCTTCTTTGGCTGTTCGAGATGGACACGTTAGCACCTTCTCCACTTCCAATAGGCAACACAAGGAACTTCAAGGACCGCATCAAGAACAACGACAAGCTGCCGACAACCGCAAGGAAAAAGCCGTAGAAGAGCACCCATGAATTGCCAAAGATTTGCTTCCAGCAGAGCAAGCAAATGATGGTCACGTATTTATAGCCGCTGAAACTGAACAAGTCCCAGAACGAGCTTTGGGACGAGCAATTGAGAAGGTAGAGGCCCACCTTGAAAATCACCATGTCCAAAAATGAGCACGCCAAGGTTTGCGACGCCAAGTAGCCAAACACCTGTGGATGAAACTCACCCTTCAAGCCCAGGAACAGCGCCCAGAGCAAGATGTACGTCACATAGGACATCAAGGGTATGTAGAGGTCAGGGGCGTTGATATCCTCCGAGGCCGGGGCGTAGTTGATTCCTGACGAGTTCCCATTGCCGTTTTCAACAGCTATGATCCGAGACCAGTCTCTGTGGCGGTAGGGAAAAAGTATTAGGGCAATCTTCCTCCACACGTACGAGTTGCTGACCTTGAAGTAGTACTTCAACTCGCCGGCCACTGGGATGTATGAGCCGAAGTTCTGCTGAATATAATTGTTGGACTGACCGAAGCTGCTCTTGGCAAATTGGGCCGCCATTGATGCCGCTGGATCCGAAAAGAAATCGCCATACGATGCACCCTGGGCCTGCTGCCCACCGGAAGCGCCCGGGCCTGTGTTGTATTGCTGCTGCTGGCCAAACTGCTGATTGTATGGCTGTTGGTATTGTTGTTGGTATTGCTGTTGGTATTGCTGTTGGTACTGTTGTTGGTACTGTTGTTGGTACTGTTGCTGGTACTGTTGCTGGTACTGTTGCTGGGGAGCCGCCTGTCCCTGCTGCCCCTTGGGCGCATACTGCTGTTGCGTGTAGCCCAGATACTCGCCCGAATTCTGAAACTGGTTTGGCGACGGGGTGTACTGGGACTGGGAATGTCGGTTCTGCATATGCTGCGGACGAGGATGATGCAAGTTCTTCGCCTCGCCAGTGAAGACGGTATCGGCAGCAGACGCGTAGGGATTGTACATGGTGTTGTAGTGTGTGTTGCGGAGTGAATCGAGGCGGCTCGGTGGCCATGTGTGGGTCGTGCGCCAACCATAAGCAACCGCCAAAAGCCAGTGCCACGTCCAGGTGGAGCTGTGGAGAATAGGGCCCCAAACGGATTCCACCGGCAGCACACTGGGCTCGGTATCGACTTGAGCCACCCCGCTTGCTCTTTATGGCGGTGGGCGTGCGTACCTGCAGATTCGCAGGCGTTCCCCAAGAAATCACGCTACCTACAACTCCATCAAAATGCCCGACAGCAAAGTTCTTGTTGTGTCCAATCGGTTACCGGTCACCATCACCCGCAAACCCGGCGGACTGTACGACTACTCCATGTCGTCCGGCGGATTGGTGACAGCTTTGCAAGGCTTGAAGAAATCTACCGAATTCCAATGGCTAGGCTGGCCTGGATTGGAAATCCCCCACGACGAGCAGGATAAGGTCAACAACGATCTCATGACCAAGTTCAACTGCACAGCCATCTTCTTGAGTGATACCATTGCCGATTTGCACTACAACGGTTTTTCCAACAGCATATTGTGGCCGTTGTTCCACTACCACCCGGGCGAAATGAACTTTGACGAGACCGCGTGGGCTGCCTACATTGAAGCCAACAAGCAGTTTGCTGCGGCTATTGCTGCCCAAGTCAACGATAACGATTTGGTGTGGGTGCATGACTATCACTTGATGCTATTGCCGCAGATGTTAAGGGATTTGACCAGCCACAGGAAAAACGTCCGCATTGGCTTCTTCCTCCACACGCCATTCCCCTCTTCGGAAATCTACCGGATTTTGCCGGTCCGAAAGGAGATCTTGGTAGGCGTGTTGAGCTGCAACTTGATTGGCTTCCACACTTACGACTATGCAAGACACTTCTTGTCGTCGGTGGCCCGCATAGTGTCTGATGTCAAGACTGTTCCCAATGGTATCGAGTATGATGGTCGTTCCATCAGTGTCGGCGCTTTTCCAATTGGAATCGATGTGGATAAGTTTACTGAGGGCGTGAAACTGCCCAATGTTGTTTCTCGCATCGAGCAATTACAGAAGAAGTTTGGCGATACTCAGGTCATCGTCGGTGTGGACAGATTGGACTACATCAAAGGAGTACCGCAAAAGTTGCATGCGTTTGAGGTGTTTTTGACCGAGAATCCCGAGTGGATCGGTAAAGTGGTGTTGGTGCAGGTTGCTGTTCCCTCTCGGGGAGATGTTGAAGAGTACCAGAGTTTGAGGGCCACTGTGAACGAATTGGTGGGCAGAATCAACGGGAAATTTGGAACCGTGGAATTCACGCCAATTCACTATTTGCACAAGTCCGTTCCTTTTGAGGAGCTCATCAGTTTGTACTACATCTCCGACGTGTGCTTGGTGAGCTCCACGAGAGACGGTATGAACTTGGTCAGCTACGAGTACATTGCGTGTCAAGAGAAAAACAAGGGATCGTTGATTTTGTCGGAATTTGCCGGCGCTGCTCAGTCTTTGAACGGTGCTTTTGTCGTGAATCCTTGGAACATCGACGAGTTGTCCGAGTCCATCAAGGAAAGTTTGACCTTGCCTGAGGAAAAGAAGGCCATCAATTTTGAGAAGTTGTTCACCTACATTTCAAAGTACACATCTGCGTTTTGGGGGGAAAACTTTGTCAAAGAGCTTTCGAAATTGGAAGGCAACTGAGTTACTTCCCTAAGGGAGTATTTCGAAGCAGCGAAACTGCCCACAGATGAAAGCTGCGGTTCAGGCCATTTTCTTCAGTCCTATTGAAGCTAAAATGTGCACTTCATTGTAAATGTATCAGTTTTTCCATGGGTACTGGTTGAGTCCGTTAAAAATTACACTTGACTGTGTGGCGTAATCGTAAACAAGTAGCCAGAACAGTAAGATGATAGAGGCGATCAACTACTTCACATAGCTACAGCAAATTAATTATATATTGTCTTGATAAAGTTCACTCGACGAAGTCGATATCTTGGTCCAATTTGATGGGTCTTAATGCAGAAAGGTTGTGGGTTTCAAGGTTGGCTGCAGTCAACGGCGACACGTAAATTTCGTCCTCTTTGTTATCTTTTTTGTCAGCTGCCTTTTCATTCTTGAAAACGATTGCCCTGGATAGCGGTCCGCTGGAGGCCTTGTTCGGGATGAGGCTTTCTCCAAGCTGGTTGGTGGCTGGAGTAGAAATAACTTGCGGTTTGATTCCAAGCTTCGAAAGAAGCGAGCTGTTTGCATATAGGTATGAGTTTGGGTTGGAAGGCGCCTTGCTGGAGACAAATTGACCACTGGTGTAAAGCGAAGACTGCGGTAGATTGTGTCTGGGCATGTGCGCTTGTTTGACCGGAGGAGCTTCAGGCTTCGAAGGCTCAGCAGCTTCTTTCTTCGTATCGATTTCCTCCTTGTAATGTGAGACGTCCTTCTCCAAAGTTTTGGCCAGGTTAAACGCCGATAGAAGATATGGAAGCTCCTCGGTGAGGGTTGATCCCTGCAAGAGACTGTTCGATGTGTAGAAGGAACTGTTGGAATTTCTTCTGGCGATGCCAGTGCTTGAAGCCTCTGGGGTAGTGATTGAATGCACCATAGGATTTGAGTACAGGGGCGAAGATGAAGACACGCCCACGGAGGACGAGTCTAGAGCGGAATCGGCGTAGGCGTAGTCAGCCTCCTTTGAAGCTTCGAACATCTCTTCGTAAGCAATAGCAGGGACGTCGTTAAGGGCTTGGGCGTACTCAAGTTTGTAGACTTCAAACATCTGCTCCATATCGGAAATGACAGCCAAACACTCGTTCTTATCCTCCTCGTCTTCGTTTTCGACGGCCTTGTTGAGCTGGTTCAAAAGGCTGACCACAAAATCCTGGTACGAGCTCACCGTTTCAATCTGCTCCGGCGTGCCGCCTTCCAACATCCACTCGAGATTGGTTCCGATGGTGATTAGCTTTGCTTTCAGGTATGCTATGGTGATCTTCTCACGTAGTTCGTCCTTAAGCTTGATGTTCCTCAAGAGTAACGACGTCAATAGCGTGCCACTGTCGCTTACGTACTCGCGAGGAGAAAGCGACCTCAGGGCATTGGTGATGAAGTCAATATCGGTGCTGATCTTGTTGAGTTTGACTGTGAGCTCCTGGCAAGAGTCGATGACCCGCATGCTGACATTGTTGTTGAAGGTTTTGATGTTGTCTGGGTTGGTAGAGTCAAAATGATTGGCAGAGTTGATATCTAGCGATAGGAAGGCCCAGTTCTTTAGATTGAGTCCGATTTTCTCCAACGTTTTGAGGATGCTTAAACACAAATTACATAGCCGGGTGACTTTTTTCTCCGTCAAGGGAAAGTTCTGGATGAGCTCGATGATTTGGGATGATTTTGACTTCTCCTTGTTCAAATCCGGGTCTCGAGCAAGCGCAAGGATGCTGTCATGATACTGACCCCCAGCTGAATATGACATCACGCTGAGTTATGCAATTCGTGGATGTAGTGTGGATAATGTAGAATGGTAATGGGGCTGGTGAGACACCAGATGCGAATCGGGATGACGAGGTGTTTAGAAAGAGTCTTTGTTGGCTGGAAATGCAAGTGTTTCTTGTTTTGTAGGCAATGTTGTGCTCTCACGAAAAAAGTGTTGTTGCGAGCAATGCGATCAGGTGACCTCAGCCATGTAGTGAGCAGAATACGGGGTAAAACTTGCTCTTTGCCGGCCATGCTGCTCATAGAATAGAGAAAGAGTTGAGTATTGCGATCCGATGCTATATACGATTTTCAGTGAGCTAGATCCAAGAATGGGTCCATGTCCAGTCCTAGCAGCAATCATGCCCATGCGGAACTGGTAACTATCGTAAGTCACTTTTAGTTAGGCGTTGATCCCAATGTGACAGTGACCTCCGATACGGAATCTGCCATTATTATCATGTGCAGCAGGTGCACTTTCAGCAGCAATAAAAAGCTGGGCCGGCGCCAGAAACCCCAGATCCTGTACCAACGGAGCTGGCCTTGCCGCCGGTTATCAGTCGTTGGTGGTCTCTATGGAATGTTCCCATTCCTCCAAGGAGCTGTGTGGGTGAAGGGCCACTATGACTAGCGTCATGTTGTCGAAGCCAATACCCGTAGCTCTCGACGCCATACTTATGCAGTCATTGAGAACACACTCAACAATATGTTGCAAATTCCAGCCCTCACGGACTTTGCTTCGTATCAACAGTAGCAAAGCGTCGTTGGTGTAACAGTCCCAGATACCATCGCAGGCTAGCACAAGATATTCAGGGACTGCCAATTCCTGTAAGTCGTAGATTAGGATATCGGGCTCTGCGCTGACTTGAAACATCTCAGGCGGTATAGCAACCAAGTTGCCTTTCGCAAATCGGCGGTTTTTCTCAAAGTAGGTGTTGTTTTTGCCCGGGGCTCCAAGCTGGAGCCAAGGTAGCTTGAACTTGAAGTCTCCAAAGGCTCGTGATAAGGCCAATATCTCGTTGACCCGTGAATTGAGCACGTAGCCGCCACTGTTCTCGATGCGGACCCGCTCGCCCATGTTGGATGGCTTATGATCAAAAGAAAGAGTCTTTGAAAATCCGCCAGGCAACGACAAAATGGAGCGCGAGTCTCCGGTGTTGGCAGCAATTATGAAACGCCCAAAAACAATCACCACCACCGTGGCCGTGGAGCCGCAATTGCTGGCTTCTTGCTCGGGCAATTGGGCGTCGACCTCGAAGAAGATGTCTTTGATCTTGCGGGTATAGACGGAGAGTTCTGTATTGGAATCGAGGTTCTTGAGGGCCTTGAAGATCTTTGCACAGAGCTTTTCACGTAGCATTTCTGCAATTTCCTTGCCGCCATGGCCATCGAAAACACCAAACACTGCTAGCGACTCGGACTCGGACACCCGGATGTCGTGGGCATCTTCCATGGACATTCGGTAGCCCTGCATGGATCCCACGCTGTATGAAAGCGTGTCGAAATTACCATGGTCTATTGTTTTCTCCTCCACTGGGTGGGATAACAATTGGCCCATAAGTTAGGCTATGGGTAGCAAGAGTGAGACAGACAGTGACAAGAAAGGTTCGGCCACAAGCAAACGTCACAAACGGGAAATCACACACAAAGTTGTATATATGGACCTGTGATAAAAAGAATGGGTGTAGATGATGCGTGGCACAGGACTGAAGAACAGTTCGCGCGCAGTGCCCCAAATCTAAGGCTCAGGGGATTTTCGCGCGATCAGCGGCTGTTGCCGTGGGCCTCTCCAGACAGGAACGATAAGAGCTGGGATTGTTGCCAGCAACCACGGGAGCGAATGGCGTGCGGGGGCAAAAATGGGCATGCATCTGCGTGTAGTATTGCTAGCCGCTACCCGGCTGTGGCTGTACCACCTACACTTGCCGCCGGCCGGCAAATGGGCCTGCATCCAGCCGCCACACACATGCAGGAATGTGGGGCTAGGCGCTGATACGAGCACCTCCACCCACAGGCCACGCCGGATACACTGCTACGCAACATGCGATTGCCCGTGATTACAGCGGACTCCGTGGAGGGCGATGCAAACTACACGGCGCCACGGTCATTCCCCATAGGGCCTCATTTCGAGAAGTACCACCAAAACCCGATTCTTCGGCCGAACCCAGAGCGGGAATTCGAGGAGGCCTACATCTACAACGCCACCGCCATTGTGCTTGATCAGAAAGTGTTTCTTTTGTACCGGGCACAGAATAAGAGCCGCACGCTGACAGTCGGCTTGGCGTGGCTGGAGGACGGGTTCCACTTCAAACGCTACCACAAGCCCGTTTTATACCCCACCGAGCCCTGGGAACAGCGGGGAGGCTGTGAAGATCCCCGCATTGTCAGAGACCCCGAGACTAAGTTGTTTATCATGACATACACTGCTTACGACGGCACGCATGCCCGATTGTGCTTGGCCACATCACCCGACCTCTTATCGTGGAAAAAGTACCCACCGTTGATCGCAGATGACAAGTGGCAGGAGATTTGCAACAGTCTCGACGGCGGGCAGTTTATCCGGCACGGCTGGCTGAAGTCGGCGTCCATCTTCGTGGACAGAAATAAAGACGGCTACTACTACATGATCTGGGGAGAGTCGGGGTTCCAGTTGGGGCGCAGTAAGGACCTCGTGCACTGGAAACTCGATACTGGTTTGTTCACAACCGGCAAGTTTCCCTGGCAAAATCGCTTGATTGAGCCGGGCCCGGCACCCATCAAGATCGACACGGGCGACAGCCGCCGCAACCACTACATCTTGTTCTACAACTCGTCCACAATCGGCGGCAGCGGCTATGCACGTGCCACCTACACCATCCTGCAGATGCTCATTGACTACGATGACCTTGGCCTGGGGCCTTTGGCTCGGTTGGAGCATCCGATTTTGGTGCCGGATGCGGCCAACGAAATCGCAGGGCAGGTAAACAAAGTGGTTTTTACCGAGGGCGTGGTGCAATTCAAGGGGAAGTGGTTTTTGTACTATGGGCAGGGCGACTCGGAATTGGGCGTGGCCACCTGTGATGTGTGACAGCAGCATGTTGTGTATTGGTGATGCACAGGGTGGGAACCAACTAGGCATGGTGTCTGTTGGAGTTTGTGTTTGTTTGTGTTTGTTTGTGTTTGTTTGTGTTTGTTTGTGTTTGTTTGTGTTTGTTTGGTGTTTGTTTGGTGTTTGTTTGGTGTTTGTGTTGTTTGTGTTGTTTGTGTTGTTTGTGTTGTTTGGTGTTTGTTTGGTGTTTGTTGTTTGTTGGAAGATGGTCTTCGCCCTACTAGGCAGGCGTTATCGCGCGCAGATGCCTTCACGCAAGTGGAGTGCTACACCAAGTATTCCACCGAACAGAGAATCTACACCGGACCCACACTCTCGTGCCCAAGTTATTTCTGACTGCGTCTCCAATCGTGCTCCTACTAGTGTCTCAACCGCTTTCATCGCTTAGTCCAGCCCAGCACTAGGGACGCCCCGTCATACCTCAAAATGGTATCCACCCGAATCAAACTTGACGGCACTCCCATAAACCACGCCGAGCCCGTTCGAATCGCATGCTTGGGGGGTCCCAAAACAGGAAAAACCGCCTTCATCCTGAAAATTGCTGAGGGCTCGTACCGTGACACTTACTACCCGCTGCGCAAAACCATCCCCATTCTTTTTAGCTACAATCCTAGCGACTACTACCTGCGGGTGTTTCTCAGTGAATGGGACCCCAGAGAGTCGCTCCAGGCGTCGTTGGCCCGCGAAGACTTGTTGTTGAGTCCTGTGATCTCCGACAGTCTTGTCAAAGCGTCGGGGAAAAAGCATAGTGCCAATGCCTTGGCAGAAAACGGCAACTCGTTGATTGCAAACAAGTACTACGCGTCTTACCGTGAACACGATAGCGCTGATCTCAGAGTGACTCCGGTGTTGTGTGAGCTCATTGATACCCCTGCCTTCAACGCCAGCCAGTTTGTTCCTTTTCTTGAGGCTTCACTCTACGCCAAACTAAGCAAGGATGTGCTTCACAACTTGGCAGATGTGCCACGCCAGCCTGTGAACACAGAGCCGCTTCTTGTGGCCAGCGGTGCCGGTGAGTTGAACGGAGCAATCGATGGCTACTTCCTCTTCTACAGTGCAGTGCCGTCAGCCAAACCTCCTGGTTACGGTGAGGAGGCCAAAGCTGCTGACCTGACGTCACTCTCTCTGCTCCCGGTGATTCGAGCTGCATTGGAAGAGGCATGGAGTGAGTACTATACCTACAAGACGAGGTGGGAACAGGGCAAGGAAAAAGACATGTTCAACTTGAAGTCGGCGTTGCTGAACATGTTTGACCGCAGTGGACAGCTCAAGCAAAACATCCCCATGGGGCAACTATTGAGCACGTCACTAGATCCTGCCGATACACTGTGTCCGCCTCCAATCTGGATCATTTGTACCCATCGGAGTCTGCTAGCAGCGTCGCCCAAATTAATCTCTGACGGCAGAGAGCTTGCACGAAAATGGCGCTGTGGATTCGCAGCGCTCGATATTGCTGAGAACGTGGACGTGATGATGTCGTTGATGGTTCGGGAAGTTTCGGAGAGAAAGGCTCTTCAGAAACAGAGGAGGAGATAATACAGCTCTAGCGGGGCAGTGGCCTTATGAACCTAATGCTATCAACCAATCCTGTTTTCATGCAACGTACTTTCCCATGACGTAAGTATAGATATTGTATGGGACCGGCTATACATATTGTATGGGACCCGCTATACATATTGTATGGGACCCGCTACGGTGTATGCAGACTATCTAATCGCGGGATGCAGGGAACATGGTCATACGCATTACACCGCCACTTTCTTTCCACTTGCCTCAAAGCCCAACACACCATCGACTCTACATGTCGTATGATGCTAATGCTGACACATTCACATGCCCTATCTGCCTGACAAAGCTCCCGAATACAATTGTCTGTGGCTCCTGCACAAGTGACCGCCTTGAGGCCATCCGCAACTCCGTGATTGAAAATGAGCAGAAAAACAACCTAATGAGGCAGGAAATTGACGCCATCTTTAGCTTCATTCATGGTGAGTCCCAGAGGCTTCCAAGTATGGTGGCGTTGCCCGGAATCCCGGTCCCAACCCTGGCGGCAATCGGGAAACTCGACATGAGCATCAAGAAACTTGAGTTGCACAACCTCAGGTCCAAAAATCACAGCATACAACGAGCCCTGAATTCTCTTGAGCGGAAGATTAGCGCTACCAAGGCCGAAATCCACCAGCAGAAGCTTCTGAACATCGAGCTTCGGCAAAGTGTCGAGGCTGCGAGATCTCGAATGGTGAATATGGCCAATACAAAGCTCGCGTCGTTGGACAAGGAGCAGGCGGAAATCAAGTTTAAGACTGAGTGCTATGCTTACCGGCAATCATCCTCCGTTCAATTGGCTCATTTTCGCGTGATCCGAGAGGCTTGGCTCTCCAGCACGACGCCCACCCTCCGCTATGCAAGAATCATACCGCTACAAGAATTTGCAGCGGAGAACTGCCAACTCGGCTCGGTGAACACGTTTTTGGAAGATTGCATCCGGATCCAGGCTCTTCTCTTCGACTTGTTCGCAATTCAGGACTCTCAGCTCGACCTCCCCTACCTTCAGCAGCTTCGAAAGCTACTACCAGATACGCCGTTTTACGATTCCATTCAAAACAAAATCAGCACATTGATGGCAAGCAATGATGAGGAATCCGAAGACGAACGTCCACCGGAGCCGGTCAACAATTTCGAGCACATGGACAAAATAACCATCAAAGATAATGTCCTACACGTCCCACGGTCCACCCGCACCATGAACCTACAGCGGCGGTCATCAGCCAGGCCTGCTGACACGGCACAAGCACCGGAACAACTCGCTTCTCCAGCCAAACAAGAGACCAAGGAAGCAGCACTTGAAGCGTCCAAAGGAAAGCGTATCGTAATTGTTCCTCACAAGTTGCTCAAAAAGCCGTTTTCCAAGTTGGAGCCGGGCGAATACCTCAAATTCGTACTGGTGGTGGTCAAGATCCTTGTGAATTTCAACTGCCTCATTCGGGGAGTGGCGAGTTTCTACGGCCACAACACAAGCAAGAAATTCTCATATGACTTTTTAGATATCTTCGATGAGATCTACAAGCTCGAAGACATTCTAAAGACTGCCGAGCTCAACGATTTTAGGTCACGCAAGCTAGAACCGGGGCAGCCATGCATGGAGAGTCTCCAAAGTTCCCTCACAACCTTCGACAGCGGGTCGTCTGCCGGGGTATCCACCCACAGCAAAGTATCAGTGAAAGCTCCGCAGGACGGCGCTTTGAAAAGAGTTTACAACAAGTACCTTCTCGGAAGAGAACAGCCCGCTCCGGCACCCAGGAAAGCGATGACCAATATGGACGGCATAATATACGGGCTCGTAAGCGAGGCTAAGGAGAGGAATCCCAAACCGGAACCACAGATTTCCATGCAGTCACACGTGAGTACCGACACTTTTGATTTGAAGGACATCATGGGCAGGGTCCATGGCATTATCGCCTCAGGGGGCGGAGGAAACCGAGCATTCAATCGGGGTGCGCAGCTGCAGGACTTCGGGGCAACCGTGTCCATGATGGAACGGTCAAAAGTCCACTTGGAGGATTGGAATTATGTCAGTAGAATGTACTAGTAAGTTTTGAAGACCACAGGACATTACAGAGCAGGCAAAGTCTTGGTAGCAAGCTGAAAGCAGGGTGCGTACATCTGGGACCGCAGGCGTAAACGCCCGCACCCCACGACTCGACCCAATCGTAATTTATCGACGACTCCCGATAACACTCCTCATCTACGCATTTCAACAACCGGGCACACATCCACCACGAAAGTCTTCCTTACTTAGTAAAATGTTGTCTGATAAGGAATTGTACGACTTGAACAAAAAGGCCGTCACCGAAGGCTTCAAAATTAAGCCCAGAATCAACTACAACACTGTGGGTGGTGTCAACGGTCCGTTGGTCATTTTGGATAACGTCAAATTCCCTCGTTTCAATGAGATTGTCAACTTGACCTTGCCTGACGGCACAGTCCGTGCCGGCCAGGTTTTGGAGGTCAGAGGTTCAAAGGCCATTGTCCAGGTTTTCGAGGGTACTTCCGGTATTGATATCAAGAAAACGAAGGTGGAGTTCACCGGCGAAAACTTGAAGATTTCGGTGTCTGAGGACATGTTGGGACGTGTTTTTGATGGTTCTGGTCGTCCAATCGACAAAGGCCCCAAGATTTTTGCCGAGGACTACTTGGACATCAACGGATCTCCCATCAACCCCTTTGCCCGGATTCACCCGGAGGAGATGATCTCCACCGGTATCTCAGCAATTGACACCATGAACTCCATTGCTAGAGGTCAAAAGATTCCAATTTTCTCCGCCTCTGGTTTGCCTCACAACGAAATTGCTGCGCAAATCTGTAGACAAGCCGGCTTGGTGAGACCAACCAAGGATGTTCACGATGGACACGAGGAGAACTTCTCGATTGTGTTCGCTGCCATGGGTGTTAACTTGGAAACCTCCAGATTTTTCAAGCAAGACTTTGAGGAGAACGGCTCCTTGGACAGAACGTCGTTGTTCTTAAATTTGGCCAACGATCCAACTATCGAGAGAATCATCACCCCTAGATTGGCCTTGACCACCGCCGAGTACTTGGCTTATCAGACGGAAAGACACGTGTTAACCATTCTTACCGACATGTCGTCCTACGCTGATGCCTTGAGAGAGGTTTCTGCTGCTAGAGAGGAGGTGCCAGGTAGAAGAGGTTATCCAGGTTACATGTACACGGATTTGTCGACTATTTACGAGAGAGCAGGAAGAGTCGAGGGAAGAAACGGATCCATCACCCAGGTTCCTATCTTGACCATGCCTAACGATGATATCACTCACCCTATTCCCGATTTGACCGGTTACATTACCGAGGGCCAGATTTTCATTGACCGTCAATTGGACAACAGAGGTATCTACCCACCAATCAATGTCTTGCCTTCGTTATCGCGTTTGATGAAGTCTGCCATCGGCGAGGGCATGACCAGAAAGGACCACGGAGATGTCTCCAACCAGTTATACGCCAAGTACGCCATTGGAAGAGACGCTGCAGCCATGAAGTCTGTTGTTGGTGAGGAAGCTTTGTCGTCTGAAGACAAGTTGGCTTTGGAGTTTTTGGAGAAGTTTGAGAAAAACTTCATTGCTCAAGGTACCTACGAGGATAGATCTATCTTCGACTCCTTGGACCTTGCCTGGTCTTTGTTGAGAATCTTCCCCAAGGAAATGTTGAACAGAATCAGTCCAAAAATCTTGAACGAGTTTTATGAGAGATCAAGCGAGCTTGACGAGGACGACGACAAAGACTTGGACCAAGACAAGTCCCACGATTTGATCGATGCTTAGTCAGACGGTCTGTTTCGCTGTTTACTTCTCGAACATGACATTAGCACTGATGCTGAAGAATACGTACTTTTGTGTATTTTAAAGTGTATCCTTTGAATGACTCTCAATACAGTTGCACCATGGATACAAATATTCTTAGTGCATACTTAAAGACCTAACATGGAAGTGCGTTCTCAAAGATGTGTGTTTCTCTTCTCTTGCTTTAGAGATGTAGGTTCGTAAAAGAATACTCTAAGAGATTATTTTTGTATATGCTCTTTAATGCTGCTCAGGCGGATTGCCCCTGTGCCTTCTTCAAGTTACCAATGTAATTAATGGCGGATCCGGCCTTGAAAAAGTCAATTTGGTCTTTAGACATCGTGTGCTTGCACAAGAATTCGAACTCAGTTCCATCCTTCTTGACAGCCTTCATCTTAATGAAACCACCGTTGTTTCCATCTTTGGCCACCATGTCCACAAGGTCCACAGTGGTGAGCTGGTCACCAGCTGAAATCTTGTCGTAGTCTGCTTCATCAGCAAAAGTCAATGGCAACATACCTTGCTTCTTCAAGTTAGTCTCGTGGATTCTGGCGAACGATTTGACCAAAATAATGGAGCCTCCGGTAAATCTTGGAGACATTGCAGCGTGTTCTCTGGCAGATCCCTCACCGTAGTTGTGTTCAGCAACAACAACCCATGGACGCTTCTCTTCTTTCCACTTGAACATCAACTCCGGGATGGAATAGACGTCCCCATTGAGATCGTATGCTTTATTGACTTCTCCAGTTTCCTTGTTGACTGCTCCGATCAAGGTGTTGTAGGAAATGTTCTCCAAGTGACCTTTGTATTTCAACCACGAGCCAGCGGCAGAAATGTGGTCCGTGGTACATTTGCCTTCCACCTTCAAAAGCACCGTAGTAGATAACTCATCACCAGACCAAGGTGCAAAAGGCTCCAAAATCTGCAACCTATCCGAGTCTGGCGAGACACTGATCTGAACATCGGGCTTGGGCTGTGGATCTTGCTCAGGGTAAAAGATCTTGCGGCCTGGAACAAAGCCAGAGTTGGGCAACTCGTCACCGCTGGGAGATTCGAATTTGAAGTCGCCATTTTCAGTCTTTATGCTGTCAGTAATTGGGTTGAAGTTCATGTCTGCCGAGTAGATCATGGCCGTGACGATATCAGGCGAAGTAAGGAAGTTCATGGTGTTTCTATTGCCATCGTTTCTGGCACGGAAATTTCTGTTGAACGATGTGAAAATGGCGTTGGAATCCGTGGACGTCTTGGAAACGTCTGTTCTGTCCCACTGACCGATGCATGGGCCACAGGCATTGGCCAAGACAATAGCTCCGTTTCGCTCGAATACGTCGATCAACCCGTCCCTCTCAATTGTAGCTCTGATCTGCTCGGATCCAGGGGTCACGAAAAACGGAATCTTGGGCTTGATTCCGGCTTTTTCGGCCTGCTTGATGATCGATACTGCTCTAGACATGTCCTGGTAGGACGAATTGGTGCAAGAGCCAATCAAACCTGCACTCACAGAAGCAGGCCAGCCCTCGGACTTGGCAGTTTCGCCAAAGGCGGAAATTGGGGTGGATAAATCCGGCGTGAAAGGGCCGTTGACGTGTGGCTCCAAGCTGCTGAGGTCGATCTCAATCACCTCATCATACTCGGCACCAGAGTCAGCCTTCAAGAAGTTGTACTTACCCAAGGCAATATCAGCAGCATCCGCAATGGCTGCTCTGTTCGTCTGCTTCAAGTAACGACGGTGTGCCTCCTGGTAAGGAAACGTGGAGGTGGTTGCACCGATTTCTGCACCCATGTTACAGATGGTAGCCATTCCCGTACAAGACAAGGACGAAACTCCCTCACCAAAGTACTCCACAATGTAGCCAGTGCCACCACGCACGGTAAGGAGACCAGCCAAGTAGGTGATCAC
Source organism: Metschnikowia shivogae (assembly GCA_002374645.1). Classification (NCBI taxonomy): domain Eukaryota; kingdom Fungi; phylum Ascomycota; class Pichiomycetes; order Serinales; family Metschnikowiaceae; genus Metschnikowia; species Metschnikowia shivogae. The sequence continues at coordinate 154,807 of NLAF01000272.1, read as the reverse complement.
GTCCTTGGGCGATGACCAGCCACTCAACTTTCCGGTGAGCTTGACACCAAGCACTTTTGGAGCCTTCAATTCCCACGGCGTTCCAGTCAAACCGTCCACAGCATCAGCACCACCAACACCAATGGCAATGGCACCCAAACCACCGGCGTTTGGCGTGTGTGAGTCTGTTCCAAGCATCATCAAGCCTGGCACAGAGAAGTTCTCCAATACAATCTGGTGAATGATACCCGAGCCAGGGCCCCAAAATTGAATGCCGTATTTTTCTCCACAGCTTTGTAAGAAGTCAAAAACCTCCTTGTTGGTAGCAATCGAGCTGGTCAAGTCGGACTCGGCTCCATCCTTTCCCACAATCAAGTGGTCACAGTGAATGGACGCAGGAACAGAGGTACGAGACATGCCTGTGGTCATGAACTGCAAAAGAGCCGTCTGGGCGGATGCGTCTTGCATAGCCACACGGTCTGGCAGTAACTTCAAGTATTGCAAGCCTCTGAGCTGTGAGGGGTCGCCGCCAACATTACTCAAGGTCTCTTCTGGGTTGACCAAATGTGCGTATAAGATCTTCTCTGCCAAAGTCAACGGTTTGTTTCCAGTTACACGATTCACGGTTTGGAGATTTCCCACGAGTTTAGCGTATGGCGGGCACCGGGCCTGGTATTCGGCCGGCACCGAGAATTGGGCAGCGAAATCATTCAGCGTGGCCAATGTTCGGGCCAAGGTGCGCCTAGAAGCCGGGGCAGTTCTGGAGGCCAACATCATTGAAACGAGAAGAAGCTGAAATGAAGAAGGTATGGTGGAAATTTTCGTGCAGGTGCTGGCCAATCGCTTCCAAATCATTGCCGCTTATGGTCCTGCTGATAAGACGCGCATTGGGGTGACTCATAGGTATACGCCGCGCTCCGAGGCCTGAGTCGCTCCGCTTGGCACGTGATCTCGAGAATGCGGTGCAGTCCAAAGGCGGAGCAAAGGTGTGGTAATTTGCCCATTTAGCGTGTTTTGTTGGTCTGTAGCTGCTGGGTGCGCCATCTGTATTTTGGTGTCAGCAATACTCTGCTTGTTTTGTTGTTTAGTCAGAGAGAGGCATAATTCTTGCCAAAACGCGATCGTATGGTCTGCTACAACCACAGGAGTTCATATGGTAGACGAAATTAGTTGGGTCATGATTCTCTTGATGTATTTCTATGAATGCTGCAAATACCACTCTTTGCGTATAATTCTCTGATTCAAATTTCTTTAATGTCCTTGCATGCACATCTATTGTCTGACGTTAGCGTCACGGGGTTGTACGGAACAACTCAATTTCCATGCACGATCCTCCTCTTTTTTGTTGATTTGCGTGATTTTCCATAACTCAAGCAAAATCAACTCCTTCAAAGCCGGTACACTGGCTATGGAGTAGTCCTCAATTTCGCCCGAAGCCGGCGCAGCCTTCTTGGTCTGTGCCAAAGAGTAAAGAGTGCCGCTCTTCTTTATGGCTTCCTCTTCCTTATTGTAGGGAATTTGGAGGCTTTCAATGTCTGCAATAACCCGCGTGATCTTGAGGTACTTGTCGATATTGATCAATTTTTGGTTCAAGAACGTGTTGGCTTTCCTATAGTTGGGGTTGCCGTCGTTCACAAACGTTAAATCCTGAAGAAAGAGTGAAAAGTATGGAACCACTGGGATATTGTAGTCGTTAGAAAGAAGAAAGCTTCGGAGCTTACTTCTGTAGACACTGTAATTTTTTTCCGGATGAATAATCCCACAAAGATATTCGTACAAATCCGTGTACTTGTCCGAAAGGTCATCCCAAATCTTGACCAACCTGGTTATTAAATGCGACTGCAACGACGTGATGATTGCAGCCAACGAATTGAAGTTTCTCAAGTATAAGCAAGAGATGGCTATCTTTAGCCACGTCTTGACCACGTTGACTCGTACTTTGTGGTTGACTTCCGGCTGCAACACCGACTCAATCACATACTCCGACAAGCTGTTGGTGAACAACAACGATCTCCTCACATTAGGGGCCAACTTGAGGTGGGACTTCTTGGTCGTATAGTTTCCATTGATGAGTTCGATAGGCTGGATCGCTCGAAAGATTTCCGATTCAAGAAGGGTAAATTGCTTTGCAATCTCTAATCCGTTAAAGTCTAGCAAGTTGGGTCTGTAGTTCGATAATACCCAATTCTGATCGTTGATATCGCACCATTTAGACAAAAGCTGACTGGTGTACACAATGATGAAATCTGAAGAAGACAAATAGGATGGGGGGCACCAGTGTTCTCCTAAGATCTTTCTATACGTGGTGACGAGTGCTTCGATGGCATGAAGCTGGCCTTTGGTGAGAAGTGAGCTTGTCGCAGTGGTGGTGCCGCTCACTCCCAATGGCAATGGTAATGTCATGGATTTCAATGAGCTGGAGACAGAGCTGTTGGTGTTTATCCTGGAAAGCTCATAGCCATCAACCATGGAGTAGCGCGAGTTGAGCGATGTCTCGGAAGTTGTGCTGTGCAAGAACGAATTCTTGCGTTTGAGCTTGGCCAAAGAAATGCTTCTGGTAACAAACTGCTCATGAAAGGATTCTGGCTTATCCACTAGTTTCGCTGTGAGCTCTATCAATTTCATGGCCTCTTGAGGTAAGAATTTGAAAACTCCTTCGTTAAAGAAGTTCATGAAGGTACTCAAGTATGGACCATCCGCTTTCTCGTCCCAATAAGATTCAAGCCATATTTGAAACAATTTGCAGACAAGCTTGCGTCTGTTTTTTAGATTCACTTCGTACATGGCATCCTGCTTCACCTCATTTTGTCCCTTGCACTCGAAGCGACCGATCAAAAGCTCGGCTAAATCCTGACCACTGGCAAAGTTTCTGAAGCAGATAAAAAACGTTGACACGAAAAAGTACTCGGGCGCCGATGTTTCGTTGGTGAGAGTGTAAACCAAACCTTTGAATGAAGCCCCAAGCAAGTTTTTATCGGCGTCAATGAGTAGCTCATCCCGTATGGAAAATTGCACCAGATCTCCATTGTCGCTGTTATCTGAGGGCATGAATTGTTTGAACTCCGAGCTAAACGAGGTAGAACCCTCAGTTTCAACAAGCATGACATGATGAAGAGCGTCCACGCCATTAGCAGTAATACCAAGCTCGCCCAACTTTCCAGCTCTGAAAGTGGAGTATCTATTGGTGTTAGGTGGGGCTTTTTGTTTCAAGACTCTTAAGTCGCGAGCTTTGACTGACAGAGATTTCACAAGACCCACGGAGCAGCTTCTAATGAAGTCATCGGGCTCGATTTTCAACTTCGAGAAATCCGGGTAGGACCTGTCTAAACCAAGTCTAAAGTCTCCAGCACTGTCAATAATACGCTTTATTGACGAGATGGTCACTCCCACTGAAGTGATCATTTTTGCTGCTATTTGCATCAACTTTCTGCCCTCGAGCGTATAAGAATAATCCAAGCTGCTAGCCCCATCGAGTACCATGCTCCTATGTGATTGACTTTCACTTAGCGTGAGAGCGACCAAGCTTTTGACAACACCAACGATCTCACTCACGAGAGAGAGGAGAGAGTCCAAAGAATTGTCTAGCTCGGGTGGTTTTTCAGAGAGGTATTCAGATCCAGTCTTCGAAATATAGAGCAATTCCCTTAGGAGTAAAATCACATGATGTACCACGGTCTCTAAAATGTCGCAACCCTCTGGATTATGCTCGACAAGATCTAGTCTTCCATAGATGAGGGCCAAGTACGAAAATAAGACTCCGTTGATGTCAAGAATTCTGTGCTTGGCATAAGGGGGACTGACAAGCGTAGGGTATTTGTCCGTGTCATCTTTCAAGGTCTCTTCAGCACGATTCTTGACAATCTCGTCATTTTCTTTTGACCACACGTCTAAGAAATCCGTGGCCCTGCGCACAACCTGAAGTACCAACAAGGTTAGAATTTCGATCCTCTCGAAATCAACAGTTCCCCTGAATTCGGATGCTTTCACCATTAAATTGTACCAGTCGGAGAGTAACGTCTTTCGACTTCTTCTCACCACAGGCCTCTTGATGACTATTTCGTTGGATCGCGATAAACAATCGGTTTCTTGTAGAAGTAGACGGACACCGTCTCTTATGCTGTTGACGATCTTTATGGAGAATGTCTTCTTGCCCGATCTGGAAATATGGGATATTGGATTCATGAGGTATTTGCCACAAGAATCAAGAAGCAGCTTCATATAACGAGCATAGTAGAGCGCTTTAATGCCTTCAGCGGTGTCGGTTTCAGCAGCATCATTGACAGCCACCGTAAAAAAGTTCATGGGAATCCAGCCTCGGTCTAGGGTTTCCAATAAAGTGACCTCGGCCCAACCAGACTCGTCAATTGTATGTGTAAATGCCAAGTCTCCCTTTTCAAATGAAAGACAGACAGAGTTACTTGACTCGATTTGGGATTTGGTGGAGTCAAAGGAATGGAGAGCCCGTATGAAAAGCACAGACATATCCATATCATTTATTACCGACTCTGACACAAACGAGCCGCTTGAGGTGTTCGAAATGTCGTGAGCAGAGTGCACCATAGCAGAGCTTTCATCGTCGTGTATGCTCATGGTCTCGAACTTATTTAGCAGAGGGGGCTCAGTGTGTCCGTTGAGGTCTTGTTCGGACGGTTTCCGAGAGAGGGATTCTTTGGGTTTGACATGGATTCTGTCGTAGTAACTGCTTACCCTGGAGCTGGATTTAGACTGGCGAGTGTTGGCGTGGTGCACATTCAGCGAGAAATTCATCTGGAACTGTTGAGACTCGCGGGATACGTTCAGGCTGCTTTGGATGAGTGTTTGCGAAAGCCGGCTGAACTTGTTCACCACCTCCGGCGCCGATGGACTATCGCTTCTTGCGGGGGCTTCTCTGTAGCCCGAGTCAAGAGTGCTATAGGCAGTCTCATTGATATTCGATCTGTGCGAGTTGAGCTGCGAGACACTTGCAGTCTGGATGGGAGTATCGTCAGCGTGGTCTTCGGGCCAGGCACCGATTATAGGCGTTTTATCCACATCATCATAGGCCAGCAGCTGGATAAGGCGCGGGGTTTGCTCGAGAGAGTGGGTATCAACCTGGTCGGTCGACTTGGTGCGTAAAAGCGATTTGTTAATGGATGTTAGGCTGGGAGCATTGGAAATGGCCGTCTGAAACGTATCCATCGTTTGGTCAGAAATGTCTCGGTTCATAGGACTCTGCAGTTTGGAAGTGGGATGGTCCGCCGTCGCATAAGAGTCTAGTGTCTGGTTGGAAAGCTCACCATACCCATTGGGGTTGTTGTCACTGTAATCGGAGCCGTAGTATCCCGGGTCGTCTTTGTCAGACTCATAATCAAGTATAGCACGATGCTGTGTGGAGATGCGAAACTTGTACTCTCCCTGAGGTGGCGAGTACACGCTAGACGACACACTGAAGGTGGGGTTTCGAGAGTCCAGCATTGAGGGGCTGGAGCGTTGTTGCCGTTTCTAGTGTTCAAAGTGAAGCGTGACGTCAGGAGAAGCGAGGGATTGTGAGCAGAGAAATGAATGGATCAGCGCGGACGTGTCTGCAGACCACTATTTATTGGTATGCACCGCAAGAGTGGTTCCAGGCAGAAGTGGGTGGCGAAATCACATGATGGCTTGAAGCCATTTTGCGAAGGCCGCTTTTGTGCTGGTGCAAAGCGGGAGCATTGCTCCATGAATACATTGTGGCAGATGAACTGCTTTGAATCTGGAGCGCATTCCAACTCCGCATGCTATTGTCACAGTGGGGAATCCAGGCAATAGCAGATTCAATTGTACTTTGCGCGAGCAGGCGAAAATTAATGACGCATAAGTGTTCATGTAGCTAATTTACACTGATTGTCTCGTACCTTTTGGCACTCCTTGCCGGTGCTAGTAGCATCGCTGGTACCACTACTCCCTCCATACTGGCGCCTCAGCGGTAGACGCTCTTCCGGCTTCATTGACAGGAATTTTTGGCTTTCTTCCAGTTGCGTGCTCTTCTGGAACATCCGACGTCACTGCTTCAACACCAACCGCTGCGCACGTGACTCGCCCTATTCATCTCTCGCTTGCGCTTGCACCAGCTTCTCATGTCTTACACGTGCCAAACCTGCTCCACGGTTTCCGATGACATAGGGAAGCATCTCTCGCTGACCAGGCACAAAACCGTGTCATATGATCCTCTCCAAGAAATCGTCGAGTGTGAGGAGTGTGGTGACTCCAATATCCATATTTTGCTGATGCTCAGATATGGTCTCTCTGATTTGAGCTTGCTCTGCAGCCTATGCTACCCGAAGCAGTCTTCGCCTGCCACCGCGGAGTATACACTCTCCAATGGAACGCTTTTGTCGAAATTGCCGCAATATTTCACCTTCAGAGACCTTCTGTGTGAGAAGTGCAACACCGACAACGATTTGTACGTGGGAAAAATCAAGGGCAAACAGCACATTATGTGTAAAGCCTGTCTTGACTCAGGTTCAATGCCCGTATCTTCGTTTGTGAGTGAAAATTCCGAAGACTTTCTCTTTGCCTTGTTGGGTATTAAGGAATACATCGCCAAGCCCAACTCAAAGTCTAAAGGCCGCAAGAGAACGGTGGGCCGCAAGGGAGGACGCAAGTCTGAGCCAAAGGTGCTCGATGCTGAGGCTGAGAGACGGAAGGCCCACTATGAAAATTCAAAGGCCACAAGAAATGCATTGAAGTCTGGCAAAACTATCAAAGCTGTTGGCTCTGGAACTGAGAGTCCTAGTTTCTCTAGATCTTCCACTCCATTACCACAGACCAAGCCATCTCTGAAAGGAGGACTGTCTCTGGCAAAAGCTGCCCCTAAAGGCAGCGGTTCGAAGGCCACACAACGGGGCGCCGGAGCTAAGACCGAGATGCCTAAAATGGCACCAAGCTCAACGCAATCCAAATCGAATTCCAAGCCTTCGAAGCCAGCTTCTACAAAGAAATCTGTGGATTCCAAAGTCTCACAGGAACAAAATAAGCCCCCGAAGCCCCAGAATGTAACCAAGTCTCAAGGGGAAAAGAGGGAACAGAAGAAGGGGCTGGACCAAAAACAGGACCAAAAGAAGGACCAAAAGAAGGACGAAAAATCTCACGAGGCTACATCTAACGCGGCAAAGAGCGCCCCCAAGAATCTGGCTAACTCGTCGTCAAAAGAACACGAATCCAAAAAAGCGCCAAAAACGCAAGGCAAAAAAACCACCTCACTGGGTTCAAAACCTGAAAGGGCTGAACAAGTGAAGACTGATACTTCCAAAACGGAAATTGCAAGCCAAATTAAACACCAAGACAAAAATGAGAAATCTCAACTTCCACCAGTCAAATATCCACCGGGGATCTCTAAGTATGAGCCTTCAGCCACTCCAAAGCTTTCCTACGATTCCATCAACGAATACTTCAATGAGATGTGCTACAACCTATTCCTCGAAGAGAAGATCAGTCTCAACACCAGCCCTAAAGCATTACTCACATGTGAGGATTTTGATTTGGAATGGTATGCAGAGCAAAACCGGAAAAATAAGCAATTCAAACTCAGCATGCCTTTGGATACTGAGTTTTTGGACCGTTTCCAGCAAAAGAAAATGCAAAGCTTGAAAAAAAAGCCATTCAATGTGGGCCAATCTGTCATCTTAATGTTGGGTGACGATATTCCGTGGTACGGAAATGTTGTATACGCAGAGACAGAGCTCTTAGGGAAAAAGTCTGGAAAAGGAGGAAAGTTCAAAGGCAGAAAAGGTCCCAGGAAACCCAATGGGCCCGAAGTCCTTGAGTTGATCGTGGAACTTTATGACTGGAACAATATGCCTCTTCCTACTTCTTGTGACGTCCGATCGCTTCGTGTCTTGCCGGTTTCTGTTCCTGTGGGTAGAGTATTTACGGCAATGTCACGGATTCTGAATCCCAGATTCATTGATTTGCTCTTGGGCAAAAAGCCTGTGAGACAGATCTTCTTCAAAAACTACTTGAAGTTTTCGCGTGACACATTCAATGAGTCTCAAAAAGTTGCCATGCAGTCGGTCTTGAACAACTCAATTACTGTCTTACAGGGACCGCCAGGAACAGGTAAGACATCCACAATCTACGAGATCATTCTCCAGCTTTTGGATAACCTCAACACGTATCCAATCTTGGTGGTGGCAGCTTCCAATATTGCAATCGACAATATCGCCGAGAAGCTTCTCCCCAAGCACGGAAACTCCATATTGAGAATTGTCTCTGCTGAGAAAGAGGCAGAATACAACAAAGACCATCCGCTTTCTTCGATATGCTTACATCACAAAGTGTTTGACGGCTTGCCCGGAAACCTCCAAGACATTTTCCGTGAAATGAGAAGACCAAACTCGAAGATCAGTCCAAACCAATTTAAGAAACTTATGACTCATCAAATTAGTTTTTCTGACAAGATTATTGCTCTGAGCAGAGTTATTTTCACCACCACAGTTGTTGCTGGAGGGAATCAGCTCAAGTCCATTCCGAAAATGCCCGTTGTGATCATGGACGAAGCCACCCAGTCTTCGGAGCCAACAACACTCATTCCTCTCTCTATGAATGGAGTCGAGAAATTCGTTTTCGTGGGAGACCAACGTCAATTGAGCAGTTTTTCTCAGGTGCCCAACCTCTCGTTGTCCTTGTTTGAGAGAATCCTACTGAATGGAACTTACAATACTCCCCACATGCTTGATACTCAATACCGTATGCATCCTGCCATCAGTAAGTTCTCCAGATTGAAATTCTACGATGGTTTGTTAAAAGATGGTATCACTGCAGCTGATCGTGTCAAGGAGGGAATTCCAAGCAATCCTCTTCTATTCTGGGACACCAAAGGGTCAGCGCCTGAAGGAACTGTTTTTTCCAGATTCAGAGAAGATAGCGGACTTACGTACTGCAATAGGGGAGAGGTGAACTTTGTTCAAAAGATTCTTGCGTATTTGATCTACGAAAAGAACATCCCTAGATCCTCAATCGGAGTTATCACACCTTATAGGGGCCAGCGTGATATTCTTTCGTCGACATTGGTTAAGGATGAACTTGTCAACCCCGAAAAAGATGAGATTCATATCGAGGTTGACAGAGAAGACTTTTACAACGAGTCCAAGCCAGTCACCATTCACAGTGTGGCCGATATCATGATCGCGTCAGTTGACGCTTTCCAGGGAAGAGAGAAGGACTTTTTGATTATGTCGTGTGTGAGGTCTAACAAGCAGAACAAGATCGGATTTTTGAGTGATGCCAGAAGAATGAACGTGGCTCTCACCAGAGCTCGTTATGGAATGATTCTTGTTGGTGATGTTAATTGTTTGAAGAATGCTGACCCATTATGGAAGGAATACATTACTTCTTTAGAAGACAGCCAATCAATCTATGCCGGAAGCGAATTCAGCTACGCATAGTCGGTCTACTTTATTTATTTAATTATAGGTTTTTCTTCTTCCGTCACTATATATCTTTCTTTTCCGCTGGCACTTTTTGTTTAGATTTACGATCTTTGAGAAGCTTTATGAGTCCAAAAATCACGATGGACCCGATCGGTCCAAGCAAAGGCAGAAACACAGCAAGTTTGTGTTCGTTGGGGAAATAAGCCTGCTGAAGCATTTCTTTCTCGAAAAACGCCTTGTCGGACTTTCTGACACTTTTGGCAGCATATGATACTGCGCTTGCAAAGTTTTGGTTGGCAATGTCTTGCACTGCAAGATCGTAATATTCAAGAGCCTCCACAACATTGACTTTGGTGGCCTCCGGAATTGAGATTCCACTGAATGAATCCGCCAATTTCATCAATGCAGAGAGGTTGTTTAACGAAATCTTAAGGTTTTTTAGCGCCGCTATTCTTTGGAAAGAGTCTAATCTCAAGGGTGTAGACATAGGGCTCTTTGGTACACCGAGCAATTCGAAAAGTTGAGAAGCAAAAGTGTCAAGAATAGGTTTGAGAATGGTCTCATCCATCTTCAAGTTCTGGCCTCTAAGGATTGGCATTTGAGGGTTGTAGATGGACACTCCGCCCCACTGTGGAATGAGAAAGGAATTTGTTTGTGAACTCTCCACGACTAAGGGGGTTTTCTGGTAGTTTCCTTTGGAAAAATAAACAATGAAGTTGATTGATGGCGAGATATCATGAGTGTTCAAGTTCCACTCACCGTAGTTGATGAAGGTCGATAACTCACTTTGCGTGATGACATTGGCAGACAAGCTAGCGTTGTACACCGGCGCATTATGGAGCTTCGAGTAGTATTGGATCTGAGAGCTCACCTTGAAAGAGCAGTAGTTCTCAAAAACGGCAAAAATGGGTCTCATGGACTCTAGCGCCAGCTCAATCTCCCACGTGACAGGCCGGCCATCCTCGACAAATAAATTAAACACCACGTTGTACGAGGGCGAGTAGGGGAACACGGAATCTGAGTTTCTGTTTCCTGCCCGTAAAGCGGCCATAGCCAGAAGCTCCTCCTGGAAGACTTGCTCAAGTAGGAGCTGGCTGATGTAGTGCTCCAAGTACTTTGAATCCGAAACCTTGGAGTGGATGGTCAATTCCCTGGAGTCGCTGGAGATGGAGGAAGAGTAGGGGTTCTCTCCATCTTGTCCATCGGAACCAACCACCGAAACAACAAGGTTCTGGTGACTGGAGTCGTCTTTGGCTCGCAACGAAAGACCCCACAAACCACCCACTTGGTATCTGTCAGCGAGAGCCTGGTCCACGAGGACCTGGGCTTTCTCGAGAATGTCGGGAGAGACATTTTCAAAGTAAACAGGGACATTGAACTTGATCGAGTCTTCGAACCCGTTCACCTTGTGCTGGACCAAGGATATGGGAAGAACTGCTTTGTGGATGGCGGTGGTGTAAAAAAATAGAGGTACACCACAAAGAAGAACAAAGCAAGAAACAATGAAAATAATGAGGTCTCTCGTTCGTTTTGAACGGACTGGTTCGGGAGGCGGAGCCATGTTTTGCACAGAGTTGAAAGTGTGAAATGTGTCGCGTTTGGCTGCGCGTCCATGGTGTTCACCGTCACTGCGGTCGGATGTGCCGCTGAGTATAATAAATGGCCATCGACCCTTGGGAATGGCAGACCAAGCTTGAAGATGCATTTGAAAATTTCGGAAACCCTCGGGTCTGGAGCTTGGGGGTTCTGGCAGTTGTTCGCAATATTCCGAGCGAGAGCCACTTGTAGGCGAATCAAAAGAGCGTCATGTTGCAACTCATATTGCAACTCATTCCCCATCTACACAACAGCATCAGTTCAATATAGTTTCTTGACAAATAAAAGAGCGAAAATGAGACGGCGCTGATATCCGTCCATTATCACGGTCTGATTGTCTGGCAGCCTTGGTGACGCATTCCGTCATCGTGCATCGGCCTTCGCGAATGCTACTCAAGCTACACTTGACACCATGTTTAGGAAACCGCCACAGGTTAAATCCTCGTCCAACGTCAAGTCTTCTGAAAGGCGGAACTTGATCAGTGAAATCTGCAAACAATACGGCATCAACAAAGGGGCGCTCTCCAAGGAACAAGAGTTGCTGCTAGCACCCGCAACCACCAAACAGGCCACCTACATCAGCATCCAGGACCACAAGGGCGTGATATACTTCACTCCAGACGAGCAGCCCATCTGGTTCCGCATCCGGGACTCTCAGTTGTACCCCACAATCTATACGTTGTGGAGGGCAGCATACTTGTTGCCAATCATCTTGACTAATGACCACGTTGTGGAGCGTATCACTGGCAACGCCAACTTGATGTTGCCGGGCTGCATACCTCCGTTTCCTAAAACTGCAACCAGGGGTTCTTTGGTTGCTGTTGCCAGCTACAGGAATCTGACAGTTGTGCAGGCCATCGGGACATGTGCCTTAAATCTCACTCAATTCGATGATGTTCAGGGCAGACTGGGAGTGGCGGTAATCATTACACATCACATTGAGGATGAGCTTTACAAATTGTTTCAGGGCGATATTCAAGTTCCTGAAAATGCGGATACATCTATCCCAGCCCTTCAAGAGACAACTCAGGAAGAAGCGATTGGCGAGGAAAGCGACACAATGGCTTCGCATGAGGTTGAAGAGAAGAAAATAGAACAAGGTGCAGAAGTGGAAAACCTCGCAGAAACCGTGCAGGAGTTGGCAGTGGAAGACTTGGATAACTTTTTCATTCGGGCCTTTCTCCAGAGTGTCAAGAACTTCAAGATCGAGGTTCCCATCAATGCTTCCCGGTTCATGTCCGAGTACATTCTCAAACAGTTTCCTAAAATGGACCCGAAGTTCTGCAATATCAAGAAGTCCTCGTGGAAGAAAAGCGCCAAGTTTTTGAAGGCTTTAGAAAAAATGAAGTACGTGACTTTGAAGGGCAAGGGCGACGATGTGAGCATCGTGGCTTTTAATGTGCCTCCTGAAATTATCCGTGACTTTGTGCCCCACAGAACTATGGATAGCGTCACTGGCTCTGGTACCACTGCAAGCAAGAAGGATTTGCTGAAGAAGCTAAGCGTGTTATCGCTTTACAAGCCAGTTAGCAAACACAAGGCGTTGATTGCAAAAATGGACCTCGAAATGCAAACTTTCTACACGTCGCCCGAATTGAAGTCTATCTTGAACGACTATATCAAGGTGGCAGAGCTTCCTGACAAAAAGAATCCAAAATTGGTGAGATATGACTCCACTTTGTTGTCGGTGGCGCCGCTGCCGGAGGAAACCACTTCACGTGACAAGCTCTTTGCCTCATTTTTGAAAGGGTTTTCTCCTCATTACACGGTGTTGAATCCAGGCGAGGAATTGACTCCTAAAAGCGTGATAAAAAAGGGCGAGCCCAAGAAGGTTCAGGTGCTCACCCAGACGGTTCTTGGGCGCAAGAAAACCACCACCGTCGTGGATTTTGAACAGTTCAACATCAAGCCCCAAGTACTTGCGGAGGCATTAAGAATCAAATGCTCTGGATCTACGGCTATTGGGCCTTGCAAACATAACCCTGCGTTGGTAGAGGTGATGGTTCAGGGGCCTCACGGGCCAACCATTGTTGAATACTTGAAAGAGAGAGGGGTTCCTGTTCTGTTCATTAATTTCGAGGATAAGAGTAAGCAAAAGAAGAAGAGAACTTGAAATGATGGGATTGCGAGATAGTGGTTGCAAACAGCCACTGTGATCTAATAGATATTACAGTTGATCGTGATCAAAAGCGTCAAGATTGCAAACGTGAGCGGGGCTAGAATGTAACTCAAAAAGAGATTTCGATGATTTTCTGAGCATTTCCGGCCGTGATGAAAGCAGTTTTGGTGTCGGGGTTGAGCTCAAGTGCCTGTGCTGCAACGCCTCCAGGGTACAGATGAGCATTTCGGCACTGTCTTATGTCCAAGTACTTCAATGGGGTACAAGCACTGAGTATAGCATCAACCCCGGCTCTGGTTACCCGCACACAGCCTTTGATGATGAGCTTCTCTAACTTGGTGAGATGCAAGGACAAAGCTACCGATGATGAGTCACTGACAGCCGAGCCACAGAATGAGAGATCCAACTCTCGAAGGTTTGGACACCCAAGACAAAGGACCTCAATGGCCACATCCAGGAGAGCACAGCAGAAGTTGAGATTGAGGATCTCGAGGTTCGGCGCAGCGTTGGCTAGCGAGATCACCGTCTTGTCAGAGAGAAACGTGCAGTCTTTGAGAGACAACTTCTTCAAGTTCGGAAACAATCTGTATGTCCAGTACAGGAAACCAAGATCGGTGATAGTGGTGCAACGGGTTAAATTCAAACTCTCAAGAGTTTCATTAGCGTGGAATGCAATGTGATACATGATGCTGTCGGTAAGATGTTTGCAGTAGCTCAAGTTGAGCACCTTGAGATTCTTTGAGCCGGCCTCAAGGTTGTAGATGCCTTCGGATCCAGGAAGATGTAGAAGCGTGCTCGCTGGCTGGGACCTCCAGCCGATCAAACGCTCAACAACATTATCTGTAACTTTTCGGCAATTTGACAAATTGACCTCCTGTAAATGCTGGCCGACGGAAGGCGATGTAATGTCCATGATAGCCATAGCACTCACCTCCCACAAAGAGCCCATCTTTAAGATTTTCAATTTTCCTGCCATACCGATTTCGTTGACCAAGTAACTGAATCCTTCGTCGGTGACGTGAAAGCAGTTGGAGATGTTGATTTCGTGTGGCCGGGATCCAACGAAATCCGTGATGTAGACAAGGGCCTGATCGGTGATGCGAGTGTTCCACGGAGATAGATCCAAAACCCGAAATAGGTTGGGCGCTGCATAGAGAAGTTGCCTCCAGCGGCGGCACACCAATCTGAGTTGCATGAGCTGCGCTAGTGAGAGATACTCAAAACTTCGAAGCAATATGGTGGTGGGAATTGAGCCCGTGGGGACTAAAACGGATGAACGCCTTCTACCCGCAAGAGAAGACAACTTGATTCTTTTGTTTGCTGGCATATACTGGAATGAGTTGCTTCTTGAAAGGTTGGCTTGAAAAAGGCTCTGTGGGGATAGAGGGTTCATCGGTGGAACCGCTAGATCTAACGGACCTCGTGGGAGCTGCAATTGGCTGTCTGGAGCCGAGCTTTTTTTCATGGTCGGGGCAATGTCATCATTGCCCATGTTGGTGGTTTTTGCTGAGTATAAAGATTGAGCTTGAGAAAGCTGGGACTCGTTGCTGGCGCCGGAGATCGGCGACACAGACCGGGATATAGAGGCCTGGTATTTCTTCACCGAATCCGTGTCAAAACTCCACGATGCATTAAACAAGCTTCCTGCTTGATGGGATTCCAGCGGAGCGGCAAGTGATGCAGACTTCAAGACACTGAGATCATTGAGTGGGACAGAGATATTGTTGCCGGACAAGGCCAAAGCAGATGCTTCATTTTCAGCTTTTTGTAGGGAGCTCTCGTTATTCAAGTCTTGTCGAGCATGGGCGGTCTGCTTCATATCCTCCACGATTTTTGGATATTGTAGGCAGACCTGCTCCAACAGACCCGAGCGAATCACAATTAGCTCGACCAAAGAGACCGACCGGATAGCTGCGCTCCTCGTCGTATCGTTTTTGCCCTGCAAAAGTTGAAGAAAAGCCATTTCGCCAAAGTACGCACCGTCTTTGAGCCGTGCTAGTACGACCTCTTTTCCGTTGACATAGTCCACCACCTCCACTTCGCCATGGGTGATGAAGTAGATGTCTGCACCGGTATGGCCCTTTAGTAGTATATATGTGAAGGGCTTGAAGCTGATGGGCTCCACACCGAGAGCTACCTTGTGGATGACATCTTGCGGTAGGTTGGCGAAAATGGGCACTGATTTGATGAAGTACTGGATGGACACCGTCAGGTCCACGTTGTCAGCCAGGGCAGCACTGACAGCAGAGTTTTGCGAAGCATGGACGATCTGAGAAAGCGGCAGCGGACTGGTGGAGCTGGAAATAATCGACGACACAATGGGGCGCAAAGATAGTTCACGGGCACCAACGGCAGGCGACTGAGATACCTTTAGGATGGGAATATCGGCTTTGTTCTTCTTTTCCTGCATGGCCAACCGTTCTTGGGCCTCGTCTCGTATCCGGCGCTCGATGACGGGGTACGATCGGAGAACGCCATTCAAAGCGTCAGCAGTGAGCACTCCAGCCAACACACGCTGGTTGGCGACCACGGTGGCCGTCCTCGGGCGGTTGTATAGGATACCGATCTCACCGAAAAATGAGCCCGTATTGAGCTCCGCAAAAACCGACTCTCCGTCGGTAGAAGTCACACTCACGCTCCCTTTGAGTATCCAGAACATGGAGAGAGCCGGGTCGCCTTCTTTGATGATGTAAGCCTGGGGATGGTACTGGAAGAGTTTGAGCTTGGAAGCGACTTTGGAGTGAAACAGCTTTGGGGCGTCCTTGAAAAGCGGAAACGTCTGTAGCCGGTTCATGAGCGTGGAAGGGATGTAGTTGTCAAGGCGGTCGTCCTCGGTTTCGCCTCCCTCAGGTTGGCTTGCGTCCGAGACCGGAGACGGGGCCGTGATTGGTGGTAGATCGGGCTGTTTGCCGTGTTTGGTGTAGCCAGCCAAGGGAGACGAGCTTGGGGGCTGAAAGCTTCGGGAGGGCAGTTTCATGCTGGGGACTTATAGCATCAGACGCAGGAGATATGAGCAGAGCGGGGCGCGATTGCGGGGCTGGATGGGTGGCTCGAAAGCGGCGACTATGGATAGTGGTATGGATTGGGGTATGGCTTGTGAGGCTGGTGATCGGAGTGCGAGCAAGTTGAAAGTGTAGTTAAAAAAGAGCAGTCGCACTTCGGCTCTGCATAGATTTCCATGCAACACCAACTCCGACGACCAACATTTCGGAGTGTGTGGAGAAGGCAAACTTTGTGTTTTGGCAGGCCCGAGAATGATGGGCTGTTCCGTCACTCGATCCTTAGCACGTGCCGGCGGCTGCGGGGTCATGGTGACGATGCTGAGGCGTGGAGTACGTGTATATCTCGCTAGAACGGTTGAAGACAGGAGCCCTTACGTGGCCCGTATAACGTCACCCGCTGCGCAATCTGGCATGCGCGGCACATCTCAGCAATACACTACTCGGGACGGAGATCAGGGGCCGCGTCTTGGGTGCAGGAGAGGGGCTTAGCAGCGGAAGGAGACGTAGGATTCGATTCGCTTTGCTTTTGCTTGGAATCTCGCGGAAACCGAGCTGGGCACAGGAGCCTACAGTATGAGAGCGATGCGCCGCGTGCGTGCGTCCTCGGATCGCTGGCCCCACATGCGTTTGAGATTACTTCAACTGCAGCCCGGCTAGCTCGACGTCGAATGTGCGCACGACGCCACATGAAACAATCTATCATGACGTCAGCAGAATCTGGTCCAGCTTCTTTACTCGCGCGTGCATGGCACCAAGCATGATTTCATGCGGTCTGGATTACTATGTACATACTAGGGTCTGAAATCGATGACCGCAGCTGGCCCGTTGGTGCTACTCAAGGAGCACTGGCCAATCAAGTTGGGGTTCTTGGTGCCCGGTGGTTGGAGTGCATGCACAGCCTCCGAGGCGGCCTTGATGTTTTTGATTATCTCTTCGTCGCTGAAGTCACAGCGCCCCACGGGAATGTATAGCTGATCGCGCTTTTGCTTGAAGGACAATGCGTCTGACGATTTCTCCAAAATAGCGAGAATGTCGTCTCCTACTGTGCTATTCTTCACGGAAGGCATCAAGTTCTTGGTTCCCAAGTCACGAGCAATGGGGCGAAGCAAAGGCACCATTTCAGGCGTTGCAAAGCACTGCGTGAAGTGCTTGAGAAGAACCTTGCCCTGTTTGATCTCGTCAATCAACTCCTGTCCTCCAAGCTTGAAATCCTTGCCGGAGTTTTGAAGTCTTTCGATGTTGTCAGCGTCCTGTGTGAAAATCAAGGGGTAGTTGTTTCTGATGGACTTGGGGAACACCACCTGGCCTGCCAAAGGCTTGGACCCCTTTTCGGGGAGCACCACGATTTGCAAGGCGATTGTGGTCCTAGAGGACGGCTTTCCAACCTCGCTAGCACGCATGTACTTCATGGCCGTGGGAATGTCCATGTATAATGGATGCTGTTGTGGCGCTGACCGATGCCACTCCTTTTTGAGAGCACTTCTTTTGGCAAGAACCCTAGGGTCTTTCAGGGCATTGTGTTTGGGAGAGGGCCTGAGCGTAGACTCCTGTAGAAGTGCAGTGGATCTGCAGAAGTACCGGGCCAAGTTGATGGTGGGGCTTCTGAAAGCTTGGGACATTTCTGGTTGGCGCTTGGAGTTCGGAAATTTTTTGCGTGAGTGTGAGAACGTGATCTGTCACGTGCGGCAAACTCCCACGTGCTGCAAGTCACGCTGTGACATCACCTGCGCGTGTGCGCCTGGTGTGCACGTGGTGTGGTGGCTTTCGGTGGGGCCGAGCATAAGGCCGCGGCAGTAGGGCATGCATAGGTGATGGAAGGTTTAGTACTCGCGGCGAAAGTCGCCGCAATAGGCAATATTATCGGTGGTGGTGCATATAGGCGCCAATTCCCAGGCTGCTGCGTGGTCCTGCAGTGAGAACGCAGGACCAGGAAGGCCGGGGTGAAGCCAATCCGGAGTGGTTCTTGTGTGTTTTCAGGAGCAAAAAACAACGGCCTTGCATAGAGTGATATCAGGGGCTCTGTAACCGTCTCATCTGAACGTTGACGTGAGTGTTTTGAGCTTTGTTGACTGGGCATGCGGCGCGCGTAAACTCTATGGTCTAGACCGCCTCTGCAACCGATGTCATTCAGCAAGCCAGCACCAGCAAGACCACCAAGAAGAAGTCTCCCGAAAGACGATGCTGATTTTGAAGATGGGTAAGTATGTGGGAGACGAGAATTGTGTACAGGAGAGCCAAAAATGTGGGGCTTGCCAGGTCATAGCGTCCCTGGGAACTATTGCGAAGGATACATACATCCCTACAACGGTCAGACGCGAGCGCGCCTATTAATGCCGCGGAAAGTGGCTCAACACGAAGAGGCTGGCAGGTATATGGTGAAAACAATGTTGAGCAAAGCCCGCACACAGTCCGCGAGGGCCAGACCTAAAACTGCTTTGAAACGTGGAGTGTCAGCAGCAACTCGTGCAGAAAGGAGAGAATAACGGAGACGAATCCAAATCTGGAGCTGCGCACGCACGCGTATGCTATCGTTCCAGATGCATGCCTCGGCTATTGTTCTGAGTGGCTGGACCTGCTTGGGCTTTGGCAGGGCTCGACCTGCTACGAAAAGTCCCAGGGGGAAGCTTCATAAAAGCTGAACATTTTCACTGCGCCCCGCGCTTAACACTTTTGTCCCCAAAGAACTGTTCGTTTTGGTCCGCTCCATATCGCTACGTTTTCGCGCCCGCATCTCAGCTGCTGCGCCTTAGGTAATATCGCGTGTCTGCGAGTCACCGTCCCCACATTCCTCCTGCTAGGCTTCCCCCCAGTGACGTTTTTTCCTTCCAGCGTTTAAAACTAGTGGACTTCAGCCTACTTTATACCTTTTGCTCTTGGCCTCGTCGAAAAGCGGGGTACTCTTCGGTCACGGACGCACACAACTGAAGTCACCACAAACTACACCCAAGTCGGAGCCCCCAGAACAACCACAAAACAGCGCACAACCACAATCCCACTACAGGGCCTCAGCTACCAACGCCAGCCACCTCTCGTCTTCCCCAGATGAGCCAGTTCAAACCTTACAGCATCGCAGAAGCATCTGCTGACGAGCTATCGGCGCTCCTGAAACTCCCCACACGCGAGATGAATGTTCTGGGCGTTGCCGCCGACGTGCCCATTCCTCTAGCGGCCTGTTTCGACTACCTTTTGAGCGAGGGAATCGTGGAGGGCATCTTTCGTGTCAGTGGCTCTGTGCGCAAAATCAAGGAGGTCAAAGGAGACTACTCCAATGTCGAAAGCTGGCTCAACAGCACAAACCCAAAGCCCTTGCCACGTGACGTGTCCGGAGTCTTGAAGAGATACACCCGAGATTACTTTCAGGCCATTGGCGGCTTGTTTTCGCCGCTTGTGTTGACATCGATGCTCAGGATTTACACTGCGCACAGATCCACGTCCTTCGGCTCGGACCTTCCCCCTGTTACGGAAACTGAACAGCCGCAAGAATCCGCGTGTGCAAGCCCGGTGCCGGCATCAGACTCGGCGGCGTTGATCAACTCCATCAGCAAGCTTCTAGCGTCCAAGAACTCCTCCTTCAAGAACGGCTTATTCATCTACTACCTCCAAACGCTTTCCAAGCTAGCCGCCCACCATGAAACCACCAAGATGACTTGCGAAAACTTCTCCATTTTGTTCCAGCAGCATATTTTCAGCACTCCCAACCTCGCAGAACTCCCATCTTACCAGGGCTTGCTACTGTTCTTGATAGCCCATTTCGACTCTTTGGCCGCCAGGTACGCCAGAGACCACCAGGCGTACGGCCACATTGATGAGTCCGAAATTGAGCTCGATCTGCTGTCGGCGGAATCCACGGACTCGCCCATCTCGTCGCCCTTGACTGAGTGCTTCTCCAATAACCAGTCCACCATCGACTCGCGGCGCCGCTCCTCCATATCAAACCGCCTTAGCTCTCTCTGGGAAAACTACAACATGCCTGCACGCAGCTCCAAGAGACTATCGTTCCTCTCTAGAAGCTCCGAGAAACTACCCTCCGACGCGCGTCCAGTTTCACCGAAAGAGCCTATGCCAACATACGAGGAAATGGTGAAGCGAGCCACGCCACACATTTTGCCACACGACATTACCAACAGCTCGAACTTAGATGAATATGGATCGCTTTTGAGTCCGTCCACGATCAGCCCGTCGGCCAGACTAGCGTCCAGTCCCTCGCTCCAGAGCATCCTGGAGAATGGCTCCGAGAAGGTGGAGCGCCCTAAGCTTCTGATACCCAACGACGGCTACTTTGGCGATGCCGCAGTCCTGCTTTCAGCAGCTCCCCTGGATGGCAAAACAAACTTGTCTGCCAACGTGCCCCCGCATAGTTCCAGGCGGTCATCGCTAGCGAACCCCGACAGAAATGCCTCCCCCACTATAGCAGCTATTTCGCCACTTACACCGCCTGCAACCAGCCCAATGCTACCCAAGCACGGTCAGACTATAGACGAGTCAGAGATGCTGCAGAGAAAGAAGCTGGCAGAGCTCAAACCCTCTTTCAGGCGGAGACTCTCCATGCGGCTCCGCATGAAATCTGTGAATTAGTCTTGTATACTTATGAGGTGAATGGTCTGCATGAGTAGGTAATCATTATCTCCATGTTCAGGTATTCCATGATCAGATAGCTATCCGTGAGTATCTAGAATATATATGGATTTGAATGAGCTAGCAAAGTATATATGTTCATTACCTAGCTCCGCCTCATTATTCTGGTTTTGGCAATGAAAGAAGTGAGTGTTCTTTCGCACTTGTAGTGATAACGCTAGTCGCACTGTTAGAATCCGTCTAGTGCCAGCGGCTTAATGTATACCACACACTAAACATCCACTCATTCCAAAACCCGCTATTGTCTAGGCATTTCAAACTGAAACCATCATCGAATCTGAAACACTTCCAAAACCCACAATCACTCCTCGTCATACACCTCCAACTGTCACAAGTCTAGATGCCTCAGCTGTTCCTAGTGCTTGCAGAAAATAAGGTGGTGGGGGTTCCAGACGGTAACATTCTCAGTTGGTGCCCACAAATGGATCTCCTTGCATTGTCCATGAACCAAACTTCGATTTGGATGTTCAGGTCGGATGGAGAACGCATTTACTCCATCAACAACCGTTCCAAAATCCTACACCTACGGTGGAGTGACAGCGGCAAGTTTTTTGTGGTGTCGGGAATTGACAAGATGATCAAGGTTTATGACTCGAATACCGGCAAACTTGTCAACAATTTCTCTACCAACACTGAGATGGATATCACGCTTGTCAGTTGGGAAGCAATTGACATCGAAAGGTCAATGAATCAAGGAGCGGACACGCTGCCATTCCGTGACTTGTTCAAGGTGGAAATCTTGGACAATATGCCGAAATTGGCCAGTGAAATCTCCTCGGTGGAGGTCTCGGAGATTCCTGACCCTGCCAATGCCCCGGAAAAATCTGTCTCTGTGACCAACACGAACAAAGACACACTTTCCATGGACTATCTCTTTGTTGTCAACGCTAACGCCCGCGTCTCTTTTACATTTGATAACTTGTTCACAGTTTCCAATATCGAGTTACAGAATGATCTCACTGTTCTACATCATCTCATGGCACAGGACTTGTTTTCGCAGTTCTTATTGGTCAAGGATACAAACTCGGGCTTGTATTTGCAGGAGTTGACCATTGGCGTGACTCTGCTGTCGCTGAGAGCAAATGTGTTTGAGGTTATCGGCTGGGCCTCCAAGCTCATCTCTATAGTGAACCATATCGGCGAGCAGATAGAGTCTGTGAAGACCGAAGCAAAGGGTTTCTTGACATTTTTTGATCGGCACTTGTCAAATTACAAAGATGCTTTATATGAAGATGTCGATCTTGCAACAGATTTTCCAACTCCTGAAATGGTTGAGGAGGCCATTCTTGATGACATGACGAACATGCTATTGACTGGTCTTATCAAAGCCCGAATGAAAGACTATTGGCTCAATCAGTTTGGGGAAAAAAACCTTTTGCGCTTGTCTGCCATAGGAAACGCATGCTACGATAACTTAAGAAAAGTCATGTTCACTCAGATTGTTTTGGCTGCGGAGAAAATTATTATTCTTTTGAGCTTTCTAGAGGGCTCGGCTACTACCGAGTTATATTTTCGAAGGGAAACATATGGTATTGAAATATCTCAGATTGCAAAAGCCGTTGAAAATGCTCAAAATGTGGTCAAAGATCTTTTTGCTTTCATATGGGAATTGAACAAGGAGCACAATTCCTTCAACGTGTTTTTAAATTGGGCCAGAATAGAGGTCATCAAGAAGCTACATCATGAAGATAATGACCCCGAGGACTTCTTCAAGGAAAACCCGAACCTCAGCTTCCAAAGTACTGAGGTCATGGAATATATCGACAAGTATTTGCTTGACTCTGTTCTATGGAACCTACTAGATGTTGACCTGTGCAATACTGAAGTTTTTAAGAAACAGTGCACGCGGAAATTGGATGTCATACCAAATATAGAGGCCCTTCAGAAGGTTATAAAAACCGTCACAGATGGCATCGAGCAATACTTGGCAAAAAAAGTTTCGTTTCGAAGACCCGAACCTTTGGGTATTCAGTGCGGTGACAGCAATACTGACATAGCACTCTTGTCGACAGGAATCTTGATTGCTGCTGTCGACCGGGCGTCCTTGACCATGGTTCAATATCAGTCGGGCGGCCAGAAACGAACAAACATTCAATTTTTCAACCCCATCATTGCACATAAAATCATAAGCGCTGAAAATGTTCTAGTGCTACATGAAAGCGGCGAGAACGTGTTCTCTCTTGATTTGATCAGATTCGACTTGACCAAAGATTCAGATTCTATCCGTGAAGAGCGTGTGCTCAAAAGCTTGATATTCACGGCGGAGACTTTTGTGAAGCATCCCAAGTACATGGCTATCAATGGCATCGGTAGTGATTTGCGTACCATTGGGTTGGTCATGGACGAGTCTAAGAAGCAGTATGTGGTGTTTGAAATATAGATGAGATGGAGTTGTATGTTATATAGAAATATAGATGAGATGGAGTTGTATGTTATTTATAGAAATTGTTCCGGGGCGTCATCTGATACTTGCCCTCAGAATCGATGAAGAACTGGTTCTGTACATACTCACGGTAATAAAACTTGATATTGCGCTCGTTGGGCACCAAGGTCTTGTGCTGTACATATTTTTTGACCAAAGGCGATAATTGGAGATCTTCTCGAGTCTTTTGTCTGACGCTTGAACGGTAGAATCTGGGATTGATCTCGTCACATGACTCTATGACTTGGATGAGACGCTGTAGATCGTTTTCTTGAAGCGGCTTAAAAGTGGACAAGTTAAATTTGGCCATGTTGATTTTCTGCTTGAGTTTCGACTCTCGTATGGTTACGCTTTCCGGAAGACCGTACCGATTGGGCGCCAAGTAGACTTCTATGGGCTGAATTTTGAGCTCCAGTAGCCGTGGAGCATTTTGCGAGATAAATGAGTGGAAAGCAGTGTACTTCTCCAAAAGCGCCTCAATATTCGTTTGGGGAGAGGCTGGTGCAAATAAAGGCAGAGGCGCCGAAACAGGTTCTTCCAAGTTGAGCTCCGCCATCAAGGAGAAGTCTTCCGGCGGCAGCAGTAGCTTTAGTTGGTCTCGGTATAGCGATATAGATGCCAGGTCTCCGAAGTCCTCAATGAGATGCACTTGGGGCCACACCGGCTTGAACGCACTGTACCTTGTGTGGTGAAAATCACGAACCCACGTATCCCAATGACCCAGTGGCTTGTACACGAGATCCAAGAGCTGGCGAAAATTTTTGTATTTCCGCAGTAGAACGTCATCCATAACAGCTATGGCTTTGTTGTATGCGTTTCGGTCCACCACTGAGTATGTAGGCACATCTTTGGCGGAAAGGAACTGGGTTCTGGCATTGGAGCGGAGTCGGTGCAAGCTGTGGCGATCAAGCGGTAGGCGGATGATTTTTCGGAAAAGTGCCCTGTAGTAGCTGAGTGCCGTGACCTGTTTGGGAGTACGAGCCATCACCCAGAATATATGCCCAGGTATTCGCAGTTATTTGCAGTATGATACTCGCGCTTCGAAAGTACAGTACCATCCACCAGCCCACCACCAACTTGGTGCGCGAATTGCAAACAACGCCCACAAACTCCACCATGGCATTAGCAGAAACCGTGCTACGCAAGATCAACAAATCGGGGCTTTTGCCGAAAATCATCCAAAAGCTCCCGCTTCTCTCGGTAATGTTGGCGTTGGCCAGTATAGCCTGGCTCCTCAACCTACCCATGGACGGCCAATACAGACACACATACATCTCGGAGAACGCGTTGATGCCGGGCCAGGTACACTCGTACTTCCGGGAAAGTGAGTGGAACTACGTCAGAGGCTTTCGCTCAGAAGCAAGCTCGTGGGATTTTCACCAGGTGTGTGAAACCAATGCGGAGCTTGAGACCTGGCTTCTGGATATGGAAATGACGGTGTCCCACTACCACGACCGCAAAAACAACGTGTCTACTATGTACTCGTTGATGCATGCGCCACGTGGTGATAATACCGAGGCTTTGGTCTTGGTGGTGCCTTACTTTACTTCGGACGGAAAGCCCAACGTGGGTGGTTTCTCATTGGCTCCGGCGTTGGCCCGCTACTTTGCTCGCATGTCCATCTGGTCCAAGAACATTATCATGGTTTTTCCTCGCGACGGTCACTCAGTTCTCCGCTCGTGGGTGGAAGCGTACCATACCACCTTGGATGTTACTGCGGGGTCCATCGAGGCTGCCATCACCATAGAGTACTCGTCTGATATCGACAACTTCCACCACTTGGAGATCTTTTACGAGGGGCTAAATGGACAATTGCCCAACCTCGATCTCATCAACACTGCCACCACTGTGGCCCGGAATGAGGGCATCAAAATTGGCATTCAAGACACTTCCACGCGTGATCTCGACAGAAACGATTACTGGTCCCGTTTGCGCATTTTGGCCCACGGAATCTTCCGCTTGGCTTTTTCTGAAGCCAATCAAAAGCCTCATGGCTGTGAGGCTTTCTCGGGCTGGCAGATTCAGGCTATGACGTTAAAGGCAGTGGGACAAGGGGGACCTGATATCACGCAGTTTGGCAGAGTGGTGGACTCCACGTTTCGCTCTGTGAACAATCTCCTTGAGAAATTCCATCAGTCGTTTTTTTTCTACCTTTTGCTTTCTCCATACCACTTTGTGTCCATTGGCACATACTTGCCGTCTGCAGTCATTGTTGCTGCTGCATTCCTCGTTAGCTCGCTATACTCCCTTGCATCCGGAGTTTCCACCACTGACTTCGTTTTTAATGTCAAGAACATTATTCTTTTTTTCACTGGCATTGAGACGTTATCATTAACGGGTGCTCTACTTCTACAGAACATTGCCAATGATTCTTCGGCCCAAGACTTCAAGACCACGGCCATTGTGGTCGCTTTGATTACTATCCAGACAGTTGCATCCCTTGGAACCTTCTTCAGAGGCTTTTTACCGATGCCCTTCTCGAAACCCTTGTCTCACATGCTCGTGGCATTCGCGCTCTACTTCATTGCTATGCTCATCGTTAGTCTTTTGATTGTGCATTTCTCTTTGGCATTAT
The DNA here is from genome assembly GCA_002374645.1 of Metschnikowia shivogae. Lineage (NCBI taxonomy): Eukaryota > Fungi > Ascomycota > Pichiomycetes > Serinales > Metschnikowiaceae > Metschnikowia > Metschnikowia shivogae. Next base: position 129,093 of record NLAF01000272.1, on the reverse strand, counting down.
TTATTGGCATCTTTGCTTTTCCATTGACACTCATTCAGTCTTTGCTTAACCAGGTTGATCAAGGCAGTATTTCGAAGACAAAGGCCAACGTGAAGATCGCAGTTTGCCTCTTTGTCTCCTGCCCGTTTACGGTGGTTCTTGGCTTGGGCTATATCCTTGACGGCGGAAAAATCCCTGGTGCTTTATCCTTGGTTAATAGCTTACTCAAGTCTTGGAACGATATGCAGAGCTGGACCTGGTTTGTGATTGCCTTGGGCTGGTTCCCTGCCTGGTTCACGGTTGCAACCAGTTGCGCCTTTGGCAATTTCGCTTCCATCACGAAATCTAAAAAAGAGTGAATAGATTGCTATAGAGTGCATAAACGATACCACCTGTTTAGCGTCCGTGGGTACCTGTAGTAAAGTCTCATTTTGGCTCTTGGGTTTTTCTGGAGTATCTCGCGTGTCTGCCATCAAACTTTGTACTCGGAAACGAATGTCTCGTGGAACTTGCTCCACCGCTCGATCCAGTCAGAACCGGGAGCCAAAAATGTGGTTCTGAGATGGTAGGTTCCCGGAACTTGGCCAAAACCGCTGCCTGGGACTGAGCAAATACCTGTCTCCTCTAACAATTTCTCGCAGTAGATCTCGTCTACCTCAGATCCAGATGCTTCGCTTTCCTCAAACAATTTGGGGTATGTTTCCTTTGTCACCACTAACCTTGGAAAAAGGTACATCGCACCCTCTGGCTTGTTGCACGAAATGTCAGTCATTTTGGAGAAGGCTTCAAACAAGAGTTTGGAGCGCTTCCTCAAAGACTCGTGGATTTGCAGGGTCTCTGCGTCATAAACCTCATAAGAAGGTGATCCGGGTTTAGGTGGGTTGATCATGAGCTCCACCAAAGCTTGTCCGGTGACCACAGAGCAAAGGTTAATGCAAGCTAACTTGAAAATCACCGCCTTTACTTCCTTGGAAAAACCGACTAGTTCCATGTACCCGCCTCTTTGGCCACATTCGCCACTCACACCCTTCGAAGTGGAATGCAAGGAAGCGAGCTGGACATTACCATAGGCTTTTTCGTTTTCTTTCACCATAGAAGCCAACACTTTCTTGGTGGAAATGAACTCTCCTTCAAACACATTCTCTTGGTAGACTTCATCGGCAATCAACACCAAGCCCTCGGCGGCGGCGATCTTGATGATCTCTCTAATATCCTCCTCGCGTAGGATGGAGCCCGTGGGGTTTCCGGGGTTGATCAAGACCAAACATCTTGGAATAACACCCTTGGATTTGTTTTCTTTGATTAAGCTTCTTATTTGTTCTGGGTCAATTGACCACTTTTTGGACTCATCCAAGTAATAGCCAATTGGAACTGACTCATTCAAGGCAATGGAAGCGGTATAGAGCGGGTATTGCGGTATAGGAATCAAAAAGCCAGTATTCTTACCTTGGGACAATATCTGGATCAAGTAAGCAACCGCAGCCGAGGCACCCGAGGTCAAAAAAATATCGTTCGGCGAGGCGGGGTAATTGTCACGGTTGGTAATGAACTTGGCCACCGACTCCCGTACGCTGACGTCTCCCTGGGAATGTGAGTACGCCCCTACAGACTTGACACTGTCTAAGAGCTTGGAGGCACGCTGAATTACATCCGGCGGGAAGAACGAGTCCCTGGATTTTGGGTCTAACGCCTGTAACTTCTCAATAAGCTCGGGATACTGCATCAATGCCAAGGTTTGGCGGTACCACGACAATGGCATTTGATCTAGCTGCTGGGGGTTTCCGATGTTGGCGCTGATGATCTTGTCAAACTTGTCGATCTTGTTGTCGGCGAGTTCCGAGCTCAACTCGTCGGCACGGATGGGAATTTTTCCACGGACAGCATATTTTGCCTCCAATGTTGCCTCGTTCAAATCATTGATAGCTAATTTTGGTGCTACTCCACTGAGGAGTCGAGTCAAGGGACGCAGGCGTGTGCGGCTAATGAGCTTGGCAGAACGCATTCTGGTGGAGGAGTATGGAGAAGAAAATGTGGAGCTTCTCCTACCTGCGATAACCCGAGTCCTGCACCGCGCGAGTATATGCGGCAGATAAGAGAGACCGTTTAAAGCTCTGGGAAATATTGCTAAGGTTTGGCCTGGAAACTCCTAAAATTACTCCAAACGGACCTCCTTATTCGAATGCCCGAACCTCCTTATCGGAATGCCGGAAGACCGTAGAAGTTGTTTGGCGTGGGAGGGCTGCTGCCTTGTCTGCAGGACGCCATAGCGGGCTAAAAATAAGTAAGACGAGGCTTGGTGCCCATGTCTCTTCTCGTTGATGAGCGGATTATAGTGGGAACAGGTGATTGGATGGAAAAATCCCGGACTTCAAATACCGAGAAGCGCTATCGCCGTGCATCCTCACCAGCAGACTGCACACGGCAGCACCTCGCTTTCAGCAGCATGGGTGCAGGAATTATAACCTGGGACGCTTGTGACAAGAGGGAATGGTAATGGGTGTCACGTGATACTATGGAGTGGCGTGCGTTGGATTTCTGTTTAGGAAGGTCTACGCCAGTAAATGCCGTGCTACGATGCAATTTGTGTATTGTGCATATTGTCCGACGTTTGGTTCATGCAGTCAGACGTATGTATGCAAGACTAACCGGTGCCAAAGTACAACGAGTCGATGAAGCGGTTCCGGAAAACCCAGTCTGTGTCCTTGAAGCCTTCGGGATTGTAAGCGGCATCACAATGCTCCATGTTGCTCACTTTCCCAACCACAACCGTGACTTCAGGAAAAACATTTAAAATTCTCTTGACTGCGATCTCGGTCAGCAAGTAGCAGATCAAAACAATGTCTGACTGTTGGATTTTGTGATCTAACAAGACCTGAATCGCCATAATGGCCCCACATCCACTGATCACCTGCGCATCAAGCAAGAAGTATACCGAGTTTGTGGTTTTCTTGGGCAAAGACTCCATATGTAATTGCGGCTCGCCTGTTTTGGAGTCACTCTGAATCAAGAGTTTTCCGATAAGGATAGCTGGGAATGTCTTTTGGATCAGGTTCATGAAGCAGTCGCCCGAGCGAATGATGCTGACGGCAGTGATGCTCTTGGTCTGATGAAGGCCCTGGTATTTGTTGTTGTAGTGACAGGTGACAGTTCTGGGCGAGTACTCACGCACGGTATCCAATGCCGTCTCGATCAAGAGATGGGCGATTCGATCAAAGTAAAAGATGAAATCTGTTCGTGTTGTCTCTGCGCTGAAAAGAATGGCGTGTATGCCTGCAGTGTGGTTGTTAGTGGGCAAAATATGGAGGTTGGAGAGCCGAGACACATCGAGATTGAAGCCCAGGCCCAACCGCTTGAGACGCTCAACATGCAAAGTGCTCTTGAGCGCCAACTGCTTCTTGATGTGCTTGATCATCAAGTCAATAGCAATGGTGTTGTCAAGGCCACGTGGAATCACCAAGTCGGCATTTCTCATGGTAGGAAGAACTGCGGACGTAGCATTGGGTTTCACGAACTTCTCCCACTGCTGGAGACATCCAGTCAAGTCTCTGCCTCTGTACAAGATATCACGCGTAAGTCTTCTAGCCAAACAAACATCGAGGTCCGTATCCACAAACACCTTGATATCCATCAAATCTAGTAGCCTTTGGTCATACAATGCGTAAATGCCCTCGATAATGATAACATTAGCACCATAAATGGTGAAGCTTTTTCCCAGGCGGTTGTGCTTGCTGAACGAGTAAACGGGAATCTCTGTCTTTCTGCCCTTCTTCAAGGAGGTGATCTTCTGCACCACAAGATCCATATCGATAGCATTTGGCGTGTCAAAATCAAAGTTGCATGCAAAGGCCCGTTTTGAATCCTCCTGCGAGAGCGGTTTGTAGAAGTTGTCGAACAGCAAAAGCACAGTCCACGGCTGGTTCAATTCCTGGATGATCTTCTGTGAAACGGAAGTTTTTCCCGATCCCGAAAATCCCGCCACGCCAATAATGTATGGTTCTGTCCATGGAGGAATATACCTCTGGTTCAGTGAGGTTTTGGGCCCAGCTTCGTGGTCGTCTCCAGAAACGGGGCTTTTGCTGTCTCCACGAGATGCAGCCACTGAAGGGAAGAAAGAAGAATTTTGGCCGTTGTCTGGTGCTATTCTCGAAGACGATCTGGTGGCTGGAGTTTCCAGGCCAAGAGACTCGGGTTTGTAGCCGGAATCAAGTTCCATGTTGCTGATGAAGAATTGGCACTAGTCTTCACTGATGTACGGATGCAACGCGGCGCGGCTGCGATGACTTCGTCTCACGCCTACATAATGGGTATGAGCCAGGTTACCGGGAAAGGCTATAGACGAAGGCGACCAGATATAGATGAGGGGTCAGCACAAAACTTCGTGGAGTTCAAACCGGAAGAGGGAGTGTCTGAATCAAAATCTCCACAGCCTGCTCTGCAGTCTTCCATGACTCTGGAGTGTCTTCCAACACAGAAAACTCCCTGTCCATCACAGAAAGCAAGCAACCCGGATTCAAGCGACTACTTGAAACGCAAATTCAATGCTCAAGTCAGACAATTGCAGAGAAGCGTCCAGTCATTAGAGGCCTCCAGCAGCCTCACACCAAAAGAAGCGGCAGAACTCAAGGAAAAAAGACAGCTTCTAGAGGAAATTACCTCGGCAAAGAGCGAGTTGGGCTACGTTCTCCCAGAAGATTATCACAACTCGGAAGGAGGGATTGATAAGCAGAAAAAGCGGGATCTATTAAAGGGCCAGGCAGACGAAGAAGACGCGGTGCCCAAACGGAGCAAGACCTCGAGCCAATGGGAAAATGACCAGCTCAAAAAAGCACAAGAAATTGTTTCGTACAATCCAGATGAAATCAACTTGCCCAACCAGCCACACTACGAATTTGTGTTTGACGAGTCGCAGTTCGTGGACTACGAAGAGGAGTCCGAGATACCTGGCACTGAAGGTGAAACTGTGACGAACAATAAATTCAACGATATACAGGCCGTCAGAAAATCTCTCCCGGCTTTCAAATATCGCCAGAAATTTCTCGAAGTTATGAACAACAATCAGGTGGTGATTGTAGTGGGAGAAACCGGATCAGGAAAAACCACCCAGATCCCTCAATATCTCTACGAGGAGGGATACGCTTCAGCTAAAGTGGCAGATGGTCGAATCATGAAAATCGGCTGCACACAGCCACGGCGTGTCGCCGCTACTTCGGTGGCTCGCAGAGTCGCAGACGAAGTTGGGTGCAAAATCGGCTCGGAAGTCGGCTACAGCATCCGATTTGAAGACGAGACCTCCCAAAAAACGGCCATTAAGTATTTGACGGATGGTATGCTACTACGGGAGTTTTTGACCGACCCTACACTATCCACATATAGTGTGTTGATGATCGACGAAGCCCACGAGCGAACGGTTTCCACAGAGATTATTCTTACTCTTCTCAAAGACATTGTCAAGGAAAGAAGTGACCTCAAGTTGATTGTAGCCTCGGCGACAATCAATGCAAGCAGGTTCTCTGACTACTTCAACAAAGCTCCCGTTTTCAACATCCCCGGCCGTCGCTTCCCAGTTGATGTTTGCTACACCAAGCAACCCGAGGCAAACTATATACAGGCGGCAGTGACGACTATCTTCCAAATTCACACGAAACAGGATACAGCTGGCGACATCTTGGTTTTCCTCACAGGTCAAGAGGAAATCGAGACAATGGAAGAGATTTTACGAGATGCCTGTGACAAAATCGGCGATCTGATGCAGCCATTGATTGTTGCGCCCATCTACGCCAGCCTTCCACCCAACATGCAAGCTCGAATTTTTGAGCCTACACCGCCTGGATCTAGAAAAGTGGTGTTGGCCACCAACATTGCTGAGACTTCCATCACCATCGATGGCATCAAGTACGTGATTGATTCTGGCTATGTCAAGGAAAACGTCTTCAATGCCAGCACAGGAATGGAGAGTTTGGTTGTGGTGCCATGTTCGCGGGCATCGGCCGACCAAAGAGCCGGAAGAGCCGGAAGAGTGGGCCCAGGAAAATGCTACCGGCTTTTCACCAAGTGGTCATACGCTAACGAACTACAAGCGAACCCCACGCCCGAAATCTTGCGGGTAAATCTCAGCAGCGTGGTACTCTTATTGCTCTCTATGGGTATAAATGATCTCGTTAACTTCGACTTTATGGACCCTCCAAGCAAGCAAACGCTCATCAAGTCGCTTGAGCTTCTCTACGCGCTAGGCGCCCTCAACTCACAAGGCCAGCTTACCGAAATAGGAAAGAAGATGGCTCTGTTCCCGATGGATCCTATGTTTTGCAAGGCATTGATTACCAGCGCCGAACATGCGGTGACATCAGATGTTCTCTCGATCTTGGCTATGTTGTCTGAGTCATCGAGCTTATTTTACCGGCCCAAGGATAAACGTGAACAGGCCGATAAAAGAAAAGAGTCTTTTGTGCATTCTGCTGGTGACCAGCTCACCTTATTGAATATCTGGACGCAGTGGAGTGAGTCGGGCTTTTCCAGTCTTTGGTGTGAGGACAACTTTGTTCAATACCGTACACTCAAAAGGGCAAGAGAGATTAAAAAGCAGTTGGAAAAGCTTTGTACAAAAATCGGTATTGATTGCAAAGCGTCGCTGGAAGCGAGCGACAATCATGTTGAAAGGGTGCAAAAAGCTTTGTTGAGCGGGTTCTTCCCCAATCTTGCCAGAATCTCCAAAATGGGCTCCAATTACGTTTTGCTCAAGAAAAACCAGCCTGTTCACATCCACCCGTCATCTGCATTGTTCAAAACGAAACCTCCGGCAAAATTGCTCCTATACCACGAGTTGGTCTTGACAAGCAAAGAATACATGCGCAATTGCATTATAATCGACGAAAAATGGGTGAACGATGCTGCACCTCACTATTATCGCGAAGAGGATTTGAAGCTTGCAAAGAGCTAGCTTCTGTTTTTGGGAATTACTTCTCTATCCCTTTCTGTTCCAGGTCACGTTAGTCGGGTCCACCATTTGGTGTTCCTGCAGGCACACCATACGCGTTAGCCAAAATCCGTACGCGGATTTACGTGTCTTGCATCATCCCTCACTTTCACCTGGGGTAGCGGGCTCAAGCCATACATAACTTATTCAATTCACTGTGACACATGTACGATTTTTCGGCTGGTAAGTCTCTGCCTTCAAAGTTAGGCCAGCTGTCCAATCGGAATCATCCTGGAATCCCTGATCTCGCAGGCTCCAATAACATCAAGCCCTTCGAAAAGGTCAATCCATTGCTCCCTTTTGCTTTTTCGACATCCCTCAACCCAGGGAACAGCCTCAATACTGAGCCCCGAGAACGCCATGTGATAGACGAGAACGCCGCTAGTATTTACCATACCCGGGTCTCGCCGGCTGGTGCCAGGAGAAAAGGGCCTCTTCTTGCCGCCGTGCCCTCCATCAAAAGAAAAATGGGGCAAAGTTTCACGGAAAAAGACGATGTCAAGAGGCTAGACTATGAAGAGTTTTTTGAGGGTCCATCTTCCCGGCAGGCCAATACGCTGGTTTCATCACGAGAAATGCCAATGTCGCTGGAGCCTTCTAGCGAAATCACCGTTCCTACTGATCCCGATGTGGCTGCAGGATCTACACAAACGCCAGCACCCTGTGCTCTTCCCAGCAGCCCACCTATTCTACCCCAAAACTCTGAAGTTGATACCACCATGGATGACTACACTGTGCCCGATTCGCCTGTGCAGACGAGTTTGTTACACACGCTTATCACATCGCCAATCCGGCGAACTAAGTTTCATCAGAATATCAGCTCGGAACCCGATTTCGGTGTGGACAAGTTCAATCGCTATAAAATCTCCAGCTACACGCGGCTTTCTTCCAATGATGCTGAGCATCAAGAGGAAACTCCATCCACCCACAAATTCTGGCAAGCCAAAGAAATCATATTACAATGCTTTGAAGATATCTGCCCGTCGGTTGTTTTGGAAGGCATGCAACTTACCGATATTCCTGACGAAATCAAGGATTTGAATGAGCTAGTGATTTTCGATTTGGACCGCCCTACCCAAGTGTCTCGTCAATTGTATCTTTCAAACAACAACCTCAGAACTGTCAATCCATCCTTGTTTGCCTTTACTAAGCTCAACGTTTTGAGCTTACGTCAGAATCAAATACGCTTCTTGCCAAGTCTCATCAGCAATCTCACCTCTTTGACCGACTTAAACATCAGCATCAATCAGTTGAGATATTTGCCACCTCAAATTCTTGATCTACCATTATTGTCGACTTTTCGTGCTGGTCCAAACCCATTCGTTCCAATAAGCGCTGATGCTATAGAAGTTTCCCCAATGGATCCACGTCACAAGCGAGGATTGCATCATGTATCCCCTATAAAGTACTTACGGAGGCGGGGTATGCTCAAATCTCTCAGGAGCATATGTCTCGACGAAATCGCCAAGTATGATGTTACTTACCGAGAGACAAAAGATTGGAAGAGATGCACGCCTTTACTTTTCCACCGTCTCATTGCGTTGGCAATTTCAAAGGGAAAGTTCAAAGATACTTGCAACGGGTGTGATTTTACCGTGGTCGAGCCTTACGCAGAGGTTCTTGAGTGGTGGGATATCCTTCAGAATGTGAATATCCCTATAAAGCGGAAATTTTGCAGCGGTCTCTGTGTGAGCAAGTACCAGCATGTTCAATAAGGAGAAAGTATATTCAGCACGAGTACAAATTTTCTCATGGTGGAAGCTTTGGAGTCGAATGGCAGGATCATTCGACGTAATTTGCTGGAAATAGACCCCTTTTCCCTTTGAACTGCCCTATCCACCAATCGCCTTTCCGGTCAATGATTTGGATTAGATCACCCTTATTGAACTTCAAGTCATTGTCATCATCAGGCAAATAATTGAATAAAGCTCTGCAATATTCAACTCGTTGGTGACCTGTAGACTTTTTTTCTCCTTGGTTATCTGCATCGGCTTCCTTTGCAACCTTCGCCGTGATTGGCACGGTCAATTTTTGAGACTGAAAAACTGATTCTAACTTAGGAAGGTTTCTTTTCACTTCCTCCGCGTGGTCCAAAATCAGTTTTCGAAAGTCGGGTTCGCAAACGCTTTTGAGCGAATCAAAGTGGGGCATGATTGAGAGGAGATTTAGCTTGCATTGGTAAGCCACAGTGAGATGGGTATAAAAGTTGAAAATGGCAAGCGGCTCGGTAAAGTTGCGGGCAAGAATAAAGAAAGTCGGAAGCTCTAGCTTTAATATGGAGTTCCAGCTGTCAAATTCACGTTTTAGTGACTTTACTTTCTGCTCAAGCTGATGATACCGTTGAACCTCCTTCGGCGTGAAATTTTGCGTCGTTCTCTGGATTGTCATTTGGTCGTACTTTTCGTAAACCCTGTCGTAATTCAACAAGGCTTTATCTCTGTATACCACCTTATCGTTGATTTTCCTCAGTAGCCCTTGTAATGTCGTCAACTTCTTATTGATAATGGACACATAGGAGTCTAAAGGGTCGCTAATAGAATAATCGATTTCCCTTAAAGCAGCAAGAAAGCTTTTTGTGCGATCCCACGACGGACCGTCCTGTTTCTGGCCATTAACCAAGATCGGTTGGTGAGTTAAAAGACGTAACAAGCATGCTGCTCTTTCGGAGCTTTTTAGAGTCTCCTTCAAGTGGATGATGAAGCGTTCGTTCAGCTCAACAAGGGATTTGAGTGCAGACTCAATGGCATCAAATTCCTCGACCAAATCCTCAAAGGCTTCATCCACACTTTTGGTATGTTGCGCTCTTGGAAGAAGCTTGTCAGTGACACGCTCAATTGAAGAAATGGAGGTGATTCTAGCGGCAATTTTGCTCAAGAACGTTTGCAGTTTTGTCATTTTCCAATGCAAGTGGTATGCACTGAGCACAAAATGATTTCGCAGCCAGCCTCAATCTCCACATCCAGTGCGATCACGGATGCCCATGATGAGACCCGGGCCACGCGTAAATTTTTTCCGGTTTGGGGGAAACTTCACGGCTTGAATTATCCAGAGTTCCAAGCTGGAACTCCAATGCAGATGATGCATACTGCACATCGCGAATCTCCTTCAGAAGCTCCTCCCAAGTTGGGTTTCCTTTCCCGGCACTGTCAATTTCCAGTTTCAATTTCTCAATCCGCTCTTCGAAAAGCTGGTCTAATTTTCCAAGAAGCCGATGGCCAAAGTCTCGATCAGTGGGTAAATTTCCCGATATTTTTCTCAGTAGGAGCTTCACAGTTTTCAATTTCCCAATAGCATCCTTGGCTTGGCCAGAGGAGCTTGCGTCATTCAAAGGCAGACTCACCAATAATATTGCTGCGTAGTAGAGCATGATGTGAATGTGCACAGGCACGTACTTCAAATTGTTCAGGATATCGGAGTCGTTCAACACAAGGTTGAGGACGGTTTGAGCTGCATTCATTGCAATGTGTAGGTTAAGCAGCTCCTGGTCGTGAGCTTGTAGCTGGTTCTGTGGCTCTTCATCTTCGTCATCACTATCATCGCTGTCATGTTCCGAAGAAAGTGCCGGTCTAACTGGTGTTGAGGCGGGTGGGTTTGCTACCTGGCAATTATTCCAGTTCGGTAGTATGATGCTGCTCCCATCACTGCCACCTTGTAACCTTCTGACGGTCGAGCTGTTGATGTACATTTTGGCAAAATTGTAGTAGATCAAAGTTGATTTTGACAGCCAAACAGAGCCGTTGTTGGTCGGCGCCAAAAGCACTGTCCACGAAACCATCCATTTATCAAGTTCGAGATTGGATCGAGATGGAATGCCAAACTCTGCGGGTGTAAGAAGCTCCCACGCATTTCCTTTGAGAGATTCGTTCAATGCCGCATTGTACTCGACTTGGGATACAAGCCTTAGGTCGGTGAAAGAAGCTTTGGCAGCGTTCGTGGTCAAAATACCGGCCTCAAGTGATTGTTCACCATCGCTTTCGGGCTCGAGCAATATTTTCTTGCTATTGACGACATTGTAGTCGTCGCTAGACACTAGCGCTTGTCTGTTGAAAGTCATGCTCTGCTGTCCGTCGAGAATATACAACAAGTACCATAACTTCAAGCGGTCCTTATCACTCAAGCTATTGCCCGTTTTCTTTCGGGCATGCGTTATCCTAAAGTCTTTCGCCAATTGCAAAGCTAGTCCGGTAAACATCTGGGAGTCTGAAAGCCAGAAACTGCATAGAACTAGCGCCACAATGGTATTAAAGCCCTCGGTCTCGGTACGGGGTTTTGTTCGAAACAAAAGCCCGCTGCAGAGCTCATGGAGATGGCGATGTAAGTCATTTTGCTTGCTGGAAAGACGGGGATCCGGATAGTGCATGCACGCAATGGTGCACACTGCGCAAATAAGGAGCGGAGACGAGTCCCATAGGGCATCAACAGAAAACTGCTTGATTTCAAAGCCAAAAAGCTGTTGGGAAATGTTGGTGTCAAAGAACTGGAACAACAATTTGGCGTCTTGCAACGAAAGAAGCGTCCCTCGGAAATCGTCCATACGCATGCTCTTTGCTCGATAACTCTCCAAGTCCAGAGACGACGCCCGTTTTCGAGAGGCTGAGATATCCGGAAACGAGTGCTGATGTCTGCTTTGGTCGAGGTTCGGCGCACGCATTGGCCCGTTGTCTGTCTCCCGCTGATGTAGTGTCTCATAGAGCGCCTGATTGTGGGCGATGTATTTTCGGGTGAGCTCCCGCTCGTCCATAAGCGCCTGTTGATTATTCTTTAGCACCATAAGGAGATCATTGAATTTGGTGTCCATGGAGAGAAGCTTGTCTTCCATGGCCGCCTTCCAATCCAGCTTTGCATCTATGGCATCTTCCCTCGGATTGGCGTGCAAGGAATTCGTGATATGTGGTGCTGGAGCACTCTGTGGGTAGATTTTCTTGAGTTGGGTGCTAACCATAGATGTCGATGCTGGCGCTTGGTTGTAAAGGGTATGAACAGGAGAAGCATCAACTGGCGGTAGGCCTATGGAGGGGAGTTTGACCACGAAGCGGCACGAAGCTGCCTGTCCCAATGAGAGGCATCTTGTGCAAGGGAGAGTCTCGGTGTATTCACACTTCGTCTTGGACTTTTTGCAGTTGCCGCATGGCTTGGTCCGTTTCTCTCCCGCCATGGACTTGGTCTGTAGTGTGATGTGCGTGAGATATACCACACCAGTACATCCCGAAACAAAGTGCACATTTGGAGACCGCTTAATGCCTCTGTGTATTGCTGCTGAATCTATCCACAGTGTTCAAGGATTCTATACTTCGATACCCACTTGTATTTTGCCATGTGCGGGCGAAACGAAGGAAAAACGAGAACTCGTGGCACTACACTGAAATAACTCGTGACACCACACTGAAACAATTTTTCAGAGAATATGCTAGCCGCAAGACTTTGGCACAGATAAAACGCCTTGGATGACGAGAGCATTCTGAAAGGAAACGGTCAGTATGAGCCACATCCTGCATGGGCGCGGTGCGGCATGCAAGCGGTACCCCGGAATTACCAGTGCCTGTGAAAGTAGCACCCCTTCTTTTCCGCCATGTCTATGAAAAGCAAAATCAAAGCGTTTTTTGGGACATCCCGCCAGTATGTCGTTGTTGGGGCCTCTAACGATCCTTCCAAATTCGGCTTTAAGATCTTATCATGGTACGTGAGCCACGGTTTGCCTGTGGTGCCAGTGAACCCAAAGCAAGTGGAGATTTTGGGCCAGGTTGTGGTGCCCAAAGCTGTTGATGTGGTGACCGCGACATTGACGAAGCAGGACTTGCACCACCACAAGCTTTCACAGGCTGATGGGCTCAGCATGTCGTTCTTGACTCCGCCAAGTGTCACACTCAAGACATTGGACCAGCTTGCTGAGATTCCCGGCTACAAAAGCGCCATCAAAGGCTTGTGGTTTCAGCCGGGAAGCTATGATGACAGCGTCATCGAGAAGGCCGAAAGCTTGGGCTTGCAGGATCGGGTTATCCAGGAAGACGAGTGTATATTGGTGAGAGGCGAGGAGGGAATGTACAGCGCCAACCTTTGATAATTTGGAGTCTGAAAGCTGAGCTACTGAAAGACACTACAATCGTTGTGAATGAGCTAGCGGAGTACTTTGCTTAGCTGTGGGGACGAGATTGTTGTTACGCCGTATCTCGCGTGAACTCTCCTGGAATTCACGCAAGTCGTTCAATCCAACAAATTCTTTATGTACTGGGCCCAGGTATCGTCATCGGGAGTCTGCCTGATGGTGGTGTGTGGGTCGATTTCAATCTCGTAGGGAAACGGAGACACGTCTAGTGTCATGATAGGCGGGATGTGGTCCTTGTGCCGTTCGACGAGCAAGAACACCTCGCTGAGGTTATCCTCGAAGCTCAAAGCAGAAAGATGTAGCAACTGCTCAGCCGTGTTCATGACGTTGGCAGATGGAGCTCCGGCGGGTAAGTCGGGACTTTTGGGAAGACAATTCACATTGATAATCCACGTTTCCCATCGGGAACACGGCGGCGGGACGTCGTGTCTGGCGTGGCCAAACCAGCCCGACTTCTTTTTCTTCGCCAGCTCCTTATGCAGAAACGCCACCACCAATTGCCCCACGGCGGAGTCGTCCATCGAGCGGAAGTCCTTTTTGATAAGCTGGTCGATTTTCTGGTCAATGAGAATATCAAGATCCGGTAGATGCTCGGCCATTGGGTAAGGGATGTCCAAGAACTCGCCCATAGTGGGGGTCACGGGCCCGAAAAGACGGGTGAAGAAGATGGCCCACATTAAGCCTGGAGTTAGTAGCTAGAATACACCTGATCGCAGATTCGTACCTTTTAGAGACTCTCTGGCGACCGTGCGGCCGGCGGTCAAATTGAGCGTGAACTCCATGTGCTGTGGAGGAGTTATCTTCTGTGTACTACTGGTGTGCGATGTACGCGGCGTGCAACATGTTGGTGCACTGGTGTGTTTGACCGTCATGATAAGCGAAGATGTTCCAGGCAAGTGAGGAGATTGGCCGGGATACGAATGAAGCATCGCACACCAGCTAAACGTATGAGTGTTTCGCTTGAGGTCACCAATTGAAGCCATCAAGTGTGCAGCAATATACAGCGCCAATTGAAGCCATCAAGTGTGCAGCAATATACAGTCACCAATTGATACAGTCACCAATTGATACAGTCACCAATTGATACAGCCGCCAATCGAGCGGTGCTCCGATTACCCATGTGACCAACCGAAATCGAAGAGGCCGCATAATGTCCAATATTGCCTCATCAGCCAGGCGATTCATAGGCAGCAGAGACATGGGACATCCATCCTGAATCTGCCTTCTGAAGAATTTCCAGCGACACAGCCTGGCATAATTCCGACCATCTATCGGCTCTTCCAGCTGGAGTTACCCCGCTCGTACTCTGCAGCTCTTTTCTCCTCCGCTCTGTTCAGGTCTCCGCTCTGTTCAGGTCTCCGCTCTGTTATCTCGATTCGTAGATGTATTCGCCGCCCAATATAGCACGCATGTGTGCAGTGACCAACGGCAAAGAGAGCGTCTCGAGAACTTCACGTTCCTTGTTCGAAAACCGCAGAAGCACATGTTCGGAAACTTCGCCTCGAGTCGGCTTACCCACCCCAATGCCAATTTTGGTGTAGTCGTTACCCAAACACTTGTCAATGGAACGCAAACCATTATGGCCACGAGCGCTGGTTTTGCGCCGGCGGACCTGGACCTTTCCGATAGGAATCTCCAATTCATCGTGGACGACTATTAGGTGGCATTTTTCGTTGTTGTGCTGCCTTAAAAAGCGCTGCCATACCTTGAGCACTGGTGGGCCCAGGACATTCATGTAATTCAGGACTGTATTCGCTAAGAGCACGTTGTTTTTGGGGGAGTTCAAACTGGCTTCAATTCCGAGGGCCTTGGACTTCTGGAACCCAGAGAATTCCGGCAAAAGTCGGTTGTTGACAAGATGCTGTAGCGCCCACTGGCCCACATTATGGCGCGTCCCACTATACTCTGGAGAGGGGTTTCCGAGGGCGATAAAGAGAAAGTTGCCGTGATTGGCTGCTGTGCTTTTATACAGGCGCAAGAAATGGAGCTGACCGGCCGCTTTTCCGATGAAATGCCGAAGTATGCTCGTGTTCATCGCACCTGATGACATGGCTTTGAGTCGCACCTGCAATGCCATAAATGCTAGCTGAAAAGCTGAGATTTTCTGAAAAGCTGAAATTTTCTGAAAAGCTGAAATTGCTAGAAGGCCTTATATTGGCGTGCTATTCTCCAGCTACACCATCTCCACCTCCATGTATTCTACTTACTTGCCAAGCTGCACCAAATCCCTGTGCGACTGGTGTCTCGTGTGCTGGGACTTGGACACCTTTCGCAACTCCTCCAACCTCTCTCTCATTGTAGGCACGTCTCTCAAGTTCTTCTCGATCTTGAGTCTTTCCTCTTCAAACGCAAGTCTGCGCTTGGCATCCAATGGGCCAAAGAAGTAGCCACCCTTTCCATCTAACTTCAACAAAAGATTGTGGAAATGCCATAACGCTGGACGATGTGCCACCGATAAGAGCGAGATGCCAATCTTTTGCGCATGCTTATACATGAACTGCTCCATGTCGGGCGACACCGCAGAGGTGCATTCGTCTAGAACAGCGAACCGAGGTTGGTGGTAGTACAAGCGTGCCATGGCCAATCTCTGCTGAGCGCCAATGGAGAGCTCTTCGTTCCAGTTCTTGACGGAATCCCACAGGTCTCCCGACAAAAGAAGCTCGTCGAGACTCAACAACTTCATGATGTCCTCCAAGTCCTGGTCTGTCTTCTTGCCTTGGCGGAACTGCTCAAGTGAATGTGGGTAGATCACTTGCTCGCGTAAGGAGCCCTTCACAAGGTATGCTCTCTGAGGCAAGTAGAACATATTTTCGGAATTGGGGATGGTTATATGTCCCGATTTGCAAGGCCACAATCCTCCAAGCATGCGGAATAACGAAGATTTTCCTGCTCCATTTGGTCCGGCAATGAGCAAGTGTTGTCCTGGCTGAAGACTGAATGTCAACGACTCGATTAACGTCACATCAGCAGGGGTAACCAACCTCACGTGGTCGAAAGTGATTTCATCACCATAGTGAACATGTCCGTCACCTTCCTGCGAGCCGGTGGGATTGGCGAGTCTTCTCCTCTTGATATCTTCCAAGGCTTTCTGGAAAAAGACGACTCTGGATGCATGACCCACAATCTGAAGCAAGTAGCGACGAGAGTAGATCAATCTATCAAGAGAATCGGATGCACTCAACAACAACCTTCTGTTGGTAATAAAGTCGCCAGCTGCATTTGGATCGGGCTCTTTGCCCAAGTACTTATTGATGAAGACTGGCGCCGAACACAAGACCAAACCGGCAGCACCCCAGAAGTATTTAACAATGAAACTCTGGGCAATTTCGTGGACTGCACGCTTCCAGTACTCCATCTTCAAGAAGCGCTCGAGTTGATAGTAGCAGAAATCAATGTAATCAAGCTCGCGGTCATGCCCACGCAAGAAGGCAATTTCCTCGTTGTTGGAAACGATCTTCGAGTGTGCAGACCTCAACTGCCCCTCCAACTTGGCTTTCTCGGAAGCTAGCTTAGCAAAAGGCGGCGAGAAAAACCTCAAGATGGTCGTGGAGAAATGTGCCAAGATTCCCAACGCCAACGTACCCTCTCCGCTGCCAACTCCACTCTTTGAAAGCTCCTTAGCACAGAGCAAAAGATCCAATGTTGGTTTGAGCAATTGTCCCGGGAGACTTGAAAGCGCCTGACAGAGTCTGCTGACGTCGGTGGCAATTCTCTGGTCGGGGTCCTTGATCTTGCTATCGGAAAGCTGGATAAGAGCATAGTAGTTAGGATCCAAATTCCCAGGAATGTAGTCATCCATGATGCTGTCATTCAAGTTGATTCGCAAGCTCTGGCGTAACTTCTCCTTGGTCCAGTTAAGGAGCGCATTCACAAAGGACGCCGGGAACCCAATCAAAAGCCACACAGCAAGAAGTTTGGCAAACTTGCGGAGCTTCTTGGATATAAGTGCACCCACGAGCATACCATCCAAATTGGCCACCTTGATGGTAAGCATCGCCCGGCACACTAGGAGGGCAATGTGTCCCAAGAGATAGAACACCGCCAGGTTGCGATAGCTTGGCACGGCGGTTTTGAGAAGAGCAAAAATATCTTGGGCCTTGAGCCGTTTCAGTTTCTCCGCGTCAGTGACTGGCTCGAGCTCCTTGCCCTTTTTTTTGGCGGGCGTGGAAGTGGCAGTTGCTCCTGAAAAGGCAGCTGTGATCAACACAATATAGGAGGCATTTAAGAAGAGAGACCGGTTGGATTTGTACGCTTCTAGCGCCACCACGGCTAACGAATTCGGCTTTTTGGACATGCCGGGAAAAGTGGCGTGGATGAAGGAAGAAGAGTGGTCTGAAATGGGAGCGCGGACCGGCTCCACAATGTGGAGAAGCTCGATAGCCGAGGATGGCTCGCGAAGCGCGCAGGACCGAAACTCCATATGAATATAAGCTGAGCGCCATAGTCAATGAACAAGCCTGGAATCTAATAGTGCGACCGCCTTGCTGCTGGTGGGAATTCTTGATGGCGAAGCCGCATTTGCTGAGCTTGCTGAAGCTTTCCTACTTTAAGCCTTCACAACCGATGTGGGTTTGATGTGATAGGTTGATGCGGTTGATAGGTTGATGCGGTTGATGCGATTGATAGATTGATAGCTTGATGCGGTTGATAGCTTGATTGATGGTGGCAGTAATTCGGGACGAGTGTCTTGGTAGTAGTTCTTGGTCATCCTCGTGCCCAGAAAGATCGGCGGGACGTACGTTGCAGCTCACGTGGCCAGCCAAGCTTCAAGTCCGGAGGCGCTCGAGCTGCAGGCGAAAACTTGTCTTGGCAGCGCCGATTCTCTGCTCCAACTCGGCAATCCGGGCAAAGTAGAACGTATTGGCCAAATCAGTGGTGCTTCTGCAGTTTTCGTTATCTTGCAACATATTCTCGTACAACTCAGCAAGCTGCGCCGCCAGAAGAGCCTCGCTCACCGGGAACTGATTCTGGTTCCGGGAGAGAACCGTGCCGCTGTGGGAAAACCAGCGTTGTGCAATGTCACCAAGCTGGTCGCTCGCTAGCACCTGGTCCGGTAGTATCAAGCCGCTAGTGTGCAAGAGTTGAGCCACAAGAAGAAGGTCTCGAAGAGTATACGACTGGGGATCTGTGGGCGTGGTTCTGCCCGATTCTGTCATAAGGAGGTGAAGTGATGGGTACGAGTGCAGTCGCGCGGGTCTCTCAAGACTCAGTGTGCCGGAGCAGCAGTACATGACTCCTTGTGCCAACACCAAAACCGTCCACGTTGAATAGATCCCGAACGATCCATTTTCCACCAGAAGCGTGCATGCTGAAACTATCGCCCGGCTTCAACGACCGGTTTGCCAATATCGAGCTTGACCAAAACGGAAAGATCCCTTCGACTCTCAAAACTCCCAACAAGCAACATGGCCCGCAGTCACACGGGAATTCCACGCCGTCCAAGGGCCCCAAGCTCTCAACGGCTCTACGTGCCGAGTCCCGTGGGAACCCCTCCCGATCCAAGCCGTCTGATCTCGTGCAAACGGTGCACAAACGGAATCTTCAGCTGTCACGCACCAAGGACGACAGCCCCGCCGCCTCAGACAGGGAAAAACAACAGAAGAAATACCCGGGGCTTCCGTCCTTCTCCTTCATGAAGGACACGTCGTCGTCTCGCAAGAAACAGTCCTCTGTGGGCGCGTCTGGCCCCCCTCCTCTCCGCACGCCGTCCAACATGGAGGTGTACAGCCGCCGAACTCGCCTGCAAACGCTCATGAAAAAGCGTCAGCTCCCCAAGTCGTCCCTCCACAGCCCGGAAGTAGCCAACATGGAGCTTGACTTCAGCGACAGGCCCACCGTGTTTTCTACGGCACCGCCGACCAGAAACTCCTCGCCGCATACACTACTCACCGACCGGTCGAACGAGTATGTGAAGCTCTACCATACTACTAGCATGTCTACTTTCAACTTTCCGCGAGAAAGGTCAAAGAAGAACCTCGTGGACGCCCACAAGACGAAAGAAGATGAAAAAGCGTCTCAACGGTTGCACCCTTCCAAGGCGCCGGCCCTACATGCAAGCACACAGAAGCTAACGAAAAGCGCCTCCGTGGGCCACATTCGGAGCGAAAACACTCCCATTGCCAAAAGCAGCTCGAAAAGCGACCTCAGCATCAAAGCTGCACCCCGCATTAAGTCAAGCGGCTCTCACAGCCTCGACTTCAAGTCGAGACCGAAGAAACCCTGCTCTGTGAATGAGGTTCTCAAAGATATATACAGGACCGACTCGTCGTTTTTCCGTCAGAATAGCTCTCTTGAAGACACGCTAGAAGCAAATGCATCGATCTCTGTTCCGGAGTTTTTGAACAGTCAACGCGGAAAGGCGCTCAACATGTACGAGCGAGGAGAGCTCATAAGGAACTCGAGACTATACTATGTCCCCGAGCCATCGAAGCCATATGAGGTGAGCCCTGATATAAACATCAGCAACTTCAAAGATAATTATGGCTTTGACGATGCAGACGGTAACTACGCCGTCAAGCCCGGCGGGCATATTGAGTATCGCTACGAGATTATAAGCTCCCTTGGAACCGGCTCCTTCGGAAACGTGGTGCTCTGCAGAGATCACAAGTACGAGCGAACACATCAGTCTCGCTATGTGGCTATCAAAATCATCAAAAACAACCTCAGCTGGTTACTACAGGCAGTCACCGAGATTAAGATGCTCAAGCACCTCCTGCAATCGCCGCAAAATCATATCATAGCATATTATGACCACTTCAATTTCCGTGGCCATATGTGTATCGTCACCGAGGCACTCTCGCTCAACCTCTACACGTTTTTGGAGATTGGTCAATTTCGTGGCTTGTCTTTGAAATTAGTGCGGTCCATTATGGTCCAGATCCTCCAGGGTATGGATTACATTCACACGCAAAAGGTGATCCACTGCGATCTCAAGCCCGAAAACATTATGATCAAGCTACCGCCCAACTACCAGGAGAACATGCAGTATGACGACCTGGATATGGAGATCAAGCTCATCGACTTCGGCTCCTCGTGTTTTGAAGACGAAACATCCTTCTCATATATCCAGTCCCGCTTTTACCGTGCACCAGAGGTTATTTTGGGAGCCTTGTATGGCTATCAAATCGACGTGTGGTCGATCGCTTGCGTATGTGCGGAGCTTTTCACCGGAAATCCATTGCTTTCCGGGAAAAATGAGTTGGAACAGATTGCATTGATGTTGGAAATGTTTGGAGCACCGTCCAGCTCTTACATCACTACGGAACGCAAAAAGCTCACGAGACATTTGAAAGGAAACCTCCACAAGTCATTGAAGGACCCCTTGGCGGCGGAGACCTCCAGCTTCAGGCTGGTAGACGAGAAAAAGCTCAAGAAGACTTTTCTCTACTCGCTTTTCAACGCAGAGGGAAAAATCAACCTCCAGTTCCTCAACCTCCAGCTCCAGTCCTCCGACTCACGTGACGGCGACAGTCGGGCGCCGAGTCCGTTCAAACGGAACGTGAAGTTGAGTTCGCGAGCCGTTGAGGTTGCCCTCCGCTTGGCCAGCTCGGGAGAAACCAAACGCGATCAGTCGGACTTTGCCAAATTCATCACTTCTATGTTCCAGTGGAACCCCAAGGAACGGGCCACTGTGCCGCAGCTTTTGCAGTCGCGATTTCTACTGTCCCAAAAGGATTCCTCGGAGCGGCAAGGCTGTTTTTGAGAAGAATATCGAGATTCCTTCCAACAACATTCCATTGTTATCTGTTTCATCCCTGTCTGTCTCTTGATTCCACGCGATCATATGAATGTGCCTGCAGCAATCGAAGCCGCGCATCACTTCCCCACTGACTATCATATGCATATCGGAAAATTCAGGAGCTACCCCTTTTCTCCATACACCAATGCCAGAAACTGCCAAGCCGAAGGATTCCGCGCGGGCTCGCATCCTCTCCTCGCTATACGACTACACGAACAATTACGCAGACACCAAAAGCTACGATTCCAGCCGAGGAATAGCCGCCAATACCGCGGCTGCTTTTCTAGGGTTGGGTCTTGACCGATTGGAGGAACGCAATCTGTTAGACCCGCTGAAGATCGAAATTTCTGAGGCAGAAGCCCAAATGATCGAGAACATGGCGCTGTCGGCGAACGAGATGAGCTCTCAAGATAAGAATGACCATCCCCATTTTTTGGACCGACTCATGGAGCGTATGGTTCGAACCAACTTGCCGAGCGATTCTACAGAGGCTGCGGAAATCAAAGTGAGGCTTAAGGACCCAGCCCGCAATAACAAGCCGCCATTTTCTATTCGGATTTTCGTGTCCAACATGAAACGCTTGAGTGGCAAGATGAGCGCTGTGTTCCTCATCCAATACGGGTTGATCCACGTGATCACATGGCGCCGCCCCACCAAGACGCTTCTGGTTCTTGTGGCCTATACCTGTGTGTGCTTGTGGCCGCATTTGGTGTTGGCGTTCCCGCTTCTCTACGTTCTCTGTGGACTCATTCTCCCCGCATACTTGCACCGCCACCCGATGGACACGCCCACCATCATTCCTGTCAAGCCACGGGGCCAATCGCTTTTGCAGTTTTTGAACGAGTCCGACGAAACCAGTTTTGCCACGGATGTGTTGGAGGAGCGCAGTGGCTTCAACGACGACACCGCGAGCCAGTCTAGTGGCTCCGGCTCCACGACGCTTGACAGGCAATATGAGAAAATCAAGCACGAGAAGGAGGAGCCAGAGCCAAAGCGGAAGGACAAGAGCAAGTTCGTTACTTCTCAGATGTCCATGATGATCAATATGCGCGATCTCCAGAACCTCACCACGGACGTGCTCAGCTCCATGGAGAAGGGAGAGTCTCTCATCAACGAACTAACTTCTTTCAAGGATGAGCGTCTCACGACGTTTCTTTTTTATATCACGATTGCCGTGACGTGGGTGGTACTCTTCTTTGGCCTGTACATTCCGTGGCGCCTCATCTTCATCCAGTCAGGCTGGACTGCATTGGCCATCTGTCATCCAAAGGCCAAGAAACTTTTTGGAATGATTGCAGCCAAAAAGTCGCAAATCCAAAAAGAAGATGAAAAGAGACCTGGCAAGGAATTGGACGACCGAGATTATGACAAGCAGCTTGGAAAAGATGAAAAAGTTGAAGGAATGGTGGAACCCCGCTCCAGCTCCGTTTTTGGCAATTTTGACCGCGAGGATATCATCGTGGATGATCAGCCCGAAGTACGTACTATCGAGGTGTACGAGATCCAAACCAGGGATGTCCTCAAACACCAGTGGAAGTTCCATGGCTACGGGAAGAGCCTTTTTGGATACAAGGACCCACTTCGTCAGGCCGGCCAGCTCCCGAAAACAGTGGACGATATAGGCAAGGTGATGCCGCCGCACGGGTGGAAATACGATTTCGGCTATGCAAGCAACTGGATGATCGACACAATGCCGTGTGACTTCTTTGAAGAGCGCAGCTTGGACAAGTCACACTACAACTTTTCCAAACAGAGTGCCGAAGGCTGGATTGTGGATAGTCTTCCAGTTGACCAGGACACCAGCACCGAGTTTCGCCGCCGCCGCCTCTACCGCAAATGCTACAGGTACTCTCGCCCGCTGAAGGAGATTGACTTGATCTAGTACCTATGTCGGCATTTACACACTTTTCATGCATGATCTATGCACCCCTACCCTGCCAGTGAACTGTTTATTTGAGCCCTACGCTGCTTGTTGATAAGCCCACAAGCTGTGTTTTACTGTGTAACAGCTCACAGCACGAGTACTACAAGAACACGTTCTGCACACTACTACACATACACGATCCAAACACGTACTACAAGAACAGGCTCACAGCACGACTACTAAAAGAACACGTGCACACTAAACGTACGCTACTCAATTGCACTCAATGACCGTTGTTGATCCTGCACATGGCTTTACCTATGGGCATGCACCCTTCGCACCTACCACTTAAAGCCACCTGTCTACACATCACATGGAGGGAATTTCCAAACAAGTCAGGGTTTTTGATGCGTTCCCCAAAGTGTCGCCCGAGCACCAGGTGCGGTCGCTGCGAGGAGGTCTCTCCACGGCCGTGACAATTCTCTGCATGCTCCTCATCACGTGGGTCCAGATAGGCGGCTATATAGACGGCCATTTGGAACGAACCTTTTCCGTCGACAAGACCATAAGGCTGAATCTCCAGCTCAACGTGGACCTCGTGGTAGCCATGCCATGTCGCCATCTCACCACCAATGCCATGGATATCACCAGTGATACCTATATGGCATCAGAGAAGCTCAATTTCCACGGCGTGGGGTTTGCTATCCCGCCGTGGTTTCAGATCAATGAGGAGAATGTCCAATATCAAACGCCGGAGATTCAAGAGCTTCTCCAAGAAAACCTCCTTGCCGAGTATGCTGTCAGCGGGGTAAGACAGGACGAGGATGCGCCAGCATGCCGCATATTTGGCAGCATTCCCGTGAACCACGTGAAGGGCGAGTTTTTCGTGGTGGCTCTGGGTTCCGTCTACCGCCAGCGAAACCCTTTACCGCCCAAGGACTACAACTTCTCGCACGCCATCTACGAGTACTCATACGGAGACTTCTTTCCGCTTTTCCAGAACCCTTTGGACAACACCGCCAAAACCACCGCCACAAGCCTGCAGCAGTACAAGTACTTCACCAAAATCGTTCCGTCGGAATTTGGAATGTTGGGTGTTGACGTGGATACTTACCAGTTCTCTGTGACCGAGCTCCACCATGAGATGCGCCACACCGACTTCCAGCCGCCCGGAATCTATTTTGCCTACTCGTTTGAGCCCATCAAACTCACCACCCGGGAAAAGCGCATTTCGTTTGTGTCTTTTGTTGCCAAACTCGCCACCATTCTCCTGGGGCTTTTGATCGCTGGGGGCTACCTCTTTAAGCTCTATGAAAAGCTCATGGTGATCTTGTTCGGCCGCAAGTACGCGGAGCGGGCCACGGAGAAGAAAGAGGGCGGGCTCCTCGACCGCTCGGAAAAGCCGTTTTAACTAAAGGAAATGTTTGTAACTTGGCTCCAGTCGAAATGCCTCCAGTAGCTACACAAGACCTCCTGCACACAAGACGCGCCATCCTGCGTCTTCGTATCCGCTTATCGGGTGGCCGCTGTGAACAAGTAGCCTTCACATTCCATGAGCGGCAAACGCAAAATCACCCGTTCGCGTTCGGGGTGTCACCGCTGCAAGCGCCTCAAAGTCAAGTGTGCTGAACAGAAGCCCGCCTGCGCTCTTTGTGTCAAATCTGGCGCCGAATGTGACTACTCGCTCAAACTCACTTGGGGAGGCCGCCCCTTCAAGACACCCCTGAAGACAAAGGCCTATTCGGCCATTCACAGCTATAATGACGTCAGTCCGCTGGTCTCGCCTTTGCTGGAACCTGCTAGGGTGCACAAACGTTTGTCCACAGTGCAAGTGAAGTTGGAGCCGTCCAGCTTGCAACTTTCCACCGGCACAATTCCCGAGGCATGTCCTGTTACACAGACGTTCACAGGTACATCTGCGCATGTTGATACGCTGAGATGCCGTGGAACAGAATATTCTGAAACACGATGCCCTGAAACACAATATCCTGAGACACAATATCCCGAAACACAAGAATACCGTGCACAGTCACAGATACTGCACTCCCCGAGTGAAGGTGAAGGCAAGAGTCACCACGCACAGATAACAACAGTACAAAACCCCAAAGCAAATGGCCGGCTCCTTCAAGAAGATCAAAAAACCCCAGACATTCCACTAGAAGTGAGATGCTTCGGAGAACCTGAGAATATACAAAGTTTGAGAACCGACCAATTGAAGACTGCCGTTGCGCTGCAAATGTCGGCTTCACCACTGCATATCAGCTCATTCATGACGTCGTCAGGTTTCTTGGCGTCAGATGTGGGTTCAGACTCTCTAAGTTTTGATCTAGATAACTTTCTCACAGACAGGGAAAACGAAGCCGGCTCCAAATCGTTTCCGTTTCAGGATGTGCCGGATATAGTGGTGGCTTCTCGCAACACCCAGTTCTTCAACGACCAGATGCAGTTGGACTACGTGCTGATCCCAGCCTCGATTCTGCCGGAACCCGAAATCCTTGCCAATGTGCCCTACTATAGAGAGCTTTTCCACTTCTGGATCAATGTTGCCGCAGATAATCTTGTTCCGGCACCATCTCTCTACAAAGACAATCCATTCAAAAAGCTCTTGCCACAGATGGCCATGCACTACCCCGGATTGCTCACTACCATCTTGGCTTTTGCTGCTCGGGCCAAAGGGAGCCTTAGCAATGTTTATGGAAAAAACGAGGCGGTGATCGATCATCTCCTCAAGCGTTCTTGTCTGGAGTTGATTGGTATGCTACAAGACAAGTCCCGCTCCACTTCCGACGGCACTTTGGCTACCAGCTTGCTTTTGTCCTGTTACGAAGTGTGTCACTGCCAAGACCTTGAGAACCATAGGACGCATACACTCGGAGCAGGCCAGATTTTTGTGGAGCGCTCAAAAAGAACCATTCCTCTTGATGACGAACAGGGAAACGACGGAGACTCTGGAAGCGACAAGTCATGTAGCTCACGCGGGAGCATCAAAAAGATAAATCGCAGTGAAGACGACGTGACGTTCTTTTTGGCGCGGTGGTTTATCTATGTTGATGTGGTTGGTGCTCTTTCGTCCACCCGCAACAGGCACAATTACCTTCGGTCGTTTCGTACCGGACAGAAGTACAAGCCTGTCGAAACCATTCCCAATCTTGACCGTGACGCCGAGGATGATCATCGAAACATCGATTTTCTTTTGGGTTTCGACGAGAAGCTTCTTCCGCACATGATAAACATCTCGCTACTAGTCGATGAGGTTGAAAGTTACATGAGTTCGGATGAAGCAGACCGTTCCCGTCTTCCTCAAAATATCGTCACGGCGGCTTTGGAGTTGAAGGACCGATTCCAAAAGGACTGCGAGGCCGAGGAGGCCAAGCGAGAAGACAAAATTGGCCAGTTGATCGAACATGGCCAGATCGAGACGGCCCGCCATGCGTCCCACATGTCCCGAAAAACCGAGCTTCTGCGTCTCGTGGAGCAAAACAACATTCTCCGCAGCACCAACCGGCTCTACTCCAACATGGCTCTTTTGAACCTATATAGACGAGTGCTTCTTCTCCCGCGGGAGTCGCATTTGGTGCAAGAGCTTACAGGGGAGATGGCCGAAATCCTTCAGGCCTGTATAGAGCCGGGCTCGGCGGGCGACATCTGCACCATCTTTCCCACGTTCTGTGCCGGGTGCGATACGTTAGAGCCCGAGAAGAAGCAGTTCTATTTGGAGCGACTCTCCCATTTGGCCCAACGCGGCAATATGGGTGCGAATCGCGGCATCGCCATCATGCAGCGATGCTGGACCACGGGCGAGGACTGGTACACTGCAGCCAACATGATGGGGTTGGACTTGGTCTTGATGTAAAACGCCTATAGACGCCGCGGCCGCGTCTCACCGTGTCCACGTGAAACCGAGGTGAAACACGCATGATACATGCTTCGCCCGCGCCTCGCCTCACAAAGCAGCGACGCGCGAAGCTCACTTTTTCCAAGCTTGTGATCTTCTTCTTCCTGGCCCAGTGTATCTGGTGACCCACTGCATTCCAGCAACCATCATCACAAGAGGGTCTCTTTTGATAAACGCACACGCTAAAACTGGTGACAAGCGTCAAAGTTTCAGGCCCCAGATTCATCCGTGCCCCCATCACTTCATCCCATCCGTCTCCTACCATGGATGCTGAATTTATCCAACAGCTCGAGTCCCTCAACACAGAAATCAGCAAGAGTCATGGCGAGCCCGGCAACTCCAAAATCCAAACCCGCATCTTCAAGGAATGCATGAACATCGTGCTGCTGCTAAAAGTCAAGGATGAGCTCCATCTCTTCTGTAATCCTCACTTGCAATCTGTAGTGGCACACGCGCTCATCATGTTTTCATTTCCAGGAGCTTCCAATGCGCAGCGGCTTGAGGTGGAGCGCCGGATGATTCGAAGCCTTAACTACTGTTCTGAGTGTGTGGATGTTTTCTATCGCAGCTTGTCCCAATTGAGATCACGGTTTATCATGGTGCGGAAGATTCCCGTGCTGCACGTTGTGCAGTTTCTTCAGATTGTTGCCGATTGGCTCAAAACTCGCTTGCTGCCGCAACTTTCCCAGTTTGTGGCGGGCGCTGCTCACATCAAGGTTCCTGATCTAGAGGGGGACCGCCTGCTTACGAGTTTCTTGCATGAGTGCTTTTCGTGCGTTGCATTGGTGAAATCGGACCCGTTTCGGGAAGACGTGCTGAAGCTTCTTTGTCGCCCGGAGGCGCAGCTGTTGAAATTCGCCGATTCTCTTCTCCCGGTGTTGGTGTTCTACATGGTTGAGGGAACTGCCCACGAGTCGAACTATGCATTTGATGCAGTGAAAAATAGAACCACTGCGCCAGTCAAAGTCTCTCTGGTGGTGTTGGATGAGGTCAATCGCCAAAGCTACAAGCTTCAGGATGCCAAGTACTTCACGCCTGACTTGAGTACTCGCTTCTGGACTATGCTCGAGGCGGTTTTGGCTGTTCTGAACGCAGCCGACTTCTCCAAATTTTTCCGCTCCGTGGATTTGGAAATCATGAGCTCCCACACGCAGATCAGACTCTACCCCATACTCCGCGTGCTTCTCAACCACATCATGGCGCAGTTGAAGGAGCCTTTCCCGGTTCTCTTGCGCATTTTCACCGCCACCTTGTCCTTGTTCGGGGCGGTGTTCTGGAAGCTAGTAGACGGCATGCATCCCTTGAATGTTCTCGATACCATCTTACGCAACGGCCACTATTCCAGCTGTTTGGATCTACCAGACTCTTCGAACTATACGCTGTGGATCGCGCCGTTCTTGAAGTCTCTCACGGTCCAAAAAAATGCTACTGCCATTCGGATCGCCGAGTTCTTCTTGCAACGTGAAGTCTCTGGGCGGCAATCGTCTGACTTCGACTCGGCCACGCTTCTATTGGAGCTTTTCGATTATTCCGAGTGCACCGATCCAAATGCATTGTTACGTTTTCGTGACATCCGATCGGCTGTGGGTAAACACTCGTCTGCCTTCGCTAGCCTTGCCAAATCGGAACTGGAAAGTGCTGTCAAGTTGATTTGTGCGTGTGTCAATTACGACGTCCTAGCTACTGCGCTCAATCTGACGATGGTGGAGCGCAAAGAAGTTCCACCATTCCTCGAATACGACTTCTCGCTATGGGAGGAGATCAAGAAGGTCTCGCTCTCCAACATTTATTTCGCCACGAATTTATTAAGCTCGTTGCCGGAGACATGTGAAGTTATTGTCTTCAAGGAGAAGAAGAATGCCCAGTTGACCAAGGAAGCACAAGCGGCTCTCGGGATTCATAACAGAGTGGCCGCAGCTTTGTGTGACCACATTGCATCTGTCCTAGACAAGCTCACGGTTCTTGACCCCGAGAATATGAAGCTAGTCTTGTCCTCCAGTAAGTGCCTGCAGGGATTGTGGAGCTGTATCTTCAACCCACAAACCAGTCAGTCCGCACTCACAATTCTCTATCTGGTGTTTGACTCCGAGGGTCGTTATGAGGCGATTTCAAGCTCGCTTAATGTGTCATTGAGATCGAGTTTGACTGCGATCAACCTTTCCTTGACAGCCATTTCGAAGTCAAGAGCATTCGAACCGTGTCCCAAGACATTGAGAATTCTTATGGACGTCATCAAAAGTTTAACCGACCCGTTACATGGCATCATCACCACTCAGCCTGAGACCATGCGCTCCTGTAAGGAAGAAGTTGAAAAGTTCTGGGATGCGGGTTGGCAGTTTTTGGTGATGGTATATCAGCAAACTCTTGTGTGGGCCGGAATGTACCATCTCAATGATCTTATTGAATTCACTCGAGACGCGCTTGACACCAGTCATCTTCTCCTTGATTCGTTCCGGCCCATAACACAGTGCCTAGCTGACCCGCAGCTTGAGAACACCTTATTTCATGTGTTCATGTC
Source organism: Metschnikowia shivogae (assembly GCA_002374645.1). Classification (NCBI taxonomy): domain Eukaryota; kingdom Fungi; phylum Ascomycota; class Pichiomycetes; order Serinales; family Metschnikowiaceae; genus Metschnikowia; species Metschnikowia shivogae. The sequence goes on along the minus strand of NLAF01000272.1, from coordinate 100,023 downwards.
TACTTTCATCCATGTCATTGTGTGGCTTCGTCTTGGTGATGTCTCGCTTCTTAACTCCTGTGTGCTGTTGGTATTTAAGGGTTTTGATCTAGCCAAAGAGCTCGATTTCAATGTGGACAAGAACTTTATTGTGACATTCGCAAAGTACGGTGCCAAAGCCAAAAGATACAACAACAAATTGACTGAACAGCAAAGAGGAATGGTTTTGGCCAAAGCGGGCGAGTTCGACCCAAAGCTAGTTCTGTATGTGATTGAGGAAGCTACTAAAGAGCGTTCCACCTCTGCAACTCCACGCCCTTCCACTCCGCAGACTGATGTCAAGGGAGCATCTTATGCCTACCAGACCAAGCCAAAGGAACCAAAGCAGCTGACACTTAGCCGATTTGGTATCATGACAAAAGAAGCTCCACAGGCGCCTGCTCCTACCAATGCAAATTTCAAGCCAAACACTTTGGAAGCTATGCGAAAAGAGCTCAATTCCAGCAGAAAATCCGCCGCCCCGGTTGTTGCTCCAGCTGCTGCTAGACCTGCGGGCTTTAACCACAAATCCACCGCAGTGGGGCGTTCATTGAATGCTCTTAAACCAAAGAAGCACGACGATTCATCCTCAGAAGATGAGGAGCACGATGTGGATGTGTCGGATCTTTTCCTTGAGTCGAAAAAGAAGTCCAAAATCATCGAGCTCGACATGAATGGCGTTCCAGTGAGGAAAACCGCCGCTTCTAAAAAGGTGGATAAACAGCGCAAGGAAGAAGAGAACATGCGGTTGCGTTTGAATGTGAACCTCAAACCTCTTTACACAACAATCTTGAAGTGGAACTACAACTTTGACAGTGATTATCCCGACGAAGACAGGGACCCTTACAAACCCATCAAGGATTCCTATTCAAGTGCCAAAGAATACGTTGCTGAAATCGAGCCGTTGCTCTTGTTGGAGTGCTGGCAAGGAATCCAGTCTTCAAGGTCCACCGGCCAAGAGCTTCCATTTGAGCTTCTTGTGGGTAGTCGTACCACATGTGATGGGTTTTTTGATGTCTACGTGTCCATCAAGAAGGCAGAAGCCATAAAACAGAAACTCGGGGAATCGGACTTGTTGGTTCTTGGCTATACAGGAGACAAAGGTTTCAATTCTCCGTACGAAGCGACAAGGTATCTCAAAAACAAAAACACGCAAACATGTCTCGCCAAAGTTAGAGATATCAAGCATATGAGCTCCGGCTTCTGTGACATCACTTTGAGAGTTTTCCCCCAAGGATCCATGATGGGCTTGTTAACCCCAAAATCCGTTATTACCGCGATGCAAGTCATGCTGATGACTACTATTGAAAGAGAATATTCTTCATTGAAAGGTTTGGAGTACTACGATTTGTGTGATGAGATTATCTCCGGTAAGCCTCACGACGCTGCCCCAATTAGCGATGCCGAGGCAAACCAGGTTTGTCAGAAATTGGGAGTCAATCTCTCGCAAGCCAAAGCAATTATCGGCTCCAATCAAAATGAGGGCTTTTCGTTAATTCAGGGTCCACCAGGAACAGGAAAAACAAAAACCATTTTGGGTATTGTTGGCCACTTCTTGAGCTCCGAAGTGAAAGCCAATACCATCGCTGTCCCTGATTCAAACAAGGGAGAGCTGAAGCCCGCCAAAAAGGTGTTGATTTGTTGCCCCAGTAACGCTGCCGTTGATGAATTGGTGATGCGTTTGAAAAACGGTGTTCTTACCGACGATGGAAAGCTGATGGTGCCAAAAATCATCCGGTTGGGCCGGGCCGAAGTCATGCATTCTTCTGTCCGTGGATTTAGTTTGGCAAATCTTACTGGTCAGGGAATGGACGACAGCGCCAAAGTTTCAATTGATCATGACATCCGGCCTGAGCACACAAAATGCATTGCTGAAAAGGACAGAATCATGGAAGCTCTCAAGGCGGGAAACCTCGGTGACAAAGAAACCATTGAGTTGGAGACCAAGTTGCGAGAGGTCAACAAACGAAGATGGGCTCTTGGAAAGCAATTGGATGAGCAAAGAGAGAAACTTTCCAAAGCTACACGTACCAGGGAAATCGAGAAAAGACAGGCACAGGCCAAAGTCATCAACGAAGCCCAGGTTATTTGCTCCACGTTATCTGGGTCGGCCCACGACTTTTTGACAAGCATGGCCATTAAATTTGACCAAGTGATCATCGACGAAGCTTGTCAGTGTGTGGAGCTATCTGCAATCATTCCCTTAAGATACGGGTGCAAAAAATGTGTGATGGTGGGAGATCCAAATCAGTTGCCACCTACGGTCTTGTCTCAAACAGCTTCATCATTTGGATACGAACAGAGTTTGTTCGTGAGAATGCAAAAACAGAATCCGGACTCGGTCTATTTATTGGATGTCCAATACCGGATGCATCCTGATATTTCCCTGTTTCCGAGTGCCGAGTTTTACCAATCCAGGCTTTCTGACGGTGAAGGAATGTATGAGAAAACCAAAATGCCGTGGCATTCGCATATGCCATTAAGTCCCTACCGATTTTTCGATGTTACAAGTCAACAGCAACAAAACGAAATGTCCAAGTCTTATTTCAACGTGTCGGAGGCGAAGGTGGCCTTGGAACTTGTGGAGCAGGTGATGGCAATGCTCCCTGCAAGCAAATTTTTGGGCCGAGTTGGTATTATTTCCCCTTACAAGGAGCAAATCAGGACCTTACGAAACGTGTTTCGGCAAAAATACGGCGATGGTATCTTTGACGAAATTGACTTCAATACCGTGGATGGTTTTCAAGGTCAGGAAAAAGACATTATCATCATGTCCTGTGTCAGATCCAGCGCAAGTGGAAGTGTCGGGTTTTTGAAGGATATCAGACGTATGAACGTTGCACTCACCCGTGCTCGTACTTCGCTTTGGATTCTTGGTAACCAAAGTTCTTTGAAGAGGGATAAGGTGTGGAACAAACTCATCAATGATGCAAGTTCACGAGGCTGTGTTACTCAAGCTGAGCCTGGATTTCTCAAGAAGTACAGCGAGCTAAAAGACCTCAGATTTGAGCAGGAGTCTGCTTCACTGAAGGTTGGTGAAATCAAAGATACAAAGTCCGGTGTGGAATCTTTGGAAGACATGAAATCATCGAAGGAAAGACACTCCAAGAGTGAAAAATCTTCAAAGGACGAGGGAGCTTCGAAGAACGAGAACCCTTCAAAGAGAGAGAAAAAGAATGAGAAATCCAACACGGACCCCAAATCAATTCACCACGAGAAACCCAGAAACCATGAGAAAAGGTCACTAGACTCTATGACAGACCGAAGCGATGCACCAAAAGATTCAAAAAAGAGAAAAGGCAGCCCAAACGAACACAAGCAAAAGCACAAGAAAGTTTATGTTCACAACGGCTCTCGCGGTCCAAATGCCAAAGACGCTCTGGTCGCTGGACACGAGAACATTCCCTCAAATCAAACACTGACCCGCACACCCAAAAACAACCCACATTCGAACAAGCCATTTTCAAATAATGCTGGTTCCTATTATCGCCCAACAAATCTGGCCCTTCCCAAAGTCAGCAACTCTGGCGTTTACAAGCCTCCAAATGGCACTGCCAGGCAACCAAAGAAACCCAACCCCAGCGTTTTTATCCAAAAGAAGAAGCCTCCACAGCGCCGCCCCTAGGGAGGATTAACCCCTTTCTTTTTGGCCGGACACGAGACCGTCCACGGATGCTCGATTTCTGGTATTCAGCAAAACACCATCATGGCTTAATTCCATACGCTCAAGCGCTGAGCTAACAGCATATAGTTCTTCATCAATCAATGCGTGCAAGAAATTCAGAGGTTCTTTGAGCAACAGATCCATCTCGAGACACTCTTTCAAATAGTGCCTTGAGTTTGTGAGAATGTTTTGGATCCCACAGGTAATGTCAGCGGCTAGTTGGCGAGACGAAATGAGCTGGAAAATACTGCTTTCCTGTTTCTCTAGAAATCCACACACGTCTAACCAGGTCGCTGAGTTAGAGCGGTAGAAATGCAAAGCTTTCGAAAAGTCAGTTTCGAATTGTTGCAAAGTTTCAATTTTCGACGTCAACAACTGTAGAATGGGCGCAAAGTCCACCTTTTCCGTGATGGTATTCAGCGTGTCGTCGAGCATGCTGGACTTCTCCCTCTCTCCTTCCTCGAGGGCGGCATTTTTAAAGACATGCACTAGGCCAGAAACACCTTTCTTCAAGGAATCAATTTGTTTCGATGCAGTATCAAAGCCTTGAGAATAGGCCAGGCTGGAGCTCTTGGCACGGATCTTCGAGATCTCTTCAGGAATCTCAAGTGCTTGTATTCCAATGTCAGCCTGCGTTAGCACGGGATTGTGAGCGGTCGACTGAGGCAGCAAATGTGAATCAAAGGCCAAGGTGTCGAGGTTGTCCCCCAGGGCCTTTTCCGGGGCTTTTTCTGCCTCTTCTAGCTTTTCAAAGGTATTTTTGGGAGCCACCCGGCCATCCTTCACCGGCAAAGTGGAGGTCGACCGGAACGAAACAGAAACCGGCTCCGTCTTCAAATGCGCCGCAATGCCTTCTTGAGAGAGCGACTCCGAGGAGAGATAGTCGACAATGGCGGATTTTGCCGATGTTTCTAGGTGGCGGAAATAGTTGACATATTTGGCCGATTTGCTCTCCAAAACCGAGATCGTGCCATCCACTTCCACATCCACAGTGCTGCGCTTCGCCCGAAGCGCCAGCAACCGCTCTTCCAACATCTTGATGTCCGCATCAATGCTTGCACGCTGCGCTAGCAAACTATCAAGCTTGGCGCCGAACTCGTTCTTTTTGCTCTTGATTCGCTTGATCCGTCGGAGCACCCGCAGCCGCTGAAGGTCCAATCTTTGGAAGTATGCAAGTGACAGCCGCGTGTTGGCGAGTTCCCGGGTGTAAATCTCACACTGCTGCAAGCAATTCTCTGAAAGCTGGTTGAAAAGGCCCAAGGACGTATTGCGCAGGTCTGAGCAGTCTTCGCCGGCTCGAAGCTCGTCTTTGTGAGTTTCAATTGTGGTAGACATGGCGGAAACGAAATGGTCGTGGCGACTGCGTAGATATCGGATGGTGGACTCGGTTTGTGCATTGTGACAGTCAAAATCCGGGGGCTTGTAGGAGTCCAAATTGTACATGGAGCCGTAGAGGGAGTCGAACACTGCCGAGGTGTCGAGCTCCTCTGATGTCAAGAGGGCGGGAGCGGTGGTTTCTGGTATGAGGATTTCGGGCCGGCTTTGGTGGGAAAGGAAATCCTTTGGATCGAGGCCGTCGTCGGAGGACGACTCCACGTGATCCGCCCGCCGTGTGGCCGTCAGCTGGCCGAGGTCGATGGACTCAAAGGGGTTCATGGTGTCTGGGGAGTGTTTACGCGGCGCATCGATCACTGTGGCAGGAGTGTATGTAGTCTATCTATATCAGTAAGCGGAGAGAACCCTACCAACTGCTTCCGGACGCTCTGGTGTCGTCTGCGTTGTCTGCTATCGTTTCGTCGTGTGCCGTTCGCCTGGGCCACTTGCACCGCTCGTGCCACTCGAACAGACGCTGTCTCATCTCACTTGCGACAAGCATCAAAATGTGTTGAGTGTAAGCACAGACTCGATCTGGTTCAGGTCCACGGCCTGCCGGAACTCGTCAAAACTCAATTTGCCGTCTCCATCTTTATCGGCCTCCATGATCGTTTTGTCCACGATCTGCTGAAGCTCCGAGTCTTGGAGGTTCTTGCCCACCATGGCCTTCATCACAATGAAAAGCTCTCCGTTCCCAATGTACCCGTCTCGGTCGATGTCGTAGATCCGGAAGGCGAAGCGAAGCTTGTCTATTCGGGAAGATTTGCCACTGAAGGCCGAAAGACCCGTGAGAAACTCCTGGAAATCGATGGTGCCGTCGCGGTCCAAATCAAACACGTCCATGAGTCGTGACGCCAACGGGTTGCTGGATATGCCTGGAATCGACAAAAACTCGTTCTTGTCTATGGTGCCACTGCGGTCGGCGTCGAGCTTCATGAACCGCTTCCGCAACCGGTCAATTTCGGCCCGGTCGAAGTTGTTTCCCTCCATCAAGGAGTCTAGGATTGTTGACGAGGCCAAACCCATTCTTGCTATTCGCGTGGTGTAACGTGGGACACGGATGGGCTGTGGTTCCCAGTGTTGCACCAGTGCCTGAGCGCACCATCCAATTGGTAGCCGCACGCCCGCCTGGACCGGCCCGTTTCTGGCTTTACAGGGTCGATTAGTCTGGAAAATATACGTTTGTTACAACTTTGGCATGAAGGAGCCTGCAATGTGCGAGCCTCCGTCGATGGGCAACACCACACCGTTGATGTAGTTGGATTGCTGGGCACTCAAGAAAAGAACCACTGCCATCATGTCTTCCTTTTGTCCCAATCTCTTCCGGGGGTTCAGCTCCACCATCATCTCTCCTGCCATGTCCAACATGCCCTGGGACATTTTGGTGGGGAAAAAGCCGGGAGCCAACGAGTTCACTGTGATGTTCCGTGGGCCCAATTGCGTGGCCAAGTTCTTGCCGAGATGGGAGACTCCGGCCTTGGAGGCCAAGTACCCGTAGACTCCAACAGGGTCACTGGCCACCAATGAGGCCACCGACGACATGATGAGAACTCTCAGTGGATCCTCCTCGGAGGCAGACTTCTCAAGGTCTTCTGCAAACAACTTGATGCAGTGATAGACGGACACAACATTCAACTCCAATATCTTGCGCACAGCCGCCGGTGGGTGCGACTCCATTGGTGCTCCCCACGTTGCTCCAGCGTTGGCAACGAGAATGTTGACCTGTCCCACAGCCTTGATGACATCATCGTGGAACTTGATACACTGCTTTTCATCGGCCAAGTCCGCGGGAATAGAGTGGATCACTGTGTTTTGGCCCTTTTCCTTGACCACTTTCTCCAAGTAAGCCTTGGCCTCTTCACATGCGGCGGTTTTTCTGGAGGTGATCACCACAGCTTTAGCCCCGCCAAGAACGTAGGCCTCTGCTGCGTACAATCCCAAGCCTCTGGATCCTCCTGTGACCACTGCTGTTTTTCCGTTCACGTTGAAATCAACCATTTTTGCTAACCAAAAAAGGGGTAGTTCGAAAGTGCGGAGCCTGGCATAAATATGCTGTATCGGGAACCGCTACCCCACATCAAGATCCGAGGAATTTCGCATCGACGCCTGCATACAGAACACTAGCATGGTTTTTTCACGAGCCGGAACATAAGCTGCACATCTGTCTTGATAGGATTCACCACACGGAACGTGAGTGTCTTAGCATTCAACAAGTGAATATCCTTATTCGGAATCACCTGTGCCAATTTGTTTGGTGTACTGGCTGAATCGCTGATGGCCCATACCTCAATGCACTCCTCACACACCAAGAAGAGGTTATTGTCTGCAAAAGCAATGTCCTTAGCACGGTAGTCAAAACGGACCATTGATGTGCGGGAAAGTTTTCCTGCCCGATTCACAAAAATGGCGCATTCACTGAAAACCAATAGAAACTCTTTGTTGTTGGCCATTTTGAACATGCCTAGAGGTATGGCATGCGAAATCACCTTTTTGATAAGATCTGGCGTCTGGCCGACTTTTTTGCGGCTGTAACCGTCGAGTTTTTTGGACGATGTATCGGTTCCGGGAAATTCTGGAATGGTCCGAGGGGAAAGCTTCTGCAAGTCTAAAATCTCGAAGCCACGTTGTGTGTGCACGGCCAATGATGTGTTGAAGATGGAGATACCATAACACTCGGCCTGGATGTAAAACTTCTTCACCACTTCAATTGTGCTCAAAATCCCATTATTGTCCTCTTGTAAAACAAGCACTTTGAATGCGGTCGAGCCTGCATTCTTCCGCTTGGCAACGATAAGTGTTGGAAGTCCCAAGTGCTGTCCAAACTCGTAAAACAAGATAGACTCGTTGGAAATTTGGTACGAAGTCACTCGCTCTTTCTTCTCGTAGTATAAGTTGATCAACAGCTGAAGTGGGTAGTAGCGAAGCATCTTGTTTGCCAACACCAATGCCACATTCAGCTCGGGAATCACGGTCAACCTGGTGACATTGTTCATGTTGATGATTTTCTTCCAGATGTTCTTTTCGTCAAAACAGTACACTCCTGCAGACGTGCCGAGGAAATGGAACTGCCCGTTCATGAAGTTGAACATCTCAGAACACTGGACCTGCCTGTTGATGAACGTTGTTGAGCCGGCCAAGGCAAGTGAGTCTTCCTTCGCAAGGACACTAATAGGATCGTTAGCTGCAAGTATGGGCACTTTTGTGAGCTTCATAGCTGGCTCGTATGCAAAAAAACTGCTCTCAATGAGCTTGAAGTTGTAAGGCGCAGACAGCGCATTTCGCTTAGTTGCATTCAGCTTGCTCTGCTGAAAAATCGATATCCATTTCTGGCGGTCATTTTCACTGCCTGCAATCAAGGTATGGGAAAGTGCCTTTCCTCGTCCTGCGTGGCGGATTTTGAAGGGATATGAGGAGGTTTCCTCGGAGGCTTCCTCTGTCAAAGACAGGCTCTGAATGTTTGGTTTGTAGCCCAATGTGGCGGCTTCTTTCTCTCTGTTTTCGACAATTAGGTAGTCGACGGGGATGGGGTTTTCCGAAACCTTCATTGAAAGCGACTTTTGATGTCTTTGCTTGTCTGTGAGAAGCACGTAGTTGTCTAGGACAATGACATGCACATAGCTGGAATTTATCTTCAACTCACCCTTCCTCAATAGGTCGCCCCGGTAGAATAGCTTTCTGTTCTTGGAGCTTAGATGAAGGCTTGGGTGAAAGACATTAGACTTCCAGGTTAGTTGTGCTTGCACCTCCTGAAGAGAATGAATATTATCTGCGTAAACCTTCATCTCATTCACTCTGGTACCCAAGCCTCGGATGGATTCAATTGCCTCCGTCAAAGCCGAAAACTCTTCATCGCCTTCATCAAAGAATTTCCTGACGTCCATAAGCTGAAGAGGCAATTGCTGATATCTTGAGTTGAATGTGCTCATCAAAAGTAAGCTCCCATTCACCTGCAAATCTTTCACCTTCGGATTCAAACGGAGAGCTTGGTCCCAAGATTTGAGTGCCGGGTTGTTTAGGAGATCCTGGATCATGGGCATTGCACTCATATACGCTAAAAGCGGGTTCTTGGCTTCTTTGGACCACGATGTGTATAGTTTAGCCATGTCCGTAACTCTTTTGATAAACTTTCCGTCGCCCACCAATATCCGGAGGAGAGGTTTGTATAATGATCCCTCGTGTATCAGACAAAGTTTCGACGACGAACTGAAGATGTTGTGCTCGAAATCCTTCATTGCCGTAGTTTGGCCGTTTTGGGTAAGCCTTGCCTGGCGGATGAATTCAGGGCCAGCAACTTCAATGAAGCACTCTGCCCTTTGGATGAAGGTTTGCTCAAACTTAATCAAGTCAAATAAAAAGGATTGCAATTTGGATTCGGAGATGTCAATGGTCATGTCTTGGGCTGACAATTTCCAATGGCTTGCCCAGTCGCTGCCGAGGTTCAAGTCATCGATATCTGTGCACTTCATTAATCTCTCGTGTTCTATGACCTTATTGATAGGACACTGGGAAGAGTAGCACTTTTGAGACAAGTCCTTCTGGTTCTTATGGCTTTCATCAAATGAATAACAGTCGGTCAAGTCCACTAGAACACCCTGGATTTCACCACGGATGTTGATTTCCAATTCGGGACCAGCTCCCAGTTTGTCATCCTCTACTGGCTCGAGTATCCCTGAAGCCAAGAAGGAGCTGATGATATGGCCCGCATTTCTGTTGATCATATCAACAGGAATATCCGGTTTGCAATACGCCAAAAGTTTGATTAGCGATTTCTTCAACTCCCTCTGTGGAATCTTTTCGCCGTTCATCCAGCTAGTGAGCTTAACACACCAATCAAAGATATTCTTCAAGGACCATACATTAGGGCATGTGGCAAAATGGTGGTTGGATAGAAGAGAGGAGGAAAACGGTAACAGAGGAAGGGTCAATGGCACTGGCGGCAAATCGTCGTTTTTGCGGCGGATAGTAGGCGTAGCGTGCAAGGTAGACGGGCCTTTCTGGTGATGTAGGGGCTCGAGGTCTTTCTTCTCGGGCTCGGCCTGTCTCTGAGGCAATTCGGGTAGGATGGAATAGTCAAACTGGTGATTTTCCGGGGGCTGGATGAATGAGTCATCAAAATAGTCGAAGTCATCGTGCTCAATCAAGCTCCACCGCGGCATCCTCGACTCCTCGTAGTATGAATCTAGAATCTCCAGAAATTTATCTTCGGGTGGGTAAATGGAAGCACCAAGTTTCGAGGGCGATTTTCCCAAGGGAGATGTGGTGTACTTCTTCGGAGATGGCGAGCGGCTGCTTCTGCTCTCCGAAACGTGGGAAGCGTAGTCATTCCTGGGGGTGCGGTTCACGTACATCTTTGTTGGCGAGCTGCTGCGGGAATTGAAAGGCAGGTCCGGGGAAGACGAGTAGCTGCCATATGCATGATTGGCGGTCTGGATGAAGTGAAGGTTTGGCGGGGTGGTGTTTTGTAGGGGCGAGTCCGGGCCCGAATACCTGTTGATTTGGTCGCGTGCGGCGAGAGTGGGAATACGGGTGGGCGTGGCCCAGGAGCCAATATCAAGGGATTCGGATGTTGCGGGGTCGGCAAGCGGGTATGGCAATTCGAAGCTTTTGGGTCGTGGGCTCCTCTCACACCTGGAGTTGGCCCGGGAAGCCTCCTGGTTGGAAACTAGAGTTGGGGAGTCTGCGATGTAATCGTCGTAGTTTGTGAATTCAAGAGAAGAGGAGTCGGAGTCGGAGGCCGCGCCGCCAAGCAGTAGGTTCTGAAACCGCCGGAATGTCGTGCAGTCGGGCTCTGGCCGGTGGTCTCCGGTGGGATTGAACGGCAGCGGCTGCGACGTGTGGGCGAGCCGCAGACGGGCTGCCGGCGGTGGGGCGCCGTAGGCACCGGACTGTGGGAGAAAACAGTCCTGGGGCAAGTCCTGGGGCCCCTTTGGTCGGGGAGACTCCACAGACATAAGCAACGACGCATCTAGAAAGTCGTCGGTTAGTTGCGACATGGAGCCGGCGTCGTAGCGGAGGTAATCCGCCGCCCGTTCAGTTTGGAGGACAGCCGGGTACTCGGGGAGTGGGGACTGGACGCGTGGGGGTAGTTGGGACTGGACGCGTGGGAGTAGTTGGGACTGGACGTGGGGGAGTAGTTGGGCTTGTTCGTATGGGAGCTGTTGGGCTTGTTTGTATGGGAGCTGTTGCGCTTGTTCGTGTGGGAGCTGTTCAAAGCAGCGGTTGTCGTAGGACAGTAGCAGGTGGTCGGATTGGTCAAACGAAAAGTAGGCTTCGTCGTTCTGGGTGCTGCCATTGGTAGTTGCAACGCTGGGATCGGCAGACGTAGCAGCCAGGACGCGAGACGGCGGCTGCACATACAGCGGATGGGCAACGCCCAAAGGAGACACGGGACTGGAAGAATGGGTGGTGTGCATTTCGTGGCCCTGGTGCCCGCCTAGGGGCGGCGGCGGCTTGCGGCGCAAATTTTTGCGGCTCATGGTTTTGAGGGCAGTAGTTGTGAACGGGAGACGTGGGGCACGAATGTTGTGAGAAGATGCGTCACGTGCGGGAAACGTGCCATGTGTGCTTCCGGTAAAGGAGCCAGAGGAGAACACCCTGAAAAACGGGAGCATGGTGGTGGACAAGGGGGCTGCTGCAAGGGGCCGTTGGGGTTTTTGTGCCTACATTCAGGGTTGCCACGGCTTCATGTTGTGGAAAGTGCTGCCATGCACTACCCCACCGCTTACTGTGCGCGTCTCTATTACTGGCACACTGTGGCAACTTGAAAAAGTATAAAGTGGAGGACAAAATGTGGATTCACAGGGTGTTAAATGCAATTCAAACTTTTGAGTTTTTTTGTACGACCAGTGATATTGGTGATATCTGTCTGTCTGTCTGTCTGTCTGTCTGTCTGTCTGTCTGTCTGTCTGTCTGTCTGTCTGTCTGTCTGTCTGTCTGTCTGTCTGTCTGTCTGTCTGTCTGTCTGTCTGTCTGTCTGTCTGTCTGTCTGTCTGTCTGTCTGTCTGTCTGTCTGTCTGTCTGTCTGTCTGTCTGTCTGTCTGTCTGTCTGTCTGTCTGTCTGTCTGTCTGTCTGTCTGTCTGTCTGTCTGTCTGTCTGTCTGTCTGTCTGTCTGTCTGTCTGTCTGTCTGTCTGTCTGTCTGTCTGTCTGTCTGTCTGTCTGTCTGTCTGTCTGTCTGTCTGTCTGTCTGTCTGTCTGTCTGTCTGTCTGTCTGTCTGTCTGTCTGTCTGTCTGTCTGTCTGTCTGTCTGTCTGTCTGTCTGTCTGTCTGTCTGTCTGTCTGTCTGTCTGTCTGTCTGTCTGTCTGTCTGTCTGTCTGTCTGTCTGTCTGTCTGTCTGTCTGTCTGTCTGTCTGTCTGTCTGTCTGTCTGTCTGTCTGTCTGTCTGTCTGTCTGTCTGTCTGTCTGTCTGTCTGTCTGTCTGTCTGTCTGTCTGTCTGTCTGTCTGTCTGTCTGTCTGTCTGTCTGTCTGTCTGTCTGTCTGTCTGTCTGTCTGTCTGTCTGTCTGTCTGTCTGTCTGTCTGTCTGTCTGTCTGTCTGTCTGTCTGTCTGTCTGTCTGTCTGTCTGTCTGTCTGTCTGTCTGTCTGTCTGTCTGTCTGTCTGTCTCTGTCTAGTCCAGTATATGGCCATTGGGTCCTTTTCCATTGTCCATATTAGCTACGTATTCCCGAGTCCCGTGTGGCGCTATCAACACCGGCACAACCACAGTGCCCCGTAGGCATTGTCGCTTCCGGAACGCGAACTTCATCGAACAGAAGTGGTTGCAGCTGACGTCATGTGCGATAGACCTGGTGGAGTTGCCAAGGGCGCGCGCCAGAGTAGTATTCCACCACTATACGCGTCATGTACTCCCCAGCTGTTGCCACGCTTATGGGCGATGGCGCCAAGGCGTACGCCCTTAAGGAGTTTGATACTGCGGCTTCACACTATGCAGATGCCTGTGGGCTTTTCAGCGAGGAGAATGGCCACGATGACGCCAGCCTTCTTCTTTTATATGGCAAGGCGTTGTTCCAGAACGCCGTGGCCCACTCGGGGGTTTTGGGCGGCGTGGGTGGCGCCGAGCCCCAAAAGGCCGAAGAGGAGGATGGTGACTTCCGTTTCGAGGAGGGAATGGCCGCCGGAGAGAACGATGCTGGCCATGAAGACGACGAGTCGGGGGATGGCGAAAACGACAATGACAGCGAAAACGACAATGACAGCGACAATGACAGCGACGGTGACGAAGGCGGCCAGGCAGAAGAGCAGAGCGACTTCGAGGCCGCATGGGAGATCTTGGACATTGCACGTGCATTGTTGGAGCAGAAGAAGGAGGAGTTGTCGGGAAACACCAAGGCCCTCACGCAGCCCTACACCTTGAGCAGCGAAGCAGAAGCGCACGCCGAATTCATTGCCACGCTAGAAAAGTTGCACGAGACCTACGACTTGCTCGGCGAAGTCTCGTTGGAGTCGGAGAACTTTGCCCAGGCCGCACGTGACTTGCAATCGTGCCTTGCGCTCCGCCAGGCTCTATATCCAGCAACCTCGCCTTTGATTTCCGAGTCCCACTACAAACTCTCGTTGGCGCTTGAGTTCTGTGTGGAAGACCCACAACTGCGCCAGCAGGCAGCGGACCACATGCAGGCCGCCATTCAGAACGTGGAGAAGCGGGCCCAGTCCGAGACAGACGACCAGAAGAAGAAGGAGGACCACGAGTTGCTCGTGGACTTGAAGGAGCGGTTTGAGGAGTTGAAAAAGGCCCCAGTTGAGGAGATCGAGTCTCAGCAAATGGACATGATCAAGGGCCTCTTGGGCGAGGCGGTTGCAGGTGCCACGGGTGCGCCGGGCGCAGAAAAGAGAAAGGTTCCGGTCAATGACTTGTCGTCGATGGTGGTGAAGAAGAAGAGACCTGCTCCCAAGAAGTGAGCCTAGCTGAATGGCGTTTGGCAGCCGCATCCTGCAGATGCTGCACATTCAACCGAATCCTGAGCAAGTAGGGGTGCCTGCCTGCAGGAATGCATCGCATCAAGCGAAAAATCAGTGCACTCAAAATACAATGGCACCCAACCACACCAAACCAACCAAGAGTAGAAGAAGGAAAAAGAGAAGAACCGAGGACTTCTCCTCGGATTCCGACTCGTCAGATTCCGATTCCGGAACCCACGCGCCCGTTGCCGAACCCAATGTGGCCGAACAAAACACCACATCCCAAGCCGTCAACATCAATGACATCGATATCGATTCGGACCCGGAAACCACCGCAATTTCCAGTGCTCTGCAGCCTTCTGAAGTCCAGCAAAAGATCGACTCCATCAAATTCACCAAAACCGATAATGAGACGCTAGCGGAAGCTAGTGAGAAGGTGGTTCGTGATCGGAAGGAGTTGGACAATCAATTTTTGGCCCATATGGCCACGACTTTCGGCGACGAGCTTGACGAGCTCCGCAAGTCCCCTGACTTTACCGAAAACTCGATCGTGCTATTGGCCAAGACTCTTCAGTCTGGAAGTAACATATTTGATAGTGAGACGCTTGAGGCTTTGCTCAGCAAGTGATGGCTTTGTATTTAATGCGACGAAAAGGAACCTAGGTGGCTGGTAGAGGACCGAAGTAGGAGCATGGTAGTGACGTAAAAAAAACACAATGTTTGAAACATTGTTCTGTTGCGTGTCATAATCCCTCTCGGGTTTTTTAACATCTAAGCCTGGTTAGCTCAATCGGTAGAGCATTTGACTCTTATTCTCTAAGGTCAATCAAAAGGTTGCGGGTTCGAGCCCCGCATCGGGCTTTCTTTTTTGGTGCAGGGTTTATCCCCTTCGCGTGAGTCACTCAGTGCCGTTCCTACTACTCCCCTCCCCAGACATGTCCAGCACGAAGAACTCTCAGGACTCCGCCAGCGTCCGTTCTTACGGCACTGGCCGTCTTGTTGACGAAAAAGACGAAATCAAGCCATATCTTCTCATTAAAAAGGCCTCGGATCTCCTTGACTCAATTGGCATCGAGGTCACTGGAATCGAAAGGGTCTCGCCATATAAGCGTTCCCAGAACAAAGTGCGCCAGCTCGTGACCGTGATGGGTCTATGGCTCTCGGCTTGCGGAGGACTATCCTCCATGTCCAGTTTCTACCTTGGGCCCATGCTTTTCGGGCTTGGCCTCAAGAACACCCTCATTACGGGACTTCTCGGCCAGTTTCTCGGCTGCTTGGTGGCTGCTTACTGCTCGCTCATGGGCCCCCGCTCGGGCTGCAGACAGATGGTAAGCGCCCGGTTTCTTTTTGGTTGGTGGTTTGTCAAGTTGGTGGGCTTGGCCAGTATTGTGGGAGTCATGGGCTGGTCAGTGGTCAACTGCATTGTGGGCGGCCAAATCCTCAGTGTGGTCAGCGACGGAAAGGTGCCACTTTTGGTGTCGATCATCATCATCGCCGTGTGCTCGCTCTGCATTTCCATCGGCGGCATCCGCTTCTTGCTAAAGGTGGAGGCGTACTTGTCCATTCCCGTGAACCTTGCGTTCCTCATGTTGTACATTGCCTCGTCGCAGAAGTACGAGTACTTGTCATTTGCCGATCTGCGTGCCGAGGACTCGGCCACCATAGTGGGCAACTCGTTTTCCTTCTTTGCACTCTGCTACTCCATCACCTCCACATGGGGCTCGATAGCGTCGGACTACTACGTGTTGTTTCCGCAAGACACGCCGGATGTGCAGATCTTCTTCTTGACGTTTCTAGGCATTTTGCTTCCCACCACCTTCGTGGGCATGGTGGCGATTTTGATCGGAAACGTGGCTCTCAACTACTCGCCATGGGCCGATGCCTACGAAAGCATGGGGATGGGGGGACTCTTGTATGCAGCCTTTGAACCTTGGGGAGCGGGCGGCAAGTTTCTTCTCATTTTGATCTTTTTGTCGTTGATTTCGAACAACATTCTCAATACCTACTCGGCGGTATTTGGCATTCAGTTGCTCGGTATCCCGATGGCCAAAATCCCGCGCTGGTTGTGGGCGGTGGTCTTGACTGCAATCTACTTGGTTTTGGCCATTTTCGGCAGATACAAATTCGCCACCATTTTGGGCAATTTTTTGCCCATGGTGGGGTATTGGATCACCATGTACTTCACGCTTCTCTTGGAAGAAAACTCCATCTTCCGGACCCGCCGTTTCAGGCACCTATACGTGCGTGAGTTCCTGGATGTGGATAGCGACACCGACTACTTGAGGGCTGACGAGAGATGCAACTACAACTTCATCATCTGGAATAACCAGGAGAAACTCACTCAAGGTTATGCAGCCACGCTTGCCTTTCTTTGTGGCGCCGCAGGTGCCGCCGTTGGAATGTCTCAAACATACTGGATTGGCCCTCTCGCCAGAAAAGTTGGCGGGGCGTACGGCGGTGACATTGCAATGTGGCTATGTATGGCCTTTAGTGGAGTGGCATACCCTGGTTTGAGATATTTGGAGTTGAAGAAGTTTGGTCGCTAGTGCTGGTCTGACAGGGCAGGACAGATATGCCAGAGTATGAACTGGGTAAAGAGAGAAGATAGTATTTGGCTCATGCGCCTATTGTACAGTTATTTTATCAAATTCATTAGACTAGACATTTTGTTCTAGTACCAGTATTAGAAGCTACGATACCTCTGCTTGTGTACACAACTAGACTTCTATTTGATGTGAGTGCCAGCCAAAGCATCGGCAACGGCATCAACAGACGAGTCGGGCTCCTCGGGAGAAGCGCCAGCCAATTCCGCTTCCAACTGATCTAATTCGGCATCGGCATCTTCAAAGGTGTCGTCCTCATCTTCGTCGTCTTCCTCATCACTGTCCAACTCCTCTAATTCGTCCAACTCGTCCAACTCGCCGAACCCCCTCTCGTCGAAAACTCCCTTGATGGCCTCAACATCCTCTGAGTCCTCCTCGAAGCGGTTTCCGTTCAACTCCAACACTTTAAGGATTGGAGCCTTGTGCGTAACAAACTCGACCAAGCGCTCCAAAGCATCCGCCTCCAACTCATTGTACTGTAACTTCAAGTGAGTGAAGTTCTTTTTGGAATCGCCGTTGGCAAGGCGATCAGCCAAAATCAAAGAACCCTTAGGCTTCAACAAGCAGTCGCCCAAGTTCAACTCCACCAAGTCGGGCCACACCCTCAAGGCTTCGGCCAAAGCAGTAGCAGCCCGTGTGGTCAAGGTGTTGTCCTGTAAGTCGAGCACTTGCAATTTCTTGTTGTGGGACAAACCCTGCTGGATCAATTTCTCCACACCAGCAGGACGGATACCGTTCTGGTAGAGGCGGACGGTTTCCAAGTCGGCGTGGTTTCTCAATCCAATCGACAAGTAGTTGATGGATCCGTTCTCCAAGCGGTTTCTTCCACAAATGAACGTTTTCAACGAGGGGTAGTTCGTCTTCTTCTTGGCAAGCGACAACTGGAACAACGACTTCCCGATCCGCGTGCCGGCAAAAGGACCCATTCCGTTGTTGGACAATATCAAATGCTCCACCGACACCGCCTTGGAGATGTAGGACTCGATGGGCTCGATGGTTTGCAACCCAAACGCATTGTCACACAAGTCCACCATCTGAAGGTAGGGGCACTTCAAAAGCGCCGGCAAAAGATGGTCCAAAGACTGGGGAATCTCCGTGTTCAAACGGCCAGTGTAAATGTCCGAAAAGTTGACCTCCACCAAAGTATCTTTGTGTTTGAGCACGGCTTGGGCAAACGCTTCCGACGCCTCGATACCAATGGTGTTGCCGCTGATATCGATCTTAAGCACATTTGACTGCGCCTCCAACTCCTTCACATAGGGAGCGATGTCGCCGGCGCTGTTGAACTTGAGTTGTTTTCCTGCGATGGAGTATGTGTTTTGCACGGTCACCCCGACGTCCACTTTGACATGTGCCATTTTGGTGTGCTTGTGGCGCGCCGTACGGCAGCTTAAGGGCGCACCGGGGTCACGTGCGCCATCGTGCCATGCTTCCATAATGCTGCAACCTGTGCAGGCCCTGGGCGCTACTGCTGTGCAGTTTCGGCTGCTTTTGAGCGACTTTCAGCCGCTCTGAAAAAAATAAAAATCAACGGGTTCTGGTTGCGGTGGTTTGCACTTGTTCCCGTTTTCGCAGTCACCTGACAAATCGAGAACACAGGCAACTTCAGAAGGACCAGCAGCCAGCGGCCATTTGCGTTGGGCCGGCCCTTCGTGGGGCACTACGCTCGCCGGCGGAAAACGCCGATATTCGGACCCGCTGCAAATCAAAGGTGTGTCCTGCACACAGCCCGAAAGTTTTTCTCGCACAGCAAAAGTGAGCGCCGCCACCACAACCACCATGCCTGCTAAAGCCGAAGCCAGTTCCACCATCGAGCAGATCAGAAACTCTCCTGCATTCACCGCCGCCGTGCAAGTCGGTCTCTTTGCCGCCGGCGTGGCTTTCATCCAGTCGTCTCTCATGGACTTCTTGGTGCCTCAGTTGTGAGTTGCAATGAAACGAGTGCTGTATATATAAAATAAACGAAACTGCTGAGCCAGCTGTAGGGCAGAAGAACAGAGTTGATGCTCGAGCCGGGCTAGTTCTGTTACACTGGCATGGGTCTGGAAGATCCAGATTACTGAGTTTTTGATTGGCTGGGATGATAGTCATGTTGAGTTTGGTGGTCAATCCTTGGCCCATACCCAATTGTCAGAGACTGGTGATGCCCAGTCATCAGTCTGCATCGAGAAGGAGTACCCGTGCAAGGAAAGCTACTAGCAGGGGAAGTTACAGCTAGCGGCGACAGACTAGAAGGAGGTTGCACTACTAAGTGCAGACTGTATGTACTACTGTGAGCCGACAGACTGTATGTACTACTGTGAGCCGACTAGTAAGACCCAACAGACTAGTATGGAGTTGCACTACTAAGTGCAGACAGCACAACAGTGTGCATACGGGCATAAGGAAAGTGTGGAATAGCTGGTGCGTGGCTTGGGTCACACACGACCAGTCTCCACGTGCAGAGCCGAGGCCTGTCTTGCGCTAAGAAGCTCGAGACCAAGGTAGCCTGATTTCAGCATTCGGGTCATGATCCCACATAGTCGCCGCGCGTGGTGGCTGGCCTGCATGCGGCAGCACATGGACGACACGAAGTGCCAGGCAAAATCGGACAAAGCCGCAAATGCCGAAGAACACGGCGACCCCGGCGCCTGCAGGCAGAAGGAGAAAAAGAAGCACAAAAAAAGACCCTGTTCGGGGCGCACGGCCTGTATATGCCGCAGTTTTCGGCATGCCACTCCCTCGGCACAAGGCGCGCGTCGGTCCCTCGGCATTGCGCTTCTCCACATTTTTTTCCTATATAAGCGCTCCGGCGTACCCCACGAGTGTTTCCATCCATCCATATTTTTGTTTGTTAGCAGGATTAACAAACCCACCAAAACCGAAACACAAAGCAAACATGTTGAGTGCAAGAAATACCATTGACCTGGCGGCTGCCCCAGACCCCCAGTCTCTTATCCACAAGGAGAGAGCCAGCAACAAGTTCAGCCCCGACGCCATGCACAACTTCTTGGAGTACTCCAAGGAAAACTCCCAGTTGTTCAAGCAGATCGTCCAGCAGATGGAAAGAGACCCCATCTTATTCAACGATGCCAGCTACTTCGAGCAAACCAAAGCCCAACAGAGAGAGATCACCGCCCGCAAAATCGCCCGCGTGGCCCAATACATGGAGAAGGGGCTCAAGTCCAAGGACGAGGTTATGTTCAACTCGTTGTTGAATCTTGTGGATCCCCAGACGGGAACACGGATCGGTGTCAACTTGGGCTTGTTTCTCGGCTGTATCAGAGGCAACGGTACCGAGTCCCAGAGAAACTACTGGACCATCACCAAGGAAACCAAGCACTTGAAGAGTCTTTACGGCTGTTTCGGTATGACCGAATTGGCCCATGGCTCCAACGTCGCTGGCTTGGAAACCACCGCCACTTTCGACAAGGAGACCGATGAGTTTGTCATCAACACGCCCCACATTGGCGCCACCAAGTGGTGGATCGGAGGCGCCGCTCACTCCGCCACGCACTGTTCTGTCTATGCCAGATTGATTGTCGACGGCGAAGATTACGGAGTCAAGACGTTTGTGGTGCCTTTGAGAGACAGCAGACACGTGTTGATGCCTGGCGTCACAGTTGGCGACATTGGTGCCAAGATGGGAAGAGACGGTATTGACAACGGCTGGATTCAGTTCTCCCACGTCAGAATCCCCCGCTTCTTCATGTTGCAGAAGTTCTGCAAGGTGTCCAAGGAGGGAGAGGTCACCTTGCCTCCTTTGGAGCAGTTGTCCTACACTGCGTTGTTGGGCGGCAGAGTGACCATGATCATGGATTCGTACAGAACAACGGCTCGTTTTGCCACCATTGCGCTCAGATACGCCATTGGCAGAAGACAGTTCAAGTCTGCTTCCCAAGCTGACAAGACCGAGACCCAGTTGCTCAATTACCCATTGCACCAGAAGAGATTGCTTCCATTCTTGGCCCAAGCCTACGTGTTTAGTGCCGGAGCCTGGAAAATGGACAGAAGTCTTTCGGAGGTTTTGGATGCCTTGGACAAGGCAGTGGCCGAGAACGACATGCAGTCCATTGGCCAGTCTGTCGAGACGTTGAAGTCTGTTTTCCTCGACTCCGCTGCCTCCAAGTCCACCGGCACCTGGTTGACTGCCGACTGTATTGACCAGTGCAGACAAGCGTGCGGTGGACACGGATACTCGTCCTACAACGCTTTCGGCAAGGCGTACAACGACTGGGTCGTGCAGTGCACCTGGGAGGGTGACAACTCGGTGTTGGCCATGTCCGTTGGCAAGCCCGTGATCAAGTCTGTTGTGGCCGTGTTGGAGGGCGGTAAGAAGCAAAAGGGCTCGTTTGCTTTCTTGAACGGGGCCAAGGAATACAACACCAGAGACCACGTCATCAAGAGTGCAGGCGACGCCTTGGACCCCAAGAAGGTGTTGCACGCCGTGGAGGTGTTGATGACCCGTATTGCCATTTCTGGCTCCAAGACCGTGGAGGAGAATTCCGGCAACTACGACTCCGTTGGAGCAGCCAGTTTGTCCATTGCCAGATTGAAGGCTCACCACTACATGTTTGGCGAGTTCCTTCAAAGACTCGACTCCACCAGCGAGACGGACGTGCTCCCATACTTGCACAAGATTGCCCAGTTGTACGCGGTGGCCAACATCATCGACAAGTCCAGCGGCGACTTCTTGGCCCACAACATCCTCTCGCCCGAGCTCCTCAACGAGATCGTCAACAAGATCGTGCCTCAAGTGTGCCAGGAGATCAGGCCAGATGTCATCGCATACACGGACTCGTTCCAGCTCAGCGACTTTGTTCTCAACTCGCAGATTGGTAAGTTTGACGGAAACATCTACGAGAACTACTTCACCACCGTGAAGCAATTGAACCCACCTGTATTGACGAAGGCTCCATACAGCGTTGAGTTTGAGGCCGGCTTGAACAGACCTTCTCTTGATGATAGATTGAGACACGAGTTGTCCAACGACGCCAGCGACATCTTGTCGAAGTAAATACTTATGCGACGCCAGCGACATCTTGTCGAAGTAAATACTTATGATTTTAGGATTAGTAATAAGTCCAGTGTCAGTATGTCTGTAGTGTCGGTATAATTGTCACAATCGATATCTAATTGCCAGTGTTATCAATGAATACCTATGCGCTCCACATCCCTATGTGCACTACTCACTCCATCCTCCGGTTCCTGACCCCAGTTTGCCGAGGCCCGCGTCCTGCATATAGCGCGGCAGCCTGTGATTCGGATTACCCCACAACCCACGCGCCCGCGCTTATATACCCCAGCCCCCCAGAACTCCCACAACTCCAACCAAAATGCCCGTCACCGGAAAATCTCTCGTCAGCAACTACACGGGCCCCACCCCCGCCACACTGATGGCACAGGAACGCGCCAAGGCCCAATTTGACCCGCTGGACATGCACAACGTGGTGGAGGGAACCCCCGAAAAGGCAGCCAAGATCTTGCTGCTTTACCAGCTGTTGGAGCGTGACCCCATCTTGGCCCCTGGCTTCGGCGACTACGAGTTGTCCCGTGACCAGAACAGAGAGCAGACGACCACCAGAATCGCCCGTATGACACAGTACGTTGAGGTGGAGTCGTATGCCGATTTCTGGCGGCGCTTGAATCTTATCACCGCCTACGATCCGTCCATGGGGATTCGGATCTCGGTGAACCTCGGGCTTTTCATCAACTGCATCAAGGGAAACGGCACCGATGCACAGTACCGCTACTGGTGCTTGGAGAAGGAGGCCAAGTACATGAAACAGTTATGGGGCTGTTTCGGTATGACGGAGCTTGGCCACGGCTCCAATGCCGCGGGCGTGGAAACCACCGCCACTTTCGACAAGGCCACCGATGAGTTTGTCATCAACACGCCCCACATTGGCGCCACCAAGTGGTGGATCGGCGGCGCCGCTCACTCCGCCACGCACTCTTCGATCTACGCCAGATTGATCATCGACGGCAAAGATTACGGAGTCAAGACGTTTGTGGTGCCGTTACGTGACAGCAACCACCAGTTGATGCCAGGAGTGGCCATCGGCGATATCGGGTCCAAAATGGGCCGCGAGGGCGTGGACAACGGCTGGATCCAGTTCTCGTCAGTGAGAATCCCCCGTTTCTTCATGTTGCAGAAGTTCTGCAAGGTTGCAAAAGATGGCTCGGTGACGCTTCCGCCACTCGAGCAGTTGAGCTACATCTCGCTCTTACAGGGCCGTGTGGGCATGGCGTCGGACTCGTACCGCATCTGTGCCCGCTTCATTACCGTGGCCACCAGATACGCAGTTGGCCGGCGCCAGTTCAAGGGTGACCAGGTCAAGAGTGCCGAAGAAACGCAGTTGATCAACTACCCATTGCACCAGCGGCGGTTGATGCCGTACTTGGCCTTGACTTATGCTGCCGGCGTGGGAACCGACCGCTTGGAGCGCCAGCACCAAAATACAGTCGATGCGTTGGAGGCAGCGGTGGAGAAAAACGACAAAAAGGCCATTTATCAGGCCTTGGACGACACCAAGTCGCTTTTCATTGATTCCGCTGCGTTAAAAGCTACTTTGACTTGGTTGGCTGAGCAGTGCATCACCGAGGCCAGGCAATCTTGCGGAGGCCAGGGCTACTCGGCCTACTCTGGTTTTGGTAAGACCTACGCGGACTGGGTTGTCCAGTGCACGTGGGAAGGTGACAACAACGTGTTGGGAATGTCTGCAGGCAGGACCATTTTGAAGAATGTGCAAGATGTCCTCAAGAAAAACGCCAAGATCTCGGGCTCCTTGCACTTCTTGTCCAATGCCAAGAGCTACTTGGGTTCCGAAGCTGTGTTGCGGACAGAGGCCGATTTGACTCCGGCCACGGTGCTCAAGGCCTTGGAGGTCTTGATTGTCAGAGTGTCCGCGTCGGCGTTGGAAAAGGTGGAGCAGACCAAAAGCTGGGATTTTGTTTCCTATGAGAGAGTGTTGTTGGCCAAGCTCCGCTGTCACCACTATTTGTTGGAGACGTTCATCGAGACCCTCTCACGCACCACGCGGCCCGATCTCTTGTATGCTTTGGCCAAGGTCTTGAGATTGTACTACTTGACTCATTTGTTGGAGAACTTCGGTAAGGAGTTTATTGGGTTCCTGGTGTTGGAGCCCGGGTTGTCCAATGTCATCTCCACCCGACTTGTGGGAGAAGGCTGCCTCGAGGTCCGGGAGCAGGCCATCCCATTGACTGACTCGTTCCAGATTCCAGACACCTTGCTCAATTCTGCTATTGGAGTTTACGACGGCAACTGGTACGAGAACTACTTCAAGGTGGTCAAAACCCACAATGACCCGTACAAGACCAAGGCGCCTTATTCGCTGGACTTGGAGGCCATGCTCAACAGACCCTCGGTTGACGACAGGGGACGCCTGGAAAGGTCCGAGCAGGCTGCTTTGAAATTGTCCAATTGACATCTACTCGACTGAGCTAGCTAGGATTGAATAGGACGGGCAGAGACCCAAAGAAGTAACTTCGCGCCACAACAAGTATGCCACCAGCCCTACCGCTACAATGCCGCCCACAAGAGCCACGGTAGCAGCAGCCCTACACGTGACACTGGAATCAGCGTGACTGTTTTTGTATCTCGTAAATAGTCCTCGTAATTGGCAACCTGTACACGGGCCCCATCGGGAATGTACCTGCATACGGGCCGGGGAGTGTGCAGGACGCATATGGTCCTTAAAAGCGTCGCGTTCGCAGTGCTCTCACCCCATCATTAACAACATGGACAGTGAGAAAATCGTCGCCATTATCTTAGGTATGTTTCGCCGAGCCGCATCAATAGTTTGCCACTAACATCAGCCATCTTCTTGCCTCCTTTGGCTGTATTCATGAAGGTCGGTCTTACCAATCAATTCTGGATCAACCTCGTTTGTTGTGTGTTTTTCTGGTTTCCCGCCATTGTTCACGCCTTGTACGTTGTGCTCAAGGACTAGGCTGTTTGGGCCATTTCGGGCTGACTTAATAGTGTTGAAGCCATGTGGCTGACTTAATAGTGTTGAAGCCATGTGGCTGACTTAATAGTGTTGAAGCCATGTGGCTGACTTAATAACCTTGCCACTGGTGGATTCGAAATACATGCCAACGGACCCATAAACATGGAAGCAGGCCCTGCGCCGATGTAGTGCTGAGGATCGAAAACGCTGTTGGTTTGGGTGCACTTGGTGCAAAACTGGTGGAAGCTGATACTTCGACGGGGCGACGTCAAGTGCCTGCACACGCCGTCTCCGGGGTGGAGCTCGGAGTCAGACCGCTGGGACTCGGTCTAGTCCTGCAGACAGCCAGTCTATGGATGTAGTGGTCCTGGCCATCGCTGATAGTTCCTGGATCATTCCGGCACACGGGCTATCATCTCAGGAACCGCTGCGCGGACTGCACACTCTCGCACCTTGGTCCGACAGCCATCGGCACGTGCGCACAGCCGAAAAGCCGGCGTGCAGTAAGGGCTGTATGCAGTACCGCCGAAAAGAAGCAGCGGAGGCACTCACGCCGCGCGTCCGGAGCCCAGCCGCCCCAGCTTCTGAGCGGCGTGCAGCAGCGGCGGTGGCCGGCGCGACAGAATGATCCTGCATGCGGCGCTTATCTCATGCGACCAAAGTTGCGGATTCGCGGCTCCAGATAAATACCACACTTCCGCCAGCAAAACGCCAACACAACAGAAGCATTTGGCCGGTACACCCAAAGACTCATATAGAGACAAGGCGCCAAAAACCCAGACACCCAGACATTCTTCAGTGCCCACTTTCGTCCAGATCCACTCCCAGATCATGCAGCAAGAGTCCGTGAACGGACAGGAGCTCCCGCCCTTTTCATTCAGCAAAAAGCCCATCCGCAACCATTTGCAAACGTCGGTGATCCCGTCGCATTTGCCCAGCCGCCAAGACTTGAAAGACCCCAGTTTGGCGTACCAGCCAAGTTTCAACAACATCAACTATGACGAGCGGATCCGGGCTCCTCGCATGGCGCTGAACAGTGCCAACTACACCTACGAGCCGGACCGGCCGCAGCCCTTCAAGGGCAAAAGCTTCGCGTCGTCCAATCTGTTGGCGTCACAGGCAGCAGCAGAGGCCGACGATGAAGAACTTGAGGACAAAGCCGGCAACAATAGCGTCGACAGCAATCAGCCACCCCGGGAGCGCCCATCAACTCCAGAAAGCACGTATCATCCTGCCAGGCCCGATATCAACCAAACGACGCGGCGGTTTCTGGGGCCCGTCAAGCCTGCGTGGGCGCCCGAAAGTAACCGGATTCTTTCGCCCGGGCTAGCCCGAGCAAACCAAGCATCAACGGCCCAAGAGGAAGAAGACGAGCAAGAGCGCCAGCCGGAACTTCTTCGAGCCATGGCCAACTTGAACAATAACGCAGTGTCGTTGGAGAGTCAAGAGAACTCCCGCCTACACACAGGCGTCCACCTGCAACCATTGGAGCGGAACCGCAAGGGCGAGCCCGCAGGCCGTGAAACGTTGCAGCAGGTGTACGATATGAAAAAGCCCATGAGCTTGCCTGCAGTGCTCCGGCCGTCCACCGATACGCACTTGCACGAGGAAGACTTCCACTATGACCTGAGTCCCGAGCTTCGGCTCGGCAACCAGAAGCTCGAGGAAAACCCCTTTGAGCTCATGGTCAGTCCGTCCAACGAAGACAAGCAGAAAACCAGACCCACCCGTGATCACTGGCGCCCCGACAGCCTGACCGATCACTGTATAAACTGTTTCGAGCAGTTTGCCTCCTTCTTCTACCCACAGCGCAAAAGAAGACACCATTGCCGCTTCTGCGGCCTCATTGTGTGCAGCAACTGCTTGTACAAGAGCAGGGAGTCGTTTGGTTTCGAGATCACGCCGCCTGAAAGCAAGGACAAAAGATGGTCGCGTGCCAACAGTGGGTCGTCGAATGGTGCGTCCATGAAACTGGGTACATCCGTGGTGTCCTCTATAACGTCGGATGAGCACGAGAGCGGCGTCATGCTTGATGCAAAGGCCCGTTTGGTGGTGCCCATGGTCAAAAACCTCGTGGACCAGAACATCTCCTTGAATGGTCTCCAGGAGAAGTTTCACAGCTGCAAGATCTGCCGGCTGTGCGGCAACAACTACCTGCGGCTTCTGTACCTCTTCAATCAGCGGAATCGGCACGAAGGCAAAATCGACGCCCCCTACGTCTTCATCGAAAACCCGTACACGCGACTTGGGGGCGGCGATGTTCCCGCGGACCAAAGGCCCTTCGGCAACCAGATCGAGGCCAGCACCTACGACAGCCAACGACGCCACTCGTCACTAACTGGCAGCGTTCCTTCCGACTGGACTTGGAGCTCGTTCTGATACTTGCCGTGTATAGCCGCATGGTGCAACCGTCTTTCGCGGCGTGTTATGTGCGCCGCACGTCTGCGCCTCTCACTGATCGCATTCCACAACGAAATGCGCGTTCATGCACGAGAAAAAGGGGAACTCCATGGGGAGCCGAAATTGCGCCTCTTTAGCCAAAACCCACCATAAACGTGCGTTCACATGTCATTCAACGCAGGCCATTCCCAGTTTATCCGGCACTCCTGCACATTCCATGCTTTCATTTCTATTCTGTTTTTAGCTTTTTATTTGGCCCGTTTGGCCTTCATCAGCCCACATTGGTCCTGGACCTCCCTCATCTTTCTCTGAATGGTTCAACCTAGTGCCATGTAGATCCTGGCGCCTGCACACAGCATTGACGCGTTTGTGCGTGCGAAAACCGAAGATCCAC
The DNA here is from genome assembly GCA_002374645.1 of Metschnikowia shivogae. NCBI lineage: Eukaryota > Fungi > Ascomycota > Pichiomycetes > Serinales > Metschnikowiaceae > Metschnikowia > Metschnikowia shivogae. The sequence continues at coordinate 72,719 of NLAF01000272.1, read as the reverse complement.
TCACCTCCAGAGCAACACACGCCACCCGCTTTCTGTCACCGCTCCGCCGAATCAGGGACATTTGTCATGTATCAACACAACAACCAGTCCTACGACTCCACGAGCCGCAGGCTGTCATCCAACCCGTTCCGCAGGGAGTCTTTGGTGCAGAACTTCTCTATTCATGGAAACAACTCGGCGCTTTCGGTGCACCTGAGCAACTCGGCGTTTGAGGACTGGGTACAGAAGAACAAGACTCTCATTGACGAGCTGTCGGACGAAGAAGAGCCTCAAGTGTTTCTGCGGCCCAGTTTTCCCACCCAATCCAGAACTGGAAGCGACAGCAACGTGAACTATAATAGGTATGTATATTCTGATTAGCGGCGCCGGCTCGGCCCGATGCTGTGACTGGTGTGTTTTAGATCCCAAATTGGACTTAGTTAGTGGTGGAACAGCTGATGGCGCCAAATGAGGAGTGTCATGACTGGAAAAAGAAACCGCCTCAAACACCTGAAAGGGCTAGACCTGCAAAGTGCTCGGAAAACGGATGTCGTTATGACCGGCCAAGACCGATGCAGACCGATGCCCATTAGCGCACCACGTCGTTGAACATTGCGCTCATCTCAGGGCTCAGGTGCGGGGTGCCTAGGTGCGACATACAATCACGACCGCAAGCGAAACAGCCAGCTCGCAACCCAAGCATTCGTGTCTTTTTCGGGAGTTCCAGGGGCAGTCATCTCCCAGCTCAGGTATCAAGGAGATAATGGCGGGGCGCGGTGGCAGCGATTGTCAGTGGTTGCGTCGAGCAAACGCGCAGTCTGGGGATCGGCGAAAACGGGTGTACGCCAGTCAGGCCACCTGCACATTTCTGTTTCATGTTCGTGTCAGGCTTGTTTCAGCTGAACCGCCCCTCCATTCTCGGTGCTGCATCTGATTGGTGGCGCAGGGTGATTTGGCCGTCCTGTGCGCAGCCATTCTCCCTCAGACCCCTGCTGGCGCGCCCGCACTTGCCTAGATGCAAGTGCTTTGTTGTGCCGTCAGGAATATTTTTTGCAGGGAATCAAATGCGGCCCACATCAGCGCCCATTTTCTGCGCCAGTTTCTTGTTTTTGTCACCTCCTCCGCCACAAACCCAAACCACATCTTCTTGTCCAGGCCTATAAAACTCTGCTTTGTGCTCCTACTAACATTAGAAAAATGTCCTCCAACAACCCTTTCGCCTCGGCCATGAATGGCGAGTACAAACACCACAGAGATCCTCCCCCTCCTCCTACCACATCCGGAAGCAAATCTAGGGAAAAGACCTCCTCGCCGCTCCCTCCTCCCACCTACGACGAAGTCGCCGGTGGCAAGCTGTCCAAAGAATACCCCCTGGAGAAATCTTCCTCGGACCAACGCACGGCCCGCTCTAGTAGCAGACCCCACAGATCGCACAGTGACTCCGGCAAGCACCTGGAAAAGAAGGGCGAAAGACGCCACAAATCGTCATCCAAAAAATCGTCATCCAAGAAGAAAAACCCTGCTCCGCACTTGCCGCAGAACTTGGACACGATCGATAAGTTGGATGTCAGTGCGTTTTTTGGAGGTGGTTTTCACCACGACGGGCCCTTTGACGCCTGTACGCCTCACAGAAACAAGAACAAAAAGGCCGCGCCGGTGGAGGCATTCCCTGCGGATGGCCCCAACACCTCTATGAAAGCGCCTGTGCAGTCTGGCGGCTCAGACCGCTTGGACCAGGCCTTTGGCAACTACGAAGACCAGAACATGATTCTCGGCAGAAAGGCCAAAGAACAAGCTCCACAGGAGAAACCAGACAGCACCAGCGTGCCCAGATTGAACCCCCTGGTCGTTGCTTTTGATGCGAATGAAAAGGCTTCTCCTATACACGGTCCTTCCACTGCAGGATTGGGTTCCACCACATTTTTGAACGGCGCACCTGCACCCCGGGGTGACGACTACTTGGCGCCTCCTTCTGGCGTAGGAGGTGGTATCGGCAGAAAGAAGTCGCTTGTCCAAAGATTGAGAAAGAATAGTGCCAGTGATATCAGTTCACGCCGGAGCTCTCACGACAATAGCGGAGAATACCACAGGGGCTCATTTGGAGAAGAGGAGGGCAGCGGGTCGTTGTTGAGTCGAGTCAAGAGTTTGAAAGTTGGCAGAAAGTAATGTTTGATTGATATGAATTGGCCAAGCTTCGGTCCGAGACCCTCATATCTTGCGGGTTTGAGCAAGGCTTCTAGAAAAACGTTCCGGTGATTGATAGCATCTTTTGATCAGCCTCCCTGAGGCTTTCGCAGACGGCAACTCGTGGTACAAGTTGGGAACGATATGAAAGCCAGATAGTGCGAGGTAGCTATGGACTTCCCGATCTCAACTGTCCGGGTACTTGTGTACCCCCTTTTGTATAAATTAATATATCCAGTGAGTAATGACATTCTGGATCATAGCTTAAACTGGGTCTGCTGGTTGCCATAGTCCCGCTCCACCGCCCTTTTCTTCTCGTACCACCACTCATAAGCTATCTCGCAACGGTTGAGGTCAAGATTCTCGCTCAAAACCTTCCACAACTTGCCTATCAAGAACTTCTGCTCACTGGCATTGCTCATTAAGATTAGTCCCCATATCTTTTCAAGCCAGTGCACAAAAATGCTCATTGGAAGGTACGGAATCACGTTCAAAAGCGCCAACATGAGACCCTCCCGAGAAGTATCGGGCGTGTCTCTGTCCTGGGGACGGCCTGCATGCAGCGATGGGTCGCTTCTGGAATGGGGAACTAGATTGATATAAGCCAAGTCCTTTGGTTTCTTTCTTTTGTTGGCCTTAACAATGTCGGTATCGTCAGTTTTCTTTTTGAGCTGGGACAAGGTGGAGGAGGCTTCAATCTCCGACACCGGCTGCGCAGATGTGAAGGTCAATTTCTTGTTCAGCTTGATCAGGTGCCCAGGAGTGGTGCTGGCACATTTGAAATAGACAAAGTCCAAAAATTTGTCTGCAGATGTTTGGTAATATCCAGACTCATAGGTGACGGGGTTCGACATGATTTTCTTCCCTAGGGTTTCAACTGCCACGCTCAATTGGTGTGCCGTCAATCTCTGTGGAAACTGACTGGCCGCCAATTCGAAGTATTCCAAAGCATTGGCGAGATTATCGTCAGTGTTCTTTTTTCCGGAAAAAAGAGCCAACAAAACAGAGTGCCCCGCCTCGATTAAGAGGGAGTCGTGCATGAGTGGAGACTGCACCACACCAAAAGCGGTATCGTAGACGTAGGCCAGAAACTGCGAGTTGTTCACATTGGACTGTTGAAAGTAATTTTCCCAAAGGCCAAAAACAAAAAGCACCTTGCAGCGAGAAACGAAGTCGTTGTTGAGAGCTTCAGGGTACAAATTGACCTCGTAGCTCCCCGAAAGCATTCGGGAAACAAGCTCGAAGCGGCCCTGGTGGTTATTTTGGAGCAAGATCTCGAGACAGACGTAGTAGACGAAGTTGTAGCTGTCAAAGCCGCCTTGGCCTATGGAGACTAAGACAAAGTTGAGGTAAAAGAGCCCGCTCACAATCAAGTAGCAGATTTCAATGTACTGCTTTTCAATGGCTTGAAGGTGTTTTTTGGAGGAAAAGAGTTCCAGGAGCACGCCCTTCTTGCGCAGCGTAAGAAACCTCGATAGAATGCCCTGAAAAACAGTCACCTGCGAGAACAAAATGGTCTTCATCAAGACCCAGTATTGCTGCTCATAAGCGCCGCTTCCGATTGACTCTTTGTTGACAGCGGGGTTTTCTCTGGTGAATTGATTGAGCTCTTGGTTGAATTGGCATATCGACTCAAGCGACGAGCGCAAAATCTCATCATCAGCGGGCAGGTGTGGAAGGTCCAGAAACAACTGTTCGAGCAAGAAGGAGAACTTGTTCAAGTGTTTGACCACGGGCCGCTGGAACACTCGTGATAGTACCTGCTGCTCCAGGTCCGGATGTGAGGGATCAAGAGTCAGAAACTCACGGTAGCTTCTGGTGCCGAAGTCACTCATCACCAAAGCCAAAACCTTAGAGATGACGAGATGAACGTTGACGGCGCCCAAGTACAGGCGCACGTTCTCGCCTCGACGGAACTTGAGCGCCAAACTTATGATCGCTAGCGACACAATTCGCTCATTGGTGGATTCTGACACGGTATTCTGGAGACACAGCGCAAACAAGGCGTCGGCGGAAGCATCGAAGTCAGAGAAAAACCAGCGCAAGTGCATGGACTCCGACAGCAACTGGTCACGGAGCTCATTGCTCAAAGCAATTCCCGCAAGAATCGGCAACGCCTTCCAGCAGTTTCGGCGGGGCTCGTAGCGCACAAAGTTGGTGAGTTCACGGGAGATCACCTGGTAGAATGTCTTCACTGAAAGCGTGGGCTGGGACACCTTGAGCTTCTTATCAAAGAGCACCTTGAACACCTCAATGATCATGTAGTTGTCCTCAAAGGAAGGAAGATTGGCCCCATACGTTATAGGGTTATTCAAGAAACTGGCAAACACGAGCTTCAAGTTATGTTCTGTTTTCACGAGCGGGAGGTAGGTGTAAAGATAGCCGAGGAGTTGGTGGCTGGTGACCGAGGGCGCGGGATTGCGGAAGGTGTTGACCACAAAGTCAAGTTCCAGCGGCGTGGAAACAGGACCATGTGACATTGTGTGGTTTCGGCCGAATTGACAGCGGGGCAGCAGTTGTAGTTGGGGGCGCGCGAGTCACGTGACCAACGGTCGGGTGCCACACCCGTGCTTAGGATGCCCGGGAATGGGCGCCAGCAGCTGCTCGCAGCGGCGCCCGCCGCCGCCGACCGGCGCCCGCCACGGGTCACGTGCGGAACAGCCGAAGGGGCGGCGGCAAGCTGGATTCCTGCATACGCGCACAGTGCACCAAAAAATTTCATGTCTCACCCTGTCTGCCACAATGCTCAGACGCCAAATCACCCACTACACAAGCAAGAGATCGGCGTCGTACGTGTTGCCGTCGATCCCCACGATCAACAGCCTCCACTCACAAAACCAGCCTTTCCACGGCTTATTCTCCCACAAGGCCCTCGATGACTTATGGTTCAAACGCGGCCAATCCCTCACCGACAAGTTGAATAAGCAGCTTGAAGAGAACCAGGTGGCAAACGTGCCTGCAGACTTGACGGAGCTAATCTCCATGACTGGCAACAACCAGGACCTTCTGCAAATCAACACCAGTGCCTCCTTGTTGCACAACTTGCACTTTGCGCTAGAGTCTTTGGCCCCCTTTGACTCTGCGCAGGCGTGGGCCCCTGAATACGCCGAGCTGCTGGCACTATTGGAGACGCCCTCCATTGCCACCCGGTTTGAAAACGAGCCCAAGGACGCGGGATTGCGGGAGTGGATCGAGGACTCGTTTGGCTCCATTGCCGAATTCCGAACTCTCTTGTTGAACTCCGCCAAGGGCATCAAGGGAGACGGAACCACGTGGTTGGTGGCCCAGGCCACGTACGCCGACTCCAGCATGAGACTGCACATGGCTGGGGTGGAGCGGACCTTCTTCAACTTGGCGGTGATGAATACCTACAACGGCGGCATCGTGGACCCCCAGGTTCGCACCGGCCAGGTGACCCAGATGAAGGCCCAGCAGCGTGCCCGAGAGCAGGCTGTCAAGAAAAGACAGCAGGATAGGGAGGAGATTGCCGGCACCCTGGAGGGCGCGTATGTGCAGGAGCCACCCAAGAACACCAACGAGTATGCCTTGGGCACGGTGGAGGAGGCCGAGGAGCTTTTGTCGTACTCTGACCGCAAGCTCGTGCCGTTGCTTGCGATTGACGCTTCCATGCGATGCTACTTGCACGACTATGGTGTTTTTGGCAAGCTGAAGTACTTGGAGAACGTGTGGCGGTGCATTGACTGGCGGGTTGTGGCCTCCAGAGCCCCCAAACGGTTCAAGCCGCTGATCAGACTCTAGTCCTGTATATATTGATCAGTTCCAGATCCCAGTGAATGGCGAGTAGTTTCGGGGCAGACAACACATCGCCGGCACTTCTGTAAGCGAGCCGGACGGTACCATTTATTTCTACGTGGAGTGGCGTCTCGCCTATTAAAGCCCCAGCTACGCTAATTCTTGGGCGTCTCGCCTATTAAAGCCCCAGCTACGCTAATTCTTGAGCGCCTTCTTGACAATCTTCTCCACCTCGTCCCAGTCGCTGGTAGGAACAGGCGTAATCTCAAGATTGCCAAAATAATTGCTGATGCCCATGAGAATATCGTAGGACGCTTTGTCGTGGACAAACGAGATGGACACACCCACACGGCCAAATCTTCCGGTTCGGCCGATTCTATGCAAGTAGGTGGACGGATCAGGCTTGCCGCTCTGGTCAACAGGCAAGTCATAGTTGACAACCATGGAAACAGACGCAATATCAATACCACGGGCCAAGACATTGGTGGTAATCAAAACCTTGGTTCGGCCCTCCCGGAAGTCGTCCAAGATGCCGTCTCTCTGCTCGGGATCCAAACTTCCATGCAACACCGACACCTTGTGGCCCTCTTCTTGCATCTTCTGGCCCAAAAAGTCGGCGGTCTTCTTTGTCTTGACAAAGATAATAGACGAGCCAATTGTCAACAACCCGTAGAGTCCGGACAAGACAGAGGTTTTATGCTGCTCGTCGTCGCAGTCCATGTAGAGCTGCTTGATTCCGTCCACATTAAGCTCCTCTTGCTTCAACTCCAAAGAGTTGGCGTTTGGAACCACCTTGACTGCATATTCCCGCACCTCCGTAGGAAAGGTGGCGGAAAACAACACCAACTGCGCTGTTTTGGGCATGTAGTTCTTGACCCGCACACACTGGTCTCCCAAGCCCTGGGCCTCCAACATGTTGTCGGCTTCATCCAACACAAACACCTTGACAGCAGTGGTTTTGATTTTTCTCTTCCGAATCAAGTCGTTGATGGTTCCCGGAGTTCCCACCAAGATGGACTCGTCAAACACATCGTCCCGCTCATAGGTGCCGGGAACCACGAGTCTGCTGCTGGTCTGGGTGAATCTGCTCATAGTCTGGATCACGTCAAGCGTTTGCCTGGCCAACTCTCGGGTGGGCGCCAAGCAAATCGCCTGTGGAGCCTTCAACGAGTCATCCACCCGAGAAAGCATTGTAAGCGAGAAAGCAGCGGTTTTTCCTGTTCCCGATTGCGACTGACCAATCATGTTTGTGGGGGGGTTGGCCAAGAGCAACGGCAATGCTTTTTCCTGGATCTTGGACGGCTTGTTGAACTTCATGGCGTATAAGCCTTTCAACAACTCGGGCTTCAAGCCCAATTCCTCAAACGACTTGACTGAGTAAAGCGGCGAGTTGGGGTCTGCCTGCAAGTCGGCGAGCTTGACCTTGACTTCGTATGTGGAGCTGATCAAGTTGGTGTCGGGCTGGTGTGGCACATCGAGCACGACTTTGTCGTTGTTTGCGGAAGCCTCCTTTTTTGGGGCCTCGGGGGCTGCGGGCTGTGTGCCGGCGACAGCTTTGCCGGCCTCCAAGCCTAAGGACCCGATGGACTGCACAAGGTCCGATGCGTTAACTTCTTTCTCCTGGGACATGGTGGTGTCTGTGGTGCGGCGCACGTTTTCGAGTGGACAAGCTGGTGTACGGGTGTTTCTCCCGGGCTGCCCTCTGCTGCTGGCATTGGACAGGGCTATGTGCAATACGAAGGAGGAAAGCAATCTATCACGTCTCTGAGCTAATATACACTATCATGATCCAGTCACAATACTAAGGGGTCCGTGGAGCCATCACAATCGGACTTCAAAATAGCGTTGTAATCTAGGTCGTCCCAGGGCCGCAGCTTCAAGTGGTTGTCGAAGGCGCTGTGAAAAAAAGACATGGTGAAGGTGTTTTCAATCAAACACACGGAAAAATCCTCGTCTGTGGTCTTGGCTATTCTGGATTTGTTTTCGGCAAATTCTTTGGCCTCTATTTCCAAAGACGCCCGATTGCTAATGGGCAAAATGCCGCTTTTGGTAACAAACTGGCTGATATTGTCGTAGTTACTCGTGCGGCGAAGCTGCGAAAGCGTAGAGGGCTTCTCGTAGTCCACATCGATGTAGTCGGTGTAGTTGAGGTGTTTGATGTTTTCCTCGAGATGGTTTGCTTCGTTCATGTTGCTCTGGTTGTCCATGAAGAGAGTATCGAGTGAGCCAAGATCGCTTTGGGAGGCGAGCGTAGTTAGCGTTTTTTCGCTGCAGGGGCTGGTTTTTGTCTTGAGCACCACCGAGAGCCGCTTGTTTACGACCTCGTTTGCTTCAGAGTTTTCGGGCGAGAGAAGCGTTTCGTCTGAGTCTTGGCTTAAGCCATTGAGCGTTGACTCCGGTGAGGTCTTCGCTACTGCTGGCTTCGAGGCGTCTTCGTCCACCAGAGCTGAAACAGGCTTGTTGGTGCGTCCCTTTTTGTTGCACACAGTGCTGTTCAAATCCACAGGTTTCAAGGGAAGGGGCTTGTCAAGGGAGACGGAGGAGCGCAGCGGCTTCAATTGCGAGTGCAAATCCTTGAAAGACGTCCTCTGCCGTAACGAGGTAAAAAGATTGGATCTTCTCTTGGCCTGCACGGACATTTCAGGAAAATAACTTGAACTTCGAACAATGGGGAGCCGAAGGCTGACAATGTGGTTTGTAAACGGGAACGCAGCGGCGGGATATCAGCTGATGAACTCTTGAAGCAAGCAGTCGGTGGTAGAAGGGAGCAACTCTGCAGACACAAGTGTTTCAGCCAGGCAACGTGAAAAAAGAAAACGTATCAAAGGGATATGGCTGGAAGAGTACCCCAAGATTTTTTCTTGCGTATGGTTTGTTTCTTTTTTCGCCGCACTGATGTTAGGACGAGGTGCGTTCTGAGACAGGGTTTCAGGGAGGAGGTACGGGTGTGCCTCTGCATCTTACATGCATCGGACATGAAACGCGCTGGCCGCACCCCCTTCGTCGCGCTGTAAATCTTGCCCACCGCAAGCCTTAGCGCTGAGAAACGTGTCTTTGTTTTTGTTTGCTCGAAAAAGTCTGAGCGTTTTTGGAAAGCCGTTGTGACGAAACGTCCATGCATACGGCCGTTGCACACGCGGCTTTGTGCTCTTGGTCATTGTCATTGCGTACAGGAGCCTCTTGCCGCTGGGAATGCCCCTGAATAGATTTTGATTGCTTCGTCAATGGACATGGGCGGCGACCGATTGGTCCGAACGACTCGCTTGCTGCCTGTTTGATGGGAGGCTCCTATGCTCCCGATTTGGAAGACGGGCCGCCCTCCCTGCTCGGATAGCACGTTGGGAACCGGCTGGGGCAGAATAAGACGCCGCACAGACTGCACAATGCTGGGGAGCCCGGGTGAGCCTTCGCCGGATCATAATAAATGGCACGTGACCAGGCGGAACTGTGGGGCGCCTGATGGGTGTCGCAGTGGGTATGGGACCCACACTGGCGCCCAATTGTCTTCCTGCATACAGCCCGCTGAAAGCCGTTGCGACGCGTCTGCGGGGCCCGGCACGTGACTTTCTGTCTTTCCATGCAGTGCCTTGGCTTCCGTACATTGTTCCAAGGTTTTACAGTCTCAAGCTTTCGGTGCAGGCTCTTCGGGCACCTGCACCAAGTCCTGGGTGAAAATTGCATCTTTGGGCAAACGCTTCAAGATCTTGGTGCTCAGCTTGACCCAATTCTCCTTGCGCAATGAGTTTCCGTGCTTGTCTTTTCCCGAAAGTGACTTGGCTAGGTACTTGGCAATTGGATCTCTCCATGTACCCCTGATTCCCTCCGGCAAGTACACATAGAGTGGTGTGGGGTCAGCGGGAAGCGCTCCTGTGGCGGTGACGTTGATATACCCGATTGAGCCGAGGACAAGGTCAAAAGAGCCGAGGAAGTCCGGGACTCTATATTTGACCAAGCGGGCCTTTTCACCATCCACCAAAAAAAGCCCGTGCACAGCCTTCTTGTCCTTGGCGTCGCGCCACACTTCAAGCGCTTTCTCCATACTGCTGAAAATGTGCATCTTGTGATTGATCAAGTTCCGGACTCGATACATACAGCCTTCGGGGACCTGCATAAAGAAAAGCCCGCCGACAGTGATCACCTGACCAGCTTTCGCTGTTTCATACAGGGATTTGAAGGTGCCGTATTTATGGGTCTTTTTTCCCTTGTTGAGCTGTTTGATGGCGCTGGGCAGCAAAATGTCGAGGAAATGGCGCGACGCTTCTTCACTGATGTCAAAGCCGGGAACGTCGTACATGATCTTTTTCTTGGTGAGTTCCACGGCCATGATTCCTCGGGTGAAGCCTGGCATATAAGAAACACCTGGCCCACGCAAGGCTTTGAGTTTCTGCACCTCCGCAACATACTTCTTCCGTTGGGCAACAGCAAGGAAGTGATTTTGTGCCTTCTGCAGCTGGCGCTCGTTTCGGGCATTGGGTAGCGAGTCCCTCTCTTTTTGGCCCACATAAACCAACAGTCGAAGCAAGGTCAGCTTACCGGAATTGACGGATCCGATGAAGAAGGAGTTGTTGGGGATGGCCTCGTAAAGCCGATCGGTGTTCCAGTCGGCTTGACCTGACACGAGGTGCACGCGTTCTGGTGGCACGTTGTACTTTTGGTGGAGATAATCCTGGAAAAACGAGAGGCCGACTTTGGATGCCGATGTGTTGCGATCAAAGAAGAGATCGGATTTGGTGATGGCAAAATGAATCGAAGATGCAGGCTTGAACCGAAACACCTGCCTATCAAGCGACATGGGGAAGTCCGCCGCACTCACCACATACACTAAGTTTGCAGCCGGAGGGAGCAGACTCAACACCGCAGAGACTGAGTCGACTTTATGCTGAGAAGCGTCGAAAGACGACTGGAACTCGGCATTGCGGCAGCGGATACATGTGTGGCCTCGAGATTCACCCCGAACCGGCAGTGGTTTTGGTTTGGAGGGCAAGCTTGCAGGAGCGCCGTTCAAGAGAAGCACCCTGTCTTCTTCGCTTAGTTTTGCCAAGCTGGATTCATATGTCTTGTCTGCCGGCTTGGCGACCTTGCGGGGCTGGGAGTGAGACGGGTCCTTGTAATAGCCGGCGGCCTGGCAGTTCTTGTTCTGAAGAGTGATGCCACACGATGTGCACTTGGGGATCAAACTGTCTGCCAAAAGGTACGAGACCTGGGGAGACTCAAGGAGCGGGGCCGAGTAGTGGCGGGGCCGAAAGGCGGGGCACAGCTTCCGAAGCAAGCCGCCTCCTAGACGAGTGTAACGGGAAAGAATCCGGAGCATGGAGGGTCAGCACGTGATGGCGATGGCGTCGCACAAATAACACGGAGGTACGGGTGGCCGCGGCGCACGAGTCCGAGGGTGCGCAAACGAAAGCCCCCCGTCACGTGCCGCATGAACAAGCAATCTGACATGCATAGAGCGCATGGCCATACACAATCACAAAGGACAGGGCCTGCATCTGCAGTGTATGCGCGCCTATGTACGCACCGCCTGCTTGAGAAGAATGCTACAGCCAGGACAGATTTTCACACACACGTCCGCACGCATGTGCAATATCTTGCTTGCTCCAGCACGTCATTGATCGTTATGCCGCAGGCGATGTGCAGCGCATCAAAAACAATGCACGTCTCATTTCCACAATGTGGAATGGTTTTGACCCATCGACCGCCATCGCAAATTGTCAGCGATTCTGGCCACATGAGCTGAAATTGGCTTTTGCTCCGCTTCATTGCTGCGTACGTCGCATTGTGTGCAGAGTGGGACGATTTATTGGAACAATGGCCACCACTTATCAAATGCAGCCGCCTAGGACATTCACGGGGAAGAACAAAAGCTCATTTTTTGCTGCTCAGAAAATGAACAAGCGCTGTGTCAAGAAGAGCAGCTCGGAAAAAAAAGGGGTGTAATCGCAGGAGGTGGTGCATCACATGCATGATGCGCGTCGCGCGCCATGCAGGAGTGCGTCTTGCTGGGCTGTTGTAAAGTGTCCCCCGTAGCGCTTTACAATGGCACCGGTTACCATTGAGCACCGGTGGGGATGGGGTGTCAGCAGGAGCACCACTTGTTGTTTCAAATTGCAATGCGCGGCGGTGGCCCTGAGAAAAAATACCGCTGCAAAACATACATGTACCAGCATTGGTGCACCACCGCATCTCGTCAGATTTAGGTCAGCGGTCCAGGGGTGCAGGACACGGTTCCCTCTTTCCAGCCTTCTGCCTTGCGTTGCCGCCGCAGTCCGTGATTCTGTGGAACATGAGGTGTCGTCCAAAAGCCAGCGAAGAACAATAACCAAAGCGAGGCTACCAGGTACTTAGCGTCAAATACGCGGCCTTGCATGAACACCAGTGCATGTGCACCAAGTGTGGGAGATTGCCCAGTGCATATACACTGATACACGCAACAGGCCCGAAACACACATGAAACGCGACAAGTGCACAATGTACCGAAACGTTGGTCCCCAACAGCAGGTCGAGCGTCCCTGCACTTTTGAGTGCAAGTGTTGCGGTGCGCGCATTTGGCGGAGGTGCATTCCGGCGCAATTGGCCCAACATAATATTACTTGTTCCGCGCGAGCAAGGTAAATTTTCGCAGGAACCAGAGGGACAATGCGGTGAAAGCAGCGGTTGCAGGCCGGGTAGCGCATCATGTGGAAGAGGGTAAGCGTAGAAGTGCACACAAGGCCGCCCGGCGAGTGGTTGTGTGCAGTGCCGGGCATGGGGCGAGTCGGCGGCGACTGAACGCAGAGCGAGGGCTGTTCTACGCATGGGATGACGATGTGTCGTAAAGTTGAAATGCACGCATAACAATGCGGTGCATGCATGGTGCGTATGCATGCGGGTGTTTTCTGGTTTAGTCATGGAACTCTGGCAGCGCGCGCCACGCGAAAAGCCCTCACTGTCGGCGGAGCTGCGGCTCATTTGGCGCCCCAATCCGTACATTATGCATGCGCCATGCACTGTTCATGTATGTTTTATGCACGTTCATGGGGCTCGGGTAAAGCTACATCATGCCTGCATTGTCATGCAGCGTCGGTAAAGCTTATACGTAGTGGTATCATCAATATTTTTCGAACCCACCGCCTTCAGGCCCATTGCTTGCCTCTCATTTTTTTGTGCACTTTTCCTTTGCGTCCACCACGCCACTTTCTCGTGTCTTTGTTAGTTTCGCGTCCTTATTCCTTCCACTACTCCTTACCGGCCTCCCTACCCAAGACTTTTTTGTGTCACACATCACAACTTCCCGCCTCCTGCGACATCCACTCACAAAATCCGCCACCGGTGCCCACTTTCCACGTGGCACTTGTTTACCTGCGCTTCCTTCCCCTCGCCTACTCCTGCTGCCGGCCCCCATAGCACCCGCTGACGCTACCCGCCCATAGTTGTGCCACCGCGTTCCCGCCACGTATGGTCAAAAGATCCAGCTCCCAATCGCCCCGCGTGCACAAACGCCAAATGTCCCGAGAACCCCGGGGCGGTGCAGACTACGCCGCCACTGCTGCTGCTACCTGGACGTCTATCGGCAGCTGTGCTGTTACGATGGGGATCTATGCGCAAGCGGTGAAGGCGTACGACGCGGCTCTAGCACACCATCCCGGCACGCTTGAAGCCCTCCTTGGCTGGTCCCACTCACTTCGTATGGGCGACGTGACCAACTCGCAAACGTCGGGTCTGCAAACCGCGCTTCAGCGGCTCACCAAGGCCGTGGAGCTGTACCCGAGCCTCGCCAACAGTGCAGACTTCTTTAAGGAGTTGTCCGAATGCTACGTTCTTCTTGACCTGACGGAGCAGGCGCACCAGGCCATTCTGCAAGCCATCTACCTCCAGCCGAAAGATGCCGGTCTGTTTCTTCTCCAAGCGCAGAATCTCATCCGTACCGGTGCTCGAGCCCAGGCGGCCGCAGCACTTAGTCATTGCTTGCAGCTTCTTCCGCCGCTGCCTCAGAACTACTCGGCTTCCGATGTGGAAACGGCCCGCAGCGCCCATGCCGAGCTAGCTGCCATTGCCGCTGCTGACAATAACATTGAGTTGCTGATTGCTGAGCTCACGGCCACGTTGCTGTTGCCGCCGCCACCTTTGGCGCGGGTGGAGGAGCACGTGGCGCTATGGTGTGCCTTGGCCACGGCCAAGGAGCGGGCCAACCGCATCCCCGAGGCCTTGGAGGCTTGCGAGCAAGCTGAACGTGCTGTTGGGCCCCAGCCCCGCATTCTCATTACCCACGCATACTTGTTGTTGCTCAACAGCAGCAAGGCCAACGCGAAGCATGCGGTCGAGCTCTTGACCCAGGTGGTGGAGGCCGAGCCGCAAGAGACTGCGCCCAAGAAGGAGCAGGAGGAGGTTACCGGCGACGCGCCGGGCGACTTTCTCCCCTGGTGTCTTCTTGGCGAGGCCTACACCATTCTTGAGCAGCCGCGTGCTGCTTACGATGCATATCAAGTTGCTCTTCGCCGGGCAAGCAGTCTGCCCATCACGTGGTTGGCCGTGGGAAAGCTTTACTTGGAGCTTAAGCAGCTTCCGGATGCATTAGCTGCGTACTCCCAAGGCTTGCGCCTTCAGTTGAACGAGAACTCTCCGGGCACCGCCACTGCTTGGGACGGTCTTTCCTGCGTGTACGAGCGTTGCGACGACCAGCTTGGCGATGCTGCCGACGCCTGTTCCCGTGCTGCCAGCTGCTTTCGCTCCTACGGCGACACCGACAGCGCCCACTACTACGAGACCAAGTCCAAGAAGCTTCTTTTGGCGTCTCAGGGAAAAGGTCCGGTGCCGGAGCTCTGTGCGCCTCCGGGCGTGCCCAACTACTTTCTCCGGGACCTTGTGACCTTGTTGCCCAGCGAACGGATTGCCTTTGTGCAGGGCCACAACAAGAAAGACGGGCGGCCGGGAGTCGACCAGGCGGCGGCTAAGCCTTACGACTCGCCCAGACACCCGCCACACTTTGCCACGGCCAGCGCCCCGGACGCTCATTACCAAACCTACTCCCCCGGATTCGAAAGACAAGCCCCGCCCGAGGACAGACCAGATGCCCAAAACGGCCCTCCGATTCCTCCACAACCGACACATTACTCCCAGCATGCAGGCTTCGCTCCGGGTGCTCAGCCGCCGATGTACCAACTCGCATACTCCTACAGACCGGACCCGAAACTGCCTGCCCCCAACACCCCACACCAATTACCCCATCCTGGGGCACGGCAGATGTGGCCGGGCCACGAATATGCAGGGCACCCGGACCGGGGTGCCCCAGGGCAGCCTCCCATCCGGGGACACTATCCTCCCCCACCACCAAATGTGGCCATGTCGCCGCCGCAAGTCAATGGAGCTCCCGGTCCTCACCGCCTGCCTGTGGTACGTGCACAGATGGTGGACGAAAACGGTTACCCGATGCCAGGTCCTCCAGGTTATGCTTATGCACAATACATGCCAATGCCAAGTGGAATGGTGGCGCAGCTGCTGCTCTACGGGGCTAACAACTGGCGCCGGTGATTCAAAAGCGGGATTACAGAGATTTAGGAGTTTTTTCCAAGAGCGTGCAGTCAAGGCGAAAGTGATAACCTGGCCAAACCGAGTTTTGAGCAACCAGAAATGTTCCAGTTTGCCAGGGCCTGCTGAAGTGTCGGCGTATCTGTGGATGTCGCAAACCCTTTGATGTCGGCGTATCTGTGAATGTCGCAAACCCTTCGATGTCGCCGTATCCTACAGTGGCGCTGAAGATCCTGCTCTCTGCACCCCCACTCTCCCCGGGGGGCCGGGTGCCTGCATCTCCACCGACAAAAACTGCCCGATTTCAGACCAGCATCCATGATAGGCCCGGTGGTCACCGCGGTTGGTCACGTGCTCCACCTGCACCAAGCGCTCCAAAGCAGAAACTCCCCTGCCGCCGTCAATGATGATCCCAACATCCGCCATCACAATGGGAAGCACGTCACCAGCGCTATCTCCCACATACACCAAAGTACAGTCGTCATTCCGGAGCTTCTTCATCTGAAGCCACTTATCATAGCCAGTGCGAATGCATCCCTCAAACGTGCCAGTCGTAGTGCCCAGAGCATCGTAGACAAAGTCATTGGCGCAAACCCGTACATCCGGGAGCCCGTGCAAGCGAAGAACCATTTCGATGAGCGTCCGGCACCAGTTGACACTGACGATGTACTTTGGGCCCGCAAAGTCCTGCATGGTGCGCACAAATCCGGGCTGGAGCTCAATTTTGCCCGCCAACTCCACAAGATCCAGCTGTGTGATGTGACTGAAGTATCTGTCGTTTTCCAACGCGTGGATTGAGCACATTTCCACCTGAAACAAGCCTTTTTGAAACGCTATTTCTTCATCCACCGAGTTTCTAGACTTGGAATACTTCAGATGGGCGTTCAGATAGATTGCCGAGTAGCGGGAAAAAGGCAAGGCGTGGGGGTTTTTTTGGGCGGCCAAATCTGCCAAAAAACAAGTAGTATCTTTGACCGTTGCAGTTTCGTCCCAGTCGACAGCTAGAATTGTTTTGTGTGCAGACTGTAACAACATTGCGTCAAAAGAACAGTCGTCTCTGGCTGCACCATGCGAAGCAAACCGCATTTGGTGCGCATCTTGCATTTGCTCGCAGACTTGCTACAACACTCTTACAATGGCGGTGGGAGGAATTATGGGAGAATTGGGCGATTTGACGCCGAAAGAAGATGTGCAGGAGACTGTGGTGCCGGGTCAGATTGGGGATGTGGCGGTGATACCGGATTCAGTGGATCATGCTACGATTAAGCCGCGAGGGGGCAAGACCGGGGGCAAGGCCAAGTTCGAGGGCAAGACCGAGGGCAAGAACGCCAAGTTCGAGGGTCAGACCGAGGGCAAGAACGCCAAATTCGACGGTACCTCCACCTAGTACCATCGCATCATAACATACTCAGCAACTTTATATGTAGCGGACTGCATACAATCCATTGCCTATTGCGGGACTCGCAAGGAGAGATTCCACCTCGACTCCACTACACCATGACCCTCGAAGAAAAGCCCAAAGTCGACCAGGATTTCCTGAAAAAAGACATGCCCACCAAACACGAACGTGATGTGCTCGAATCTTCCGTCAAAAAGCTCTTGAACCCCGATGGCAAAAACACCCAAATGGATGGCTACGTCACCAGCACCTTTGACTATATTTCCGGCATGCTTGATAAGATGTCCAACTCTTCAGACAAAGATGCTACTGCTCAGGATATTGCAGAGGATTTGAAGGCCAAATTTGAAAATTGGTCGGAGCAGTTCAAGAATGATGCTGAAAAGAAGGCAGATTTGGAGAAAAAGACGGGGTTGGACAAGACTGATAAGGAAGCTTGACTTGGCTGATGTAGGACGAATATTAGAAGATGCGTATAAGTAAATAACTTGAAGTTGAAGTAAATAACTTGAAATTGAAGTAAATAACTTGAAATTGAAGTAAATGACTTGAAATTGAAGTAAATAACTTGAAATTGAAGTAAATAACTTGGAATTGAAGTATACAAACTTGAAACCGTCCTGAAACTCGACTTCGCTTCGAGACTACCAGCACCAAGTACTTCGGAACACTACTCTTCAAAAGCCAAGAAAAGCTTCGATAAAACACTACGAAATCCGAAACAGTGCTGAACTACGAAATCCGAAACAGTGCTGAAACACTACGAAATCGTCCAGTGCTTAACTACGAAATCGTCCAGTGCTGAACTACGAAATCGTCCGAAACAAGCTCCCGGCTCAGCCCTGCTCTACAGCTGTCCACAATCCATATATCCACAACAAGTAAATCCTGAAGCAGACTCAAACCATGTGTCTTTTTATAGCTGGACATCAAAACGGGCAACGATGGAAACAGAACCCGCCAGGCAAGCCGAAGCCGCCCAATATCCGCATGTACAAAAAAGAGCGGATTTGTTCTTTAAATAGTGGCGAAACCGCGAAGCCATCGTGCCGCGCACGACCGCGCCCTCATGATGCCATCGCGCCCAGTCTCAACCGCCATGAGTAAAGTCCCCGCATGGAAGAAGCTCGGGCTCAAGGTCAAGGAGGAGGTGGATGAAGGAGGTCTCGCCAGCACCCCGCATCTCGACGGCTCGGCCGTGGACAAAAAACTCGCCAAACAGTTGAACAAGAAGCGGAGGGCGCAGGAGGAGAAAGCCAGCAGCGGCCCAAAGAAAGCGCCCAAGCGTACCAAGGTGCCGAAGGCCGAACGAGGACCGCCGCCCGAAAAGGACCAGCTCGCATACCTCAAGCAGTTTTGCCAGGATAAGGAGAAGTGGAAGTTCAGCAAGCAGAAGCAGAACTGGCTACTAAAGAACATCAACAACATTCCCGCCGAATACGAGGCGTTTCTCATTGAGTACATCGAGGGCATCCAGGGCGGCGCCCGTGAACGCGTGGTGGCCGATTTGAAGGCGGTCATGGCGCAGTGGAACGAGTATTCCCGAAAACTTGAAGAAAAGGTCAATGCTGAGCTTTACGGCAAGAAAGAGGAGCAGGCCGACGCCGACGAGAAAGACGTGGATGTGAACGGCCCCTCCCGCGAGCATGCACTTCGGTGCAAGAAGATTTTGGACGCTTTATTGGATGAAGAGGTTGAGATGGCCGGAGACTCCGGGGCCGAGTCTGTTGAGGATGCAGAGACCCACGAACCCGGCAGTGCAGCGTCATACGAAGGCTCTGGAAGTGCACATGGCAAGGGGGGTGAATCGCCGGAGCCGGAGGGCAATCTTGTGATTGATGAGATTGAGGTGGAGGAGTACGATAGAGAGGAGGAGGGGGAGGAGGAGGAGAAGGAGGAGAAGGAGGAGAAGGAGGAGAAGGAGAAGAATGAGAAGAAGAAGAAGGAGAAGAAGGAGAAGAAGGAGAAGAAGCAAAACAAAAACAAAAACAAAAAGAACCCCTAGGCAACTGCATACGCCAATACATCACTAAAACTTCAGAGCACCCCTTAGAACTCTTACACCATCCAATGGTTTGCATCCGTACCTCAGTGCGCACCCTTCACACCATCCCACAAGGCAACCCCTGAGCCCCGCAATTTCGTCCACTGCATCTTTGCCACCATCCTGCAGCCATGTCGTTCAACCTCCGTCAGCTCGAAGACCGTGCCGCAGATGTGGACCCCGATCTCAGGTATATGGCGCTTGAGGACCTCCAGAAATACCTCACCAACCCCAAACTCCAGGTCCGAAACGTCACGTCGTTTGTGCCCCTCAATTTCCGTCTCTTGGCAGACCCCGTCAGCGAAGTCCAAAACCAAGCCGTCCGGACTTTTCCACTTCTTATCCGCCACGTTTCCGACACCGACGCGTTGCTGGTTGTGGAGCAATTGTACGAGAAACTGGAGCAGGCGGTGAACGACCTGACTTTTCTGACCTCCGTGCCCCACTTGGCGCTCCGGAATATCTTCAACGAGTCCAGCTCCCGGTTCCAGAACCTGCTAGCAAAATCGGTGTTTGCGCTATTGATCCCTCGCATAATGGACGGCGGCTCTTTTTCCATCGATCGGGTGGAGATCTTGATAGATTTGCTTCGGAATTTGGGCCACGTTCTACTGATGCACGAGCTTTCTCTGCTTGTGTACGCGTTGGTAGACAGAGTGTTGGTGCTGAGTGGAATTGTGAGCAAGCGCTCCATGGTGGCGATTGACCAGTGCTTAGAGCACGTTGATGCCGTTGAAGCTTCCCAAAAAACTGACTTCTACGACGGTCTTCTTCTCAAAATCCTTGGTCATGTGCCCGCCTTGCGCTCTACGTTTTTCACCCTCACACAGGTGGTACTTGCCCGTGCTCAAAATTGCGTGAGTCTGCAGTCGATAGACTCCATTTTCTGCGTCATAGTCGAGGCCCTTGATTTGGACCTGTTGGTTGTCAGTCTTGAGGAGTTGGATGTGGACAAACTTATGCAGCTCAACCGCACTAGGGAAACTTGCCTTTTGACCTTGTCTTTGTTGACAGTTTGTGTGCCAACCGGAGAAGTGGGGAAACTTCACGCTATTATGACCACGGTGGCGAAATTCTTAGCCTACGACCCATTTGCAGACCAAGAGAATGACGACTTCGATGATAACGTTTCGGATTACGACTCTGACTTGGATTTCGACGACGAAGAAATCGAGCAATACGAAGCCACTGGTGAAAATGATGCATTGGCTGCCAAACTTCGTCTTGCTGCTCTTGTCAACATCAAGTCTCTCATCACACACCATAGCGGTCTCATTGGACTGACTCTTTCCGCCAATGTCCTTCAGCAATTGTGTGTATTGATTGGTGACAAAGTTGATTTCGTTTCAGACGAAGCAGTGACGTGTTGTGTGTTGGTTTTAAGAGAAACCGACTCTCCCAGTGAAGCATTCCTCCATCTGCTTCAGCAACAGCTTTTCTCGGTTCTTCTCACCCAAAAAAACATTGTCCGCTTCAAAACAGCAAAGACCTTGATCGAAGCTTTAATAGTGGGCCACCGGTCTTTTCTGTCCGAATCGTTGGGCCTCCTTGGTGAATTGTTCTTGAAGTTCGATATTTCCATGCAGAATTTCTCAGAGCTTGCTCGTCTCTATAAGCTGATTCTCGAGGAGTACAATGTCTGCGAGATGTCCCATACTTTGACTCAAATCATTGTCAATGATATACATCAATCTTTGGGCAATCCAAACATCTATCACAATTTGCTCTCCGAGGTGTTACTGGTGCTTCAAATACTTTGCAAACAAAGCACAACAAGCCAAGCATTGGTGCAGTCTTTCAATTCCCAGTTCTTTCCGGAAATTATCAAGAAAGCCTCCAATCGTCAGTACCCAAGTGACTTGAGACAGGCTCTTTTGCGGTCCTCCACAGAAATCATAGTGCATGTGCCGTTAACCGCCGAAAACAGTGCTCTGGCGGTGGATGTGTTTCTCCAATACCTTGAATACGAGATCTCGATGAACTCTACCCTTGAGTTTCTCAATAGGGTCCTTTTGGCACGTCCCGAATTTTTGCTGCCCCAATTGCAAGAGGTGATTCTCGTCAAGACCTTGATGTATATGAAGTCCAGCGACTCCTCTCTCTATATGCCGTCCTTAAGACTTTTAGATTTGATTTTGAGTCCCACTGGGAATAACGCTGCACCATCAGCCAATCTCGTGGGTGAATTCAAACAAGTCTTGTTGGAAATGGTTACAAAGACTTCGGAAACCATTCTCATGAACGTGTGCTTTAACATTCTCTGCCATACCACCAAATTTATTCCAGCAGACGAGCATTTTTTCCGGTTCTTGGTTGATTGCGTCATAAACGTCAAGCTAGTCGATGTTGACAACATAAATGTGGGGCCCATTGAGAACTTGATTGAGTCAATCTGTGAAAACAACACTATAGGTGGTGAGCGGATTTATGAAAGTGCCATGCACTCTCTTGTCCTTGGCAACTTTATCAGCGCAAAAATCATGGCCATTTTGGTATTCAAATTGGGTTTGATCTCAGAGGTCGACAACGCTGAGGATGAGCTCCTACTGACTGAATTGACATCTTCCGAGGTTGATAAGATAGTATTCGACATTCACTTCTTGGGGTGCATTTCGTCGCGGCATGAACTCAAATCCATCAAATTCGACGAGTTTTTCGCTTTTTTTAACCTGGAGAATGAGCAGATTGCACTTGCTGCTGCACGCTCCATCGGGCTACTCATTCTTCGAGATTTTGACTATTATTTGCCTACTTTGTTAAGTTATTACCATGATGAAGGCATGGATGAGCACAAAAAGATCCTCATTTTGGTGGCCATCAAGCAGGTATTGAAAGAAAATCCGTCGCAGTATCAAACTGATTCATTGCGTGACATTTGGCACAACATCCTTGATGTGCTCATCAAAAAAGAAGGCCAACTCAACAGCAAGAAAGTTTCGGAGCTCAAGCTAGCCGGAGACATTTTGAGCAAGATTATTGAGCTCGACACGTCAGTCGACTACCAGCAACAAGTTCAGCAGCTTTTGGATTCCCAGGGCAACCAAAAAAACCAGTTTCTCATCTACACTGTTGTGGTGATTGTCAACGAACTCTTGAACAAAGATTTCTTTGTGTTTGATATCGAAAACGTCGAGAGAATGGTGCAATTTCTTGACATTCCTAACATCGAGCTCAAACTGGCCATCGTCAGTACTCTTCTCACCGGTGTCTACACTAAGATCAAGGGCTTTGCCGGAATCATTGACCACGTGATCTTGCCCTACATATACGATGAATTGGCTGCCAAGGAGGAATTCAAAAAGGTCATCCCCATGGGTCCATACAAGTACGTCGTGGACGAAGGGTTAGAAGTGCGGAAATTGGGCTATGAGTTTATCAATGCAGTGGTCAATATAAAAGTTGACCCGATCCAGTCCGATTTCAATGTGGAGATCAATGAAGTCAGACTCTTCGAAGTGCTCTGTGCTAAAGGACTACGAGACTCAGAAAATGACATCATCAACTGCACTATCGGCATCTTGATGCAAGTAGTACAGGCGGATGAAAATGTGTTGATTAGGGTGAATAACTTTGGCGACGCCGTTGCTTCACTTGGCAAAATCACCAACCGCAAATTAAGGGCCAAAGCCAGCACTCAAGAAACAGAGAGCCACGAAGATACCCTTCGCAACGTCATACGGTTATCGAAGGTTATGAATGACGTTCTCAAAAAGAACAATAACGCACCGGCAGAGTGGGCCACGTTTTATTACGAATTGCAAAATAAGCACCAATTGTTGTTCAACTCAGTCTAACTGCAAGGCCTCCGACTTGATGGTTGCTGCAGCAAGATGCGGAATAAGACGCCCCTTGTGGCGAGTTCTCGCTAACTGCGTGGCTTGTGACTTAGATACACGCCCCGTGCACGATAACGGCTTTTCCGGCTATAGCAGTCGCACCTTCCGCAAGAAGAAATCCACTGCCCAATTCTGCTCTCCAGAACAGGAACAGCAACTGTCGAGGCATGCGTCGAACGCGTTGTGTGCAGGCCCGCGAAATATGTGCCGGAAATTGTGGGGAACGAGCGGAATGCCGGTATCGTCACCACTCGCTATTTATACCCAGCAGAAGGTTTATATACTGGGGTATCTGCACCAGCCACATTCACTCCAGCCTCTTTCGTGCATCAAAACCTCCCCAATCCCAAGCACCCAAAATACGTCCGAATCTTGAACGGCCGTTATGATCAAACAAGTTCTTTTATCGCCCCTAGTTTTCATGTGCTACTGCTACCTATTGGTCTTCAGCTTCATATATAGCCTGGCAGTCCAGCTTCGGGCCAGTTTAAGTGCAGGGATGCAGCCCATCGTTCGAGTTGTGGTGGAGTCTACTGAAGCGACGGTGACATTTTCTAAAAACGTCAAGCATTATTTAGAGGTGGGCGTCAAATTCATCCGATACGGAATGTATAACAAGATAAACTAGACGTGGCAAAGGAAATGAATCAGACGATTCGGGTTATTTATAGTAATTACAGATGAGAATTCTGTCCGCAGTAGGTACTTTTCATCTCTCGATGCACTTTGAACTCTCGCATAATTATGCATCCTCCCCGCATTTTTGGCCCCAAGTGCAAACTCCGCCTACGCCAAAGTAGCAACACTCAATATTCTGCGAAAACCTTTCACATCTGCACTTGAAATATTGTGATCAAAGATTCCTGTTTCCGGCATATTTTCCTGCATCTGTGCTACTTCAACTTATGCATACTGCATGTATATCATCCGCTCAGCGACGAAAGTAGGCGTCGAATCACCGATGAACAGCTTTTTTGAGTCGGAGAATATTTAGACTTGCAGCAAATGTAGAAGATCATTAACCGGAAAAGGGCCAATGTGCAGGTGCCAATCAAGTAATTGAAATTCCGAGGTGTCTCACGCGTGCGAAAATAAATCCTACTTCCAGCGGGCCTGAAAAAGCCCCAAATGGATTTAACCTTGAATTTAACATTGCTAGAGACTATATTATTGATGTGTAGATTTGTTTAACAATTCGGGCGTGTGGTCTAGTGGTATGATTCTCGCTTTGGGTACGCAAGTTTACTTGCTCGAATCTGCGAGAGGCCCTGGGTTCAATTCCCAGTATGCCCCAATTCTTTTTTCAATTTTTTGCAGTTTTTGTCAATAATTCAAAAAGATCAGTTGGGAATTTCGTCAGCCTACCATTTAATAAATACTGTACATGATGCTATCTAGAATGCTACTGTTGCAACTCAGCCTTCACCCATCCCTCTAAACCACCTTTGACAATGATGTCCTGCAAGTTAGTGCCCAACTCGCCGACCTTCTGCTGCAAAACAACGTTACCCTCTGCATCCAGTACCGTGACCAAAGCCTTGGTGACGTCATATCTCAAGAACCAGCCCGTTCTGATGGTGAGCTCATCGCTGCCAGCATACCGTTCTCTCAATTTGTTGATCAAAGCGGGGATTTCCAAAGTCAACAACGCATTGTTGATGGAGTTTCGGGAAAAAATGTTTCCAAAAGAGCCGGCAACAACCATTCTCATGCCCTTAGCCAAAATGGCCGTGGCAGCCTGCTCTCTGGAGGAGCCAGTGCCGAAATTGTAGCCAGAGATGATTATGTCGCTAGATTTGGTCTTGTTTCTGAACTCAGAGTCGTAGTTCTCCATGCACACCTCTGCCATCTTCTCCTTGGGGATATCGTCCTGGTAGGTGTACTTTCCGGGGTAAATTCCATCAGTGTTGATGTTGTCGGCATCACACAAGATCAACTCGCCCTCGATAGACTTGGGGAAGCCGTCCAAAACCTCAATGGCGGCATCGGCCTCTGCCTCTGCCTCGAACGTCGAAGACTCCAACTTGCGCAAGATGTCTGAGTTGGGCTTAACTGTTCCACCAGTGAGCTCTTCGGGACCACCGATTCGGCCCAAAACTGCGGACGCAGCAACCACCTCAGGCGAAGCCAAGTAGGCCAAAGCATCCTTGGACCCCATCCGTCCCTTGAAGTTTCTGTTGGTGGCGGAAATGCCAACTTCACCGTCCTCAAGAAGACCCGTACCCAAACCGATACATGGACCGCAGCCCGCAGGAAGCGGCTTGGCCCCAGCCTCTAAAATCTCTCTCCAATAGCCGGCAGCTTCAGCATCCTTTTGAACATGGGACGAGGCTGCAGCGACGTAGAACTCCACACCCGGCGCAACCTTCTGGCCACGGATGATATCAGCAGCGGCTTTGATGTCACTCAACCGCGAGTTGGTGCACGACACCAAGTAGGCCTTGTTGATTCTAATGTCCTGTTGCACCAAGTCGTGGAGAGACGTCGATACCTTAACGGAGTTGGGCCCCGAGATATACGGCGACAAAGAGCTCAAGTCCACCGTCAAGTGCTTTGCATAAACCGCATCGGAGTCCGACGCCAAGCGGTTGGTTTCCAACTCGGCCACCGTTTGCTCATTGACACGGGGGTGTGGCTGCGGCAAGCGCTTCAAGCGCCCCTTGTAGAAATCCACCAACACCTGATCCACGGGGAAAAGACCAGAGAGTGCTCCCCACTCGGTAGTCATGTTGGCGATGGTCAATCTGTAGTCGACAGGCAAGCGGCCGACACCATCGCCCACGAACTCAATGGCATGGTTGAGAACCTCGTCTTTGTTGAACACTCCACAGAGCGCCACAATCACGTCTTTTCCGGTAACCCCAGCAGGCAAGTTGCCCACAAGCTCAACCTTGGCCACAGGGGGAATTTGCCACCAGGTCTGGCCGGTGGCCCAGATGGACGCCGCGTCTGTACGCACGATGGGCGTCCCCAAGGAGCCAACTCCACCATAAGTGTTGGAGTGGGAATCGGAGGCCACACTGAGGTTCAGCGGAAAAGCGTAGCCCTCTTCGATCATGATCTGGTGTCCGATACCACGGCCGGCCGGGTAGAAGTCAATGCCCTGGTCTTTTGCAAACTGCTCGATGTTGTGGTACTTTTCCAAGTTCTTCTCTGACGTATTCTGAACGTCGTGGTCCAAAGTACACACGATCTGGCGGTTGTCCTTGACCTTTTTGGCGCCGAGGCCCATGAACTTAGTAGCCACTGGCCACGAGTTGTCGTGGGACATACAGTGTGCTGGCTTGATTGACACGTAGTCGCCGCTGAAGACCTGCTTGCCTGGGGCCAAGCCGACGGCGTACTTCTGGACGATTTTCTCCGTGAGGTTTTGGCCGCGGAGCTGGCGCCGCGACGTGGCGAGAGTCCGCCTTAAAAACTTGGACGCTAACATCTGGGGGACGAGTTGCTGGGCCGCCGAAAATTTGCGGCCCGATACTGAAAGCGCCGTCCTGCATACGCGCGCAGATAAGCTCTATGAGTCAGTGGGTTAACGCCGCGCCTAATTGGATCGCGGGCCAGGCTGCCCGGCGCGGCGTGTGCAGGACGGGGTCTGACTGCCCATGTGCGCGCACTGCAGGCGAGACATGAGCATGTTACTCTTGGCGGCGCTCTTGTCTGTTTCGTATGTGGCGGCAATTCGGGTTTTGGTGCCGCCGGAGATACGCCTTCTTTGCCGCGACGACGAGCGCGTCATCCGGCACCGCATCCGGAGAGTGACGGTCTTGTGTCTAGCGATCCTCCTAGGCTTGCCGCTTGTCTTGAGTTTCCACAGAGGCGCCGGCTACGGCTCCGTGGTTCGGCAGTTTGGCATCATTCCCGGCTACTCGGCGTCGGGAAACTTGGGCTTGGACTTGCTCAATATCGCCGTGGTCATAGCAAAGGTGTTGGTGTTGTACATGGGCCCCATAGCCCATTATGTGTACACGCACAGCTGGCGCCAGGTGGCGGGCGACGCCAGAGAGAACTTTTCGACCCTCCCTGGAATCCGGAGTCACGTGTTTGCTCCAATCACCGAGGAGTTTGTTTTCCGGGCTGCAGTGATCAGCGTTCTTCATCCCGAGTATCTGAGATCGGCCATTATGAAACTCACGCCTGCCTTGTTCGGGATTGCTCATGCTCATCACGGATACACAATGTACTTTCATGAAGGCGACAGCCTAAGCTCCGTGGTGGCGGCTGTGTTGTTCCAATTTGCTTACACCACTGTCTTTGGGTGGTTAAGCAACAAGACGTTTTTCGACACGCAGTTCAATTTTTGGGCCACTGTGGCGTTGCACAGCATGTGCAATGTTTTTGGGTTTCCGGAGGTGGACTGGCGAAAAGAGCATCCAAGGTGGTTTATTGTCTATTGTGTGATGCTCTTCGTTGGTGCGTGCGCGTTTTGGAAGATCCTATGAACAATGACATGAAAGGAACATGAAAGGAACATGAAAGGAACATGAAAGGAACATGAAAGGAACAATGAAAGGAACAATGAAAGGAACAATGAAAGGAACATGAAATGAAAGGAACATGAACATGAAATGACATGAAATGACATGAAATGAAATGACATGAAATGAAATGACATGAAATGACATGAAATGACATGAAGAATGCCATTCACCGGGCCGCAATTCTCCAAGCACCCGGTTCCAAATGCGAAGCTGCGGACTTACAGAAATCGCTGCTCAACCGCTCGCCGCAACCTTGGCAACACTTTGATGCCACCTGCAGGAAACGTGCCATAGAAGCGTTCTGTGACAGAAGAGCTGTACTTGAAGAGTCCCAGCGACACCTGGAGAGACAGTCTTGATGGATGTGGCCGCACACTGCTGAGGAATGTGCATTGGTGCGGATGGCGGCTACCACCAGCTTCACTAGCCGCTAACAGTTGCCCGTGGACTATTCAAGCAACCCACCACCAGCACTTCATAACTCGAGATTGCGCCCAATCGGGACATTCCAGACCATTGCCATAATAGAACCGCGACCTGGAAAGTAAAGCGTAGAAAGCGTGGGGCGGCTTCGCGCCTGCAAACCCTGCACACGATTTGCGAAAAGCATTGATTCTCACGAGGTGTCCCAGTTACTGCCTGATTGTCGATCTGGTCCAGTGGAAAAGTCAATTTCGCCTGAAACCCACCTGAAACACACCTGAAACGAATCGCAAACCAACCTACATCCTCTCTGCATCAAGCTCTCGGATCCTGCGCAAACATCCCTACACCAGCTCGATCCTGTCCACTCCTTCACCTGTCGATCCCTTTTGCTGGCCGCTTCCCCATCCATCGCTACTGTCCCTCCCACCAGTCCAGTGCATGTATGTCCCGTTCAAAGCTGACTTCTCCTGCTAAAAACCTGGCGGCTAACTATGAGCTGGCGGCCAAGGACATAGAACAGGAAAAGCGTATGGTGGCGGCGCTCAAGCGTCTTTCTTTTGGCCATCTCATGAACTCCGATCCTGATATCCCGGCCCCTGACACCCACTATTCCTTTGTTGTGGATAATCAGTACTCTGATTCATATTCGGATTCCCGGTCAGCGTCACCACGCAGCTCGTCGCCATCGTCCGACGTCGAACTGCCTGAAAAAGGAGCTTCACAAACGGAGTTGGTGTTCTACGACTCGGAATCGTCTTTCGAGCCGCAAGCGCTGCTCCACGAGGCCGAGGACCCGGAGCTGCTGCTTCGTTCCACTGCCGACGTGGCATATGGCGAGGAGACGATCTGGGTACCTGCCAATATCCACCCCGAGGTGAACCCCCAGCAGTTCAGAAATCACGTCAAAACCACCATCGACGAGTTATTGGAGCGCAAGATCTCGCGACTGAAGTCGGCCAACCGTTCCAAACGGTCTTCGCTTTCGCTTTCTACCACGGACGATGTTGACGACGAAGAACCCGACGGTGACGCCGCAAACACCAGCTTCAACGCCGACTCCATGAACCCGTCGTTGCGTGAGCTCTCCTCGGAGTTGCAGGCCATGTCTCGTTTAGCTGGTATGGATTCCAACGACGCCATTGCCTTGGCCCGCTCTCTTTCTACGTCTACCATGGGCTACTCTGACGTTGAAAAACTTGCCTTTGACAAGCTCGGCAACGCCAGCTACGCATCGCCGCAAGCTGAGATGCTAGATCTTGGCGAGGAGCCTTCACAGCTGCATCTTAGCGAGCCGTCTCATTCTCAGCGTCCACACGGGCAAACGGACGCTGGTCCATACGCCAGCCCCCCAAGCAGCAAACGCCCCGTGGAAGATTTTGCTTTGAAACGCAGCCGCCGCTTGGACTATAGGAAAAACCCGTCATCGTCGCAGTTGGGCTCGCAATTACAGAGTGGAAAAGCAGACAAGTTGGCTGAACTCAGACAGTCGTTGAACAAATCGCTTGCCACCGATTTCGCCAGCGGTTCCGCGTCGCCTCAATCCCAGGGCAGCTCCAGAAATAGTGTTCAGAGCTTCAACCCCAGAAATTCGCAATATCTCTTCAGCTACAAAAAGCTGTCATCCAGGAGCCCAACGCCTTCGAGCACAAGCTCGCCGGAAATGATATCCATGGTTGACTTTGCATCAAAAGACTCTCCCTATCTCACCACACTGTCAACGGCCGCGTTTGAACAGAATATCCATGCAACGAAGTATGGCCAACGCAAGTTGAGTCCCAAAGCACATGGCTCAGCTTCTGGCCCGCCGCCAAAGAACCAGCCTTCTCCACACCCGCACCGGCACAAGTCTTCACCCAGAGAGCATAGACAGCACAGCAGCAGACCAACTACCCAAAAAGCTCCGCAGCAAAACGAGCATCATTTCAGAGCGAGCTCAAGGAACCCTTCCCGGGAAAAGTTGAATCCTCGGGGTGCTCCAGAGACTCTTGCACGCAAAGAGCATCTGGAGAGACGCAGCGCCAGGCGTGAGAGCCGTTCGGCTAATAAGGCTGCGTATCCCGAGAAGATTCAAGGGTCTCACTCGATTGTTCAGCATCTTCCTAAACGGGGCGCCACTTTGAGTCTGGGGAAGTTTGACGAAAATTCTCTCTCTGGCCTGCCATATTTATCCAAGGCAAATGGGTCTTACCCGGTGCGCCGAGCAGCCAGTGCAGACCGGTTGGCAGCGCAGGACCCCGGCTATCCTGATGTCAGAACATACAGAGAAAGAGGTGACCTGCATCGGTCCAAGGGATATCGGGCTCGAGAGAAGACTAGAGAACTCAATCAGAACCTTGATCTTTTCAGAGACGAGCTCAACGATTTCAAGGAGAAATTGAACAAGAGCGAGAGACACGAGCAACTGCGTGACACGCAGCTCTCCCAAATCAAAGACACTACTTCTGAGCAGCCTGAAATTAGCTTTGACTTGACATCCCACGATGTCAGCTACGATGATTCTTTAGGAATCGAGAAGGAAGTGTTGAGTGAGCTCCACAATGAAGAAGACAAAGAGCCTACGATTCTGGTTGAATCTGGCACCATGAAAAAGCCTGAGCCTGAAAGCACAGGTGAAAACAAAAACAGCCAGTCCCGTGTTGTTTCGGACTCGAAGGTTCCCGACGGGCTCTACGCCAAAAAGCACTCCGAGAAATCCTGGATCAAACCCGAGACCCAAGTTCCCTCAGAAGATGCTGACATTGCCGTGATTGATGACACCCCGACACACAAGCAGTTGGTGAAACCAGCTACTTCTGTGCAAGAGTTACCCGCAGAGAATAAATCTGAACAAATCGCTGAAGGGACTGGGACTAAGCAAGAAGCACCGGGAGCCCAGGAGGGTGTTGACGAGGATCCAGTGTCTCTTTCCAATGAGCTGCCTGTGTTTGTCAAAGAGGAAGTTCAGCAAAAAAAGAGGAGCAAAAAGACATGGCTTTGGTCTAAAGAGAAACTGCATGGTAAGAATTCTCTGGCTCAGCAGCAAACAGTGTCTACTCCATCGCGGTCCGTTTCACTGCCGGAAGTTTTGCATGAGAGTAAGGCAAGCGCTAGCACCAAAGAAGACTTGAGTGGCAAGGAAAACGTCATTACGAAACTCTTTAAGAAGAGAAGAAGCTCATCAGCGTCACAAGACAAGCATACGCGAGACCGGCTATCCGTGCACAGCATTGGAGAAAGTGAGTCAGAGCTAGCAGCGTTGTCCCGAGTCTCAAGTCAGACATCTTCGAAGCTGCAGAAAGCCGGAAAAAGTTCCAGCGAAGAAGTTGTCGAACTTGAGCCAGAATGCAAAAATGCAGAACCCACCGAAGAGCGCAAGGTCTCCGATGGCTCAAAGAAGTCTCGGCTTAAGAATAAGATCAAGAGCATGGCCAAGATTCACGAAGAGAAGAAGGCGCCCGAGGAGACTGCAAACAGTGACGTCGAGGACGCGGCCGAACCTGAGAATGATGACAAGCCCAAATCCACGCTTGAGGTTCAAGAAAGACTCAAGAAGACCATTCGCCGAACTTCCAAAGCAAACCAGCCTATAGAGTTCACCGACTCTGCGTTCGGATTTCCGTTGCCCCCCCCTTCAACTTCCACCTTGGTTATGATAGACTACAGGTTTCCTGTTCACGTGGAGAGAGCCATCTACAGATTGTCGCATCTCAAGCTTGCCAATCCCAAGCGGTCGCTCCGCGAGCAGGTTCTTCTCTCCAACTTCATGTATGCATACCTTAATTTGGTTGACCATACATTGCATTTAGAGCAGCAAATGAGCCTGGAGGAATACGAGGTCGGCCAGCCTGAGCCAGATGCAAACTTGCTTGGAGACCAAGATATCGACACTGATTTCGAGGCGGATGGGGAGTTGGAGAGCGATGACTTCGAAACCATCAAGATAGACTTGAGTGTGAACGATGCATAAGAGGAAATGGCGCAGGATACTGCAGCATCATCTAACTAGGGGCCGGGCTCAAACAGAGCTCCTTGAAGAGCAGGCAAGAAAAATCCATGCATGGGCAAGGAAGCAGTGATCAATGACTGTATCGGTCTGATGGATACATCACATGATGTCCCAAAAGAAATGCTCAGCCCGGCCCGCATCTCGCGATTTCTGCGCGAAACAAAAACAGGCCACCGCCAACTACAAATACTCGCTCTTCATCCGAACGGGCACATATTCCCGTCATAGCAAATACAGTTTAAACCAACACATTCACAGCAGCGTCCCGTCCTGCCTAAACAAAGCAGCTTACACACAGGCCCGGTATTTGCAAACAAGCCCGCCTATTCCAGATGCCCTCGCTCCCCCTTCTATCCGTTTCTGCAGTGGCAAGCCACAACACTGAGAAAGACTGCTGGGTCACGCTTTACCACCGCAAAGTGTACAACGTGACCGGTTTTCTCGAGGAGCATCCTGCTGGAGCAGATGTCATTCTCGACTACGCTGGAAAAGATATCACGGAGATCATGGCCGACCATATGAGCCATGAACACTCGGAGTCTGCATACGACATGCTTGACGAGGAAATGCTTGTGGGATATTTGGCCACCCCCGAGGAGGAGAAGGAGTTGGTCAACAATAAGAAACACGCGCCTGTGGAAGTTCGGCTTACTTCAGAGGCTCAGCGGGAGTTTGAGATGTCAGAGTTCCACGATAAGTTGCCCGCATTGGAGAAGCTCTCGGTTCAAACAGACTACTCGGAGGACGCCAAGAAACACAAATTTTTGGACTTGTCGAAGCCGCTTCTTCCCCAGATGCTCACGTCCAGTTTTTCCAAGGAGTTCTACTTGGATCAGGTCCACAGACCTCGCCATTATGGCAAAGGCTCTGCGCCGTTGTTCGGCAACTTCTTGGAGCCGTTGTCCTTGACTGCATGGTGGATCGTGCCCACTCTTTGGTTGCCCTGCAACTTCTACCTATTCTACTTGGGATTCAAAGGTCAGCCCGCCATCACGTCGTTCAGTATGTGGGCCATGGGATTGTTTGTGTGGACTCTCGTGGAGTACGGTTTGCATCGGTTTTTGTTCCACTTGGACGGCTACTTGCCTAACCACAGATATGCCTTCACCTTGCACTTTTTGTTGCACGGCGTGCATCACTACTTGCCCATGGACAGGTACCGTTTGGTTTTGCCTCCTACTTTGTTTGTGCTTTTGGCATATCCATTCTACAAGTTGGTTTTTGGTATTTTTCCATATCACATGGCATGCACGGGTTTGGCCGGTGGCACCTTGGGCTACATCATGTACGATGTGACGCACTATGTGTTGCACCACACCAAGTTGCCACAATTCTTGCAAGATCTCAAAACATACCACTTGGAGCATCACTACAAAAACTACGAGATGGGTTTTGGCGTCACCAGTCGGTTTTGGGACGTAATTTTTGGCACCGAGATCACCTCCACCATCCAGAAGTCAAACTAATGTACATAAATAATATACCTGATAGACATGACTGTTCCATAAAAATCTATGCGACAATTTCCATAAGTGTTCCTTCATGGGCATTACTTAGAGGCCCTCAGCGCCTCATGCTTCCATGGAGATCGGGTTTTCTCATTAGCACTTGATCCAATCATTAGCACTTGATCCAATCATCAGCACTTGATCCAATCATCAGCACTTGATCCAATCTTTATGATCTTTTCACATTGACGATAAAGTCATCGGCTGAAAGCGCCACATCTTTGAACTCGTCGCTGCGAGCAAGCTTCATCTGTTCGTCCTCTCCCGGGTACGCATGTGGCGTGTAGGCAGAACCAGCGGATTGTTCCCATGATAGTTGCTGCATCTCCGCAGCTTGGTCCCACAAACGTATAAACATGTGTTCCTTGAATCGAAAACTAGCCTCCCGCAATTTGATTTGTTCGAGCAAAGGTATAGTCGAGGAAGACGTGGCGGTCTTTTCCTTGACATTTTTGTCCAGAGTTTCGTGTTTGGGTGCTGGTTTTGTCTTTTCAAGTGGGATCTTTTTCTTTTTGGCCTCCTTCGCCATATTCTGTCCTTCTTGAGCAGATTCTAGAGCCCGTAAATGCTCAATGAAATCGAATTTCGGCACGCTCTCGTATAGCTGGTTCTGATCAGGTGTTTCCGTCTTGTAGTCTTCAGCATCATACTGGTAATTATAGTCCAGATCATGGAACACTTGGCGACATCTCTGGTAAAGTCTGCGAGTCCGAAGAAGCTCGGGGGCACCATGCAATTTTCCATCTTGAAGATCACTTATGAGAATGTCCTGCCAGTTTTTTTTGTGGAGGTGGTTGGGAGAGCGTCGAATCAGTTGCAGTTTCAAACGTAGCATGAGTCTGGCCACGCGGTCGCCCAATTTCGTGGCCATGGCTTGCATGATCTCCGAGTCCTCCATCCTGAGATCGGAGTGGACGCTTTTTCCTTGGAGTTTGCGCCGAATCCGCTCCTTCAACAATGCATGTAGCTCGTTCATTAGCACCGCCTTTGGCCCAGTGTTCTGGTAGTACTTCGGCCTCACTCGGACCTTTTGAGCGGTTCGCCTGAATTGGGCTTTAACGGCATCTTCATCCAGTACTTCTGAACCATCGACAATGCCTTCTGCCTTTATCTGGGGCTCTCCGAACGCGTTCTTGTTCACGCAGGAGTCCGCAAACGACTCCCCATTGGAGGGATCGGGAACTCTCTGCCCTCTGGGCCAAGAAGCCCACCGCTCATTGGGAAACAGCGGGTTAACTCTGTGTAGTAGATGCGTCAGATATAGGTGCACGGCCAAATCGGTGCGCTGGTCCGCTTCTATGGCCAGTAGAATGTCAGTGTAATCGGAGAGCTCTTTTTGCATGTAGTATTCTTTCCATGTGGTATCCTCGTGTTCGCGCAGCATCGCAGCTACACAGGAATGAAAGGAGACGCTCACATAACGATTACATCGTATTATGCATTGTTCGTATTATGTATTGTTCGTAATGCAGTGTTTGTAATGCGGTGTTTGTAATGCAATGTTCGTAATGCAATGTTCGTAATGCAGTGTTACTACTGTTGATGGTCGTTAATACGATGTGACTGCATAATCGCTCAATTATCACGATCCAGGCAATTTACGCACTTCAGTGCAAAACGCACCAAATTGCAAAGACTGCCAATTTCAGTTGCATTCTCCAGCTCAGTTATCGACAGAACAAACCCACGCACGCACTCTAGCAGTCACATGATCTGCAGAGATCAAGCCACTCAGGGAAACATGAAACACTTGGACTGCTGGGTATCTGCAGGAACGCACCCACGCTGTACGCAGGCCGCGATGTTGGGGCAGCGCTCGCAGCGAACCTCCACCTCCACCTCGGAACCTCCCCTCTTTTCCTCTCTTCTGCCAATTCGGCGATTTGGTTTAGTTGAAGAGTTTGGAAAAGAATCACCCCATAAAATGCAAGCTTTCCAGACCTCCTTTTTGGACTTGGCCTTGGAGTCCCTGGCCTTGAAGTTCGGTTCCTTCACCCTCAAATCTGGCCGTCAGTCGCCCTACTTCTTTAACTTGGGTTTGTTCAACACTGGAAAGTTGTTGTCAACGTTGGCTTCTTCTTATGCCCACGCCATCATTGACTCTGGCATCCAGTTTGATATCCTCTTTGGCCCCGCCTACAAAGGAATCCCCTTGGCTGCGCTCACCGTGGCCAAGTTGGCTGAGCTTGACTCCAAGTATGCAGGCTTGGGCTACTCTTTCAACAGAAAAGAAAAGAAGGACCACGGCGAGGGCGGCTCTATTGTTGGATGTGACTTGAGGGGAAAGAAGATCTTGATCATCGACGATGTCATGACTGCCGGCACCGCCATCAACGAGGCGTTCGAGATTATAGCCGCTGAAAATGGCCAGACCGTGGGCTGCATCATTGCTCTTGACAGGCAAGAGACCACGGCCGATTCGAGCAAGTCGGCCACGCAGATGGTCAGCGCCAAGTACGGCATCCCTGTGTTCTCCATTGTCACTCTCTCCGACATCATCTCGCACTTGCAGAGCAAGTTGTCGCCCGAGAACTTGGAGGCCATCAAGGGTTACAGAGCTCAGTACGCGCCAGCCTAATATATTTGTAAACTCTACTGCTGTCCAGATCTCACCTCTCCTCCAGTGAGCTGGTGTCGGGTTTCTAACCTCTCACCCTCATGATCTTCTTCTTGGGTGCCTTGGCAGGTTTGGGCGCCTCAACTGCCTCAGGCTCCGGGTCGTAGATCAGCTTGGTCATGGGGTGTTTCATGGTCAACTTGGAGTACACAGGAACAATGGTGTTCATGTGAAAGCCCCTGACCTTGGGCAACTTCTCCGGCTCGAAGTTAGCCTCATACTCTTGAGGATACGGCACTCCGCTACTCTTGCTTACACTGGCTAGAGTGGTAGGATGGCTTTTCAAGTATTTGCCGATGTCATTGAAAAGCGCTCTCTTGGTCTCGTACCGTCCATATGCTTTCCCATCAACTCTGTAGTGAACGCGGATTCGCCCGGGGTTACCGAAATCTTGGGGGTGGGTTTTATCCAACTCCAAAAGAAATGAAAGCTTCAAAGAGCGGCATGCGTCGGCGATCTTGTACACCAACGGGTTTTCCACGCTCAAATTCTGGCTGACCCGGCGGCCCTGCTTGTGTGATCTGTTGATGTCGAAGTAGCATGGGTAGATGACCTGCATTTGGTTGATGATCTTGCGGTCTTCCTCGTTAAACTTCGTGGAATCAAGAATCCCGTTCGAGGCGGCGGGTGTTGTCAGCAAAGGGTAGGTATCAGGCATCGTCTCGGCATCTTGCGATCTTGTGACGACTGGCTTATTCAAAGGCGCA
The DNA here is from genome assembly GCA_002374645.1 of Metschnikowia shivogae. NCBI lineage: Eukaryota > Fungi > Ascomycota > Pichiomycetes > Serinales > Metschnikowiaceae > Metschnikowia > Metschnikowia shivogae. The sequence goes on along the minus strand of NLAF01000272.1, from coordinate 36,299 downwards.
ATGGGCGTTTTGAGGGTTGGGTCGAACTGCGCAATGTCAAAGTCCATGTTGTCGATGTCGTCATCGTTGACTTCTTCCAACTGTGGTCTGGCCATAGTGTGGGTGGGAGTTGGCGGAGGAGGTTTTTTCAGGCGCTCCCTGGGGCTGTGTGCAGGACACCACCAAGGGAGGGCTCCGGAGGGCAAGCGGAGTTTGGCGCCGGCACGCAGACATGAATTGGATGTCCGGGGGCGGTGTGCATTCTGATGCTGGAGTTGTCAAAGGTGCTCTTTCGCTGTGCCGCACCAACATCTCCAGGTGACACCGCACCAAATCTCCACACTCCCGTTTGCGACACTCAACCCACTTCATGGAAATCACGGCGACAACACCCAAAGTCCTCAGCAAATGTCTACAGCTTTTTGACAGGCGGTCTGTGGCTCAGAGCTCGCAGTCAAAGCCGTCAACTCCCGCCCGTTACGCTTCTCACCCAGATATCCAGTTCTTCAGCTCGGTAAAATCCAAGCACCATTTTGCATACCATCAGTCCAAGTTCAAGCAAGCCGAGTCTCTGTCGAAGCAAGAGGGACGTCCCCTGCCATACAATCCCTTTTCCCGACTGCAGCTAGTGCAGCGGCTCCGAACTTACTCATCTTTGTACTGGGCCATTCCCTACACCGGGGACGATGAGCTAACAGAGCTAGATTGTGCACGCGCTGGGTGGGTTCAAGTCAGCAAAGGATTGAACCATCTTGAATGTGTTTCCTGCAAACTGCACATCATGCTCCGGTTCAATGATGTTGGCTCCCAGCCCAGGTATTCTGTGATGCCGCTTGAATGGGCGGACATTGCCGCTGTCAACGCCAAGCTCAAGGAAAGGTACTTGGAGAAACTCAGCCTGCTGGCGCATACCAGGAACTGCCCATGGCGCAGTCTTCAGTGCCCGTTGAGAGTGTACTACTTGCCGCCACATATAATGACTACGGACGAGGTATTGGTGAACGAGTACGTTGTGGCGTTGCAAGGGGTCTTTGAAGATGCCCACATGCATCTGTTTGCGGCTGCTCTACTGCAAGCGGCGGATATGTCGCTTCCCGATATCTTACCCATCTCCAAACAGTGGCTCTTGGTTTCATATTTCAGCGAGTCCAAGGAGAATGCCGACCTGCTCATCGACCTGAAGATTCCACGAGCAGCATACTTTGCAGCTGCATGTGGCTGGTCCCTCGAAACTGCACAACACCAAGAGAAAACCATCTTGGTTCTCAAGTGCCGCTCATGCACACTGAAACACATCGTACACCCCGGAAACTCTGGCGTCCTGCTCACACACCGGAGTTGGTGCTTGTACGCCAGTGACATGGATGGGGTGGCATTCCCGAACTACTTTTGCAACATGCTTATGGGGCTGGAGCAGAACATTGGTCCTGCAGGCAAGTACCAAAGCGACACTGGGGTGGAAGAATTGAGTCTCTCCAGGAAACGGAGCTACGAAGGAAATGTTGACGTCAACGAAGCGACCAAAAAGCTCTCGAAACTCAGTAAACTATATTTTGCAGACCCTGCAGATACTCTATGAAGCGTTGTTCAATGGAGCACTGAAATCCAATATCTCAATGTAGGTTTCTTCAGCATCGTCTTTCTTTGTTTGCACAGCAGCAACGCACCTGTCCGGGTCAAAACTTACCTGCCAAATACTCCCTGTGATATCCGAGAGAAGATCGCGGACATACTTTCCGGTTTGAATATCCCAGAGTTTGAGCATGCGTTCGCTTCCACTGACAATCTTGAGCGCGTCATGCTGGAAGCACGTAATAGCACTGTTATGCCCTTTGAGCTTGCTTAGGTTTTCTCCTGTTGTGGGATCCCATACCCGTAGCGTCGAGTCGGCAGCTGCAGAGACCAAATAGTTTTTGGAAAGCTCAAGCAACCCAACCAAGATTTTGTGTCCTTCCAAGGAGAAAAGGAGTTTTCCCGTATCAATATCCCATACATTGATGGACTCGTCCATGGAGCCGGAAAAACAGCGTCTGCTTTCGAAATCAAGTGCAGTGGTGTATATCTTGTCCGTGTGACCCTCGAGCACGTGCTTACACTTACCCATGTCAAGTAAATCCCAAACACGAACAGTGGTATCGTAGGAGCCAGATATGATGATATTTCCGTATCCAGTCACCGTTCTGACCGAGTTGGTGTGACCTGACAAGATGGTCACCAAGTATGGGTTTTCTGCATCTTTCGAGTCGTAAACCTGTGTTTGCTTGGGCGGATCGTCAGATTCGTTGTCCAAAGGGAGTTTCCAGACGTGCAAGTTGTGGTCTCTCGATCCAGTCACGAGTAAAGGCACTTCAGGAAATACGATGGGTTTTCCGTTCTCATCTACCCCAATCTGAACAGGGTGTAGAATATCCAAGCACCGAACCGTCGAGGTGTGGCCTTTGAAAACATGCGAGCAGTGACCTGTCTTAATATTCCACACACGTACTTCACGATCGGTCGAGCCACTAACTAGAGTATTGGAGAAATATTTCAAAGCCCAGACCCCACCATCATGGCCCTTGAGTAGCCGTAGAAGTTTTCCAGTACGCGTGGAATGCACATTAATCAGTTTGCCACTGAACCCAGTAATGACCCTCTCGTCGTCGTGCTGAAGACATGTGACGATGTTTGTGCCGTGTCCTGCGACACTGATGCGCCTGGGCTCGTACAGAGGATCCATCCAACGCTTCAGAATAATAGAGCGTTTTTTGTAGAGTACCTGTGCATAGCTTTGTTGCAGCAAGTATGAGCTTTGCGAGCCCCACTCCCGCATCAATTTCTCCGTGTCTTTGAGCTCTTTTTCTTGCATTTCGGCGGAGGTGATCAAATTATCATGGCGAAGCATGTAGAGCCAGGGTTTCGGGTTGCAGGCCAAGGAATGCCACTTTTTGCACACACGAGCAACGGACATGATGGAATCGAAGTCGAGCATAGAGATGATGTGCAAACTGATCTCAACGGGGAAGCGAGAAAGAATATCGTGGTTGAGACTCACCTGAATAAGTTCTCGAAACGAAGAAAGCAGCAGTCGCGTGTGATGTTGTAGTAGCGAGAAAAGAAGATGGCTTCTGTTGGAGGGAGACACAAACTTGCTGAGCCCATTGATCATGTCGATGAGCTCGCTCTGGTTTGTGGGTATCTTGGCCATCTGCAAGTCCAACGAGCTCTGGGCAGATGGCTTGTCACGTGCAGACTGAATAGGGGACGCCAGGGGCAGCGGAAGCACCAACTGGTGAGCCAACGCCGAGTCGTCGACTTCACATGACGCGGCGGGGGCCGGCATCAGTGCTGTGCTGTAGAGACGAGAAGCCTCCGGCTCGTGAAAGACAGTAGAAGAAGCCAGGGCATCATCCAAGGAGAACTGCAGCGGCATGGAGGGGCTGGTGCCAGCGTCTTCCGTTAGCCGGCGCTTTGGGAGCCGAAAATGACGTGCTTCTCCGTAAGCATCGGAGGTTGTTTCAGAGTTGGGCTGGGTCACATCACGGAGCTCGTCCTCCGACACGTCCCGGTACCTTTTCCTGGACGCCGAAACAGGCAGCTCCGTCAAGGAGAACTGCAGGATTTCGTCGAGATACGCGTCGGAGATTTTCTCCTTGGGGTCCTTAAGACGAGTGTCATGGGACGCCTGGCTACCCAAAAGGGGATATATCGGAAAATTCGCCATTGTTTCACTTTTGGCGATCTCCACGTCTTGGTTGGCTCTGATTGGGATGTGGTGTCTGTGGTCCGACTTCCGATTAGAAGCTGGAAAGATGGGGTTTTGGTTTTGGTGACGGATTCCACACTGGCGGTTTCTGGGGTTCTCGAAGGCGTCTTTCAGGGGCTCGGAGAGTGTTTTTGCTCAGGTGTGTTTACGGTGGAAAAGTGGTAGCGCGTGAGATTAGACCGCACCCGCAAATGGAGTGCATGGAGAGTGCTATCACACATTTCGGGTATGCAGTTACACAATTGAAGATCCGGCCTCCCTGGGTGTACGGGCCGTGGATGGGAGATGTTTGGATTCCACTTTCTGCATGCAGTAAACGGTGTTTACGGGGTTTCGGGAGTTGACTCATCTTACCGGCTGTTACCAAACTGCCGCATGAATCGATACCGGAAGGGCACATGTGCCTGCTACTTCGTTTGGGCTCCGCTAATACAGTCATTCCATAACTTTTGTTTCTTGGCACCTCTTGCTATTTTCCCGATGTTTGCTTGTATTAAATACCTAGTGGGTCTAGATGTTGGTGATGACAATACCAGGTTGTCCGGGAACTGCATTCTCCACAACCTTTCCAGTAGCAGTAATCTCGACCTCTTGGCCAGTGGCGATGTCTGTACCCTTCTTTCCACCGTGGGGGAAGGAGATGACCTGGAACTCGGCCACCTCGATGGTGGTGGTCGATCTCTTGATGATGTCAGTGACCTTACTCAACAAATCGCCCTCGTCAAAGGTCAACTTTCTGTTGAAAACGGTCTTAGGGTTCTCCTTGGCCAATCTTTGCTTCAAAAAGTTGATGAAGGGCATGGCTCTCTTCATGTCCTTACCAACCTTCTCCTTGATGACCTTGTTATCGTTCAAGGTTTGGCTTTCAAACAACTCTCTCACGAGGCCAATGTATTCATCCTGCCACTCGGGGAAGGAGGTGGACACAAGCAAAGTGAGCTTGGTGGGCTTGCTAGCATCCACCTCGGCCTTGCCCTTCTTAGATTTCAAGACAACACTCTCAGCTTCACGAACGGCTCTTGAAGAGTCCTTGACGTACTCCAAAGAGTCCAACAAGCCCTGGGAAACTTCCTTGTTTGCCCTTGGGAAAGCGGCATTTTGAACGGAGCCATCTCTGCCGATGACTTCCTTATAAAGGTATTCGGCAAAGTGCGGAGCAACGGGGGCCAACAACAAAGCCTGAGTCTCAATGTACTTCATCACCAAGTCCTTGTGCATGGTAGAAACAGAGTCTCTGTAGTAGTCTCTGGCTGTCTGGAAATCGAACAAACCATACTTAAGAGCACTCTTGTAGTTTGTCTGGGAGTATTGCTCGTAGGCCTGCTCAACCAAATGGTTCATTTCGTTTTCAAATGCAGCATCGAAGAACGAATTGTACTCACCGGTTCTCAAGTCGCTGTTAACGATTTCCTCACACCACTCTTTCAAGGTGGTCAAACGCAAGATGGCTGCGTTTGCGTTGGCTTCGTCAAAGTTGGCATCTTCAACAGTGTCACCAGCATCAGCCAAAGCAATTCTGGAGGCGTCGGCTCCAAACTTCTCGGTGATTTGTTGCAAAGTCAAGAAATTTCCGGTAGACTTGGCCATCTTGGCATTGTTCAACAACAAGTGGCCGTTGGCTCTAATACCCTTTGGCCAGAATCTCTTGGGGAAAATGGCCACATGCGAGTAGATGAAAAATGTCAAATGGTTTGGAATCAAATCCTTACCGGAGATTCTAGTATCCAATGGATAGAAGTACTCGAATTCTCTTCTGAGTTCCCGCAACTGCTCTTTTGGAATATCAGTCTTGATATCTTCGCGTCGGGTAAAGATGTAGTCAAAAACTTCGTCGGTCATCTGAGATGGCTTGATGTTGAACTTTCCTTGTTTCTCACCGTAGTAGTCAGAGTGCAAGAAACGAGCAATTGTGTAATAGGCCATGTAAATGGTAGAGTCCGACAAAGACTCGATCAACTGAGTATCGTCCCATGGACATTTGGTACCTAAACCGTAAGTCCTGGTAAGAGCCCAGTTTTTCAACCAGTCCAAAACAGCCTCGAAACCGTTTCTGGTTTCTTTCGAAAAAGTCTCCATGTGTGAAAGACACTCCAAAGCCTGCGACTTCCACGACTCCTCACCATAATCAATGTACCATTGATCTTCTAAGGAAACAATACAGTCGTCACCAGATCTGGAAACAACTGGTCCCTCAGGCTCATTGTAAACGAAAGCTTCACCACTGGCAACCAAGTCTGCCTTCACCTTTGGCTTTGCAGTCTCCACCTTCTCACCCTTGTACTTACCAATATTCATGACACCGTTGTAAAATCCCTCCTTGTAGGCTTGCTCCTTGGCAGCAGCCAATTGCACAGAATCTTTAGGAGACTGGATTTTCATCGAGGTACACAAGAACTCAGCGCACTTGTCGCCCAAGCGCTCGGTCTTGATGACAGAGACAATGTCGGTTTGGACCCACTCTTTCTCAATGTGGTAATACTCTGGCTTGTTGGCCAAATCCTTGGAGGTAATGTAATCGTCCGGAGAGTCAGATGGAACACATGTAACTACACCTGTACCTTTGTTTGGCAAAATGGTGTCCATTGGGAGGACTCTCAAGTCTTTGAGAACAGCGAGAGGAGGGTTGATCTTCGAGCCGACGATGGTGGCACCGTTGAGAGTCAAAGTGGACTTGTAGTCGCCTCTTTCCGGAGTCAACTTTTGGTAGCACATGTTCTTGAAAGCACGGGTTGTGGAGATGTAGTAAACACCATCAGCGGCCTTGAAAACTCCGTAGTCAATCTTAGGCGAAACAAAGCAGCAGGACTGCCCGTACATGGTCTCTGGTCTCAAGGTTGCAGCGATCAAGTACACCTTGTTTTGGGACAAGTCAAAGTTGTTCTCCTCAAAGACCTTTTGAGCCCCAGGAGCAAACTCGCTGACCTCGATCTTGATACCGACGTATTCCTGGGGGTTGACACCTTCTCCGGAAGATCTGTCGTGGTCCAAACAAGCCTGGCCATCCTTCTCGGAGTAGATGGTGTATCTCTCACCGAATTTGATCTTTCCAAGGTCCTTCAATCTGTTGATTTGCCAGCGAACAAACGCATCGTAGTACAAGTTAGCGGGAGTGGTGACAAAAGATCTTCTCCAGTCAACTCTTCCACCAAAATCAGAAACGTTTTTTTGCACCAAAGGTGGGAAGTGATGAAGCCAGTGCTGGGGATCGGCAAACGCAGCCACCTCCTCCTTCTTGAGACCCAATTGCATCATGATTTCAAACTGGTACTTACCCCTGCCCTGTTTGGCAGCAGCCTTGGACTTCTTGGCGGTAAACTTGGTAACATCCTCTCTCTTGGCGCCAGCAGGTGCAACCTCTGGCTCGTCCTCCTCATCGGCTGGAACGTTCGAAAAGTCAGCACCGAAATTCTCAACCTCACGCTTGATCTTGTCAGCAGCAGACTTGATGGGCATACCGGTGCAGTGGAAACCCAATGGGAACAAGGCTCTCTTGCCGTTCATACGCTCGAAACCAGTAGCAAATTCCACTTTCGACAAGGTGAAGGCATGGCCGGCGTGCAAAACACCGTTCATGTAAGGGTAAGCCATGGTGGAGAAGTACTTGGGGTGACGTTCTCTCAAGGCTTCAGCATCATCCTCCGGGTCTTCTTCGAGAGTGGGGGCATCCACGTTGAAAAACTCATTTTGCGCCCAGTACGCCTGGTACTTCTTTTCGATCTCGATAAGAGTATCTCTCCTATCGGTCTTTTCCAACTTAATGGTGGCACTCATGGTAGTTGGATGTGAAGAATTTTTAGTGTGCGAACTCATAGGTGTGCGCATGCTGATCTGGGTGTGCACGGTACGCCATTGTAGGTCCGCTAAGAAACTCACACCAAATAGTACTATGGCGTCATAGCCCTAACCAACCCGCAGCTCCTGCAAATGAAGCCGACCCTTTTTCCCAGTGACGCACCAGCGCAATATGCATCCTGCACACACTCTGTTTCCTCCGCCCCTACTCCAATCGAGACCCACATGCCTACTGTGGGCTGCCGCCACGGCCAGGTTAACGGCAGGCCGCACCGGGATGGGTCGCCAGCGGAAATCGCAGGGATGCTGGCGTCACCGTCACGTGACTTCCCGATCACGTGACCGCCCAATCACGTGACGGCATGGCGCTTGGTCGTTTGGAGCTTCCGGTGTGCATCTTCCCTCAAGTGTGATTGGTTCGCCAGAACAGGAATGATAGGCCGAAACGGCCTGGTTTGAGCACTAACATCCAGTGTTACCTTGAAACACTCGTGCTATGAAAATGGGGAATTTATCCAGTGGTTGTTCAAATTGGAGCGCCTGCGATACCGGAAACGGTGCGAAAAACCACAAGCTGATTTTCCAAAAGTCTCCGGATTGATGTGCATTAGGAAAGGCATTCTGTTCCAAATTGCGAAGATTGATTCCATTTCCGTGCATTTCCGTATGTCTGCATGGCCCCTCAAATTCGTCGACGCGTATATCTGCCACATTTTCCAGTCTGTTCAACTAAGTCCAAAACATTCCCAGCCAGATAAGTTGCATATCAATGCACTTCTAGAGCCAACCATAAGCGGCGCCTAGTAAACCAGCGCCTTAATAAGCGATCCTAGAAAACAACCACTAACCAGCTGAAGCAATATGGAGTGCGGAACATATCCGCCACTGAATTTCAGCAATACAGCGAAGCCACTTTGGCTGCAACATCTCAGACCCGTACACCAGCATGTCAGCGCGCGAGCCAGCAGCTGGCTCCGCACTTTCCTGCACACACGCGATAAGCCTTCCCTAGCTATCTCGCAACCGCCACCCACATCCCTTACTTTACATACTCCACCAATTTGAATCCCACCACCCCAATTCACCATGCGAGTATCATTGTTACCACTCTTGTTGGCATCTTCACAAGCCTTGCTTCTCCCTAATTTGAACGGAATGAACACGGAGCAGATATTTGCTCTTAGCAACAGCGAGGCGGATTTCGACAACTCAGAGAAGCCTATCAAACTTTCGGAGCCCATTAAGCCCGCTACTTCACGGGCGTCTCAGACCAATGTGAACGTCGTGCCCCAGCTGTACATTGTTGTGCTCAAGGATGGCTACACCGAGAGTGAGTACAAGACTCACAATGAATGGGTGTCGCTGCAAGTGGCCATGCACATGAAGCGGGACTTTGCCTCGGACCTCATGGATTCCGCCACTGACTTCATGATGAATGCCCTTGATTTCATCTCCATTCTGTCTTTTAGGGGCTATTCTGGCTATTTGCCACCTGCGCTCTTGGATGCAATCCAGGCCAGTCCCATGGTGGACTTTGTCGAGGCCGACTCTATCATGCACATTAATGAAGTGGAGTCCCAACCCGATGCTCCATGGGGCTTGGCTCGTGTTTCCGAGAGAGAATTGCCCTCCACAGCTGTTACTGATTACATCTATGACTCGGACGGGGGAATGGGTGTGACTGCTTACGTCATCGACACCGGCATCAAGACCGAGCACCCCGACTTTGAAGGGAGAGCTGTTTGGGGAGATGCTGTTGCTTTCCCTAAACTTCGCTTGGATGCGCATGGCCATGGAAGTCATGTTGCTGGAACCATCGGCTCCAAGACTTATGGTGTAGCCAAGAAAGTTGATTTGGTGGCTATTGGAGTCATGAATCTCTTGGGAAGTGGAACCACTTCGGATATTATCAAAGGTATCGAATTTGCTGTGAAAGACCACCAGGCCAAGTTGAAAGCCAAGCAGAAGGGCTACAAAGGTGCCACAATCAACATGCTGATTGGTGGTGGTGCTTCCGAGGCTTTGGATTTGGCTGCTAATGCCGCCACAAAAGCCGGAATCCATGTTGCCGTCGCTGCTGGAAATGAGAACCAGGACGCATGTGACGTGTCCCCCGCCAGAGCTTCTGGCCCAATCACTGTTGGTGCAACTGACAACGCTGACCAAAAGGCAGACTTCTCTAACTGGGGCAGATGTGTTGACATCCAAGCCCCAGGTGTTGACATTCTTTCCGTTGGTATCTGGCTGGAAACCATGACCATGTCTGGTACTTCCATGGCATCGCCTCACGTCACTGGTTTGATGTCTTACTTGTTGTCTTTACAGCCTGAGCTTGACTCCGAGTTTTCCACCGGAAGTTTGATCAGCCCTGCTGACTTCAAAGCCAAGTTTATTAAATTTGGTACGCACGGTGTTGTTGGCGGACTTGACTCGGCTAGTCCTAATGTCTTGGCATTCAATGGTGCCGGCGACAACTTGACCGAGTTCTGGCGCCTCTAATTCTGTTTGAAAGTTTGTTTTTATTATGCTAATAAATGATACCGTCCTTTTACCTTCTCTTTCTCCGCATGAGCGATGGAGGCATCATTCTGGGCACTGAAACCGTCTGCTCCGTGTCGAAGAAGTCCTTTTTTGGCCCGATCTTGAGTGTTCCAGATTCTAATTTCGTGCCTTGGAGAATGAACTCCGCTTTTCCCGAGTCTTTCACCGTCTCAAATTCCACCAAGGCCATGCCTCTGCTTGGCTTGAGTTGTATACGTGCCACACATCCCACTTTTTCTTCGATAAACTTTCGGAGTTGTTCTGCTGTCATATGCTCATCCACGCCCTTGATCGTAATCGTGGACAGTGTATCAAAATGAGAAGCTTGTTTCTGATGCTGAGCTTTAGTATTAACTGCGGAGATTGCCACGTGGCGGCCGTCAATTTCGGCAGATTGCAAATCAAGTGCTTGTTGCCTTGATACCTCAGACAGAAATGTGACAAAAGCGTATCCATTGTTTTTTTGGCCCTTTTCTCTGTTGGCATCGCTCAAAGGAACATTCACGGATTCCACTGGCCCAATTTTCTTCGCAAAATCTCGGATGGACTCTTCGTTGGACACCTTGAAGTTTAAATTGCGGAGATAGACCTGAAGCGCTGCGTTGTGTGACTTGCTCTTGCGTAGTGATGGATTCGAGACTTCTGCATAAAGTTTATATCCATCCACTTCTTCATTCAGGAGCACATTGGCTACCCTGAGAGCTATACTTGGATCGGGAAAATCCATATAGCTGAACCTTCGCTCAGAACCGTCGCGCTGGGAAGGAACTCTTATGGAGAGAGGGGAAAAGCCAGACACTTGTTTGACCATGTTGCCGAGTTCAAGAGTCAGGTATTCTGGTGGGTAGTTTGTCATCCACACAGTGTTCCCGTGGATGCGCTCGATCTCGACCGGACATCCAAGCAAAGGTTTGAGATGTCTGGATAAGCAAATGAGTACGTCGTCTTCAGTAGCAAGCTCAACAATAGCGAAAGAAACGGAGTCGGCATCCTCGCCCCAAACAATGCTCAACGGAGTGGCGCAGTCCTTGAAAAATGTCTCGATGTCTTCTTTGCTGGCGTGATTGACAGGGCTCAATTTGATTCTAAACTGTTCTCTGCTTCTGTGATGTTCTGCAGCAGCAGGCTGCGACTTCATTTTCTTGGAGTCCGATGGAATATGCTCCTGCGTGGCTTCTGCTTTGGGTGCCATTTCGGTACTTTCGTCCCCAAGTTCCTCTGCATTCCGCTTGACTTGTGCTGGCTTGGTTTCGGCACCTCTCTCAGCTTCGAGTTCAAGGTATGCTTGACGTAAAAAAGATTGGACTTCATGCAAGTGTCCGACGCCCCTAGAACCAAAATTGGCCTTCATCATGTCTAGGAATAGTTCTGGCTTGTCAAGCTTCAAATATTCCTTGCTTCCTGACAGGACACACTTCTCCATGTATTTTGTCTTGTCCTCCTCCGAGAGACAGCTGAAGGAAACATACCAGATCTCTGCATTGCGTGGATATTTGGATGTAAAAAATTCAGTAATTTTTTTGACCCAATGGCTGTCGTTTGAAAGAAGGTAGAGGGCGAATCTCATGCCGTCAGCATCGTCCAATAAAGAACAATATGACCAGAAATCATCGTCATGGCATTCTCCTGTCCGCATTTTTTGAGCAGTCACCGTAAGAATATCTTTGATCAACACACTGTCGGAGGAAAGCTTCTCCTCGGAAATGCGTTGCTTCACATTGGCGAAGTTCTCTCCGTTTGCATACAAGAGTTCCCGGTAAGGCTCTCGGCGACTTGGGTACATTTTCAAATAGAGGTCCAACAAGGAGGCCATCCCTTTGCTGGAGAGCAGGCCTGCCATCAGGATAGCGGCGGACCAGATTGAGAGCCAGGTCTCATCATTCTTTCTGAACTTCCCCGAATAATGCAAACTATTGTACAATATCAAAAGGAAATTCAGGGGTTCGTATTTGTGCACCTGCTGCATGTATTCAGCCCACTTGACCGGGTTGCCACAGTCCGACACAATGCCGAACTCAAGCTTCTCGTAGTAGCGCTGAGATCGCTGGGTCTTGGTCATTGTTTGGCTGTATTGGCGCATTCGGGTAGTGTATTCATTTGGAAAAAGTCGGGACACTAGCGAGGAAAGTTGCAGGTAAGTTTCGTTGAGTTGCTTGTGGGGGACGCGAATGCGTTGCTCGTACAACAGTAGAATAGCAGCGTCATCATCGCGTAAGCTGATGACTAATCGGTCAAAGAGCAACTGGCTATGGCAAAAGTCGGCCGCCAGGTCATGGTAAAATGTGGCGGCCATCAGTTCCCAAGACGGAAGAGTGTTGTCGAGATCCGTGCATTTCTTATAGTGATCAAGGTATGCCGCTTTGTAGGTGGCGATTGGAAGCTGACCCACTAGTAGCAGATAGAGAGCAGTTTTTTCCCTTGCTCTGTCGGATTCAGAGAAAAATTCCACGTCAATTTGGTCTTCCCATGCTTTGACGTCCTGTGGAGAAAGCGCTTCCGAGAAGCCTTTGACTCTCCAAAATGCCACGGGCGGAGGAGCACGTGACTTGTGGATGTAGTCACATAGGCCGCGATAGGATTTGAGGGAAAATGGGTTCTGGTGATGGTCGGAGACGACTTGTGCTATGAGGCGGTGTAGTTCCATATTGCAGCACCAGGAATTTAATCGCGTTGTTATCCTGGAGCACTGTGCAGGCGCGGCACCTCCCCAGGCACAAATCACGTGGGCAAGAGATTGCAAGCCTAAATCAAGGCAGCATTAGTGCACGCTACACGTGTTTTGCGAAAATCAGTCGATATTTATAGGGTGGCTTGGCCCGTCTTGGGAGTAGTCTGCAAACCAGTAGGGAAGTGCTATTCGCACGCGATGAGCGGCATCACTACTCAGCAAAATCAGTGATGAACGCCAACTCATACCTCCAGTCGTACGGATGGATCGAGGGAGAAGCTCTTCAAAAAGGAGGCCTTCGAAAGCCAATTCTCGTGAAACACAAGAAAGACAACAAGGGTTTAGGCGCCAACAAAGACGACGCTGACCTCTGGTGGGAGCGGCTTTTTGATGGACAGTTGAAGTCGCTAGAAGTCAGCAGCTCCACCAAAGGAGTTTCATTCGATCGAAACGAAGCTGAAGTTGAGGATTATCTCCGCAAAGCTACCTCGCCGCTCTACAAGATGTTTGTTAAAGGAGAGGGTTTGAAGGGAACTGTTGGAAAAACGCTAGATCCAGTGGAATCCAAGCCAGGCTCAGATGATATAGAGAAGGAGGCGAAGAAGGCGAAGAAGGCGAAGAAGACGAAGAGTAAGAATGAAAGCGTCGGAAAGAAAGAGAGGCTAGAGAGTAGCGAAGACGAGGGAAAATCAAAGAGGGGTAAGAAGGAGAGGAGGGAGAAAAGGGAGATACAGAAACAGGAAAAAGAAGCAAAAAAAGTGAGGAGGGAACAGGAAAAGAAGGAGAGGAAGGAGAGGAAGGAAAAGAAGGAAAAGAAGGAAAAGAAGGAAAAGAAGGAAAAGAAGGAAAAGAAGGAAAAGAAGGAAAAGAAGGAAAAGAAGGAAAAGAAGGAAAAGAAGGAAAAGAAGGAAAAGAAGCAAATGGAGAGGAAGCACATAAAAGAGGAGAAAGAGCCCAAGGTGAAGAAGGAAAAGAGCACTACCGCAGATTCCAAGAAAAGAAGCCGTGACGTTTCAAACAAACCCACCAGCGCCAAAAAACAAAGGGTTTAGCGCCATATAGAACTCATGCAGCGGCGATCTACCGACAAATCTTAATAATAAACGCCAATCTGAAGTCACAACCCAACGTATGATCCAAAACGTCGTAAGCCATGATCCTTCTGTGGGCCAACATCCCTCCCATATCCATGCATACAGGCGGATTTGATGACACGCTGTATGCAGAAGTCTCACACTCAACACACTAAACATCATCCACGAGTACAACACGCCGTTCAATGCCGGAATGGGCTGGCTTCTTTTCGGCCGGTATTTTGGGCTTGGGCTGCATTATGCTTCTCCCTATACTGAAAATACTCCGCTTCTTGCTTCCTTATCTACTTCTTAACATATCCGTTTTGCTTATCTTAACGTGGCTTCTACTCAGACTTCCAGAGGAACGCAAATCATACCGAGCTTCTACACCAAAGAAGTTCCGCTTTCTCTCCAGCTCTCTGGCTTGGTCCGAAAAGGCTTCTGCTTGTTCTCCGGCTGAATATGCCCCCGGCCCGGCGCTTCGAAGTGTCCCCAAAATCTCCGAATTTTTGCGTCAATTGAACGATAATATCATAAGCAATTTCATTGATGGATGGTTTTCGTCAGTGTCCAACGATTCATTGTTTCAAGACTCAATACGTCTGGAACTAGATCACGTGTACCGCAACTTGCACACGCGTCTAACAACTGTGGACATAGCCCAGGTCATGGTGTTACAGATCATTCCAGTGATTACGTCGCACTACGTTAGTTTCAAAAATGTTTCAAAATCCCAAGATCCTTCATATTCAATGGAGACCAAATTGGCCGTGGCACAACGCTTCAACGATGGTCATCTACACGCAGGCGTGTCGTTGATACCCCCAACTGGCAAAAGAGTGAACGAAAAGGCACATTTCCGCAAGCGTATGCTGCAGATTCTCCCGTTATTGCTCTCGGGAAGAGAAAAGAATAACCGTTTGGTTCGCCTACTTTTACAAGAGATCGTGGGTTGTACTGTACTAGCCAATGCGCTTGAGGCTTTGAGTGAGGGCGACTTCTACAATCAAATGATTGTTAGGCTAATTGGTGCAAATTTGAAACATCGATCTCAGGTACAGAGACTCCGGGCTGCGCTCCAGGTGCACAGCCAAGGCGATTTCTCGGCTCTTCCCCTTCATGTGAATCAACAAACCGTTTCAAGATGGATGTCCTTTATTGAGCATGCAAATGAAGGTGATTTGCGGAGGGCAAAATCGCTTTTGGACTCGCTTGCTGTTCTGCTAGACCAAAATCCCAAGAACACGCCAGCCCTTTTCCTCCAGGTGAAAGAGAGGATGCATGGACGCATTAAAAATCTTGCGCAAACCAAAGACCAAATTTCATTCGAAGGTATTATGAGCCAGGATGAATATGCTGCAGTGTTCAGAGAGTTCTTGAAAGGTCATGGGCGTGACGGATACTTGGATCTATGGAGAGACATTGAGCTAATGAAGGCGCCACTCGAGGACTCCGCCGTCAGGAATGTCACGCTCCAGTTGGAGTTCTCTACCGGTGACGACATCAAAAAAATACACTCTCGCTATTTCACCAATCTGTCAATCGCAATTGATCCGACAGTATGGGCAGCTATTGGTGCTTACATCCAGTCTTCAAACGCAGATCTGTACCAAAATGCTCGTGAAGCGCTTTTCGGTTTACAGGAGGACTTATATGCCAAGTTGAAAACGCAATTCTACCCTGATTTCTGTGTATCGGAAAGATACGGTGATTTATCAACTGCTGTTCCCAAGTCAAGTCGTCGCATTGCCTCAACTGCGTTCCCCACAATTCGCCAGAATAATCCTAATCTGGCAAAATTCATCTACGAAGAAAATGGAGAAGCTGCAAGTGAACCCACAATAAGTGCTACAGTTATCAAGGCGGTGGAATCTGCATTTGAAAAGATCATGGAAAACAGCCATACTGATTTGAGCCAGCAAGAAATGAAGCTGATCTTTCGCGATCAGACAGAGATCCCATCGGTGGAGGCTTCTGATAAACGTGAAGCCTGTTCTACTGGCTCATTATTTGGGGATAACAGCAAAGTACATCCTCTGAATTTGGGCTCTTCAAATCGCTTATCGGCATTATTCGAAAATAACAGCGATGAGAGTTCCGACTCCGAGTCCGTCTCATCAGGCTACCTCAACACCTCAGCACAAATGTCGGAATCGCAAATGTCTGAGTTGAGCAATCTGGAAGTTCTTCTTGCAGGACCGGGAGATTTGAGCTTGGCTGAGCAGATCAATGTCTTGAATAATGATATCGATAATTTGTCCGAGCAAAGCGAGATACTCCTATCATTGATCAAGAAAGCGGAGCTCACGAACAATTTAGTTGAGCTTAAAATTCTCCGCAGGTCCAACGCAAGTCTTGAACGTGAAATCAATTCCAAAGAGCTCCAAAAGCAGCAATACATCGTGCAAGAAAACGAAAACAGTCTTTACGGCAAATCCAAGGTGTGCATCCAGTCCTGTGTTTTTGGAAGCGATGAAAACCTTCCATATGTGCTTTATGTGATCGAAGTCCAGAAGTATTCAAGTGAAACACCGGATCAAATTGTGGCCGGGTGGGTTGTAGCTAGACGGTTCAGTCAGTTCTACAAATTAAACGAATACTTGAAACGGAGGTATCCCTCAGTTCAAGAGCTCAGATTCCCCAAGAAGTCGGTGCCTTATTTGAACTTCAAGATGTCTCAGCAAGCGGAACTAAGAAAGCCAGCTCTCGAGCATTATCTCCAGGAATTGCTCAATTTACCAGAGGTTTGCTCAGACTCAGCTTTCAGAACATTTCTCTCATCTGAGACATTTCAATTCAGTGGTTCTAATCTGAAAACAAGAAAAGACCTTGATGCCGTGCTTAACAAATTCTACAAAGTGGTGGGACCTACTATCGGAAAGCAATCACTTGAAACAAACAGAGAAAAGAACACAAAGCATGAAAAAATCCTCCAGAACATAAAGGACATGGAGAGAGAATTGAAGCAATTTGATGACATTGAGAAAGCAGCCTCCTCGGGAACCCACAATGTTCCTTTCGTGAAGCCCATTTCAGACTTGTTCTTGGCCGTTTTTGATCTAGGCAAAAATAGTTGGCTACGTGGTCGAGCTTTATTGGTAATTTTGCAACAAGTCTTGGGGTCCACAATTGAGAAAACCATCCAGCAAATGGTGGAGAATAACGTCAAGCAAGAAGATAAGATGGCAGAAGTTCTATTTTCCGCCTTGGGGGCTCTCTTTCCAAATGGCAAGTTCAGAGACTCGCCTGAACTCAGAACCAAATCGGAACAGGCTATATCTCGCCAAGAAGCCTATACGCTTTTGCAAGTTTTCATGGACCAGACTTGTTCAAGAGTATTTGGAGCGCGTAACACCGCTTTAGCATGCAATAATCTTTTGGAGATGATTCAGAATGACTACTTGAACAAACATCTTCTTCTTCAGATCTTGGATGTTCTTTTCGACGCAGTGTTCCCTGAGGTTGCCAATTGAGATGCTCTGTATTTCTCGGTCTTATCTTTTGATTACTTTTCATGTACTTTCGATAACATTCTTTCTCAGTATATATACAGAAGAACTATTCTTCGGTCTTTTGCTGGTTCTGAACAAACTCAACTGCGAGAGCCTTGACACGGGCCACAGTTTGCTCAGTACCGTTGGCTTCTTCATAAGTCAACCACTTGGAAAAGAAGAACTTGGCTTGCTTCTTAGACAACTTCTTAGCCAAGACTCTCTCAAACAAAGACTCCACCTTGGAGCGGTCACCCTGCTTCATCTCCTGATCTAGATAGACATTCCACAAATCAATTCTCTTTGGAGCATCGGTGACCAAACCTTCAAACAATGATCTACCCTGCTCGGCGTCACCCTTGGAGAATTCAAGTTGAGCAAACTTTCTGACAACGTCAATGTGGTCTCTTTTTGGAAGAGATTGCAAAGCACGCGACAAGACCTCGTGTGCCTCGGCGGGTTGTTTTCTCTCCAAGAAGAAAGAGCCAGCTTGGACCCAGACTCCGACGTTTTGGCCGAACTTCTTGGTCATCAGTCTCAAAAGCTCCTGGGCCTTGTCGAATTTCTCAGACAAAACATAGATGCCGACCAATTTCTGATGCATAGTCAAACTATCCATATGTTGGACGGAACGCTTGAATGCTTCGTCTAAGGACTCGTCACTTCCAAAACTGTTCTCCAAGTTTAGAAGAGCGATCCAGATATTCATCTTCTCCTGCTCTTCACGGAAATTGATCGTCTTCAAAGCTCTCTCAGAGATTTCTCTGGACTTCTCGATTTCTCCCAATTGCAATTGGAACGACATGTAATTGATCCAAAGAACGGATGAATCGGGGTTACCCACAATCATTCTCTCGAAATCGGCAGTGGACTCAGGCCCACCAGCATTCATCTCCTCAGTTCTATCCTTGGTTTGCTGCTTACCCTTTCTCTTCTTGCGCTTTTGAGTGAAGTCCCTCTCGTCGTCAGATGACTCATCATCCTCGGCCTGGTCCAAGATGGAGGCAGTCCAGTCAAAACCATTCGTAGAGAGTCCCAAGCTCTTGGTTTGTGCTTTCTCGGGAGACTTTTCTTCGTCTTCACTAGCAGAGTCACTCTCGTTGTCGAAAGCATCCTCCATCTCCTCGTCCTCAGAGTTTGACTCAAGGGCATTTTCAGCTTCAGATTCTTCCTCATCCATGGCGTCAGCAAAGTAAGAAGCCTTCATTCCCAAAGAAACGCGCCTGGTTTGGTCACTGACACTCAAGATCTTCACCTTGACCCGATCCCCGATAGAGAACAACTCTTCGGCATTCTCAACGATGTTGTTGGAGATTTCGGATCTGTGACAGAGACCCCTGACGCAGTCCGTGCCATCCAAAGTAACAAAAACACCAAAGTCAGCAACACGGCAGACTGTTCCCTCGTAAATTTCACCTTCTTTCAAGTCCTCAAGCACCTTACTGCTGGACAAGTCACCGTTGACCTCGCTTTCTTTAAGAGTCATCGAGATACGGCCCTCTGAAGCACACTGAAGGATCTTACCGGTAACCGTTTGGAAAAGAGTGAAATATTTCTGCCAGTCGTCCAAATCGACGTCAGAGATGTTGGAAGTTCTCACTAAAGCATAGAAATCACGTCCCAAAGAAATGTAAAGCCCGTTTTTAGTGATACCGTTGACGAAACCCTTGACCACATCTCCACGCCTGAGTGTGTCAAGAGACACGAGTGGCTTGTCTTTAGCAGAGCTTTCATCTCGCAAGCTGACAGACACTTTTCCGTTTTCGTTGAAGAGAATTGTAGCCAAAACGCACTGGCCTTTCTTGTAGACCTCCATCAACTTGTCGTCGTAATCGTTGAGGGCCTCGGTGATGTATGACTTAGCGGTCACCTCTGGGGCAAACTCAACAAGAACATTGGAGTCACTGACTTTGTAAACCATGGCTGGGTATGTTTGTCCCAACTTGAGCTGCGAGGTTTGGGTAAGGGCCTTCTTTTCGGCAGAAAAAATGAGTTTCTGACGCCCTTCGTCGTATGAAACAGCCTTCATGTTCATGATGGTACCCACGCCGAAATTGTCCTCAAAATTTCGATAGTCGGAAACGTTGGCGGAAAGATCGTAGACAGGAATGCAACCGCTCAAACCTGGGGCAATTGTGAAAATGGCGCCATCAGCGCTATAGCCATCAATGACTCCAAGCTGGTTCGAGCCAATTGTGATGTCGTCACGCGACACCGTGTATGGCATAGTGTCGTTCACGACGTTCTTCAAAATCGAAAGTTCAATCACGGTGTCAGCAGTAGGGTAAGCAGAGTACCGGTTCAAAACCTCATTGTGATATCCGATCACCTTGGCTTTGATTTTCTCGCCCTCCTTAAAGTTGCTGAACGGCTTCAGCCTGTCTGCAATTGACGACAAATCTTGCGCTTGAGATGTATGCAATCTAGCAATCAAGTTGTCGGCCAAGCGAACGGATATGTGGTTCTTTTCGAAGCCCGCAATAACTCCATTCGTGCTGGTACCAATAGCAAAATCGTTGAACATTTTTTTGGAAGCATCAAGGGGGTTTTTTAGCCTGAAGTTCTTCAACGGACTAGACCCGGAAGTGTTGAGAGACAACAAGAAACGCTTATTTTCATCGTCTGTTCTAAGAACAGTGCAGGCCACACTTTGGTGCTTGTAAAATACCTTCAGCAAATCTTCAATTGGAGAAGAGGAGGCGTTCTTGGGTAAAACGAGACCAGTGAGTTTGCCAGCAAAACTAACAAAGACACCCATGTTGGTAACAGACTTGATGAACCCTGGAACAAGTGCACCAACGTGAATGTCCTCATAATGCAAAGGGAAGGCTTCGGTTTTGGCGGCTTGCAACAAAGACTTCTTGGCAGACAATGTGAGCAATCTCTGTTTCTTGTCAACATCAACCACAAGACACTCCATAATACCACCAACATTTAAACCTTTGTAAATGACTCTGTTCTCCGTATAGTTGGCATCGGACAAGTGTCCAGTCCAAATTATACCCTTCAAGTTGTTGTCAGCAAGCTCAACAATGATGGCCTCTTTGGACTTCTCGATGACGGTAGTCTGAACGATGGTTCTTCCTACGGTTATTTCCTCAAGAGCTTGAAGCTGCTTGTCGGTGACCTCGGTAGCTTGACGCAACGTGACAGTGAACTTTCCATCGCTAGGAGAGATGGAAAGGACTCGAGCAGTCACAGATTGGCCGACTTTCAAGTAGTCCAGGACGTCACTGACAAAAGTTTCGGAAATCTCGGATTTCGGCAAAAAAGCCCTCAAAAATCCAAAGAAGGAAACCACAGCTCCACCGCCCACAAATTTTTCCACGATACCAACGGTCTTGAAGCCAACGGTGAGGTCGTCAAAAGAGTGGATAATGGCATCGTCGTCCATGTTGACCAAACTCTTTCTCAAAGTCACCACCAAGTGCTTGCCGTATCTGTTCAAGATTCTTCCCTTGACCTTACCACCGACCTTGAACTTTCTCTCGGGGTACACGAGTTTGATGTCAGAAAGATGCTTGGTGGGAACGAGAGCGGTGAACATTCCGCAAACCTTGACAATCAAGCCGGCGGGAATGATTTTAATGATCTCAGCACCGGTGACAAAATCTCCGATAGGAATCAGCTCAGGCGAGGCGTACTCGGCCTCAATGACCTGGGGATTGAATGTCGTGAGCAAAATATTGTCAATGTTGCTACAGCCCAAGACCCTCGCTCTGTGCTTGGTGCCAATGCTGTAGTTCACTTCGATATGCTTCTCTGGGTCCAAGTTAGACTTGTGCACCAAGCACTGGTAGGATGTTCCCGTCAGCGCGTAAAGAAACTCCGAGTCGAAACCGACAACTTCCACAGACTCAAAAACAAATCCGGCAGGGAAAGCCTCGGAAGCCTCATCGTGGACGCTCTTGAGCTCGAGCAACTTTGGGCTTCTCGACAAGAGAAGCTTTTTCGCGCCGTCTCTGTTGATAGTGCCGATGACACGTGCCTTGACTGTGGCAGCCACGCCGTACTTATTCTTCATGTCAGCGTAGGATGCGACATTGGTGTGAGGAAAGGTCATGGTACCATCCATCATACCAAAAACACGCGAGCACACACCTGCTGGTGAAATATCCAGGATAAGGGCACCGATGACACAACCCGGATGCACCGCATCAACAGAAGTCAACTTTTGCAATGCCATGTCTTTGCTGACAGACTCGAAGCCCATGGGCCGCAAGTTCAAAGTGCGCGAAGTCTTGCTGACTACGGCGGTGAGCAAAACCAGACCGGGCACGACGTTCAGAAGGTCCAACTCCGATCTCTTCAACGCCTTGTTTGGAATAAAGCCGTTGGTGAAGCTGAGGCCAAGGTTGCAAACAATACCGTGGTCTTCGACGGACTTGACTGCAACCTGAACGGCGTTGTGGGTGACCAAGTCCTCTTCCTCCATGGAATCGTTGACAAGCGCCGGCTCGATGGAGAGCGTGATCTTTGATGTGGACGAGTCGTCGTTGGGTCTGACCACTGCACGGAGCCACTGGCCGATGTGGAACAAGTTGTCCAATTTGGGGGGTTGTGGTTTCATGCTTTTGGCCTTGATGGTGGTGTGGTTGTCATCGTCGTCAGACTCGTCGTCCGATTCAGCCTCGAGCTGTTCTAGCAAGTCGGTGAGCTCGGGCGAAATGGACGTTATGGGAATCCGCCCTTCTAAGTCGTCACCCAAGGAAAGCAGCATATAGAACTTGGCGATGTGGGAGATCTGGCCAAGCACTTGTGCGCCGGGGACTAAGGTCCGGAACGAGAAGTGCTCCAACTCCACCTTCTTCTCTTCAGCCTCGGATTCCGACTGCTTGCTTTTCTTTTCGTATTTTCTCTTCTTCTGAGGCTCCTTGCTCTCGGGCTGAGCTCTCTTCTTATCGGCTGTCTGCTCAAACAAGACGTCCTCCGTGGCTTTGTTGGAGATGGTCTTGGCTTCCAACAGTGACAACCCAGTCCCACCTCCTCTGGGGAAAGCCACGTCACTGCTACTGAGTTTCAGCGTGTCTTTAGTAGCAGAGTCCATGTCTGTGTGTTGTAGAAAGTGAGGGAGAGAAAAAAATAGGTGGAGATGAGATGGCGTGCAGGACCGCGCGATGGGTGCAAGATGCGAAATCCGCTTTGGAAAACCACACCAAGTTTGAGTAACATCTGATGACAACGCCGCATCTGAATAGTTCTTTTGCGCTTTTTTCCTGGACTCGGACATCACGGCCTCCTGTCGGAATGGGTTTGGTTACTACAAGATAGCAGGAACTATAGGGATTCGTGCTCTTTTATCTTGTTCGCTGAGCTAATCAGCTTTTTTCAGGGCAATTGAGAGCTGCACCAAAGTAACTCAGTCAACACAATGCACCATTGGCTCAAAAATCTCAACTACTTCTTCTTCTTGTTTGCCTTGGACTTGGACGGCTTCATGATGATCTGACCTTCCTTAACGTCGTCTGGTTGGTCCTTGAACTTCGCCTGTGACTCGAGATAGAACATCAAATCTTTGACTTGTTCTCCGAGATCTTCGACCTGTGCCTTAAGCTCCTTGTTTTCGGAGGTTAAGAATTCAATCTTCTCGGAGAGTCCGTCGTTGAGCGCGTTGCATTCGCTGATCTCTTGCGAAGCAAGTTTTAACGACACTTCCTTCATAGAGATCTTCCGGTTGAGTGCAGGGACGACGTTTAGTCTGAGTTTGTCTAAGTCCTGCGTCACTTCGCTGAGTTTGGTCTCCAAATCAGAGATCTTGCGGCTGTTGTTAAGTGACTCCGTTACCGAAGACGCACGCTTGTTGCGCTCGGAGCCTGTCTTTTCCTTCAAAAGAAGTTCGTAGTACTCACGCTGACTGACCAATTGTGAAAGCAATAGCTCAGATGACTCGATTTGCTCATTGTCCCTTTTAGAGGTTCCTGTCTTCTTGCCATCGTCTTTTTCGGGTAGTTCCACTAACTTGCCGTCAGATTCACTAGTAATGAGTCGATGTACATAGTGGTCTCCAGCATAATCCCAAACCCGGGAAGACGAGAGCTCCATGGCGAAACAGTGCCCGGTTTCTATGAAGTGCTTGAGCGAGTGTTGTTCTGGAGCATACCGGCTGCATCCAAGATTTCCGCAGATGAGGCACACCCAAAGATTCTCTGACACTGAACATGCCATGCAAGTTTCCACACCCGAACCCACGCCCTGGCCAGTGTGGCCGGGATTTGCCTGCTGCGTTTGCTGGAGTTGCATGCGACTGTTTATTTGCAGGAGCCGTCTAACAGACTGACGAATGTTGTTGTTGGGAATATTGTTGGTGTATCGGCACACGGGACATGTATCATCCCTCCAGCGGGAAAGACATTGGCAGTGAAACGTATGCTGGCAAGGAATAGTCAAGAGCCCCAGAATCTCGTGATCTAGGCGCTCCAAACAAACCGGGCACGTGGGAAGCTCTATCTGAGTTTCATCTGCATTCGACGTCTCTTGTGTGTTCTCAGAGCCAGTGAAGGGATCCTGCACGAGAAATGGAAGTAGAGACTCCGGGCCTCTTTTCGTGGTGCTTCCAGAAATGACTATGGACTTCACAAACACGACATGGCACGCTTCGGGCTCCATGGAATTGAAGGGTTTGCCATCATAGTAGTACTGAAACTCGGCCGCCTTCACAGCATCACTAAACTTGAGAAGCACTAGGAAACGGTTTGTCTTTTCACTCTTCAAGATCCGTATGTGCGTGATATATTCCATGTAGTGGTCGCCGATAAACCCGAGCATGTCGGTGGCGGTGAAATATGTGGGCACTGCTATGATCAGCACCATGGTGTCATCTCCAGGAAGGTCGGTACCTAGAAGGCTTTGTTCGTCGTCATCGAAGTCACGGAATAAACGAATGACTCCTTCTCCAATCAGCTGGGCCTTTAATGGCTCGATTGTAGATAATGGGTCATGGGACATGTCGGCTAGGTCAAATCCTGTCACAGTCACTGGAGAAAAACGGTAGTCGAGGGTAAGCAATGATGAGTCGGTTGTTTCAGAAGCCCGGGACACGTCAATGGATATTATGTAGGAATCAGTTCCTTTCATAATCCGTAAGGGTAGGTTGAGGTGGCAGCGCGCGGATTGCATACCCTCCTGACGGCCTACACAGAAGATGAGCGCATAGTTATATAAGAGCTATATATCAGAGCCCGTATTTCGAAGCGTCAAAGTCTCGCAAGCTGCGGAGGATCTCGCCTCCCTCCGGCAAAATTTCCCTCTCTTTGCCGTTGAGCTCGATGAGAGCGTCGGGGTGAGGAATCCAGATGACAGTAGCTTTCGAGTTCAATCCCGAAATGACCCCTGGAATACCATCCTCGAAGATCAAGCATTCTTCAATTGCTATCTGGTCAAGCCCCTCCCTTTTACGTTGTTCGTTGATGCTTTGTAAGCAGATAAGCCAGATGTCTGGGTTGGGCTTGCCGCGTCCTGGGGGAATACGAGGGTCGTCGCCCCGAACAATGTGGCCATTGAAGACAGAGAACTCTTTTTCGAAGTTGGCGGTTTTGATTTTGTAATTGGCTGAGTTGGAGCTGGTTCCCAAAGCCATCGGGATGTTTTTGGCCTGGAGATCCAACAACAACTCCCACGCGCCGTCGATGAAAGCTGTTTTGCCCCATAGCGTTTTTTGCACGGCAAAAGCCTCCTCCATGAACTCTTCGGGCGTGGCTTCAATGTCGTAGTGTTTCAAAACGGCCTTGGTGGCTTCAGGGCCGGGCAATCCCTGGAGTTTGAGCTTGATATCCCAAGTTAGGGGCCCCTTGCCGTATTTGGCCAACACCTTGGTCGATGCCTCGGTGTAAATGTCCTCGGTATTGAGGAGCGTGCCGTCCATGTCTAGCATTAGTAATCGGGGTTACAGGGACGTAAGAAACATACCAAAAAGGCAAGCTTTGAATCTGGTGTTAGTTTTGACTAGTCGTGGGTTTTGCGGGTTCATTTCAATGTTTGTGAGGTTTGCGTCCCAGAATTGAAGCTTGTACATACTGAGTCATCGTGTCGGAAGAGGTGCTTCTCATGTGCGGAGAATAAGGCTGCGACGCTTCATGCAGGACGCGGTGTTACATGCCTCAGCTATAGCTTTGAATTAGAGTCAAGCCCAGCCGATAGATTTTGGCTGACAAAGTCGGTGTCCTCTTTTAGCTCAAATTCAAGTATAAGCCGTTGGGCACCTTGTAGGAATTGACAATTGTAAGTTGTAAGAAACCCGGCGCGGTTTCTCAAAATACAATGCCACGAGTATTCCAACTACCTTCCCAAGATACGGGCTTACATTTTTCGATTGAGCGGAAGAATCAACCACACAGGCTCAAGCGGTTACATGTTGACAAAGCATGATGATTGGTGATTCTATGGGGCATTCTTGAACAAGTACGAGATGCTTTCTCCATTGTGGAGTCGTCTGATGGCCTCCGCTAACACACCCGAAATGTCGATGGTATCTAGCTTTGGGCAGAGCTTAAGCTTCTCCTCAAAAGGCACGGTGTTGGTGCACACGATTTTCTTCAACTTGGAATTGTTGATATTCTTTATGGCGTTTCCTGACAAAATCCCGTGTGTCACAATGGCCAACACCTCCTTGGCGTTGTTTTCCAACAAAACCTCGGCGGCCTTTGCCAAGGTACCGCACGTGTCAGCCATATCATCCACAATAATACAGATCTTCTCGCTGACGTCTCCGACCAACACCATTCTGGACACCTCATTGGCACGGGCCCGTTCCTTGTGAATCAAGGCAAAGTTGAGATCTAGTCTGTCGGCCAACCCAGCAGCACGCTTGGCTCCTCCTGCATCCGGCGAGATGATGATAGCTTCCAGGAAACTGACCTTCTCGCGGATATACCTCACCACGCTGGGCTCCGCGTACAAGTTGTCCACAGGCACATCAAAAAAACCCTGGATCTGCGAGGCATGCAAGTCCATGGTGATCACGTGGTTGCATCCAGCCGTGGTCAACATGTCTGCCATCAACTTGGCAGTGATGGGCGCTCTGCTCTTGTCTTTGCGGTCCTGTCTGGCATACGGAAAGTTTGGCAAGATCACGGTGATTCGGCGGGCACTGGCGGTTTTGCATGCGTTGATCATGATCAAAAGCTCCAACACACGGTCGTTGACCACACCTGAGCCAATCTGACAGATGATGAAGATGTCCTCGTCTCTGACACTCTCGCCAATACTGAAGGTGACTTCGCCAGTGGTGTCCCTTTTCAATTCACAAGGTGTGAGATTCAAGCCCAAACGAGAGGCGACCAACTCGGCGAGGCCACGGTGGACATCGGAGGCTAGCAACTTGATGGAATTGGACGACATGTTTCAAAGGAGTTTCACGTGCGTTTCGACTGTGGCGGGCTGCTTGGCGACACGTGGCTTTCGGGGATTGGCGCTTGTGGCGGGGGTGGTGCTTTCGGGGTTGGTGACTTTTTTTTGCTTGACTGCGATGATCATGTGTACCTGTGCTCGCAAATGCAGGAACACATCTGCCCACGATGGTCTCGGTGCTGGCGAAAGCCACGCTCTGTGAGCGTTTTTGTCCGGTTGGAGGAGTGGTTTCATGCTATTTACCAGGGAAGAAATTCGTTTTGCTTGGAGTCAGACAGCACTTCCCGCAGTTTCCACCGCAAATCGCCCCGCACGGACCTTTAACCAGTCTAGAACAAGTCACGAAGCTCTCCAAAATCGTCATCAAGGTTTTCGTCTTCGTTGGTATTGCCGTTTTCCTGGGCATCTTCCTCAACATTATCTCCGGCTCCTGCAAGCGCCCCGAGCCCAGAAACAACTTCTTGGTTGACATCTTCGTCTCCCTGCTCATCCTCTGCTTCTTCATCCGCATCATCATCATCATCATCTTCGTCTTCTTCTTCATCGTCATCTTCTGCCTCTTGATCGACGCTAGGAAGCCTGTTCTCGGTCTTTTGCTGGGCCTCGTGCACCTTGGCCAACTCGCGTTTCTTCTGCTCAAGCTGCGTCTTCAAGTTATTGTAGGTCGACTGGAACTTCATCCGCATCATCTTGTAACTGGCCGTCGCCAACAACATTTTCTGCTTGTCTGCAGCCTTAGAGAGTTCTGCAATCTCCTCCTCAAGTTTCTGCGCCTTGGAGTTGTCTCTGGAGACATCATTCTCTTCTTCGTCTTCATCATCTTCGTCTTCATCATCTTCGTCATCGTCATCTTCGTCATCGTCGTCATCGTCGTCATCAGCTTGTGCGCTCGCCCCAACTGGGTTACCTTCTCCATCAGTCTCGCCATCTTGGTTAGCATACTCCGACTTCATGAGCACACGAGCGGCAGTGTTGTTTGAAGTGGAGTCCAATGCATCGGCCAATTCTTGTTGTAGCGCGTTGTCGAGATCGGCTTCTAGATCAAGGGCCATTTGGTCGTCTTCTTCCTCCTCTTCGATTTCCTCCTCGATTTCCTCTTCCCTTTCCTGCGCCACGGAACTCGACGAAGAGCCGGCCATATTGTGCAGGTTGCTGCTTGGGTTGGCAACAATCTCGCTTGAAAACTTGTGCACCAGCGCCTTAGGGTTGAAGTACTCGTAGTGGCTCTCCTCGGCGTCGTTATCGCGCCTGACGATTTCCTCAACTCTCTGCTCAACATCAGTCATCACACGAAGATTTGTTTTTCTGGGACGAAACCGCCTGAATACGTCCTCAAACGCGGGCGAGAGGCCGTGGCGGTACACTGTTTTGGACGGGCGAATCTCCTTGTTGACAGAAAGGCTGTACAACGGATGCGTATATGTGGAAGCTTCAGGTACCTCGAAGTCCTGGTCCATGTTGAGCTTTTTTGGGTTGATCACGCGAAGAACCAAGAGGATCTGGCTGACATCAATGGTTTTGAAGAAATTTTTCTTGTCTATCGTCTTATATAGCTCGGTCAACGTGGGCATGTCGATGAGCCGCGCAGAGTAGAGTGTCAGGTTCACATTGACCACCGCTTTGTCTCTGGTAATCCATTTTATGTTGACGTTAGAAAAGTCTCCTGAACCTGCGGCGTCGTGAAGAAAGTTCAAGTTGTGATCGTCGAGAAAACGTATCGCAATTGCCTGCTCCACCAAAGGATCGTCCTCCACATCTGGCGCTTCAGAGTCGTAGCCCTCTCCAGGAATTCGAGTTGGTTTGATGCGGACCTTAGGGATTTGCTTCAAGATCGGCTGCGTTGGCTTGGCGCTGGCCTCAGGAGGAGCTGGTGATGTCTGCGCTTTGCCAAGGCTGATTTTTAGTTTCTTCAACTTATCTTTGGATGACTTTGGCTTAGTGACACCGGACAATTCGCCTGCGGGGGCCGGTGGCTTGATCTTGATCCGTGCTGGCGCCAGACCATTGTCGTTCAGCAGTTTGTTCACATTGATTTTGAGCTTGAACGCCATGATGTTTGGATTATGCTGTGAGTGTGTCTGGGTCAGTGTCTGGTCGAAGAAGTCGGGGTTCGGCGTCAACCTCTGTATGGAATTAAATTGGTCAACCTCTTGATGAATTATTTCTTGGTCAGCGTGTTGATGTAGAAGGTGCGGTTGGCCGTATGCCCTGGACCGTACCTCTAGTTAAAGGGTAGCGCACCATGGGAGTGGGGTGTACGGATGTGCTGCCCAAGATGTGTGCTATCGAGGCCGAATCTCAAACCGCAACTATCGACAGCAGCCCACCATGAGCCGCCCCAGACCCCTGTTCAGCGGCCGGCGATCGAGCTCCTTTCGTCGCTCCCGCCAGAATTCCGTTTCTTCGGTGGACTCCAAATTTTTCGAGGAAAATAACCATGAGATGTTCTCGGGAGCTCCTTCGGAAGTGATACCTTCGTCTATCTCGTCGTTTCACTACGCCCATCATTTCAACACCCAGCTGGAGCAGGATCTCAATGAAACACTGCCGCTTTTGGCGCCGGCCAAGAGCTCCCAAGCTGATCTTTACTCCATGACTTCCAACGCCACGAATATGTCCACAGAGACTAGCAATGCCCACTTCCGCTTTTTCACCGCCAATCAGATCGAAGCGGCCCCGGGAGGATCCACCTTGGAAAACCCCGAAGATCCTATTGATTACAACACGAACTGGGACTACAACGTCGACAAGTATGACGACGAAGACGAGGGTTCGCGTGTTGGTGTCCTGGAAGCCTCGCCCACTTTCTTCCAGCTGACCAGCAAAGCCAGGAGGTATTCTGCTGTTCGCTCACCCCGGTCGCCTCATACGGGGCCCTTGGAAAGTGATGCCGAAGAGGATGTGGAGCAACGCTCCTATTTCGATGACCGCTACAGAAGACGTAGCTCCGCCAGCTCACGTGGCTCGCGCCTGTCTTCGAACATATCTTCCCACAGATCTCTTCATGAAGACACTTCTTTTGACTGCGAGTATAAGCCCGTTTCCACCTACCAACGGTACTATTTGGCGGAGGAGGACATTGTGGTCGGTATCGCAGGATACTTGAATTGCTGGTGGAAAACCTTCATTTACTACCTTGTGATCACATTTACACTTGGGCTTGGCTACTTGTTGTTCAGATGGATGCCAAAGCTACGCATCAGCTTGATGGGCTCGCCATGTCCGCTTGGAAGAGCCACGTGGTGTGTGATTGAAAACGAATATGGAGAGCTCACGTTTGTCGACGTCTCGCGGACTCGTTTTGGCGAGCGATTGTCGTCTTTCTTGACTGTCAAGAATCCTGAGGATGGCCGGGCCGATATCGAAGAGAAAGAAGCCGACCCTGTTGTGCCCTACCTACACTACTTCGAGTACAGATACTTGAAGTTCTTTTACAACCCTGTGGAGGATATTTTCAAGACTAACCTGACCTGGTACGATACCCATTGGTTGAACGTGAAGAACTTGAGGGAAGGTACGTCTGGCGCTTTGCAGGAGCAAAGGGAGTTGATTTTCGGATCCAACAACATCCAGATTGAAGAAAAAACAAATCTTCAGTTACTTGCGGATGAAGTGCTCCACCCGTTCTATGTTTTCCAGGTTTTTTCCATCTTTTTGTGGCTTGCTGATGACTACTACTATTATGCGTCGTGTATCTTTGTGATTTCTCTTGTTTCTATTGCAAACACTTTGATGGAAACCAAAGCGACAATCCGCCGCTTGAGTGAAATGAGTTTATACAACTGCGATGTTCGTGTCTGGAGAAATGGGTTCTGGACGCTGGCAGATTCGAACACTCTTGTTCCAGGAGATGTCTTTGAGGTTGATCCGTCTCTCTCCGTTGTTCCTTGTGACGCCCTTTTGGTCAATGGTGAAAGCGTTGTCAACGAATCCATGCTTACAGGTGAAAGTGTTCCCGTGACGAAATTCCTGGCCACTCTGGATGCCGTCTCGTTCCTAACTGATAATATTACCCATCCAGCTTTGGCAAGGTCTCTTCTCTACAACGGTACCAAATTGCTCAAGATGAAGTCCTCCAACGATGAGCCCGTTATGGCCATGGTCCTCAAAACAGGTTTCAATACCACGAAAGGTTCTCTTGTTAGATCCATGTTGTTTCCCAAACCCGTTGGATTTAAGTTTTATGAGGACTCTTTCAAGTATATCGGCTTCATGACGATGATTGCGTTTGTTGGGTTCATCTACTCCACATACAATTTCATTCAATTGGGTCTTTCGACCCGAATCATGATTCTCAGAGCTTTGGACATCATCACGATCGTGGTTCCTCCTGCTTTGCCTGCCACGTTGACTATAGGGACATCGTTCGCCGTGAGCCGGTTGAAACAAAAGCAAATATTCTGTATTGCGCCCACCAGAGTCAATATCGGGGGTAAATTGGACGTGGTTTGCTTCGATAAAACAGGAACTTTGACTGAAGATGGTCTAGATGTCTTGGGAGTGCACCCTACCAAGAATGCCGAGGGACGCAAAGAGATCATCTTCGACGATATTGTCTCCGATGTCTCAGGTTTATCCATTGCCCAAGAGTCGGAATATAGCATATTTTCTGGCGCCAACTTACTCGGAGTCATGGCATCGTGCCATTCTCTCCGTCTCATTGACGATATATTACTTGGTGATCCTTTGGATGTGAAGATGTTCGAGTTCACCGGCTGGCATTTTACGGAAGATTTTGGAGGAAACTCTGTTCCCCTTGTCTACGACAATGTGGGTAAAGAAACATTTGGCTACAAGATTCTCAAGGAATTCGAGTTTGTTTCTTCATTGAGGAGAATGTCTGTGTTGGTGGAGAAGGACGATAACAAGTATGTGTTCACAAAGGGTGCACCGGAAGTGATGTTGGAAATCTGTGACCGCACCACTTTGCCATCGAACTACGAAGAGCTTCTTTATAAGTACACCCATGGTGGATACAGAGTGATCGCATGTGCCACGAGACAAATACTGAACGGAAGCAGAGTTGAGCGCAGCAGCCTCAGCCGTGAAGAAGCCGAAAATAACTTGGAGTTTGTCGGTTTCATTGTTTTTGAGAACAAACTCAAGCCATCTACCAAGGGGACTCTCAGAGAGCTTCGCGAAGCAGAAATCAGAAGTGTTATGTGCACCGGAGACAATGTCTTGACTGCAGTCAGTGTGGGAAGAGAGTGTGAATTAATCGATCATTCAGTGATGCAAGTTTACATCCCCAGATTTGCCAGCGACGAAGAAATGGCTTCCACCGGAGAGACTGGGCTCATTTGGGAAGACATGAATAACCCTGAAAATAAGTTGGACTCAGTCACTCTTGAGAGAAATTG
The DNA here is from genome assembly GCA_002374645.1 of Metschnikowia shivogae. Classification (NCBI taxonomy): domain Eukaryota; kingdom Fungi; phylum Ascomycota; class Pichiomycetes; order Serinales; family Metschnikowiaceae; genus Metschnikowia; species Metschnikowia shivogae. The sequence continues at coordinate 4,302 of NLAF01000272.1, read as the reverse complement.
CAGAGACATTCGGGGTGATGTACATGACTACATTTTGGCTGTGACTGGTGATGTATTCAGATACATCCTTGTGGAGCTTCAGAGGGAAGATCTTCGCGAGACCATGTTGATGAAGTGTAACATTTTTGCCAGAATGTCGCCGGACGAGAAACACGAGTTGGTTGAACAATTGCAAAAGCTCGATTACACTGTTGGCTTCTGTGGAGATGGAGCCAACGACTGTGGAGCCTTGAAAGCGGCGGATGTGGGAATTTCGCTCAGTGAGGCCGAAGCTTCTGTGGCTGCGCCATTTACCTCGCGAGTGTTTGAAATATCATGTGTTCTTGATGTGATTAAGGAGGGCCGTTCGAGTCTTGTGACAAGCTTCTCTTGTTTCAAGTACATGTCGCTTTACTCGGCCATTCAATTTGTCACCGTCAGTCTTTTGTACAAAAGAGGAACAAACCTCGGAGATTTCCAGTTTCTTTATATTGACATGTGTTTGATTTTGCCGTTGGCAATTTTCATGTCGTGGTCCAAACCGTTCAAGAAGTTGGCCACCAAAAGACCTACCGCAAATCTCGTGAGTCCCAAGATCTTGATACCCTTGGTGTGTCAGATTGTGTCGATTTTGGTCTTTCAGCTTTTTGTGTGGGCCTCTGTTCAAAGCAAGCCATGGTACATCAAGCCGTCGCCTTCGGATAATGACTCGGACGTTAAATCCACCGATAACACGGTGTTGTTCCTCTACACGAATATGCAGTACATTTTGTTTGCAGTGGTGTTGAGCAGCGGCCCGCCATACCGCGAGCCCATGCAGAAGAACCGGCTCTTCTTGATGAACTTGGTGGCCTCATTTGCTATTTCGGTCCTGCTTTTCCGCATCGACCAGGACTCGTGGTGGGGCAACTTTATGCAGTTGACCAATATGCCCCGGAGTGCATACAGTGGCATTTTGGCGGTGGCAGCGGCCAACTTTCTCATTCTGTACCACGGTGAGAACAAGTGGTTCAAATGGGTGGCTGGGTTATACAAGCAGCTCACTCAAAAGCATAGGCGGAGCAAGAAAAAGTTCAAGAACTTGCGGCTGGGTTTCCGGAGATGTGCCTAGAGCTTGGCGTCGATAGGATCGGCAAAATGGCAAAACCGACCCCTGGTTCCGGCAAAGTGGGTGTTACTAACAAAAGCGTCTCCACTCTCGTATCGTGACGCGACCCCACAAGTCAGTGGAGTGCGGTGCGCAGGTTATGATACTTTACGAGGTACAAGCGGCCCACATTGAAACATTCTGACTCTTATCAAAAACTCACCCGAAACGGAAGCGACAAAGTCATTGAACAAAACAGATGTGTTCACGGTGATGCATGGAAATTGTGGTTTGCATCGAGGACAGTGAGGCTCTCACCCGCACTGCTGGTACGGCGTCTTTTCTTGTATGCGCAGTTTAGCCACGATGCAGGACGCGCATGAATTGAAGAACTCCGAATGCCTTTGGCCTGCACCCGCTGCAGCATTATAGTACCCCACAGAATACAAGAAAAAAATGAGGTCCGCTTGTGTTTTCTCCACGCCATATAAGGGTCAGGTTTCCCGGGCGCGGTAGATGCGCATTTCTCTTTTTAACTATCCAGAGTTTACTACCATATTTGACGACAAATCGATAACTACTTGACGATAATACACTAGACGAACTTATCAAAACTCACGACATAGCGAAAATTCACTCCACCCATCTGCCCGAATTAATTGAACGCTCCAATGTCTTCTGTCTCTGCTCAATCTTCCAAGCAAGTCTCGGACGAACCCGTATCCAAAGTCTATACTTCTGGTGACGCCGATGAATTCGTCACCATTGGAAAGAAAAGATACTACAAACATGAACTCATGCAGGCCTTTGGGGGTACGTTGAACCCAGGCTTGGCGCCATACCCACAACGGCAATTTGGAAACCCATCACCCCTCGGTTTGTGTGGGTTTGCACTCACCACATTTGTTTTGTCAATGGCCAATGCTCAAGCCATGGGTATCACTATCCCGAATGTTGTTGTTGGCCTCGCATGCTTTTACGGTGGGTTTGCCCAATTTGCTGCTGGTATCTGGGAGGGGTTTGTTGGTAATACTTTTGCATTCTGTGCGTTGACTTCATACGGGGCTTTTTGGCTTTCGTACGCTGCCATCCAGATCGAGGCCTTTGGCATTGCCGCAGCTTACGGCGACGACGTACACCAGCTTCATAATGCCGTGGCGTTCTTTTTGTTGGGCTGGGCCATTTTCACGTTCATGCTTACTTTGTTGACTATCAAATCCACCGTGGCCTTCTGTTCCTTGTTCCTGTGCTTGACCATAACATTTATCTTGTTGTGCGCCGGCGATTTCACTGGCAAGGTGGGTGTTTCCAGAGCGGGGGGCGTTTTTGGTGTCATCACTGCATTTATTGCCTTCTACAACGCTTTTGCTGGTACTGCCACTCCGCAGAATTCCTACATCACTGCTCACCCAGTGTCTTTGCCATGGGCCAAACCAAGTCAATGAGCAGGAAGGCTTGGTGCAGCCTTTTCATGTGGTGTGGTATCTGATTGGTGTGGTACCTGATTGGTGTGGTCCTGATTGGTGTGGTACCCAATGATATGGTACCCAATGATATGTACCTGATTGGTGTGGTACCCAATGATATGTACCTGATTGGTGTGGTACCCAATGATATGTACCTGATTGGTCTGGCATCAGCCGATGTTTACCTAATAATATGTTTACCTAATTGATTTCATAGTATGTATTTGTAGCGTGCATCGCTCTGGGACTCGCACGCAGCACGTGGACCGCTATCAATTAATTATCCTCGCGCACAGCTTGTGCCGCTCAGTCCCACACCATGTCCACGAATAAGAGAATTGCATTGCCTGCGAGAGTCGAGCCAAAGGTGTTCTTTGCCAACGAGAGAACGTTTTTGTCATGGTTGAACTTCACCGTGATTTTGGGCTCGCTTGGCGTGGGTTTGTTGAACTTTGGCGATAAGGTCGGTCGCATCAGTGCCGGCTTGTTCACCTTCATTGCCATGTTGACCATGGCATATGCATTGGTCACCTATCACTGGAGAGCCAAGGCCATCCGCATGAGAGGCTCGGGTCCGTACGACGATAGGTTTGGCCCGACGATGTTGTGTATTTTCCTTTTGATTGCCGTGGTGGTCAACTTTGTTTTGAGAATCCGCTCCTAGTTCTTCCACGGGCCCTAGTTTGCTAATAAACACTCTTCTCCTAACATGTCTTGCCTCTCCAAGCTGTGTGCCAGCTGTATGCCAGCTGTGTGCCGGCTGTATGCCAGCTTCTTGGCTGTTGAAATCCCAACACATAAAGAGCGCCGTGAATCTCCTCAGAAATCTGGCGATTGGGAGGAAACTATGGACGCTGAAATCACCCGAAACGACGGCGAAGCACAGTGCACTGCCTCTGGCGACAACACCGCCTCGCACATCTTCAAGTCTACGGATGGACACACCACCCGGAAGTTATCGCCCACTTGGCGAGGCATTATCAAGATTTTAGGTTTTTGATGGTTTCCCGATGCAAGCGGTCCACCAAACAGTAGAATTCCAAGTTGTGGCTTTGGAGCACCACATTGGAGAGGCTTTGGGGGTGGTGAAGGCCAGAACCGCGTCAAATTCCAAAATGAAGCTGTCGGAGGTGCATCCGGGATGCGGAACTTTCTTCGGGGCGAAATCTGGGCCGTAGTAGTCGACGGTGGGGTTCATTCCCGAGTCCAGATTGCCCGGGCTGGACGAAAAAGACGAAATAGTGGATCCAGCAGAGCTGGCAGAGCTCACATCACTTCCCTCGCGGATCTGCTAGTATTCATCCGTCAATGGAGGAGGTGCTGGTAGCAACGAGACAGACGGGTACGCTGCTCCCAAAGCGTCAGTATACACATCGTCCCTTGACTCGGAGAATAGGTAAAACGGCGTTCGGTGGGTGTTATCATTTCGTCTCACGTGCACCTGCTGCAACATTCGGTGCTCCGACATGTTCTTTTTCTGGCAGAAATCAGAGAGGGTCAAGGCAGTCTGTAGAAAAGCGTAGATTTCTGCGCCCTTCACGATTTTGACGATGATGCTGGGCAACAACACGCTGACTCGGCGTGAGTAGCGCGAGTTGGCCACGTCGTTGAACCCCACCAACATCTCGTCCACGAGAATCTCCATAAACACATCCTGAACGTCGGTCGAGAGACGCACTTGGAGCTCGGGACACCGGAAACTAAAATGCGCAGCGTCGTAGATGGTGGGCACTTCATACAGAAGCTTGTTTTCCAAGTCCGTGAAGCCCA